>CM055191.1:14044687-15244687 GCA_029224185.1 Karalla daura
AGACCCTGAAAAATTATATCTTTTTGTTAATTATGATGTTGAAGACCGAAAAATCTAGCATCTGTGTTAACTAACTTGCTTCTGAGTCTTATTAGCAGTGGATTAGCAGATCGGTGAACCTACGAGAACTGCATAGCCTTTCCAGAGCTTTGTGTTACTGGGCAGACGGAGCATGACTAACAGGCAAAGTTGCCAACAGTCAGTTGTCAGTTTACCACGGAGATGGTGGACATGAGAGGAGCATGCAAGCTTGGCTGCTGCCTCATTATGACATGTGGCATGTGAAGTTCATGTGGAGTGGAGACACAGGATGAGCCTGAAGGCTGCACTCAGAATGTGCTTTGACAGGTAGATTATAAAGACCTTGCAGCCTGTCCGTTACATTGTTTCTTTTCATCACCTGGATGACCATAATATTAAGTTCAGTGTGTGGGTGAGACCCTGGGGAGCATTACCAGACCTCTCAACCTCTTTACAGCCATAAACATGCCCGCAAAGTAGAGCTCCATAGAGGCGAGAGCCCTGAAGTAGTTTGTGCGTGCGTCTGAGTCTTTTATGTGGGTCTTGTAAGTTTGTCTGCTTTGATTCATTTCTCTTATCAGATTTTGAAGATAATGTAAATTGAAAGCATTTCTAACAGTGCAGCTAGTGGTGTATTCCTTCGAGAAATGTCTGTATAGGCACACCAGTAAATGCATGAGGACCAGATCTATTCTGGCTTTTATTTTCTTTCACATTGATTTCACTTTCATCTTGTTCCAGATAATTTCAAGGAAATAACACATTGATGGTACAGTCAACAGGCAAAAAAGTTTCTCCTGTCAACCAAGCCAACATTAATTGCAGGTTCCTCTGCGTCCTCCTACGTGTAAAACAAAATATGGCCTGAACAAGGTCCACTGCCAGCTCAGATGCACCTCTGTCAGGCTGAGGTTGACCCATTCAATGCAAAAATGTTGTCCTAATTAAAAGTTTTGGGATGAAATGTGCAACGTGCTTAGTTGTTCATGAGTAGTTTAAACTAGTTTTAGTTTAAATCACTGCCCCCTCCCTGGCTTCACCCTTTGTTCACTATATGAGCACAGACTCATCAACACTGTTAAGGGACCAAACAGATAAGCTCATAGATGGATGGAATATTTGAAAATTATAAGGCAATATAACAGAATATCTCCCCTTGAAATGTTTAGTTTCAGTCTGACAATAATGTTTCATACTGATTTCAGTGAATTTAATTCAAAGCGCAAGCTCATAACGTTGGGACACCACCACCTGCAAGGACACGTCTTTAAGCAAAACACAGCTAGTGATGCAGATGTCCCTAAACACACTGTATTACTGCCATCAATCACCCAAGTTCATCGTGACTGGCGGCTGTCACCTCGTCTCATCTCATCCTCCTCATCTCCTCTCTTAGCTCGTTGGCTGAGTGGGAGATAAGATAACAGCAAAAGACCCGTAACTCGCCATCTAATGTCACCTCTGAGTTCTGTAGGTCTTGTTGCTGTGGCGATTGCAGAGGGCAGGTTGTGGTGCCCTGACCTGTAGTCTCTCCAAAAGGATAATGAGCCTCATGGCTCCCCAAATGAATGGCGTGGGCGGCCAAGGTTCAGTCTGTTTCCCCATAATGAGCTTCCATCCTTTCAACCCAAAGCCACAAGGCTTTTTTTAAGCCTTTTTTAATTTCTTTCCAATCCAAACACATTCTATAAGAAATAACTATGGACAGAGGCAGGAGTTCAAATATGCAAAAAGCCTTAAGCATGATAATGCACACCAGTATGTGGAATAGTGAGAGTAAACAATAAGAAATGCAACACCAGCTGACATTTTGAGGTCAGTGTCATTCTGCTCTTCATCGCAGGCTCCTCAGTGTTCCTGATTAGCTGCAGTGGCTTTGAGGGTGGGGATGTGTGTGTGTTTGGGGTGGGGTGGGGTGGGGGTGTGTGTGTGTGTGTGTGTGTGTGTGTGTGTGTGGGGGGGGGGGGGGGGGGGTATTGTAAGTGTTTGTCCAAGGAGCTAATTAAGAGCGACATAGATAGCAACAAACAAAGCAACATATCAGCTACATTAAATTTCTTCTGAAGGCGCTGAGCAGTACAAACATGCCACTCACTCAACACAGCCCAACCCCCACACCACCACCCCCACTCTACCACACCCCCCTCGCCATGCCACCGCCGTCACTGCGACCACCCCGAGGCTGTGGTGTGCCTGCTGCCGAGGAGACAGCGAAGGTAGACAGTGCAGTGATTTTGGCCATCAAACACATGTCATCTTCCCTGAGTGGGCAGGGAACAGAGGTGGCCGAGGGAGACAGTTGTTGCAGCACACCATTGTGTGATGGCTGAAGAAATGTAGTTTGTGTACATCTGTGTGTGTGTGTGTGTGTGTCTGTGTGTGTGTGTGTGTGAGACAGCGGGCTGAGGGGAGCAGATAAGGGGTAGACAGGAGAGAGAGAGAGGACAGTCGCTCACAGCACAGGGACTTTTCAAGTGCGAGCCTGTCAAGCATGGACTCCTGTGACAGCCGCGCTGAACTCCTGGTGAGCAACTATTTCCTCCACTATGGTCAAGATTACAACGATTGTCCTCCCCGCTCAGACCACCCATAAAGTTGCAGACAGAGACGTTTAGACAGACCGGTCCGTTGTGGCTGAAATATCTGTGTCCTGGGATGTTTAATGTGGACAGGATCTCTCCAAAATCAGCATGTGAAGCTGCATGACACCTGACTCTCCTGTGGTGAAATATGCAGGCATGTATTTATGGATTAACGTTTCAGGGCTTTGCAACTGTCCTCAGGAGTGGCAGTTCACCTGAAATCATCCACTTCAGTATGTAAAGCAAAGTTTAACTGACACCTTTATGAGAAAGATATATTTTACTTTCTCTGTGAGAAATCCCTGTGGTGTCCTGCCGACGATAAGAAATGTGCTAATGCCAGTTTCATTAGACAGATAAAGACACCTGTGGAGCAGTGATTTAAATTGGATACTATCATGAATTCAAAACGCCTCCCATCCTCACCTCATTGTTTGCTAATTAGCGACAGAATCTGGTGTGAACCTGGCCCATTTGAATGAATTTCCTGAGCATCGTTTTTTGCTGCAGAGGCACCGATCCCCGTAGAGCTCTGTAGGTTCGTGAGCGATCTGGAACCTGGCCCTGCAGTCTCTCAGACAGCCCTATAATGACAGTTCTCAGCAAGGCTCTGTTTCCATTGGGGCTTCGATGTGACCGTTAATGGCTGCTGACAGATAGGCTCACACCCCTCTCATCACGCTGCTTCTTATTGTATTTTCTCTGCTTCGCCAAGACTAAGTTCTGGCTTTACCAAGAACTGATTTAATCTGACCTTTGCCAGAGTTGTGTTAAATCCGCATTAACCTATAGGATTAATGAAGAGCATTGGAGCGATCCAACAAAGATGACTTGAGCTGGTGACATGAACTCTGAATGTGATATCCTGTGCACTGCTGGCATATTCACCTGGTTCACTTCCTACAGTAATCTGGAGAATGTAACTGTGTCTGTCTGTGGCTAGACGTGCATGTCTGTTTAAAACGTGCAAACAGATGTTAAGGAACATTCAGCCCCTGTCATGTTGTATTATGTTTCACGTCAACCAAGAAAAATACATCCCATCATTTCTCAGATGTACATCTTTATGAATACAAACGCACGCACACATATGAATACGCTGCCAAATATGGAGATGTGGTGTCACGTACACACACTCTGAATCTCTTGCTAGTCTGTTTATTTATACTACCCCTCTACCCCACTTGAGCTGTGGCCGGGGCGGGCCGACATAATATTTGCCATGTGTCAGTCGCACCAGGTTTGCCTCTTCATTCAGTTCAGCCTGTTCACATTGAGTTAACAGATTTCAGCTGCACTGAGGGCATGTCAACCCAAGAATGCACTAATCAATCATATTTCACTTCAAGCACATTCTAGCTAAACCACAACCTACCATGATCCCCCTCCTCCTCCCGCAGTTCCTTCTGTCTGTGCTTTCCCAGTGTCTCTTGAGCACATAGTGCGGGAAACACTTAATGAATCAGACAAGCTGTTCACATGGACAATAATGAGCAGGTTTTGGTCAAGGGGAACCACAATTTCTAGTTTCCACTAAGGTACTTGAGCTAGTGTTACAACAATAATGAATAGTACCACGGGGATCTGTGTTAACTATACACTTATTAAAAGGTCAGCACTGCACCACACTTCCACAGAGAGAATCAGGAGCAACACTTTTTGTTACAAACTTTACTAGCTTCAACGTTATAAGTCTTAAAACGTCAGTCTGAGATTCTGTTTAGGAATTCCCCTCGGCAAAGTAAATTAGGTTATACAATGTAAACAATTAAAAGGCATATCTGTGGCAATAAACCACTTTAAAAGGCTTTGATGTATTCACGGATAAATTGCCATATCCCCCACCCCCCTGCAGTGGCCCTCAGGACGACGTCTTAACTGATATAAATCAGCTTTACTGCAACTGGTCAAAATTTACTTATTCACATCACAGAGCTTTCAAGTGATCATCTATCAGCAAAACTAATCTATTTTCCTCTCAAAAGGGGCCCTTTTTCATTTCAATTCATGGGTTCACTTAATTTGAGCACAACCTGTTTTAATACAACGCGAATTATGTGGAACGGGTGTACCCTTGAGCAATGTACTTTACCTGCATTTCTCTGGTGCAAAGCTCAGCTTTGCAAATGGGTTCCAGAATTTGTGAGTCACTTGGGATGAAAGTCTGTGCCAAGCCATGAAATAATAACACTAATATTTACATAAGGTCTCAATTCCTCCCCCCTCTTTCATTTTCTAACAGGTATAATGGTTTGGGAGTCGTGATCGACGATTTTTGTACTGTACTCTGTAAGTTGTTGGCTGTCTTTTGACAGACATTAGCCTTGACTTACAATGTCCATTGTGAGAAATTATAAAGCCACAGAGGTAATCGGATTGTGTTTCAATGGAGACTGGGGTCATGATGCTTTGGTATGGCAAGGGCACAGTAGGCTTCCTCTTCGATGCTATTTTCAAAAAGCAGTTATAATCATGCTGAGGACATGGCCTTTTACAGGAACTGCCAGGGAAAGTACAGCACACACAAGGACTGGGGATGCAGTTGAGACAGGGTGAAAAATGCAATCAGGAAATACTGGAAGGAAGGCAACTGCAGAGTGCGAGTGGCCAGCTAATAATAGAGCTGATAAGAGAGCAGTGTAACCCAAACAATACGCAGCCTAACTGCTTTAAATCTGGTCTTGCAGGAAAATGAGTTCATGGTTTGCAAGGCTCCAGTCTGTCCCTATGAGCTGCATGTGCAGACGCAGATGAACCATTACCAATATTATTACATTTTACAGACCCCACCCCAACTTTTAATAGCTTGCAACATGATTATAATATGCATCCAAAAAAAGAAATCAGTTTGACATGATTGAAATTATCACAATAAAATGAAGTTTGGTTGATTTAAATATAAAAAAACAGTATTTCCCACTTAAAATAGCCAAAAAAAAAATTGTTTTCCAATCTTAACTGCAATCCTCCAACACAATCCCCATTAAGAATCTTAGTTTTGTGTGCCTCACCATGAGGTGAGGTCAGAAGAAGAAGACCGCCTCCATTTTTAATCAAAACAATTTTTTCCCACCTTTAAACACAATCTGTTTAGGTATCCGGTCTTCCAAGATATCCCCGCTAACAGATGCTTATCCGGAGAAGAGTTGGCGGAACCAGGCGAAAGGAACCAGCTCTCCAGATGTGTAAAAACAAAATAAAGGCCAATGTTTCCATTGGTGAGGTTTTCTCTTCATCTTTTCCCTTTTGTTTTTCCTATTCAGAAAAGGCAACAAAAATATACTTGCTCATATCTGTTGCTGAATAGTTGAAAACATTTTCAGAGAAACATGAATCCATTCTTTTCTGACACGGTGTTGTCTGTCATAACATTGATTTACCAATGCTGTCCTGTCTATGGAAGAACAGCAGGGGCTGCGGGCTCATTTAGTGGGATGGAAAGGATCTATTGACCCCATAGACAGCTGAGGTACACTAGTAGATCTTTAGCTCCCTTTCTTGGCCAGTCTTTAGCCCTGAACACAAGGGACCTTTGTGTCTCTCTCTCTCCTTTGGCTGGCAGCTGTGGGCTAAGCACTCATCCATAGATCTACACATTTGCAATTTTGAAGGGGTAGGAGCAACACCAGTCTATCATTTTTTCTCCGTCTCCTTCTTGCTAATCTTGGAAATCTTGGAAATGGTGCACGCTAAGCATCGCCAGGGGAGGTTGATTATTCTAACTGTGTATTTGCATGTTTTTTCGCCTCAAACATGCCGCAGCTCTTTTCAAAAGAGCACCTTAAAACAAGAAGACAGAAAAGCGATTGATGGACACGAAGAGAAATAGTAATCTGCAGCGATCTAATGGATTCACTTCACATTACTGTATGTCTAAATATCCATGCATACGGAGAGGCACCATGAGATGATTACTACAAATGTGAGTGGTTATGATAATCACTGGCAAAGCAAGATACATATTTATCCATATACTGAGAGGAATGTGGTATCGATTTAAAGCATATGGGTATTAACTTACAGGCTTTTTAGACTTAAGTAGGGGATATAAGCATGCCGCGGAATGTTTTGTTTATATATTTGCGATATTCATGTCGGCCCATGAAGGTTTGTTGAGTAAGTATGTCAAAGCCATTCCAGATGTTGCATTCTAAATCATGTCATCTCCACTTAGTGTAACAGTCCAGGAACTCCATTTGGAGTAAATGCCCCTGAAACAAGGTAGTTTTGCTGGTTATTTGATAGGATCAGCACTCTTTGATCCACTCCCTTCCTTCCCTCCAGTTTGCTCCCCTGACCTCTTGCAAACCCAATGTGACATCCACCTTTTGAGCTAAGACAATTTGACAAATAAGTGATGACCGTTCACATTTTTAATTTAGGAGTATGATGAAAAATTAACCGTGGCCAACTCAGGACCTTGATTTTTAAACAAGTCTGCGGCAGCCCGCCTATCTTTCCCACCCTCCATCTCCTCTCTCCCCCATCTATCTCGCCCACTTGCTCTCTCTCCCTCCCCCTGCACCCCAGTTTTGCTGAGCTTTTCCTCCATACCACCCCCTCGCCTTCCTCTCCCCTTCCTGCCCCATAACTAATCCTTATTATGCCTCTCACATAAACTGTGGGTCTGGCACCAGACTGCCCTGCCACACAGGCTAACAGGAGTAGGGTGAGGGAGAAGATTGGAGGAGGATTCTTTCATTGTAATGGGCCAAGTGGCGCAAAAGATGCTCCACAGACCCTGTTTCCTCCCCTCATTTGGGACTTCATCCATTATATTCCTCTGTCATCCCCTACTCAGCATAATAACTCCTGAAAGGTAGATAACTATTAATAGAGTTCGCACAGCACTGCAGTCATATGGATTGCCCCGCAGCGCTGTGACTAAGTAGAACTGATGTCTCCTGTGACAAGCGCTCGTGTTGCTGTCATCCAGGACGTGCAGACACTCTGCATACATTACTGACTCTGGCTTCCCCCTCTCCGTCCCCCCTCTTGGATGGCACCACAGCTGTCCCAAAGTGAATCCCAAATGAGAGTATCTGTCAGGGTTTGTTTGCTGCGGGCCTTGATTTGATGCTATTACTCTGCAGTTGGAGAGACCGGCTTAGTCTGCGGGAGCCGAGAGCCGTTGGTGGACAACACTCGCCTCAGGCCTGGCCTGGTGGCACTCGGGCGTATTTTGAACAAACAGAGTTGAAACCGATAAGGGGTGAAAACGTTTTTTACTTTCTGAGCATCCCCCCTCCTCCCCCTCCGCCTCCTCCTAAAACAACATCCACCTCTGCTTCCTCAACACACCCTCGTGTTTGTGTTACAGAGGCCGGTCAGAGCTCTCGCTCTCGTTTTCCCCTCTTTGGCCAGATGTTCCTCATTCATTTTTCTCAGACACAGCTGCATATTTAAATAATCTATGATTTCTCCTGCTGGATGGGTGGATCGGGGCATATTGTGTGCCTGTTTAAGTAAGCAGTCTCCTCTTTCCACCAGGGGTGTGGACCTGTTTTTGACTTTATAGCCGTGCTGTTAGTTTTTCTTTGGGTCCAAGGGCAACAGAGAGCCTGTCTCAAGATGATGACGGCAATCCCCAACCACAGCCCTGGCAGCACTTTAGCACTGGTTATCTAACGCAAGCAGATGGATGACATCTTAGCTCAAAGTGCTTGGCTACCTGTTCCAGGTCAAGGCAGATTTCCTGCTGCTGCTATCCTGACAGAGACTTGCTGCATCACCCATCTTGTTCAGGCCCCAAAGCATCTCTTTCTTCTCTGTGGCAACCATCAGCAGCACTAACCCAGGGAAAGACTGACAGCGGACCCACTGAAGAGGTGTGCAGGCAAGTCGACCAGAACAATAACAAAACTAGAGTCAGAGGCAGCAAAGGGGAAGAGGACAGACCCTAATAATGGCCAAGCCGTGGCTTGACATGGTATGAAAAGTGACAGTGGACGAGTCATCCATTATTTATAGCAGTGCAGAGCTGCGTTATTTATTTTTTTCAGCAGCATGAGCAGCAAGGGATCATGGCACAAAACAAGCAGCCAGTCGTGGCCTATTCATGTGATTGTCAGCAGACAGCGTGGCAAACCCAGTGGTGGTGGATGCTGTGACTGTAGCCCTGGTTTGGTGTGGACGCTGCAGCCAGGATGGGGATTCACCTTGACTATTGCTGACTCCGTCTCTGTCCCTTTCATCATCTCTCTTTTACGTCATAGACCCGAGAGGTCAGTGTCAACTGTGGACAAGTCAAAAAAATGTGGATGTTTAACCTTTACCTTGTTTTTGTAACGTTGGGACGAGGCCTCTAACTGCTGCATGAATAATTATGCAGCACAGCAGTGTGATTAGATTTATTTATATTGAGTTAACTGTGTTGGTGTTTTAATGTGTTGGCACGTTACTAAGTATATTGCTTCATAATACCAACTGGATCAGAGTGGGCTAGACTATGTAGGAAGTTATTTGGAGTAATATTCACCAGATAATCATGAACTGTTGACAGAGCCAGCTAAAACACATTCATCAATGAGTGGCAGAACTGCTGATCTCAGTGTCAGACTGCAGCGGCTAATCTATGTGTATGGATTAGCAGAAGTGTTCAATAGTTCTGTCCCGGCGACTGGATCGCTATCGTTGTCTCAGATATTTATCGTAGCTGAGTGAGGTGGTGTGTGTCTGGACACGGCTTAGCACAGCAGAGATGCCACGGACGCCATCAGGGCATTTCTGGCACACAGGAATGCGCATGACATCAGGAACAGATGTTGCACATGGTGAGGCCCATCAAGGGACAACAACTCTGCATCAGTGCATGAATATTTTAGACAGCTTACTGCTGTACTTATCAGCGAAGACACGGATGGGCTGGCCAAGGACCCAGTCAATCTAGATCTTAAATTTTGGGGATGTTGTAATCACTTTAGTGAAGAGGCGGCTGAAAACGCACCACCAGGTTGATGAAGTACTGGCTTGCAAGGAGACGGAGGGGGAGTTGCTCTGCAAGCTCTGATGCATTTCTTGCTTTGATTATCTTACAACCCAGATTCCAAAACAGTTGGTGCGCCGTGTAAAACATACATAAAACAGAATGTGATATTTTGCTAATTCTTTTTGACATATGCCCAACTAAAAACAGAATGTAGACAATATATTTAATTATTAATTTAGACAGCTCAATTCATTTCTGTTAATATATGATTATTCTGAATGTGATGCCAGCAACTAATTTCAAACATTTTAGCAAAAGGAGAAAGGGGAAAGTTGTGCAATGATCCAAAATTACCTGTTTGGGTCACTCCATATGTAAACAGGATCTATCATAAAAGGTGATAAAAGTCTGATGGTCAGCTATGGGTCGCAGCTCCCCACTTTGTGAATTACATAGAAAATGCATTCAGTTTTTATTCAGTATCACACATAGCCCCAGCTTTCTAGAGTGAGACTTACACGAAATATGGATTGAGGCTATGGCTCCTCTTTGCCATGATGGCTTATTCACCATGTATACCTTAGAGCCCCCATAGTCTGTAACTGCTGTAATGTCAGACTGCAGATCTTTCCTGTATGTCTGCAGGAACTGGGTTCAGCAGCCGCATTCCTGTAATCCACACCCTTTTCGAGGCACAGCTTGAACCAGAAGCCTCAACCTCCCCTTGACCCCTGAGGAAAGGAATCCCTCAACCAGATCCCCAGAGAGACTTTCATTACAGACAAAAACAAAATCCATGGGTGGCCAGAGTCATATTCTGATATTAGGGCAGAGGACATGGATTTGATATCAGGCTGGAAATAGTCCTATAGGCTGCAGCGGGAGCTCGAGATCCACGTTGAGCTTTAATGGCCCTCCGCCTGCTCGTCAATCACACATAAAGAAAATGCTTAATTGCAGATTTCCAACCAGTGCAGTGCACTGACGTCATATTATTGGAATGGGGGAGCTGAGACAGGTTTTGAATTGCTCACGAGCCGGGCAGATGGATACCACTGCCCAGCAAAGGTAAATGTCCTGATGAGTTATGAGCTTGAAGCGGCATTTAGAGTTATGGTTGACACAGATCAGCTCAACATTCAATATCACAATTACAGTAAAAGCTGGTGTAATGTTTCTCATATGGATAGTATGATAAACCTTAGACCCCTTGAGATGCCCAAACACCGCAACATCTACGTGCAGTATATAGAGCAGTATGTTAATATTCATCAGTCCGGCAGGCTATATTTCAAATCCCAAGACTCGGCTTATTAATTATGATACAGATTGAATTAGGGCAGGAACGATTGGCGTGTGTTGAAACAATAAAACATGATTATTTTATACGCTTGTATAAAAATGTGTGCACAGCATGTATTTTCAGTGAAAACCATGCAGAGGTTTCCCACAGCCTTGGAAGGTTTTGAAACAAAACAAAACTCACATTCCTCGACTTCTACCTCATGTTTAACCAAGTTTACTTTTGAGCGAGAAATGTCTTCATTCCCTGGTGGAAGATAATGAGGTTGATTTTATTCAGTTTAATATTCATTCAAACTAAACACATGGTTTGTGTCAGTATGAATACATTTCCCCCACTTGAACGCTGGATCTGCTCTCCTGCCAGACAAAAGAGAAAGCAAGCGATTGTAATTTTAAGGCCCAGCGTGCCGTTCTCCGCGACTGACATCTCTTTTTTAATTGACCCTGGGTCAAATAGGGACTGGGATAATATTTTGTTAAATTATTCTCATTTCCCTGTGAATCACATTTCCATATATCTCCACTTCATGCTTTATTTATTACCCCCTTACAATTACCATGCAAACGACGTCTTAACTGTCACCCCTTTCTCCCTCTGAACAGTTTAGTAAATATCAAACCATATTTATTATTAATAAACCCACAGCTGAAAACCCCCTTTTTATCTCTAAATAATTCACGCACTCAAAAGCTTAGGGAGTATGGGTGCCCTCCATTTGATGCCACGAAGGCCAGCATAATTAAGACTATTGGCTGGAACTGATACTAGTGCATGTAGCGTCTGTTGTGCCCTCGTCTATCTGTCCATCTGTGTGAGCCATAGGAGATCATACATTTCAATCACAGCATCACGCCTGGCAACAGCCTTTTGCACAATGGAGGCTGATTTTATTATCACAGCACAACTGGTGGAGGCTCCCTGCTGTTTTACTGCTCAACCCAGCCTTCGCCTTCAGTCACTCATTGATGGTTTCACACACATACACTCTGTAGCCTGCTAACACTCACACACACACGCAAAAAGCAAATGCCACACTTTCTTTGGGTGCCATCCCTCACTTCGGGACACACACAAACACACACACGCACACACACAATCTCACTATGACATATGTAGAAATGGCAAACAGCATCTTTTCCTGCAAACACACACATTCAGACACGCTCATTTGCCCATGTGCTCACTCACACTAACCTGGGTTGGCTTCCCAGCTGTGCAAGCTGTTTCTTCCATCAACATGTGTTTACTGGCAGGGGACCCTTATGTTTGCATTACAGGGAGGCAATAAACAGGAAGGCCAGCCTCGGGGTTTGAAAACTACTGTTTGAGGGGGAAACCCTCATGAGGCGTGAGCCCTAATCATTGTGTGGTTGAGCCTTTAATTAAATGCGGCTCAAAATGTCAGAAAGACAGCCTTTTGCTTCTCTTGTTTTAGTGGACGATGTTTTCTGAAATCCACACACACACACTCACTGAGGTCCTCAGTGTCCAAATTTAACACACTTTGATGAATTTTTCACAGTCTTATGGAGCGCTAACCACCTGGTTGAGTTAACAGGGCGCATGTGTGTGTGTGTGTGTGTGACTTGCTGTCTGTTCGCGTGTGTGTGAGACAGGGAGAGAGTGGGGGAAGTGTTAGCATTAAATTAAATCGTTGCTTGGTACAATACACATACAAGAGAAAGACTGATTAACCAGATGACTGGAAGGCCCATTATTTTGGTTAATCAATAGATCCTTGAATAACTAATGAACAACATCAAAGAGCTGTTATAAACAGCCACAGGCAAGTGATAGACTGCACTGTTTTCATCTCTTTATAAAAGCCTTAGCTTTTGTTGAAATATGATAATGATTCTGTTCTCTCCTGTTCATTTTAGCGCCCACCATATGACAATGAACAATGGGCTCATTTTAGATCAAACTGTACCTGAAAAAAGTATGTTTTGAGTCAAGTTCAAAGAGAAATGAAAAAAAACCTATGAGCCTATGAACTTACTCTGCTTAAGCCGCACTTCAATTTAAAAACCCTCATTTGTCAGTTAACTGAAATAGCAATACGTATTTAGGGTAAATAAGATTAGTTGTTTGGGCAAAGCTGAATAAACAAAAGACATCGAGTTCCAACTAAATGATGTGCTCAGGTTTTCATTTTACTGTTTTGCAAAGCATCTGCAGCTGATTCTCTTCTAATGCAACTAAAACATAATTCAATTTCCCCAGTCTGCTGGGTAATGGAGTGAGGGGATTAAACCAGATACCGATTTCCAATAGTTGCATTTCCTTTCAATAAGGAATTGACCACGACTGACAAAAGTGATGGGTTTGTTTGAACAAATTAAACAAGTCGGTTATCAGTGGTAGCATGAAATGTAAGGACTTGAGAGAAACATGAAGTCTAAACATGATCAAATCATCTATCTGTCCATTATACATCCATTATCTTACCAAACAGTGAGGTCTGTGCAAATAGGGTGAAGGCAGGGAATACACCCTGCACAGGTTGCCAGTCAATCACAATGCACCACAGACACCATTCACTCTCACACTTGTGGGCAATTAGAGGCTCTAATCAGCCTAAACATGGAAGGAGGAAACCAGAGTACCTGGAGAAAACCCACATAGATGTGGGGAGAACATGCAAATCCCACACAGAGGCCATCAGTCTGACTGGGATTCAAACCAGAGACCTTTTTGCTGCGAGGCAAACAAATCATAAACCTATGAATACCAAATAAAAAAGGAAGTGTGGATTTGGATGAGGGATTGAGCACTGTGTAATTCAGTCTCACATTAGGATGAATACAATGACAGATATCACTATTGGGATGTCTTTTTTGTAGTTTTTTAGATTTCAGGGCGCTACTGAAATCCTTTTATGACACTGTGGTAGCATCTGCTGTCTTCTTCACCGTGAGCTTCTGGGGCTGTGGCAGCACTGAGAGTGACAGGAACAGGATGAACATGCTGGTGAAGAAGGCCAGCTCTGTCCTGGACTGCTGTCTTAACACCACTGTGGAGGTGGGTGACAGGAGGACATGAGCTAAGCTAATGTCCATCATGAATAAAATCACTGAATCCCTACAGAAGACTATATCTGCCCTGACCAACAGCTTTATCGCACTCGGCGTGTTACTATTTTTCTCTACAGAACACAAATTTTGTGCTAAAATTTTCCCGGAAGAAATGAATGTGACAAGTTAAAAAAAAAAAAAAAACAATTATGGCCACTATGGTAGTCATAGTGGTTACGACTTGTTTTGTGAAAACTGCCAAAAATTACTGGTGCTTCTACTACGTCTAGTAACAGTAGTTGTAACTGTATCAGAAGTAGTTGTAACAGTAGTAGTCGTAGTCATCATTTACAATATTGTGTTCAAAACATCTCATGGGGGTTAGGTTTCTAGCTATCTCACTAACAGTTATCATATATATACATTCTTATCACTTATCAAAAATATTAGTTAAGTGCTTTGAGTGGTCATGAAGACTAGAAAAACTCTGTATAAGAACCAGTCCATTTACCATTTACATTGTTAACAATTAAGATAGGTAGACAATTAAGATAGGCAAGATATCACTGCATGAATGTAAATACAAAATACACAGGATTATCAATTATGATAAATACACTAAACTATCCATTATCCTTCATGTTATGTTAAACCTCCCCGCGACAAAAAAAAAAAAATCTTGGGGCAGTCATTTAACTTGGAGTAAATGTCTTAAATACCCTCCCCCTGACGCCGGCTCAACCAATAGGGGGGGCCCAAGGGGTTAAGGGGGTGTGGGGGGGGGGGGGGGGGGTTAAGCATCACTGGCAGAGTTGGTGTACCCCCCTACCCCTACTCCCACCCCCGTCACCACTACCACCACCACCACCACCAGATGACTGTCAGTGTGCATTTCCTATTGGCAAGAGGGAGTGAGGAGTAAAGAGAGGAGACCGGCGGAGGAGAGGACGAGAGAGACGGGGAGAGAGAGAGAGCAGCGTGTGTTACAGTGAGAGAGAGAGAGAGAGAGAGAGGGAAAGAGGAGGCGAGAGAAGCAACTTCATCTGGCACTATCACACACTGAGAGGAGAGAAGAGAGAGACGCTGTGGAGCGCAGATGGACGGTGCGGCAGGGGCGCAGTGAGAGGAACGGACGCTGTTTGGGAAGACGCTGATGCAGCAGCAGCAGCAGCAACCCCGGGGAAAGTTACCCAACTATGGATCCGCATTGTTAACTGAGAGTTTACAAACTGTGGACGCATTCACAGGCATCCGGATGCTATTGTAGTCGAGTCCCGGTGCGCTTTTTTTGGCTCGTCAGTCCCGGCAGATCATCCCGACGAAGAGACAGTGAGAAAGAGAGAGAGAGACTCCTCAACGCAACGCAGTCAGCGGCAAGAGCTGTTACAATGACGGCTCTGTACCTCATCTTTTGCCTTATGGTCTCAGGTAAGAAATTACACCCTTTTTGTTTTTGTTTTTATGCGCGTTTCTCACCAGTCCGGGTGCGCTGCGTCAAATCCATCGTCCCGGTGCGCTCGTATGCGCAGTGGCGCACAATCCGCCACAAGATGTTAATTGCTGGTAAATGTTTAATCAGTTTGCAAAGAGTGATTACATCAGGAGGTGTTCACTGTCTGCGCAGCCGGAGGAGCCTGGCGCTGGCACTGCGTAATTCTGACCGCTGAGAGATGAGAGATATTCCCTTTATTAGTCCCGTACAATGGGCTGAATTCACAGTGTTGCCGCAGCAAATTGGATAGTGAGGAAAACACAGTGGTAGGAAACAATCGTTTACGTGCTGTTTAAAAAGTGATAACCACTGCACGCTGCAGATACGGTGTCAAAGTGATTGTTTGATTCCGATGTGTGAGATTGGATGTCTGATTGCTGCTGTGAGGAAGGGAAACTTTAGGATTGATCGCGTTTTTTAAAGGTATTCATTTATTAATGATTTGCTGCTGCCACTGCTGCGGACTGCGACGCCTGGTGCCACACGCGTCCCTCCACCATTCACAAGAAACCCTGCGTTAGGGCTGAATGTGAGGTGGATGCAGGTGAGGCTCAGACTGTAGTAAAGCGCAGAGAAACGTGCAGAGCTTTGCATCCCCTTGTCCCCGAAGTTCATCGGTGTAGGTTTGATTTCCGTTCAGCGTAAAGGGAAAACAACGCAGTGGTGGTCTCACGGAGCCATGTGGAAACCTATACTGTTTGGAAGTTTTTACATCTCCCTCTCTCTTCTAAACCAGCTCCATCGTGGCCACTATGTGGTAAACAGACAAAACGCTGTATGTTTTTTTTTCTTAAATCATGAGGAGGGGGCACAGACTGTCCAGAGAGATGGATGGAGAGAGTGAGTGAAAAGAGGATAGAGAGAGTGAGTGAGAGGAAAGAAGGAATGGGAACGTGGAGGGGGGTGCGTTTGTTTTTCAGAAGAGACACAACGCACCTGTCTGCGCCCCCCCCCCCAAACCCTCCTGCTGCTTCTTGCTTGTTTGCAGCGCTTTGTTTATAGCTCCTAATGGCAAAAAGCAGAGTCCACGCTCCTATAGTCAAATGAGACTGTTCCACTGTAAGTCAATGTGTTTTCTGGGAAATCCATATAAATGAGTTGTTCTTCGTAAGACAATTCATTTGTGTTTAATTGCAAATCTCTCTTCATAGGGGTAGTTTTTCCAGCTTCATGCACTGCTGTGTCTATCTATTAAGTGATGGAGTTACAGAATTAGCTCAAAAGAACATCTGTGTTTTTTTTTTCTTAATAGATATAATCATAATGAACCAGCGGGCTCGCCGAAGCAGCTGGTGAAATCTAGTCTATTAATTTACTGCTATAAATGTCTTGATGCAAAACAAGAAGCTTTCCGCAATTAACAATGAACAACTGTTGACTTGTCAGCATTTTTTAGTACTTCATAAACTAGTTCAACAATCCAAGAGGAAATAATTGTGTTTAAATGCAGCTCAGATCTTCTCGGGGAGGGACAAAAGATGGAATTTTGAAATCCAAATCTTTTTTAGGAGTTGTTTTAATTCTTTCTCTGCTCGACCAGAAATAGTGACGAACAGCTTTGAGACGGAATCACACCCAGTTTCACCCTCTCTTAGGTTCACAAATGGTCAAAGCAGCCATTTGTTGTGAGCGCGGCTTCACCTTCAGCCCTGGTTCTGCATGGTTTTGTCATTATTCAGAGCTCGGGGGAGGGATATGACACCGGTAACCCTCTGCTCCCTGACAGAGCAGCAACAGCTGGATGAGAGGGGGCGGTAGCCAGACAGTGGCATATTTTCCCCCCCTGACCCTAGCACACACATACACACAAGTTCTCTTTCTCACCCCCTCTCTCTCTCACACACACATACACACACACTCACACGCACACAAATAATGAAAATGGTAACAGCTGCCCTAATTAGAACCTAAGAGACCCTAGACCTCATTTATTGTGCCAGTCTCCCGCTGTATAAAAATTTGGCCACGGCGCATGACTTCACACAACGCGTGCATGCGTGTGTGTGTGTGTATAGCATATGGCACACATTTGTATGTATGTAGTCTCATACAACACTGATAATTTAGTTTCTCGGAAAGTCCCCTGGGCTCCCGGAGGAATTGGATTCCACACTGCATCAGTATTCTGAGTAATCTTCAGTGAGCTCCTCTTTGGAACCTTTTGCTTTGGGTCGCCCGCGTCTCATCGGGCCAAGTTCAAAGGCTGTGAGCCGAGATTACAAGTTTCTCTCCCTTCCTCTTAAGTCGCGTTGCCTGTCATGTCTCACTATAGTGTAACGCCGTGGAAAATTTCCACCTTGCCTCTCCCTGCTACTCTTTTGCCCGGTTGCAGAATGTGTGACTGTGGGACACAGGGACATGAGAGCGAATCGGCTTAATGGGCCGGAGGCGGCTGCCACCATACTTTGACTGAAGGTTGAAAGCCCGTTCACGCACCGCACTTCACGCAGGCACACACACGGACACAAACTGTTATTAAGCCTGGAAGTGATAAGTCCTCTCTCTCACACCCCATCATCCCTCCCCGCCGCCAGAGATTTGTGTTTTCCTCATGCAGCGAAGATACACTTGTAGGCGCAGTGGAAGCATGGCCCAGGGGACTGGTTTTCGGGACCCCCTGCATATTTTATGAGGAGTGGTTCTGCCGCTCTTTGAATGCTGGTGTAGGGCGAAGGGAGAGAGAGTTTAGGATGAGGAGGGGGGTGGAGGTTGGCGGGAGCGGGGGAGTCGTGTTGCAGGGATTGGACTCGGAAGTGTCACCAGTGTCTCGATGATTAAGCTGACAAGCAGCAGGGAAACACTGAGGAAGACCGCTGAGCATCGTTAACCTTTTCTCCATCTTGTTACTCTCGTCTATCTCTAACTCTCTTCTCCCTCCCTCTCCCCCTCTCTTCTTTCTCCCCACACAAGCGTACACACACACACACACAGAAAACACTCTCATGCTCTCCAGTCTCTACCTTTAGCTCTCCAATTCTTCCCGTCTATCAATTTTATCCCTCGTACGCCTTCTGTGATGCAAAAAGATTGAGGATTAAATGGGTAAAGTGGGAGAAAGTTTGGCAGCGAGAGGCCCAGCCAGCCAATGAGGAGTGTTTGAGAGTAGGTGCACGATAGTGCAGACACAGCAGAATCTGAACACAGCTGAGTCTTGAACAGAAGTGCCTTGCATTATTTAGGAGACATAGTCATGGCAAAGATATAGATGAATTTTGGCCTACTTTGATTTCCTGTCTATGTGAGCTCTGTGGAATGGCTTTTGCTGCTGGGTTGTTATATTGAGCGTCATATCTGTTTTTTTGTTCTGATTTTAAAAGTTGGCTTGTAGTCATAAATCAAATGTTGGACAGTTTTTGTAGCAATAACAACATTTTGAGGAAAACGAAAAAGTTCATGCCTGAATGTTGTTCTGTGTTTCTTCCGATGTAGAGATGTAACAAGATAATTTGCTAATCACATTTGACAGGATAATTACAAGAAAATATATTCACTGTGTTACTCGATCAGCCTCATTGATTTTTGTAAACGGAAACGTATTCTGAATGTGGCATCAGCAACATGTTTTAAACAAGTCGGGATCATTTCCCTGCGCGTTAGCTCATACACAACAGACTGTAATGACTGATCAACCTCTCAAACAGTGGCCTGCTGTGTGTATTTCCCCCTCGCTTCCTGAAGACGTGCCGTGCCCTGAAGCCATTGTCTTTTTGCCCCTCTTCATAAACAGATATCTTCCTATTCCCTCTTCCCGCACACGCAGCAGCAACGTGGAGGGAAGGAGAAACTGGAAGGAGAAAGGAAACAATGGGGCTTCATAATGTTGCCTGTCTCTAATCAGCTTTGCCATGCGGGTAAACACAGATAAAGAACTTGGCAGTGTGTCCTGAGGCTTTGTTATCAGCTTTTAGCAACTTCACTGGATGTGTATGCTGGTATGGCTCAACACAGGAAGTCTGAGTGGCCAGGTTGCAAACACTGGATGGCATTTGGTCTGCCCTGGTATTATTTTTACCTCTGCCCACCCATCCTCTTTTTGTCTTCGCTTTCTCCTTGTGTCTGTCTCTGCACATCCTCACCTTGTCTTCCTCTGGGGCAGTCGGAGGATCCGGGGAGGAAATGACAAGGAATAAGACAATGGAGGGGCCACGTTAGCTTCCTGCTATTGCCTGGAGTCGTCTTCCTACGAAACAGCACTTCAGGCTGTATCATCAGCATACAGACTGGTGGGGACAGCAGCGGAAACATGTTTATTCTTGTACAAACATAATCATTGAAAGAATAGAGGGGGCTAGAATCCAGGAATCTGTGCATGCCATTAAAACAACCCCCCACCCTGAGGGAAAGTCACGTTTATACAGTAGCAGCTATTTTAAGAAAGGCTTAGATTACATTTATCTCCCCCTAAAATGCAAGTGTCACTTCCTACTAGAGAGATTTATCACCATTTTGGAAGACCCTAAGCCCAGAAAGCAACATACAACAAAAGAATTGCAGACATACCAGACCACACATTCATTTTTATTTTCCAATCAATTCTTGCACTGCAAGACAAGAATTTCATATATCCTGCCGAGACACAGAAACCAACAGCAAATTGAAATTTATCTTCTGCATTGCAGCAATATCTGTTCCTGTGTTATCTTCACCAGCCGTGTTCCTTAACTTTATATTAAAGATAGCTCTGTTGGAAACAGATTCTGGCAGCTGAGAGGAGCTCAGGAAAAAGAAAAGTTCAGTTAGGAATACCACCAGACAGCATTTATTTAACACTTGATGCTGATTTATTTGACCTCCCCTCATATGAAATTTGATATTCAGTGGCACTTAGGAAACAGACGATGTTAAATGTTTTTCTGGATGCACTAGGGCTGACGGTAGATGCCAGCACAGTCGGGAGCACTTTGTGAAAAAGTCCAGAAATTAAATCGATCAGAATGTCAGAATGTGTTCATGGACATGAATATTACACTCGGTATGAATTTCAAACTAATAAAAATGAACTTAACGGGAAGTGTGGGAAAGTCCATTTGGGGAGATGGTGGACAGAAATTATTGCACTTAGTGAGACAGGGTTTCGACAACCATGTGACACCAAAAGCCATCTTTCTATTCTTTTACATAAGTATCAATTTTAACCCAGAGCATGGTCTTTTTTCCTAAATCAGCCCAAGTAAATGGAATTTCGTGACAACCTTAGTACTGTGAGACTGTTGCATGCGTGCATCATGCAGTAATGACTCACAAGGAGCCAATGGAAGCAACACCCCGGACACATACACACAGACACGCACATGCACACACGCACACACAGGTCAAGGGCACACACTGGGGCAGAGGATGATAAGCCGAGATGAGTGTTTGGCATCTTCAGGGCTGTGTGCCCTTTCTAGAGTGATTAGTCAAAGTCCAACTGTCTAATTAATGATGCTCCAGCTCTCAGGACATGTCATCTCCTTAACCAACTAGGGCTAAAACACATTCAAGGAAACAAAAGATTGTCTGCCTGCTGCTCATTTTGTTAGAGACATAAAGAGTGTATAGCCTTGTGGGACTAAGTGCTCCAAGTATTTGTTCCTTGAAGTCCAGTCGACCCCCCCATCTTATTCTTCCTTTCATCTCTCTCTCTTGTCAGTTCAAACTGCCTGTAATGCCAGCACTAATGCTGCGTTAGTGACTCAACCATTAACCAAAATAGCGGGATGGTGTGGCTCTGTCTCTTCTTCCTCCACACAATGAAAGGTTGCTTTTTTGTTGTTGTAGGAGGCTCAGATAGGGGCCGGAGAAAGCTCCATTTCTATTTTTTCTGTTTTCGGACAGGGCTGACTGAGAAACTTGCCCTGTAAGGTCTGCAGGAGGAGGCAGCCAATTTGCGATCAAGTGAGGGGTGTCAGTCAAATCGTATCGATTGGTCTCTTAACTGCCGCTCCCTCAATGGCAAAACATGTTAATGTTATTGAGCTGTGTGTAGAGGTGAGGAACAATGTAGTGTGTGTGGGCGGTTGGGGTGGGTGGCATCTGAAACGGTAGGAGGGCAAGGTGTGTCTCTCTCTCCCTCTCTGTTACTCCTGCCGTCTGTTTGGCCAGAGAAAGCCGATGCAGAGAAGGCAACGGGCTCAGCGTGAGAATGGGGGGAGGTAGAGAGAGAAAAAGAAAGGAGAGGAAGGCAGAGGGGTCAAAGGGATTTACTGCCAGGAGCCTAGCATTTCAGGTAATGGATATGCTTGTATTGGTGTAAACCAAACCTGCTGTTTTTCTTCCAGCGTGGCAGAGGTGAAAGAACAACAAAGGTGTAACTGACTGCAAGTCTGAGGGGGATTAATAGAAAGTTGATATTCCAACACCTCGGGCTAGGCATTAGATCTCAGGTGCACACTTGGACGCGTAGAAAGCGGGTGTGTGTGTGCATGAGCGCGCGTGTCTGTTGTGCAGAGCGTAGAGCTGTGGATAAGGGGGTATATGAGGTTGAGGTAAGGAAGGTGCATAGTGGGAGGCTTTGCTGCTTCTGCCACATTCCTGCAATGCTGCCGCAAGGAGGGCATGAACACATGGCTAAGTGCTTCCCAAGCTGGCTGAGGTGAACCTAACACCCCTGCTGGAGGAAGCAGCCCAAGCATTGTTCCAGCACATTGCACCCGTCTGACGGAGGCATCCTAGCGCTGTGCAGATCCCAGGGGGCGGGAAAGAGAACGAAGCAGAGGAGGAGGAGAGGGACTGATTGTTCCCAGCTCAGACTATCCACAGATGGGGCTACGGCACAGGATGCTGGCTGTTTGCTTTAGAGAGTCCCAGGCGTTTGCTTTGCAGTCGCGGTATATAGAAAGCTCTGGGGGATAGAGAAGAGAGTGCCAGTGGAGACAACAGCAGGAGAAGGGAAAGGGAGAGTAGAGCAGAGAGAAAGAGAAAGAAAAGGATAGAAAAAGGACCTTGCCTAATATGATGTCAGTGTGAATATAGTGTCAGTGCCAGGAAGGGAAGACAGATGATACAGCCATACAATGATAGGGTAGTTGGGCGAGAGTGTGCTCAAGTCCCCCCCTGTTTCCAAACAGAGACATATAGAGCTGGAGATAATGGAGAAAGGAGGGAGAGTAAAGAGAGTACGCGAGGAAGGGAAGAAGGAAGGGATGAGATGCAGGGAACCCGGGCTGCATCCATCATGTGGTTTGGTGCAGAAGCCATTTGTACCTATTGTTCTCCATAATTTGTTTTCTCAGAGCCTGCAACGGGAGGGGTGAAGGGTAGAGACAAAGCTACGGCAGCCATTTATTTTTGCACTAATTACATAAGTGAGACAGCATAATTAGACGTATAGCTAAACAGACAATAGGCTGCAAGAGAGATGCACCGAGGGAGATAGACAGGGAGGTGTGGATGTATTCAAACAGATGAGAGGCATGGCCCTCTCTATTTCACATTCAAGAGTGCGAGGGAGCATGTTAAAAGAAGTAAAGGGGATGGTGAGGGATAAAGGGAAAGGAAAAGTGAGAGAGTAGAGGAGATGGGGCGATGGAAGGGATAAAAGATAAGAGGCAAGGAGAGAAAAGCCCTCTTCATAGGCTGCACTTTGAGGTGCGGCCCAGTGCTGCTGGAATAGTCACCTCATTTAGTACACCTGCTCAGCAGGAGGGGAAAGAGAGATATGAGGAGGAGTCGTAAAGAAAAAGAGAAAAGGCCAAAAGAGAAGAGAGGAAAGAGGAGACGGATCTCATCTCTACTTCCACAGATCAAAGGCACTGAGGAGCTACAGAAAGATGTTTGTTGTGGCTTGTTTGGGATGTTCTCCGTGTGGGGTCATGGTTTGACCTGGTCGGCTATTTTGCTCAGGCAATATTACACTTCAACACAACCACATGCTGAACCCTCAAAGGTGTCGCAGCCTAGAGGGGGGCCCAGAGGGACAGTTTCTGACACTGAGCAGCTTCCCGGAGGAGAGGAGAACTGAGGAGAAGCTATGCAAAGAGCAGCCAAAGTTGGGAGTTTGTTAAAGCCCGCAACTGGGTTAAAAAAAGAATAATTAACATCTTTTCATCTAAGTGAAAGAAAGAACCATGTTTATAACCAGTCAGTGCGGTGTTACTGAATGTTCTTCTCGCACTAATGCATTTGTGCGTCCACTCAGGTTCATGCGTGGGCGGTGCGTGGGTGTGTTTAGCATGTCACCGGTCTTTCAGCGCTGTGATACAGGGGAAGATAAATAGGCCCTTAATGAAGCCACTCAATCACAAGCCCGTTAAAACAGCTGACCAGAGATTGAGGGGCAGTCAAGCCTGATTGGAACTCTATTGAAGCCAGTGGAGGGAAGCTCTTGAGCCGTCACACTTTAGATTAACCATTCACTGCACCATAAACCTTGGTCCTAACTACCCTTCTTTCTCTAAGCGGTCCTCTGACACTCTATAGTAGCTCAAGTCAACTCCCTGATTGTGCTCTGGAGTTCTTTAAAAGCCAATTTGAACTCAGTCCTTTGTTTAACTCCCCAGGAACTCAAACTGGGACATATTGTATCGGTTGTGTGTGTGTGTGTGTGTGTGTGTGTGTGTGTGTGTGTGTGTGTGTGTGTGTGTGTGTGTGTGTGTGCGTGCGTGTGTGTGTGTGTGTGTGTGTGTGTGTCCATCTGTGTGTGTGTGCGCACTCTCTTTCTTCTGTTTAAGTTTGGTCTGAGCTGTCTTTGAGCATGTGATGCTTTGTCAAAAAAGAACTAGGAGAACTGGCACCAACTAGTTTTTTTTGGGTGTGTGAAAGAGAGGGTGCATGGGAGGAATCAATGGCCCAATTCAACTTATTATAGCCATGACTGTTGCTGTAATGGTGTGGAAATGGGCAGTGGTCATGTGGATCCCCACTGTACCTCCAGGCTTGGATCACAAGTGAAGCTCCGATTTATTTCCAGCTTTGATTTAAAAAAGAAAAACTACTCTGAGGATTTCAAAGAAATCTCACATGATGGTGACTAGGCATGAGATGCCTCCTTTTTTTGTGTGAAACGGATTAGACCTGTGTGCTGCCAGGTTTGCCGAAGGACAAACAAAACACTGGGCTGCAATTTTCCTGGACAAATAATGACTCCTGTCTCCAGCCTTTACCCCTTTGATCCCAGGTAATGTGTTAACAAGCAACGGGTTCATGGAATACCCATAACATCAGTATGTGTATTTGTGCTGAGGTGTGAGGGGTGTGTGTGTGTCTGTGTTTGCGCATGTGTGGCTGTTTTCACACCACTTAATGAATTGCTTTATATGCCCGCTGAGGTGACGATGGCCTGTCTCTGGCAGGGTTTTGCTTTTTTTCCCCTCTGTGTCAGCCTCGGCACATGATGGCCAGATCCCGCTCTTTCCCTCTCTCACACTAACACGTTAATGAGACCGGTCTAATTAGTGCTTGTGGCTCCATACAGGGGACCCCAGGAGCCACAGCACCATTGTGTGTCCGCCCTAATCAGGGGACCACTCAAACATAGAGGACCCAACGCACCAGTGAGAAAGTTCACACATATAGGGAGACCTGCTTGGATTCACACTCAAATTATTGTCCCCGTTAATTGGTATAGGAGCACAAAAAAGAAGAAGCTAGAACTGGTTGTATTTTCAGATATGTGACCACTGAGGTTTAGATCTTGGCTCTCTCCTGTTTTCTCTCCCTCTGGTAGCGTTCTACCCCCTTGGGCGATGCAGAAAAAGATGATTTTTTTAGCTCTCCCTCATCTCTCTCCCTCATTCCAGATAATTCAATCTCTTCAATATCAAATAATCTCTCCCAATTTTTCAGCGTATTTTAACCTTATCGCTCAAACTGCTACCTCTGGGGGGATGAGTCTCGTTCCACCTTGTTAAAAAAAAAGAGAGAGGTGGCCCAGGAAAGAGGGATGGCAAATAGCTCTCAGAAGAACGCGTTAAAAGCCTCTGCTCGCCCTGCTCGGGGGCTGTATGTGAAACGACGGGCAAGTAGATTGAAAGAGAGAGGAGATAGAGAGAGAGAGAGAGGAATAGTGGCGATACAGAGGCATGGAGGAAGATAAAGGAAGACAATCTACAAGAAAGGAGGGAAACCGTAGGTGCAGGGAGGTGTGGCACCTCAGGTCTGGGGCTTTAACTTGTGTCCCACAGCACTTAACATGCCCCCAGCCATCTCTTCTGGCAGTTAATTAGAATCCAATAAGGTTGCCGCCTGTTGGTCATTGTTCCTCTAGTGTGTTTACCCTTTCCAGAGGCTCCATTCGCTGCTTAATCTGCCGAGAAGCTGAATGTCAATAGGTCAGGCCAAGACTCCAGAGCCCTGAGAGGGAGAGAGAGACAGAGCAAAGGGGGAAGGAGAGAGGATCAGGGGGATGAAGGAAAGGGGTCATCTCTCGCTCTCCCTCCTCTCAATATTTTTTCTGCTGTTCCATTCTTGTTGTTGTATTTTCCCCACCCTCCTTCCCTCCCTCCCTCTCCCGTCTCCTCTTCTCTTCTTTTCTTCTCACTTCTAATCCGTCCTCTTGATTGTTCTAAGCTGCTTTCAGCCAGCCCATGGGAGGGCGGGGGGTTTTGGAGTCTGTTTTAATTAAGATTTAAAAGACGACTCCCTCAAGAAGGGAGATTTAAGAGCAGGATGGACTGAGCGCAGTAAACGAATGAAAGGTAGGACAGATTGTAGAGAGGGCTTAACAAATATCAGAAATTGGTAAAAGGAGGAAATTAAAAGCTATTATTTTACACACACGCCGTTGCGTGTGCCTCACACACTCACACAACCGCACAAACACAGCCAGACTCAGAGCCATTCGAGGAGCTAAGCCAAATGGGATTTTTTTTTTCATTTGTAATCAAGCGGCACAATCTATATAGATCGATCTCAACTTCCTGTGATTCATACCATATCCTGCAAGGGTGATATGGGATCAGTGGTAGCCAGTTGGCAAGCTGAGGGAGTTATCTCCACACTCTGTCTAATGATCGATCATCTCACCAGATGGGCTTAAGAGCATGTAACGCTCCACTTGTTTATCAGAACGCCAAACCTGAGGCCTCTCACTAGATGTGACCTGCAAAGAAAGTCTTGTTTTGGAGACAGACAACTAGAAGAGACAAAGAGCTCGAGAGACCCGTTTTAAAAGTAAAAAGTTTGCTTTAGCAGCCTTTGTGCTGTGACTAGACTTGACGCTTGAAGCTGAACTCATCTCCCTGTGTAATGTGCTTCTATTCGGGTGGCAGTGTCACCATAGTGGATGCTCTCGACATTCCTGTAAGACATTTAATCACAGTCTTATTGCTCCAGGACAAAAGAAGTCTTCTCTGTAGAAGTGTGGCCATCAAATACACAAGCACTGTCACCTTTCAGCGACGTGTTACTCCTACTATACGAACACTGTGTATGGAACAAAGTGTGTGTGTGTCCGCCTGTGTGTCTGCAGCCCCAGAAAAGACACGTGCTATGTTTGGTAAAACAGTCACATAGCACACATCTGCCCCTACTGTGAACCGTACATTCTTCCTCCAGCGTAAAACCCCAAGGAAAACACACCCAGAAACAGGGCGCACAATAAAGTGTTTAAGTCCATCACACCGCAGACTCTGCCACAGCCGCTAAGGTGTTAAAGGCCAGGCAAGGGTCAAGAGCCCAGCCCATGGCATTCTCTACCACGATGCATCCCGACACACAGCCACCATATGTCCAGGTTTTCACAGTCAATGAGCCACACCACCCAGCATGACAAAGACCTATTCACACCCATTTGACTCTGAGGAAATCAGCAATGCCATGGTACGATCTGGACAGAATGCAGCACTAGTTGAGCCGGTGGCCGTTTGCGTTTAGAAAAAAAACAAAAAAAACAATAGACGAGGAGATGATTCAGTGTAGCAAAAGGAGTGTCGAGGGGGTTGGAAGAGAGCATAGACAAAGAACTTTACAAAGCACTTTGAGCGGATAAACGTAGGCATGATCTTGCCCTCAGCTTGCTGCAGCTCCATCGCTTGCCTCCATCAAAGCCCCTTGAGATTCTCCCCAGCACACTTGCTGCCTCTGTCAGTCACAGCTCCGTTAATAAGGCCAGCAGTAAACGCCAGGAAAGATATGCAGGGATGAAAGATCCTTCTCTCATGTTCCTCGCTTTGAGGATGTGTTTCCGGGTGTCGAGGGGAGGTGGGGGAAAATGCAGCTTTATAGAGTAATGCTGAATTTTAATGGAAACAATAAACCCATCCGCTTATAAAATGATATTTTGCGTCCCACATCCTGTTGTGTAGCAGCTCTGGGGACTTTAGGCAGACTTGAAAAAGCCCCCCTCGTCGCAGCTAAAGGTACAGCAGAAGCCCGTGCCAGAGAATAAAGTGTGAGGAGCTCCAGGGGGAGGGATATATCACACATACATTCTTTTACTGCAGCGATTAATATCCGGGAAAAAAAAGGTCAAACTTGACTTGAAACGGTCCACTATATCACAGTTACATTCGGAGCCTGCATTTCGTACATCAATCCCTGCTGTGATGTCTCATCAGCCTGGTCACACAGGAGAGACCCACACTGCACATTATCAAAGATTGATGGGGGTGTCCTAGTTAAAGACTGGGGGGGAGGAGAGGCGACTGGTTAGAGACGGGAACTTTATGTCGCCGTCTCCCGCTTTCAGAGGTGTTGATTGTGGGGTCACGTGGCTCAATGCTCAAATATGATATGATGTGGTTTGCAAATGCTTTCCCTTCCTTCCCCACTGTTGACCTTAAAATCTGACCTCGTCATAAGCCGGGGAAAGAATTTGCAAATGCAGCATTTTGAAATCTCAGGAAAGCTAGAGATGAGTGCTGAGCCTCCACCTTACTCCACCTCCTGGCATATATCCTCTTTCTCGCCCCCCCGCCACATCACAAGACAAAACAAACTGACAGAACAAACAGTCAGATTATCCCAAATCCTTTTTTCTCGAACACACAACCTAACCATCGCTTATATCCACTGTGCTTCGTCGCCCTGCCCGTTTCTTGTTCAGAGTGCTTGCTTAATAATTAATTGATTAATTAGTTCGCTCATTAATCATTTATTCATTAATCATGGCCTGATTTTTCTAGAGGAAGCGGCGCAATCTGAAAAAACCCTGACTTCACATTTCACTCTAATTATGCTCCCTTACTAATCAACGCTTAAGAAATGGAGTTTCAGGAAATTAGTTTTCCCTTTCCCTTCTTTTTCTCAACACAAAGCAGGATGTATTGAGGTCGGCAGGTAACGCTTTCTTCCCCCCCATCCCTTCCTTATGTTCTGGAAACTCTTAGTCATCAGTAATTTTAAAGGAATGATTCAAGTTACTGGCAATCTGATGAGCGGTGGAAAAAAATGTGATTTTAAATTAACACTAGCCTTTTCTCCACCTCTCGATGAAAAGGGAATTCTGGTCACAGACTAACCACAGACAGCGATTAATAAATGGCAATTTAAAGGCTGTTTGTAAGAACAGAGCGCCGGCCGCATTGTGAATCACACACTTATTGTTTCCACTGGATCCACGGCTCTCCTGGGAAGGCAGGTAATTTGTCTAATCGCCGGGAGTTATGTTCTCCGGACCGAGCGATGGAGAGATAGGACGGATCTAAAGAATCGCCGGTAATGTGGAGCGAGCATGAGGATGAAGGTGAAGAGAAACATTTGAAACAGGTTTTAATTAGAAGTGTTGTTGTGCCTTTGTGTTCCTGTTGGATGCAGAGTTCGCAGCCCAGCTCAGCTGCTCTCTCTGAAGGGGCTCTTGTCAGCTGCCGACAAAAAAGAATTATGCATCAAATTAAAGTGAGCTCCAGTGAAATGGAGGCAAGTCGGGCATTAACCTCTAAGCTTTAAAAAGCACACATATTAAGCAACACTAATGAGACTCTCATTGAGCGCGCTCTGTTTTATATTCAAACACGCACAAAAGCACAGCGTTGACTTCAATATGCCACTGCTGCTGCTGAATGAGGTTGTCTGTGTTATTCATCTCACCAGCAGCAAACACTGCACAAGTGAACAATACTGTAGATGGCCCTTTTACTCTAATGAGATGCATACATTTACAACATTACCACCCTCATTAAAAAATAATAATAATAAAGAGAAAAAAAAATATTAATTATGAAACGCACTACTTCCTATCGTGAAGAGCCAAGGGGGTCTCCATCGGGCTCAATTAGGAAGAGTAGGCCGCAAATCCCTAGACTAAATTAATTGACACTCCAGGGCATTAGACCCAGAGTCCCAGTACAGAATCTATGCAGAGAATTCCTTTGTTTTCTTTTCCACCGCCTTTTAGAAAAAGCAAGAGATGGAGGCAATTTCAACATGATCTCTTCATTGTTTTATGGATTTTCAATCTATCGGTTATTATTATGTTTATTTATTTAATTACTCGTCATGACTGCGGCAGGCAACAAAAAGATTTGTCTTACGTTTTTTTTTCTTCTACTCCCGTCACACATTTGAGGAACCTTTCAGTCACATGTTGCACGTGGAGGCTTTACCCACCACGTCAGCTGTTATGCACACACTAAAGCAGGAGCTTTTTGCAAACAGCACAAGAAGTTAATGATTTAAAAGCACAGTGAATTATACTGAAAGCCCTTTCCGTCCAAACTGTAGTGAAAAAGACGGACGGAGCCAGGGAGGGAAATTGGGATACAATGAGAAACAGAAAAGAGAGACACAGCGAGAGAGAGAGAGAAGCAAAAGGGACAGAAAAGGGCTGGAACTGTGACACAGATCCAGCCAGCAGCTGTTTTGCAGTGAAAACACCAGGGGGTAAGCAGGAATGACACGAAATGACAAGACTAGCTCAATCAACATCTTGTCAACACTGCTGGCTGATGTGTACAGACAATTTCATACCGCCACCGCCGACTCCCTCCCCTTTTCTCTCTTTTTTTATATGGCTTTTTATTTCCTGTCCTCCTGCCAGCCAGCCAGTCACTTGCTATCTGTCTACATGGAGTCAGCTCTTTGGCTCTTGGCTCCGGAGTGGGGGAGCTGTTTAAAAGCTGTGCTAGAATTATACTCAGAGAGATGCTCCGGCCCACTAGAAACCCTAAAGATACGGGACCGTGACAGTGAGTGTGCATCGCTCTGTGTGTGTGTGTGTGTGTGTGTGTGCAGCAAGACAGTGTAAGAATCAGTGTATTTATGGCACATTGTGCGGGCACTGCAGCACAGTGACTGTGTCACATCAGCACTCTCACCCGACCCGTCCCCTCCCTCCCCCCCTTTTTCTCTTCCCTTCTTCCCCTCCTTGTATGCATACCACTCTATTACTCTATCCACTGCATCTGCTGTAGCAGGTACCCAGGGAGAAACTCTGCCGCTGCTCTCCCATGCGATCAGCTTCACTGCCGTCCTGATGTGTGCGCGGCCCTATTCCAGCAGAGAAAAACCTGGTGGTGACAGCGTCGGAGACAGACTGATTACAGCGTTCCATCAATCCCCTCTCAGGCCCGCTCTGTTGCAATTGGAGGCTGACAGGAGCCCACTTTTTCCATTTTTACCTTTTCCTCAGTTTTTTCCGGTCTTTCTAACATGTATTGGCTCCTTTTTTTCCCCCACCCCTGTTGTTCCCTCTGCCCTGCTTTTCTTGAGTGTTGTGTTGACAAGCCGACAGAAACCCCTGTGATTTTCACACCAGGGATGCAGAGAGTGGTAGAAAGGGACAGGGGTGCAGGATGTGGGAGCAGAGGAGACGGTGACGGAGAGAGAGACAGAGAGAGAGAGAGAGAAAGAGAGAGAGAGAGTGCAAGGAGGTTGGCAAGAGATGACAGCTGACACAGAGTCTGGAAAAGCAGAGTGATGGCAGAAAGAGCCATGGAGAAAGCAAATCAACAATTAGTAACACCTTATATAACTCTCAGAGGGGGTCTGCTAGGCATTGATTCCAGGGATCACGGCTCACTGACTGCAGACGTATGTGTGATAAACAAGAGGAGTGAGAGGATGTAGAGGGATGCAGGAATGAGAGGGAATGCCCCGGGTGGGGGTATCAGAGCAGCAACACAGGCTGGAGGTGGGGGGTGGGGGAGGGATGGTGTCTGGTTGGATGAGCGGGTCCACTCTCTAAAAAGGGCCTCAGCCTGAGCCAAGATTTTTTACAATGGAATAAAGGCTGAAAGGGGAGGCTAGGAGGATTAAACGCCAGCAAAAAAGCTCTTAAAAAGCTGTTAGACTGCAATTTGTGCACAAAAAAAAGACACAGAATGGGAGAAAAGATAGTGAGAGTGGGTGGGTGGGAGTGCAGCTGGAATGCAACGTGGGAGAGGATGGGATTGAAGAGGGACCAGGACACGGCAAGGTGCGCTGGAGGAGGCCATCTGCGGGAGCCGTTTGCAGTGGTCCAAGTCAAAGAGAAACACACAGGCGCTCACACATGTAGTGCAGCATGTGTTGGGTGCCATGCCGCCATGGGCTGGTGGGTGGTATCTGTAGTTAGCCCCCGTCGAGCCCTCAGAAGTTCTGTAGGAGTCATGGTAATGAGCTTAGCAGCCAGATCAAACATGATGGGTGCAGGGTCCCCTTTGGGACATACTCTTTGGTTCAGCTACCTCAGCATTACTGTCTACTTTGTAAAAAAAAAAAAAACACACACACAAACACACACAAGCACACACAGACACAGACAGGAAGAGGAAGACAAAAGAGCCTGACTCAAAACAAAGGGATAATAATTCCATACAGAGAGAAATGGAGCTTGCATTTTCCAGCCCGATTTAGAAGCCTTATCTAGACAAGGCACAATGGATGGCATTTGGGGAAAGGGGTTGTTTATTCCAAGCTTGACACTTTTTTGCCAATTGCCTTGTTTTGTGCTGCGTTTTTGTCTGTTTTTCCTCCTCATTTTCTCCTCTCTGACTCTTATTGTGGGAAAACTCACAGCAGTTGCACAGGATTCTGCCTCCAACACCGAGGCAAAAATGCAAGTGTATTGGTTGCTTTTTTTTTTCTTTTTTCTTTTTACATTTTGAATTATTACTGCACAGAGCAAATTGTCCAGTCAAGTTGAGAGCACTTATATTTATAGACCCCACAGGACTGGATGCTGCACTCTTTGCACTGGATGGGAATGAGGACATGGAATAAAATCAGGCCTAAAATAGGGACTCTGTGAGTGCGAGCTCTGAGCCTCTTAGAGTGAATGAACATATGCAGTTGAGTGTCATTGTAAAAACAGAGGGGAATGGACAGAGTGCATCGCCTGAGCTGTTACAAACACGAGAGTCTGACATTACTTCTGTTTCATTTGAAGGATCTGACGTTTTGACTGCAAGGTTAAATTGAGTTACGGCCCAGAGTGCTGTTACTTTTTTGGTTTTCTTTTGTCAGAATACTAAAACGGCGTAACAGATTGTGACTGTGGCAACTTGCTGGTAAATGCACTGTGCTGCGTGTGCTAGATCCACATTTTATCGAAAGGTCATCTCCAGTGCCATTATCTCTCTCAGTCTTTAGCATCATACTTGGCGCTTACACATACACATTTTCAGTACACACACACACACATACACTCACAGAAAGAGGGAGAGAGAGAAAGAGAGAGAGGCTGGCTCAATCTAATTCTATCAAGGCAGATGTCCAGTGGTGGACGGATCATTGCTGACATCTGTCCATCTCTTCCTGATCCTTCCTGATGTGAGTGTATCCCCTATCAGTTCAGATGAAGGAGAGAGAGTGCAGGCAGTGCCGAGGTCGACACAAAGCTCTTTAATAGGTTGTGTCCAAGTCGGGGAGGCTGTTTTGCACTTAACTCGGACCATGTGACTGAAACAGCAAAGTCACTGTGTCAAACTAACTGCTAAATGTGCCCTCCGGTGCCTGACAAGTCGCTTCCCCTATTAACACTGCCCCACCCTCCACACTTGTTCACACACATGCACGCACACACACACACAGGGACGGGAAAATACACAGGCGCATTTGTAGACAGACACGCACACACAGACTGAACTCACACAGCTGGACAGAAATGCACACACACATAAACTTAGCCCTATGTGCATCCAGCGGCGTGAAATGATATTCCATTTTGAGAAATCCGGATTAAAATGTATCAGGCCAAATGTGTTTTGACCTTGTTGCTGGGGGATGGAAAAGCACACATAGACACATACACACACATACACACAAGCACACACATATACACACAAGCATACACACACACACGCACACACACACACAGCAAAGGTAAGAAATGGAGTAAATGTTGCTTATTTTTATTTGGCGGGGACTTGTAAATCTAAATTTTAACTGCCTTTAAAGTCACATTAAGCACACCACATGCGGTACAACTAATCTACACTGTACATATTTACCTGCGTAACATTCAAGGCGACATGGTAAATAAAAGCTACATCTGCTGCAGAAATGTTTGGATTTCAAGGGGATTCAAGCCTTTCTTTTCCAGTGCAATTCAGTTGCAGCCAAAAGACAAGCTGCTCATTTTTGAGTCTGGTGGAAGCACTGAAAGCGCTGGTGTTGTGGTGTTTCTGTGTACATGCATACATGTGTGTCTGCGTCTGTGTGTGTGTGTGTGTGTGTGTGTGTGTGTGTGTGCGCGTGTGTGCGTGTGTGTGTGTGTGTGACTCTGCAGCACACCAAGAGCAACCCACAGCTCCCTACTTCTCCTGACTGCCTCTCCTCCACTGCCTCTTTGTCTGGTTCCGTTCCTCCCTCTCTCCCCGTCAGAAATGTATTCATGTAATTAAGCTGCTAATACACCGTCAAAGAATTGTCTAATTCAGCAAGGAGGAATTAAAGGAATCTGGCATGAGTCATTAGCCAGTCGAGATGTTCTGTTGAGCATTTTCAATAAGGGATCCGGAGAGCAATGAATCACTCATATGGTGTGAAGACATTCGCTACAGCACATACTCTGCTCTCTATATTTGTATGCCCGCATTCGTATGTGTGAGCGCGCGTGGCGTTAATTGCCATATGTGAGCATGAGAAATTGCATGTGGGTGAGGTAAAGGGAAACAATTCAATGCATGTAATCCATCTGAACAATCAACCAATGCAGTGAATTATTACCCATTGTAAACATTTAGATACTCTGGGCAAGATACTTAATTGCAATCAATGTTTGTACTGTTGCAAGTACAAAGAGGAAAATCCCCAACTCGCTCGGCGAGCGGAGGCATATGAAAACGCTCAATAGCTCATAAAGGCAGAATGTTAGAGACAGGCAGGCAGACTGTAAAAACAGAATTTTTGAAGGTATGATGGGAAAATGCCAGCCTTCGCTAAACGCCTAATAGCCTGAGCTACAAGACGTTTCACTTCTCATTGACGCTCTTAAATTGGCCTCTTTTGATCCGCCGCGCGTGACACACATACAGCCTACCTGTTTGCATCCACAGCTCGATAGGCTTTTCTAACGCTCTGGTAAAATGATGTGCAGGGAGACGTTATTGGTGAGCTAACACACATTGTTCTCCGATCTTCTTTTTCTCGCCCATCCGTTCAACTACCTATTAAGATCTCCTGCGGCCCAGATGGAGGCAGTGAGAGCCAGGGCGCGTGCAAAATTGAGGTTCAAGGCGGTTGTTGAGAAGCACAACGGCCCGAGCCAGGGAGAGCTCACGTTCTTGATGAACTCACTGTTTGGCGGCTTTAATTGTGCTGTTGGGAGACTGAGGCGGGGGGCTGGGGAGAGGGTGGGGGTGGTGAGGTGAGGGGCAGGGGTTCAGTCCATGGTGCACCCCAAGATGAAGTGGATAATTGAGTGCGGAATAAACACTGCCAACAACCTCAGAAGCCCCCCTTTCAAACAGAAAGAAAAACTGGAAAGAATGGAGCGAGGAAGAGGGGGAAGAGACAGGCAAAGAGAAAAGGGGTGAGAGAGAAAGCGGGAGAGAGAAAGCGGGAGAGAGAGCGAGAGAGAGAGAAAATCCCAGCTACCCTCTGGGGGGAAAAGCTGCTATTGAAAAGCTATTAAACTTGCATTTAGCAGGATTGATTGGAAATGAAGAGGCCTATTAAAAGAGAGGGACAAGGGGACAATAGCGCGTCTCTGGCCGCCGTATGTTGCCCTCCTTTCAGCGTCTTTCTTCGCCAGGAGGGGGGGGTACCCTGTCTGTTTAAGCGCTCCCACCAAGAGAAGCAGTTCAGGGGGGGCTTAGCACTGCCTGAATAGAGCCCTCTTTATCTTCCCCTGTCCCCCTTCCCTTCCATTCTCCACTGAGCAACAAAGAAAGAGAGAAGAAGAATGAGGCAAGGTTTTTTTTAAGTCCTCTTCCCAACTCACACAGACACCCGCTTAGATAACCAACCAAGCAGCCTCCTCCCACCTTCCCCTATGGATTAGTTACCTCTGGAGTGTTGCCATCTTCCCCTGCCAGTGGGGTTTGTAATACTCAATCTTTAGCATAGTGGCAGAAACAGTCGGAGCCGCCGATCCGCATTCACGCTGTGTTTCAGCATGCGTGTGAAGGCAGGCCAGCCAATCCACGGAGACGGTGCGCCGCGTTTAAACACGGCAGCGGAACGGCGGCAGGTGTCTCCGCTGACTTTCAGCAGGCTCAAACGGATGTGTCCCCCGGGAACTTTAATGGAGTTTTGATTGTTTAACATCCATTTTTACAGAAAAGCGCACCGAAAGAGAGGCAAATCTTTCTTCCCAGAAGTGTGTGTGTGTGTGTGCTTCATGCTAGCGAGCGTACAACCATATGGTCTTGGGAAAGAGTTAAATAAGTTATGAGGCGCAGATGACTCTTTCTTCTTAGAAGCCACATTTATAGGGGACAAAGAAAAAAATCGCATTTTCACACGTCAGCCTCGTCCGGGCTCCAGGCGAACACCATAAAACAAGATAGGGAGCAGACCTGTTCGTGGCAGCCTGCTCTCTTTCAAACTTACATTTTCCCACCCCTTGCAATGCAGGTTTCACTTCCCTCATATCTGCTGGCTCGGCAGAAATGTGCTGCCATTACATTCCCTAAAGTGCCATTAGCTGCATTCCGCACACCTATATATTTTATTGCTATTTTGTGAATTTCACTACGAGTTGCCCATCCACCGTCATTGCTAGAGGTGCAATGTTTACATCATGTTTTTTTCTCTCTTCCTTCTCCTCCACAGCTGCCACCCAAGCTGCCTACTTTTCCCAGCAGCCCCAGGACCAGGTGGTCGTATCTGGCCAGTCAGTGACTCTACCCTGCGTCATTGTCGGATATCGGGGAATGGTACAATGGACCAAAGATGGCCTTGCCTTGGGTGGAGAGAGAGACCTTCCAGGTATTACAGCTGGCCTCTTCATTCTGCCTGTCTACCCTTCTCTGCCCTGCTTGTGTTTATTGTTCTCTCTGTCTCCGTGTGTCTGGGTGCGATCAATGCCAGGTCTCATTAGAAGGCCAGTCTCTCTCTGTCAAATGTTGGAGTTTTACGCAAATTAATGTTTAGGGAACAATGCGCTGCAGACGGGTCAGCTACCGCGGTACACACCGGACTTTAATTTGTTGCTTAGCATTTTAAGGGTCTTCTAGGAAGGTAGATAATCAATTGGTTTTTGTCAAGCATTGACATTTAAATGTGTGGTGGAATAGAGAGAAGGTGAAGAGGCTTCCTCTTGACCTTAGCCACCCCATCTTTATTGTGTCTGTGTTTAAAGGACAGACTCCTCACGCAGCAGCCTTCTCACGTGTTGCATTTCCAAGCTCATGCTGCTCTGCTAACACAACGGCTCAATTCGGGGCCCGGTGAGGTGCCACATGCTTTAATTTGTGTCTCGCAGAGCCTCGCCACGTTCCTCCCGCCTTTGTTCAAGGCGCAAGTCTGTTCATTTCATCGTCCTTTCATTACATGTTTGTTGACGGGTTGGTTTGTTTGTCTCTCACTCCATTCTCTGTGCTGGCTTCACGCAGGCTGGACGCGCTACTCCTTAATGGGCGACCCGCTATCAGGCGAGCACAGCTTGCAGATCGATTCGGCAGACTTGGCGGATGACGCGGTGTACGAGTGTCAGGCTACACAGGCGGCCCTGCGCTCCCACCGCGCCAAGCTCACTGTACTAGGTAAGATACACAGCTCACGCATGATCCTCGCAGCCAGCCCCCGTGCCAAGGCCTGCAGGCTGGCAGCGCGTGGGAACAATCAGGGGAGTGTCTTCATCACAAAGCACAGGCGTATGTAGACAAATATACACAAAAGATAATCACACTGAGAGCCCGACTCATCATGTATAAATAAAACATACATAGCAACCCTCCTCAAGTAATTTGCCATTCATAAAACAAGCTCTTATTGCCACTCAAAGATAACCCCATTGTAAATCTGGTTTCCTGGTACAAAAAAAGTGCTAGACTAATTCAAACCAAGGAAGGCACAGCCAAGAGATTGAGCTAGAAAAAAAAAAGGAAAGCCCTCTGCTCTGAGTACCGGTAATCAAGACTGTGGACGTCTTGGATAATGTGATTGCTGCAGTCACAAATGACTTGCGTAGTTGCTGGAAAGTCAGGGTCTGCACAGTTAGCACATTTTACAGTGAGCCACAACATTTGTCAACCGCAAGGCGGGTTTTACATTAACATGATGTGAGTGATCTACTTCTTCACACAGACATTCAGAGGTGGAGGGAGGAGGAGGAGTAGGAGGTGGAGGAGGAGTGGGTGGGGGTGGGAGGAGGGCCAGGTCTTGTGGGAATTGGAATTGGCAAAGCACTGCTGGCATCTGGTGGTACGCAGAGGAATATCACTCATTAATTAGTCCTGTCCGTTGTCCGTCTACTCTGCTACGGAAACACGCAGGTCTTTAGAGTAAAACTCAGTGAAAACAGCTCCACAGTCGTGCGGCTGGAGCTAAGCTCTCACCACAAAGCTTTCACTCCACTGCACATTGTCCTTGAGGCTGGGCTGTGAGGCAGGTTGGCAAGAGGCGCAGACAGGGTTGCCATGGGCAGGCTGAGATCACGAGCAGCGTGAAACATTTCAACCAGATGAATAGAATGGGATAGCTCACCTGTGCTCGCCAGCCCACCTCTGCGTGCGTCCCTGTCGGAGCTACGCAGCGGGGCCGTCACAGGCCCACGCACACGCAGCCAGCCAGCACAACGCAAAGTTGATAAAACTGCCCCGCTCGATTAGATGCACTCAGAAGCACCAAGGCAGGTGATTCATGAACATTATGTGCATTTCATAAACATATAAATGAAATCTGGTGCATCGCTCAGGAGCCTGAGGTTTATGTATGGACATAAGGAGTGTTAAAGGGAGAAGGGGGCTTTTTCTCTCAGTGTGACTGGGCATGCGTACGCCTGTGTGTGTGTGTGTGTGTGTGTGCATGTGTGTGTGTGCGTGTGTGTGTCTGAGTGTGTGTGTAAATCAATGTGGCCAGATGAGACCAAAGCAATCCTGCACAGTCAAAGGAGTCAACGGCGGGAGTGCAGTCAGGGGAATCGGCATGGAAATTAAAATCACCTAGCACTCGGATTCCATTAGTGTCCGTGCCGCGGCAGCGGAAGGACCTCTGACAATTCAGATACACACAGTGAAATTGGTTCGGTGGAGGGAGCGAGAAAGGCCAGCACAAACCCCATGTTTACGCCTTCTCTTATTGGTTGGGGAGATAGACGCCTTCATCAGGGGTGGCACGCTTGGCTTGCCAGTGGTGCGTGCGAAACCATGCAAATAAATGAACAAATAAGCAATTCACTTGAAACATCACTCTGGAACAGTAAGAGCAAATAGAGTAATAATGGTAGTCCCAAGAAAGGAAATAAATAAGGTTGAGTCCTTTTTTTTCTAAATGACAACGGTCTTTTCTTCCATCTAGAAGTACACCTTGTTAAACACACATACAGCCATAAGGAGATATTGTTTGCTTCTTTTGCTGTTGCGATATATTGATGTTGCGCTTGAAGCAACAGCGAGCTCAACATCAGTACAACTTTTTCACAGCTCTGCTCTGGCCTGGAGCGGTAATGACTTTTTTTGTGTGTGTTTTGAGTGGTATGTTTGTTCTGCTTTACAGTTCCTCCCTCGGACCCCGTGGTGGAGGGCGGCCCGGTCGTACGTCTTAAGGCCCACACACCACACAACCTCACCTGCAAAGCCTCCGGAGCCAAACCTGCTGCTGAGATCACCTGGTACAGAGATGGAGAGGTCATGGAGACTGCGATTTATTCCAAGGTACAGTGAGAACACATCTCTGCCCGGCATTATCACTCCATCACTAACACCCACACGATATTACAGAATACAACAGTAGGCAGAAATAAATGCAAAGCTATTCAAAACAGATATATTTCTCAGGCTATAATGCCTCTCTGTCCTTTCTCTTCTTTATTTTTCTCATCTTTTTCCCTATCACCAGCCTTCTCTCACACGATTTGTTCGCTCACTCTGCAGTCCCCCTCCCATTTTCACTCAAGCCTGACCCCCCCACCCCCAACCCACCTCCTCCTCATCCTCCTCCTCCTCCTCCTCCGCTGCCCCCCCACTGCTAACCCCCTCTGCCCCCCTCCCTTCACTCGCTAATGCAGCGACACTACAGCATAACTGGAGCATGCCAAAGCTCAGACAGGCATGAGTGTTTCATACAGTAGAGTTTTTGCAGAGGAGAAATCACCCACAACAATGCGGAAACACAATAGGGATGCGCCGGAGCGTAAGCCAGCCACGGCTGGGAAAGTGTCACATTTTTCATGCTCTCTGACCACGCTAAACGACGCTAAACGCCACATTTAAGGAGGCGAGAGCCTGCAGTGAGAAGGGAGGGGAGAGGATTGGAGGGAGGAGGGAGGGAGGGAGGGAGGGAGGGAGGGAGGGAGAGAGGGAGGGAGTGGGGAGGAGAGGGGAGGAGAAAGAAAGAGGAATACAGGGCAAAAAAGGGATAGAGGGTTATCTATAGTGAGATAGCTTTGTGAAAAACAGAGAGAATTTTCCAACATTAAGAAGCGAGGCAGAGGGAGGAGGCAGCTTTGTCCGAGTGAGGGGTGGTGACAGGGAGTGATGTGATTTGATCTAGCATAAAAATGCTTTTTGTGTGTCGGGCTGAGGAAGTGAAAGCCTGCGTCCATTGATTTGGCTGTCCAGGGAAAAGGCTCAGCTTGCCCTTGCGCTTTTTCAAAGATGTGTGACTTCCTCACTGTCACCACCCCCTAAAAAACAGACACACAGGCATGCTGGCCGTCACAGATTTTTTTCCTCCCCCATGTGCGTGTGTGTGTGTTTGTGTAAAGAAGATAGGGAGAATGTGAGAGTGCAGTGAGCCATATCCTCAGAATCTACACCTTTCCTCACTTAGGCGTATTGATTTCTGTGAGCAGTAAATAGATTTAAAAGATGATGACAAACAAGGAGCGCTGACGGGGAACACTCTCAGAAATGTGGGAACAGCACAATATCCCCCCGCTGCATCATAAAATATATGATTTAACGTCCATGCCAAAGAACGGGATGGCAATTTTAATGCCTCACGCGTGAAAAAATAAGAGCTGCGGTGTCATAGAGATATTCCAAAATTGATGGCATCACAAACGGTGAGTGACTCGGCTGCGGGACATTTTGAAAGCAGTGTTTGTTACCCGGTGTTCCTGACTGGACCCGCATTGTAACGGGTCCTCTGTGTTGTTGTTGTTGTTGTTGTGCAACTCTACAGGCCCCGATGGAGGATGGGAAGCGGGAAACTGCTGTCAGCATGCTTCCAATCATCCCAGAGGACAGCGACTCTGGCCGCACGTACACTTGCAGGGTGCTGAACCAAGCGGCTCCTGCAGGACGTCAGATCTCCGTCACCATCAACGTCCAACGTGAGTGTTCAGCCATGATGTTGTCCCATAACGATCAGAAATGTCATTAATTAAGGTAAAATTTGTTGCTTCAGGACCTTATTCTTTAAGTCATATTACAAGTCATAGTATTCTTTATGGCAGAAAATTGAATGTTGTTGAGGTGAGGACAAATAAAAGGCATTTTAAGACCTCATCTCATCTGAAATGAAACAGGAATGATGCATTTTCAACATATTTGCATTTGCTTTTGTAGCCCAAAAAAATTCATCAAGATTAATCAATAGATTTATCAACGACTAAGAGAATAATTTCCTGAAGCGTTAAACACCTTGGAAAGGAGTGAGTAACATGAGTGTGGTCCTTTCACAGACCCTCCGTCAGTGACGCTGTCGGTCCAGCCTCAGACGGTGACCGAGGGAGCCAAGGTCCTCTTCATCTGTTCAGCCTCGGCCAATCCTGAAATCACTGGATACAGGTATCCATCTGTTCAATCTCACTCTGATCTGTACACAGTGTCAGTGTCATGGCGATATGGAGGCTGAGGTGTCAGGCAGATTTTCGGGCAGCTTGATTGGCAGCGTGTGATTGTGATTGGCACGAGGCAGGAATCAGCTAACAGCCACTTTGACACGCATGGTTAGGCACCTTCCCGGTGCTAATGCGGATGCATAATCTGATTATCTGATCTACTGCAGGTGGTCAAAAGGAGGAGTCCCCATCTCTGAGGCAAATGGGGACAGCCTTGAGGTGACGGTGGACTACTCTTACTTCACGGACCCCGTCTCCTGCGAGGTATCCAACTCCGTGGGCAGCACCAATGTCAGCACCCTGGTCGATGTCCAATGTGAGTTACACGTCAGGCAAACATCTTATTTTACAACATTTTAGCTGTATTTTGTTCAGATTCTCTCGAGGTGTGTGTTATTTTAAAAGCGTATTGATCGCAACTGGCTGTTTGCATTGCTTCTCTGCAGTTGGCCCCAGACTGCTGTCGGAGCCTAAGCCGATGACGGTTGACATGGGAATGGATGCAGCCTTTACGTGCGCATGGACAGGCAACCCTCCTCTGACCCTGGCCTGGACCAAACAGGGCTCCAGCGTGGTAAGGCAACAAGCAGCAGGCACCGCTTCATCCTAGTGTTGAGGTGTAGCTTCAGCACCATGCCCTCTAGAGAGAGATATTCACACCCTGCTGTCAGGCATGGATCCCTCACACTTCCCACACCACACACACACACACATTCTCTCTGTTCCTCTCTGGGGGTGAATCTTCAACACCTCCTCTCTGTCTGCTCCCTGGGGGGGTGAAGCCTGTGGCAGAAAACTCTCTGTCCGCTGATAGATTCATAGAGCATCATCGGGGCACACGACGCGCTGTCATAATAACTCTGACTCAATCAATCGCTCCATCAGTCAGTCCGTCAGCCGGCGAGGCAAGGTTTTTCTGAAACTACCAGGCCAACGACATGCGTTGCAGTAGATGGATTGATAGACAACAATAAGTTACATGTATACCACAGTAAATTCAGAAAAACAGCAGGTTTTGCAGCCTTCTATGAGTTAATAATAATAAGGAAGAGGATTGTTCAGTTGCGTTGACTGGCTAGAAGCATCTCTTCTTTGGGACATTAAAAGAAAGCCTGATTGCGCTTGAGTATCCATTTCCTCAAAGTCAATTTCCGAGGTGGAACAAATGGGACACTTACACCGTCACTTTACATCATCCTGGTAAAAGTCTTTCAGCACGCACACTCACCATCAGTGAGGACATCCCATAGGGGCTTCTCCCCTGGCAACTAATACAATTTTCTGAGGCGATGCTGGAGCAAACACCCCCCCCAGTAAAAATGCTGTAAGCGATGCTGTCATCTCAAAGAGTGAATGCTCTCAGCCCCTCCGAGGGAGACGCGCTGGGCATTTTTCTAATCCACCCACTGCTGCCACTGTCCCCCTAACAGCCAAGAGTAATGGATTAATTGGGTTAGTCCATAAGTGTGCTGAAATAAAAAAAAAAAAAAAAAAGATTGGAGAGCGTGTGGGAAGGGGGGTGGAGAGGCTGGAAAGGAGGAGGAGAAAGTGAGGGTAAATGGATTAATCACAGCTTGATGGAATGACAGGATCAATGAGCTAAGGAGCGAGAGAGTGTAGCCGCTCTGAAGGCGAGGGCCCACTCACGCCATGGCGGGCTCCACGCTGTCCCCACTGTTTAATTACAACAATCTCCCCAGCAGCACGGTCACTCAGCGGTGGCTGGAGTGCTTAACGCCGTGATTAAAGCGCGCCGCAATGAAATTAAACTCAAACCACCGGCGTTTGTTACAATGGTCGGCCACCTCTGCGCCGCCTCCACAATGAGTGATAAAAGTGCCGGTCTCTTCCTTTGTCTGCCTCCCCTCACTCTCCCTCTCTCCCTGCCGCCCCCCTTCCCCCTCACCGTTTCATTCTCACTCTCTCCGACACGCTTCTGACTTGTCTCTCTGGATTCTCTCACCAGGTGCTCAGCAACGGTAACACCTTGCAGCTGAAGGCTGTTACCCAGGAGGACGCTGGAACATACACCTGCAAGGCCATCGTGCCTCGGATCGGAGTCGCGGAAAGAGACGTCACTCTGACTGTGAACGGTATGATGCTTCTCTCATACCTGCGCTCCGTTAATTCATCTGTTAAAACCAGTCGCATGTGTATCGTCGCTCCGAAGACATCCTCGTGCTTTTTATCTAATTTCCCTGCTCTGCTTCCTGTCTTTCTTCTTCACACCAGGCCCACCTATCATCACAGCGGAGGCCACGCAGCATGCAGTCAAGCACTCCAAGGGCAAGCTGGAGTGTCGGGTGGGAAGCAGCCCCCCGCCTGATAAGATTGTAAGTGAGCCTCCGTGTTTGTGCAGTGCGTCTTTCCCTTATGTTTTTGAGTGCAGACACACCCACACCAGATGCATCGCTTTCTGTAGCTTTATCCTTGACCTCACCTTCGCACCTTTGCTCCAGCACATCTCCACCTCACAGGCTAACGGATACACGCGCACACACACACACACACACACATATTCACAAGTATAATTGCACAGACATTGACTGCAGAGGTAGTGGGAGACCTGCTTCCTGCAGGTTTCAGCCAAACCGCATTCAATTAGCGGCCCGAGAGGCATCACTGGGCTGACCCTGCTGAACTGCTGAACATACGCCGGGCTGAGAGAGGATAATTAGGGTGTGAGGAGGAGTGAGAGACAGGTGCCCTGCTGGCCCTGCACTAGAGACGGCAGAGAGGAGCGGTATTTCACAGTGCAGCTACCTAACCCTCCTTAGGCCTCACCTGCAGGGCAGACGTGGGAGGCAGCTTAAACACGAGCCTGTGAGCTGTGTCAGCCTCGAAGCACCTCAGAGGTCGGCTGGAGAGAGAGAGAGCAGAGCCAAAAGAGAGACCAGTGTTCAGTCAGTGGCAGGCGAGGATCTGAGGATAAACAGGCGTGCTGGCCTTTGCTTTGCTCAGGAATTCTTCACAGGGAAGCCACTCACTCCCTGTTGTCTGTTCTCCCCCCTCCCCTCCACACAGGTGTGGACCTTCGGAGACATGAGCCTGTCCTCCGGTTCCTCCGGCCGTTTCTCCGTGCAGACGGTGGTCAGCGACCACGGGGTTGTGTCGTCGCTGGTTCTGTCGGAGACGCTGGCTCAGGATTTCCAGCTGCGCTACAACTGCACCGCCTGGAACCGCTTTGGCACCGGAACGGCCCTGGTCACGCTGAAGGAGCAAGGTACGCACCAGCAGTCGCTGTTTTTTTTAAGTTAAGTTAAAGTAATGCTCTCAGTTCTTAGCTGTGAAGGTGAGCAGATTAGGTGAAAGCAGTGCCCCCGTCCTGTGCTTATCTTAATTATACCCATCTAATCGATATGATTTAATCAGCAGATGGTTCCTTTAATGAATGTGTTTGCCCCATAACATAGATATTGATTGGGGACAAAAGTCAATTAGAGGAAGTCACATGTGTTTGTGGTCAGACTTGTATTCTCTATCACTGTCCCAGAGCCAAGTTGGGGATCTTAAAACGCGGCAGTGGTTCTGCTACCCTGATGCTAGTAGAAAGCTTTGTTGCAGCAGACACCAAAAATAAGGTCCTCGCCAGTAATTTACATCAACGCAGCAGAGTGGGGTCTCCAGAGAAATGGGCAGCGGTATCTCCTGGAATCTCTAATTAGATTACTGTCTGTTGCTTCATTGGATGTCAGGCCTTGTTACCCTTCTTTCAGGGAGATTAGAGACAATAGCCTGGCTGCGGGTTGCTGGATTGCCCGCACTGAGCATATGCAAGCTGTGAGCGGGCCGGCGCTGACTGCAGATGAATTCATAAAGGCGCTGTTTCTGGGATTAGCGAGACAAACCTCCTCCTTTCTTTTGCCCTGATGTGCACATTTGTGACTCTTACACTTATCCTCTACTATCCCTCATTTCATCCCTCCTCTCTTGATCTCCCCTCCCCTCCCCTCCCCACACTTTTCTTCCATTATTGCTCTTGTTACAGAAGCCCTGCCGATGTTGATAATTGTTGGAGGAGCGGTGGGTGGAGGCTGTGTCCTGCTCATCTGCGTTATCACTCTGGTCTCCCTCTGCTGCAGGCACACAGGCAAAGGTGAGCTCAACGGTCAGTATGGGCGACAGGGTCAACAGCCGGTTTCTCACATCATTTGTGACAGATGAAAATTGAGCAGATGTTGCTTTCTTCTTCAAATATATATATATATAGTTTTTTTTAAATTAATTCTGCCTGCCACATGAAGTAAAGGTCATCTGATTTATTTGCTTCCACAGGTAAAAGGTGCACCCGTCTCTCCAAGAGTGACATCAGAGTCCAGATTGTCCACAGTGATCACAACGCTACACGCGGTAATGACGATGAGGAGGACGTCAAGGAGCCTATGGTAAATTTCTTTGTTCCGCCTCGGAGCATGCCAGATGTCTCCACTCGGATTTTGTTTTGTTCTCTCTCGTGTGAAGTCTTGTTCATTTCTGTAATTCTACAAAAATGCTTGGTCTTCCCTCAGGCGCCGAACAGCAGCGAGTCTCCAGGGACGTCACGCACAGAGCACAGCGACCTCCTGGAAGAGGAGGAGGATGAGAGATCGGACTTGAAGGTACAACTGAAAACGCTCGCTTAAAGAAACACTCAGAATAGCAAAGGATGCGTTGTTTTCATCCATCGTGCATCGTTAGCTCACGATTCGATGTTCCCTCTTCCTCTCATAGGATCCAACAAACGGCTACTACAATGTCCGTGGCCACGAAGACCGTCACATACGCAGCAGCGGCTTCTCAGAATACGTGCCCAACTCTCGGCCAGTCTACACCCCGTCCCAGCTGCCCTCGCCCAGCCCCATGTACGGTCAACACGGCACCCAGCCCCGCGTCTACGACTTCTCCCACAGATACGCCACCACCACGGCGGGCAGGACGGCGTACGAGCAGCAGCAGGCTGCCCAGCAGCAGCAGCAGGCCCAGCCCGCCAGCATCTACCCCACTGACCCCGTCTACAGTGGCTCCGCGTACCTCCCAGCCACCTACGGCCGCGCCTTCACCAGCTACGTCAAGCCCGCCTCCTACGAGAAGGTGGACGCCTACGACCAGTCGGACCAGGCCAGCAAGGTGTCCAGCTCGTCTCGCTTCTCGTACGCCTCCTCACAAGTGTCCTCCCAGCAGTCCGACTACGGCCGGCCTTCACAGCGGATGCAGACGCATGTTTGATTGGACAAAAGAAAGTGGAAAAAACAAGAGTACAGGAGCAGTGAGTAGATAACCATTGTCACCTCCACATATTCGTGTGGTTGGACTAACACGAACAGACTTTCTTTACTTGGACGGTCCTCTGAGGACACGTTTGGACAGCGTTCGGAGGAAATCGTAGGATTGAAGTCATGGGATAACCAACTTGTGATGGAGTGAGGGATCTACAACAATCCTGGAGGTGAAGCTCCTTAGCTGGAGAATTCAGCGGATTGTGATCTTCAAGTCAAACTTATGATTACAGTGTGATACCTCACCAGGTTATCTCTACATGATGACCACCCAAACCTGTGGAGATCAATGTTTTATCAGTGCGAGGGCCAACGGGGGAAAATAAATCAAGTACATCTCCCGAATTTGGGTGGCCAAAATGACTGGGGTAGCTGTTTACCTGCCTTCCAGAGTTTACTTTGTGTCAACACTAAATGTCAAACATCTGAAACACAAGAAGACAATTTGACAAGCTGAGACATATTTGAGGAAAAAAAAACAGATTTGAACGACCTATTGTTACCTGTCATTTGGTGTTTTGTTGGCATGCGAAAGGAATTCTAAGCACATTTGTGTCTCTACCATCAGCAAAAACAGACAGAGCTGTCCACAGAGACAGACGAGAACTATCCGGACAACAGGCTAGTTCTACTGACCAACAAGTGCCACGGGCACTGTACTGTATGAAGTCTAATCAGTGGTGGAGTGTGAACCTGAGTCGTATTCCTGGAGCTTTTTCCGATAACAACCCCCTTAACATGTTGGACTTATCGGTGGATAAAATCTGAAATATGAAAGGAATGTGAATTTTATCCTTCATTGTAATGGGGGACTGTATGTTAACTGTTGTACTGAGACGGACAAAGAAAAGGCCATGGAAACCCAAAGATGGTGATAATTTTATTGGGGTTGGGGGGTGGACTTTAGTTAAAAACTATGGTCCTGCCCCCTGGTACTGTTTTCTGATTGTAAAATGAAGAGTAGGCTATTACCAGAACAATCAAAAAGTGGTGGTTTGGAACGGTGGCAATCTTGAACTTGAATTAAACTTGAATGCATCGTCAGCTTCAGCGGGCTCAGGTGGGGGGAGGAGACCGTCCTAACGTGGACCACACACACACACACTCAAGTTTTACAACTCAATCAAATTGTCTCAATATGTTTACAAGAAACAGTACTACCCTGAAACACTAAGTATCTGTACAAATGGCTGAGCCCATACTTTCTCTCTGTTGCATGCAAATGATGTGTCTAGTGAAACTCTTCAGCGTTTATATTCATGTCCATTTCATGTTTGAGACATCGGTTTCCTTCACCCGGCCCAGTTGCATTCCAGTTCCTGGATGTTTCAGTATGGACGTCTGTACTGCCATTTGTCTAAAAAGCTGTAACCTGGCAGCCTGACAAGAGAACAAATGCCACTAAAAGTGAGGAGGCAAACATCATTGCTTGTCTTTATTTTTATATTTTATATAAGCCTTAATGTACAGCGTGTAAGCTGCTCTATTGTAAAGTATCTTTATATACATATGTATCTTGATTTATTTGAGTCCACAGATTTTCTTGTCTACCTTGTTCATCAATCATTGAATGCAGTTACTATGCTTTTTTTTGTTTGTTTTGCTATTTTTGGAACACAACTAATTGCCATTTGTTTGTTCATTATTTTAATAATGTATTAAGAATTTTATTTGCTAAAAAGGAGCTATCGTTGCTTGTACCTTTGTACACATATTTATATTTAAATAAAACCATTTCCGATAAAGAACTGGCTGGTGTGAATCCTGGGAGTTAATCAGCCCGGTGAGCTGCTCCAGCAGGCGCGAGGAACAGCGACAAACAAAGCTTTCCATGGAGCAACAATGATGAATACATAAATTAGCAGCACTGTCTATGTTGATTTTCCTATTCCCCCAGTGGTGCGCTGCTTTTAATGAAGACAGATGAGATTGTGGAACCCCCGCTGTATGTGTATCCACCTCCTAAAGTCGACATGCCCATCTCATCCAGTAATAGGATAGAGCTGTGACAAAGGCAGGTATTATTTGACAATATGAGTGCGTCTTGTCACCTCCATTCCCCGGGTAGGCTTGTAGCTCGCAACAGGGAGGAGACGTACACGCTCATTACAATTCTACTGCGAGACGGGACAAGGTCTCACAAGACAGCCGTTTATTATGCACAACATCACACAAAACGAGACCTCATCAAAGACAAATAATGCAGGTAATGCAATTAGGTGATACGGAATCAGCTGGATGTTTATTATTATGACTCGTATAAAACACATTCAACACACACAAACACAAACAAAAGGTCATAAAAGTATGTCCGTGATCTAAATCACAGTCAGTCTCCCTGCTGCCTGACAGCTATACATATACAAATGCACAGCTTAACTGTAAAATCCTAAAAAACAAAAAAAAAAACAAATGTAAAGAAAGGTCGACTGAGCCATATAACTTTTCCTTTTAAAGATTTTTCCTCCCTTCAATAAATAATAATCGGCACATCTTTGGCTTCATTATTAAGGGTAAAATATTTCCCTGTGTAAGGGATAAAGGAAAAGAGTAAAGGAAACCGTCCAGTCAGATCACAGATTCCAAAGTTAATTCAGCTGACCGCAGAGGGGGAAGTCTCAGGGGGAGCAGACATCAGTGGCGACTTGTGAAAACCCCACAGGTTTGCTCTGGTCTGCGGCCGAAGACCCCAATCACCATGAGCTTAACTAGAGACCCACGCAGAAGCCAGCTGGATCTAATCCTCATCCTCTGCGCCCCATATCACACTGTGGCAAATCATTTACAGGCCAGGCAAGGCTGATAGGCATCTGTAAATGCGTATTAGAAATACTGATCCAGGATCCCCTGCTCAGATCGACATAACTTAAAACAACTTCTGTATCATTCTGGACTCAAATCAACATTCCTCAGGGACCGTAGGGTTTTTTTTGGGTTTTTTTGCCCGTTTCAGCCCACAGTCTACAAATTTGGTACACTCAACATTAGTGCTGGCCATTTTCCAAAGCAAAGCATGGGCTTTTAGATTGATGAATGCATTTTTACCTCCCAGGCAGCTCCTGGTTTTCATTTTTAGTATTATAGAAAAATGGCTCTGTATAGATCTGAGGACTATTTTTTCCCTCCCTCGATCATCTGGTTTTGTTTTTGCGTCTTTTGTTATCATCATGTGGTGAGTACACAAGTACTGATAAGAACAGAGACTGATGAAAGGCTGACAGTGGGATGCATAATAAAACATGCCATGTTGTGGAAAGCAGTGTGCAGTAATCCATGAAGGTTTTGTATAGAGAAAAAACACAAATAAATTTGAACATTTATAGCTATCGACAGTCAGAGCCAAACATCAAAGTGCAAAATTCACTGCAGACCAAGAGGGTGAACGCATCTCATCTGCGTAGAAATACACAATAACAGGGCTTCAAAACAGTTACTTTTGCAGTGAACAACAACCTCAGCCTTGAAACACTTGAAAGACGGTGTGAATTCTTGACATTCCTCGTTCATCTTGAACATGATTGGCTGAACAAAGGCAAATGAATCCCATGCAACAATCTTAGAGAAGAAATATTTCATTATTTAGTCCTCATTCGCTGGTAAAACATGATATTATCCATGGGGTAAAAGACTTTGTGCTGATTCAAACCTTTAAAAAAAGAAAACTTAACAAAACAAGAGTTGCAATGTGCGAGTCGGGGATGAATAGGCGGCAAGAGGCTGATAAAAACAGGCGGTAAAATGCGCAAAGTCGTTCCTATGAGTGGTCGGTGCAGCGCCGTTCTTATCCTGCTGCTGAATGGCTCGATCTTGGAGAAATTCTTCCTGAACTGGACTAAAATGTTTCTTCTCCATGATCTAGTTTTTTTTTTTGCTTTTTTTTGTTTGGCACGTTGCAGCTCCCCGCTCTGCGACCCTCCCTGCTCCTCGCGGCACCATCACACGCCCGTCTCCTTCCTGATCCACTCTCTCAGCTTGACGATGCGCGTGTAGACGCCCGGCTTGTTCCGACGAGCGCAACCCTCGCCCCAGCTCACGATGCCTGCCTGGAACCACTTCCCACTCTCCTCGAAGCACGCCAGGGGGCCTCCCGAGTCTCCCTAGTGTGAGAGAGAGAGAGAGAGAGGGAGAGGGAGGGATAGAGAGAGGGAGAGAGAGAGTGGGGGGGGGGGTTACTTATTAGTAATGTGTGTGGCTGTGAGATCCACAGATGGGTTTGAGAACAGGCTCCGCTCTCACCTGGCATGCATCGACTCCTCCGGCCAGGAAACCGCTGCAGAGCATCCTGGACGTGACTTGTCCCTCTGTGACCACATTACACACCGTGTCGTTGATGATTTTCACCGAGGCCTTCTGCAGCAGCTGTGCCTTTTGACCTGCGAGTGCGAGACAGAGGGGTCAGCGCTCTGCCACGTGACCCCTGTGTTCGTCACCAACATCAAAGGTGTTAATGGGCTGGATTAGTGGTAGCTAATGAAGGTTTAAGAGGCTTCCCAGGAGAGCCGACGCCTGTCTTGATATATGGATATGGAAGACGGCTTAATGGAATAGAGCAGATTAGAAAAAGATGAGAGAAAATGGAGGGAGGGCTGAGCGGAAGAGAAGTGTGTCATGATGGGAGAGATGGGAAGAAATGGGAGGGACATTAAAGGAGTGGAGGAAGACAGGATGAAATGAGAAGGAGATGAAGGGAAGGAGGAGGAAGCAGACAGGGATAGAAGATGAAGGACGAAGATGAATAGCTAATTGAAAGAGGGGTGGGGGAGGAGTGGGACGTCTTAATTTTGATGCGAGTCGGATATGCGAAAAGGAAAAACACAGTTGTGGAGTGGGTCACCCATCACTGAGGAGCGGCGGTGTAAATATTAAAAAATGAGCATAATAATCAGTTACAGTGAGAAACAAAATGACTACAGCCCTACAGCAGCACTGATTCTCGCATTATACCTCCTTCTCGTAGCGCGCCCCAGCCTGTGACCCAGCAGGACATGCCTGCAGGGAAGACGTGGGAGGAATCGGGTAGGCAGATGGGTTGGATGGTGTTGGTGAACTCCAGCGGCTCACTGAGCTCCAGCAGTGCAATGTCATAGTCAAAGGTCATTTGGTTGTAGTCCGGATGGGAGACAATCCTCTTCAGTGCGCGGCGCTGCACTCCGTCCTGCTTGTACTGGTCCTGCATGCCGCTGTACGTCTGCCAGTTGGATGCAATGTGGTTCCTGTGGAAACAGGCATCAGCATCACAGGCCATTGGGTTACACCGCTATGTATCCGCAAAGAGCCGGGACGGGGCAGCGCAATCTCTCAACACTGCAGCCCTGCAGCAACACGTGCTGCTGAGAAGTTACAGACACACCCGCACTACAGACGAAGTAGTAGAAGTCCTCCCTACGAAGAGTGGATGTTAAGGACCACAAGCATAGTCTGGCACAGATATATTTGCTGGGCCAAACACTATGCTCTTCAGTTTCCATGACTCAGTTGTCGCCCCTGCACATGAGCATTACACGCTTCTTAGGATGATACATGACTGCAAGGAAAACTTTAGTTGGGGCTTGATCTGGAAAGATCAAACACAATCTGGAAAGTGTTTACAGATTAAATCACAGCACTGTCTGTAGCAAATATCAACACCAACTGTGAATCTGACAAAATGAGCACATTCCCCGCTCAATAACCGGCGAGATGGCGCAGGTCTAACAGCATGGTTAGTGCTCCACCTACAGGCCGCTCTGGTGAACACAGCTCTATGCTCTCATGGATGATGAGATGGAAATTTGGCCCCCCCACCCCCCAAGGTTTTTCTGAATTAACTGCATCATCAGGGGCTAATTTTCAGACTTTGCAATTTGTATATAAATGGCCCTCTGTTGTGCACAGTTATATTTTTTTTCCAGCAGAACGCGGCTGAGAATACTCCATAATGAGATCTAATAAAACGTTAAATAACGTGATGCATAATAAAATATAAGGGAAACAATAACAGTTTATCCACATGATTATATATGCATTGTACACATTTAGGCGCATGTGTGCTGTGACTCACTCTGGGCTGCTGGTGACGAAGCAGTGGGACGCTGATAGGAGCCACTTCTGAGATATGATGGAGGCACCGCAAACATGGCCATAGGTCTGAAAGTGGAGGCTGACCTGCCAAGGCCACTCCCCCATCTCGGCGTTCTGCCCTCCCACGATGCGGTTCAGCTTATAGGGCCTGGTGCCACAGTCTGACATTTAACAGAGAGGATAATGAGAGAGGAGGGCTGCTGGATGGCTGAGCGAGAGATTCTAGGTGAGGCTGGCATGAATGATCACAGGGAACAATCAGAAAATTAGATTTGAGATGACTTGAAGCCATCATGATGCCGGCCTTGGTTGTGGAAGCTACAATGACTCTTTGGAATCCTAATAAGGCACACAGGCATATTAGGTGATCAAAAAAGAAAAAAAGAAATATATAGAGACAGCCTGAGGCTTAATGGAAGAAAAAACAAAAACTTCAGAGATGACAAGAGCTGCTTTCAAAGAAGAATGAAATAAATAAAGCAGTCATGGCCCGGGGCTCTTTTCTAACAGACAGCCTGGTGTGCAGCTCAGCTGCCTCTTCTATAATCTATTTGAATGACACTGAGGAGATTAGATATACTTTTAGCTGTTTAAAAAAGAAAAACGTTAAAGATGAAATTTTGCGAGAGGGAACGAAACCATTTCTTACCACAGGCGGCCTCATCTGACTCGTCGGCGCAGTCGTTAACGCGGTCACATTCGGCGTTCACCTTGTTGACACACTCCTTGTTCTGACACTTGAAGCTGAAGTCGGAGCAGATACCAGGAGCTACAGAGGGGTGGAGACGGGTCCCAAAATCAAAACACAGAGCGCATCTCAATCGAAGCATCGGCGCACTGCAAAGTTCAACCAGTAAAATACTATGCAATCAGCGAGGCTTCAAAGTGAGACTTGAATGCACAATGCATAGTGATTGAGGAGCAGATTGCATTGATTGGGCGTATTGATTGGGGTTGAGGTCTAATATCCCTCTTTATTCACAGAAGTGAAAATCAAAAGGAAATGCAGGAGTGCCCTCTGTGTGTGTGTGTGTGTGTGTGTGTGTGTATGTGTGTGTGTGCGCGCAACTGAGTGAGCGATTTAAAGGGAAATTGATAAAGAGTGAAGCAGAGTGTTGGAGGAAATGAGAGGGAGCACTAAAAGAATGTGGGCAGTGAGAAATACTTGGTATCAGGAATGAATTTTTCAGTGCAGCATCTTAGTAAACGCTGAAATGCGAGCGAGCTGTGGAAGGAGGTTAATTGTTGCATGGCTTGTGGAGCTTGCTGACAAATCACACAATCTCAAGTTTTGGGGGCTTTTTTTTCCATACCCGGTCCCCAAAATAAGAAGGTGGCTGAGAGGAGCACAAGCGGTTCGACTCACAGGTTTTACAGGAGGCCTCGTCGCTTCCATCCTCACAGTCCTTTTTACCGTCGCACACGACATCCTGAGGCACGCAGTCCCCGTCCCCGCAGCGCCACTCGTTCTCAGAGCAACCTGGAGGCAGCGAGACACGGTGATGAGGAAACCGTCCAAAGATTAAAAAAAAAAAAAAACTCAAATAAGGAGGAGACGAGCCAGCCAGTCTCAGCAGGACATTAGCGGCGCAGCCATGGTGGGGCATTAGCATCTGTCTCCATTCTTCTTGCCCGTGTTACACATGATTAAGCCTCCGCTGAGAAAATTGGGCTAGGCTTCAAACAAACTCCATTACTGATAAAATAATGACTGCACACAGCCCTGGAGTCAGTGACCAGCGCATTAGCAGTGATGTGCCTTTAATGTTAGCACAATTAGCGTAGCACTAGAAGGAGGTCTGTATGCCCTACAGAGGAGCATCAGGCTTGGAATACTCACTGCATTGTTTCTCGTCACTCCCGTCTCCACAGTCATTGACACGATCGCACACCCAGATTTCCGGTTTGCACAAGCCGTTGCTGCAAGCAAACTGGTCTTTCTCGCACTCTGAGGTCAGACAAATGCCACGGATTAAAGAATGCAACTGAATGACTGAATATGAAGAGAGGACGTTAGGCGATAGAGGTCGCTGAATAAACTGTACATGCAAGTCGGATGTAATTGGAGAAAGGGAATTACAGACAATTGAGAGCCATCTCTAGCTGAGCTACATTTGTAGCCACAGAGAGTGCTGACCTGGCTCTGTTGGAAAGTTACAAAAATCCATCTTCTAGCACTTCTAAAGGCCACTAATTAACATTTATATCTATTTTACTTGCTCTGTGATAAAACTAATGTGTTGAGATTGTGGGGTTGTGGTTTTACAGGGGAGGGAGTGTGCAAGACTATTTCTGAGATATTCAAATGGAAAAAGATCCAGGAGCTTGGCAACTTCACAATGAAGATAAGACTCCAGGAGATCCGGCCAACAAATGGTCTCATACATTACCCCCCATAAAACCCCAACTCTTCACTTTTACTCTCCAGATTTTGTTACTGTAGAGCCAGACTAGCCATTTTCCCAATTTCCAGTCATTATACTAAGCCAGTTGGCTTCTGGCTGCAGTCTTATATTTAGCCGGCAGTTACGAGAGTGGTATCGATCTTCACGTCCCCTCCCCTTGGCAAGAGGTGGCACGTATTTGATATAGGACACGGTTTAAGAAATGAGGAGGGGAGGAAACACAGAGAGACGGTGCGGAAGGGTCACGGGGGAAACTTACGGCACTTCATCTCGTCGCTCATGTCCCCACAGTCGTTCCAGCCATCACACTTGAGCTCCTGGCGGATGCACAGGCCAGAGGCGCAGGCAAACTGGTTGGGGCAAGCTGCTCACAGCCCGGAAACACGAGGGAGGGAGCGGAGACAAAAAGGAGAGAAAGATCGTGATGACAAATTGAGCGAGAGGGAGTGACAGTGTATGTTCGCAACATCCATCATGTTGCCAATGCCTGTCCCTGTTGATCAGAGCAATTATAAATCCATTTCGGTCAAACTGGGAGACAGCATAAAGAGCGGAGAGTATTGAAAATAGAGTGCTCCTGACTGACAGTGGCAAATAAAATGAACCCCATAAACAAGCTCTCTGGTGATTAGTCTCTAGCTCTTGAGTTTCACTGCCGCGGTTTCTGAGCCTCTATCACTAAACAGCTCTATTTGACTGTCACTCAGCTACCATCTCTCTGTCTCTTAGAGCACGCGGAACCTCCCTGTGTGCCACCGTAATGGTAGGCCATGAGTGTCACTGTCACATCGCTGCAATTCTCCCATCCTGCCACGCGTCGCTTTAATGTGAGCACCAGCGGGGGTTTTTAACTCACGGTTTGAAGGATCATAGGCGCTGTACTCGGCTCTGAAGCCTTTATCTGTGTGGGACTCATCAGAGTGGAAGAAGACGTCCAGGGTGTTGGTGGTGCTGGTTATAGCCAGAGAGGACAGTTCTCCACAATACCTGGGAGACAAAACACAAGACCAAAGGCATCAGGACCATAAGGGTTCATTACAGGTCCACGGGGCTTTGTCTTTGTTGTCCTTATGTTCACGGTGACAATGTGTTGACTACATTATTGCTGTGACATTGTTCTGCTTTTCTCCGAACTCGGTAATGGGGCGTGAAAAATGAGCCGTCTTATTTGGAGGTAAAACCAAAAGAGAAACAACTTTAACTATGAATAAGCACAAGAAAAAACTGCAAACACGTCAAACATAACAGGTCAAAGTTGAACCAAGAAGACAGCCTGCAAACAAAGATGAATGCGTAGGAGGGACGGTTTAGGGAATCACTTAAAGGAGCTCCGCTCTTACTTGGTGTCCTGAACCTGCATATAGTCTTTGTGGCACACGCGGATGTCCACCCCGGGCTCTTTCATGCGGAACATGGTGAACTTCACCCGCACCTTGTTCCCGGCAGGGACCTGCAGCACAAGAGGAGGAGGAGGTGATTGGTTCATTAAAACTTGATTTACCATGCGTGTCACTCCGCCCACACATGAAGACGTGTAGCTGTATCTCATGTAAATGCAAGCAGACAAGCTGCAACACACCCACCACACACAAGCACGCACACATGCACGCACGCTGCACACACACGCCAGCAAACCAAACCAACACACAGAGCACTGCAGTCGAGCTGGAGCTGCGGCAGCACCAGCGCTCTGACAGATGAAGATAGAAGAGGTACTGAACAGCTTGGCTTCTGTGGTGCTGTCTCAGCATTCCTATCATGGCAGGCTGAGGATGGAGGGGGAGGGGGAGGAGGTGGGGAAGGGGAGTTTTCAGGTGGAGGGAGGGAGGCAGTGAGCGAGGCAGTGCTGCAAACCTTGATGGTCCACTTGCAGTCCACAGCAGGAGGATAGAAGCTGGGGTGGAGCGGGGAGGTGAAGACTCCTTGTTTCTGAGAGAGGACGCCGCCACAGGTTTTGGCTGCAAAGAGAGGGTGATGTGTCATCTGTAAAGACTTGGCGTAAAGTACAGACAGAGCTACACAACAAGGCGTTGGCTGTTCCCATCGCAATCGCATCGTTGCATTACCCGAGGAGCGGGGCAGAGCACGGTAGCTCGCCTCGAAGCCAGGCCTCTGGATAGCGCTGTCGGTGATCAGGTTAACCAGCAAGATGTTGCCGGACGACACCACCTCGAGAGGGTTGGAGGGAGGCCTCTGGCCACACTTCCTGCATGAGGAGGATACGCAGTCAAGGAAATGGCACACCTGAGGCTTTAACTGAATGAGAGCTTTGCTCTTCCTCGGGACACACAACTCAAATAAAGCTGTAATTCCTTTTGGTCAGGAACAGTAAGACATCAATTCAGCAAACAAGTTTAAAATTCTTGGAGAAAACAATAATTTGAAAAGAAATCAATAGATAAGTAGAAAGGAGTAGACAAAGAGATAAATAAAGGGAGATGTGCCAGCACAAGATAGAAATTGCTTAGGCGGAGTTTCAAAGTCAAACATTAGGTGCATTAGCAAAAAGTTTCAGCACCGCTGGCGGCACAGCAATGGGAGTGTGAATGACGCTGCAAGAGCAGCAATACATCTACCTCCAGTAGAATAATGTCATTATAGAGTATTATATTATGGCTCTCATAAACCCCATGTCACCTTGGATAAAGCTGATCGCTCAATAGCTTTATAAAAATTGTATGCATCACTTGGTAACGCATATTTGTTTGGCAGTGGTATCCGAGTTTGAAATTGCCCGCAGCAACAACTGATGTTGCATTCAGAGGGCTGTAGTCTCTGAATCGTAGCCCACCCCCGTAGACAAAGTGCAATTACACACAGTGGTGTAGCAGGATTCAGGTTGGCACCCATCACAGATTTGAAAGGAGAGGTCTTTTTGAGCCAACTCAATCTCACCAAGGTCTCAAAAGTTAACAATAAAATGGGACATGCAGCACTAAAGGCTTCAGGGCCAGAAAAGAGGAAATAAAAAAAAAACTTGTAATCACAAATCCAGAGAACGGAATGAAGTGGAACATGTTTTCCTCCCACATCAAAACAGCGTTTTACTCCGAAATCCCCCTTGCAACATTTCACTCAAATACTAAGTGATTCCTCGTGGTTGTCCTCTGGGAGTCATGTAGAAGTATATTTCCCCTCTCTCTGATCGGCAAGGCTAAATAAATGAGACAAATGTCAGTTGAGCCCTATCAAAGAAAACCTTGCTAAACTAAGGTTTAAGGCAATACGAGAATGTGATTTGTGTTACAATTTGATGTACTGTAGCAGAAAAATTGAGTCAATTTACTTATTTCCTTTTGAATAAAACCCCTCTTAGGGGAGGGCTTTACGAGAAATACTACAAGTACAGGTACGCTGGGAATATCTGACCCATGTATGCAGACTTCACTTCATGTTGAGCACCAGTACAGTATGAACCTGTGACGTTTCCTAACGTCTTAGGACACTCACAGCCCTGTGACTTACTCTGTGATGGCCTGAGAATCGTCTGGACTCAGCGAGTCATAGATGGAGACAAAGTCATCGGAGCAGTCGTCTTCTATGTGGAAGAAGGGGAAACTGACGCTTATAACGTTGTTTTCTGATGCTCGGATTTGCCACTGACACCGAGATTTGGGAGGGTAGCCCTTGGGGTAGCCTGGTGAGCTAAACGTCTTTGCGGTTGCTTCAGCCTCCAGACGGTGGAAACAATCGGCTGGGAGGAAGAGAGAGAGAGAGAGAGTGGACATGTAAGACTTTGTTTTATAGGCTGTGACAAATCAGATGGCGTTATTCTCAGGCTGCACAATCAGCAAGTCCTTGTCTGGCATTGCTAATCTGCTCAAATGTATTGTTATCATCATCATTATTATTATTTACTAGATTGTTTATCATGTTGCTCTATCTGCTGAAATATTGCCACAATACTGTAGATATTTTATCTTATTCTGCTCATGTTATTCTGCTCACCGCTGCCAGTCGTTATGCGACCAGTTTCCCTAGAAATGCACAAAACCTCAATACACATGGCAGGAAAATGAGGAAATGGAAATGTAAAAACTTACATTTTGAACAACCTCTAAAATACTGCCAAAACATTTTTAAACTGTTATGAGATTTTTTCTTTTTTCTCCAGATGTGTTGACACATACCATAAATGCAATATTGTCATGAAAATTGGAATTTGGTAATGGTCACATTTTACACATCCATCTTCCTCAAAGATTTTACTTAGATTATGGGACGAATAGACTATGTGAAGCTACAACTTGAGTGCAAAAGTCCCTTCAATGAGGAAACCTACAACAGCGCTTTTATTTTGTGTTAAAAAAAAAAACACACCTAGTCTGTTCTTAAAAGATATCCTCAGTAATAAACTGGATCTTTTCTTTGGAACTACCTTTTAATTATGCAAAGCACTGAATTTGCATTACAAATGAGATATTTAAACACCACATAGTCATAAGTTCTGCTACGCTTTATGCTACAGATGTAAAGCATGTACAGACAGATTAATGTGAGGATAGTGCAGCTACTATAGCAATGGAACATCTAATCATCCCGTGGTTATAAATCACAGGAGAGAGTCAAAGAGCAGTGTTGGCCACGGTGACCGGCTCACTCTGGCCTCATACAAGCTCCTCAATCTTTGACGAGAGCAGCACATGTACAGTAGCGGCCAGGTCAGCCATTCGTTACAGACTGGCAGGAGGGTGAGCATCTAGCCAGCTGGAAAATTACAACGGCGAGTGATTGAAATGGGACACGCTGTACTCACTGGCTGTGGGATTCCTGGCCATGCGAGAATCGGTTACTGGAGACAGAGAGAGAGTTGCAGAGAAACACGAGGTAAGAATGGGTCACCAACATCGGGAGGCTGATAGAATTTGATGCATGAGCCTAAAATATTTGGGTTGCACATTTTCTGTTCCATTTCCCAGCGGTTAAAGGAACCGGCGATGGTGTGTAGCTCTTTCTGCTCCGTCTCACCTTGCCCTACAGCAGCAACCCATACATCTCTGTCTAACTATCTGGGACAGCAACATCAAATCAGACCCACAGAAATCATTTTAAAAGAGGACCAAAACCACTGAGTCACAGGGCGAGCGCTTGGCTGATGGCCAGGAGGTGGACAAATGCAATGTGAATGCTGAGAAGACAGAAGGAAGAAAAATGGCAGTCTCAAGCCGGGCCAGAGCCCAGCTAATATCATTAGAGGATCCAAACAGCATAAAATGTGCAATCTCAGATGCAGCACAAGCAGAGAGGCCTGGCTTATCTGTTATCATCTTATCAGCACGACTCAGAGTGAGCCCCCATAATACAAATAGAACACATACACAATACCAGCGCTGATTGGAGCTGACAGCCACCGTATTCAGATCTCTTTTCACGCTACTCAGACTTCCCTGGTTCTGAAATGTAAGAAGCTGGCACCTACGTGAGGCTGTGACTTCAGTGATCACGACACTGGGGCGGCTCCCCGATCTGCGCTTGATGGCGTTCTCCAGCGTCTCCAACACCCGCTCCTCAGAGAACTCTGGTATGATCTCCAGGTCCTCGACTGGAATGTCAAACTGGGACCAATAGTAGGCTATCACCCCCTCACTGGAACAGGGGGGAAAAAAAAGAAGACGAATATTCAGGCAAACGGATGAGCATGAAAGGGAACATTCAGTAGAAAGCTTTCAGATTTCAGGGAAAAGAATACATCCAGGACTCGGGACCATTTACTGTCAGATCACATCATTTCGACTCCTGCAGAGATCCCATTCTTACTCCCTAGACACAAAATACATCAATATAAAGAGTAAACAATAGTCCAACTAGGCAACACAGCATAGACACTGCAGTTAATTGCACACAACACACTGACTCATCTCAACACAATCTATGATATTTGTTTTGGTTGGTTTAGACCTTTCACAGCATTAACCATGAGCTATTCACGGCAGCCCGGTTTTGAAAGTGTAACCAGATGTTGCATATCTATCATTACTAACTCGACTGTGTAGTCATGTTCAGAAGCGATGCTTGTGGGATTCTCAGAGTGCTTTTAGTTTGACTCGTAGGACCACAAGCATCCTTGAGTGACGAGTCAGCGTGAGGCCGTGTTGCAGAGTCTGCCCGTGCCCTCAGACAGGCTGTCTGCAGTTGTGATTTATTGCCCGCCGTTCATGCACAGCTTCACAATCCACTACAGTGCAACACGCACACACACACATGCACACAGACACACGTGCGCACACACACACACACACTGTGCCTGGGTGTGGTTGCATGTCCTAAAAGACCACATCAAACTTTGTTTTTTTCCTAAGATATACAGCACACTTGAAACCTTGAACAGAGGTCAGGTCAGGTCATTTATCCATACATATGAATTCATGCTCTTTTTCAGAATGTATTCAGTGGCATGAAGATCTAAAGAGTACCTGAATGCAGTGACCACAGATTTAGTGTAGTATTGGCCCAGGAATGGATCCTCCTTGAAGTCTTCCGCCAGCTGTGCAGAGAAAAATACTTTTTTTTTAACCGCAATGAACAAGAACAAGCATTCTACTTGTCTGCCTGGAGACAAAGTGAAAATTACCATGTTAACATTATGAGCGTGTTTCCACTACAATGCAATTCTCAATTAGCCGTCTTGCCTTCAGCCACAATGAGCTGCTGAACTGGATCAGACAAGGTCTTCAGCACAGGTCAGTACCATGTTTTAGGCCAGTCCAGCGTTATCTTATTTATAAAGCAAGTGCATGTTGGGAAAAAGTAAAAGCATTGAAATTCCTTGATATAAGTTTAAGTCAGCAGGATTGCGCACAAAAGTACTTGGACAAACAAATCCAGTAGACAGAGAGTGGATTCACCACGGTCATGTGATTTTAAACACCTTTGCAGACAGGTGGTGCTGGAGTGTTGGAGTGAAGACGAGGGACAACTGGTTCCACATGAAGATATTCCCAGTTACAAGGAGCCTCAGCCCCGTGTTGTAGACTCTAGGGCACAGGTTACACCTGTCGTGTAAACACTAGCGTAGCCGTCATCTGCTCCTTAAAAAACCCCTCTCTTCTGCAGCTCTAGTGCGTATGCACAGGATGGGTTTGGAGTGTTTCTTTTCCTCCCATTATCAACATACTGCTAAGTGGTGCTACAACCATCCCCACTGTTGCCAATAATAGAAGATGCCATTGAGGGAATTACTACGGGAATATATATCGCTTTATTACACCCACACAAATGTGCCTTCAGCAGTTTCTGGGAATTCAAAAAAAAACTAAGGAAAAAAAAAGCATTTCCACTCTGCCAAACAATATCCATAACTAATCCTTGAGAGAAGACGAGCGGGTGTAATACTCTGCCCGAAATAGTTCACAATAAACGACGTTGATGACGGAAAAGGAACAAAGATGGGGAACGTTGTGATCCTAGGACGTCAAACTCACAGACTTCTCCAGGCTGGCAGCCAAGTCTTTGAATTGGCGGCTCTCCGTGTCCTCCAGTTTCTGGTCATACTGGACATCAGCCAACTTCATATGTCCACTGTAGACCTGAGTTGATGGACGGAGCTGCTTACTGATGGTGGCCTCTGAATCAGCATCTTTAACTTGGAAGTGAGAAGCAGATGAGAGCAAAGCGTTTGATCTATGAAACGCTGTGAGAGAGCTGCCTTTGATGAGACGGGAAGGCTCGGGGTTTTTAACAGGCCTGCAAGCACTATTTTAAAGTTGTACGGTGTGATCTCATCCTGAGAAGACAGTTTGGCTCTCAGAGCAATTAAAACAGCCAGTTGAATCAAGAGGCTGTTTATCAAGACTTCAGAGGCCGTTTTATCAGATGTATGTGTAAAAGACAAGAAAGCCGTGCCGCAGACTCTGTGACATTTTTCCCCTTTGCATTATTAAAAGGAGAAAGTCGGAGCTGTCAGACAGGCTAACACTAATGGGAAATTACAAAGTCCAAACAAGCCACTCTTACACCCTTATATCAAAGAGTGGCGCCTTAAATGATCTGCTGTACAGTTCCTGATGCCGGGTCTGTTTTGACAGAGTCTGACATGAATGTAAATGCTTACACTTCCTCATTTAATCCCGTCAAGAATAATCCTGACATGTGCAAAACTGTCAAGAGAAGGTCTATGATTTTTCCCCTAATATCACATGCTGCTCACGGTGACGCAGCAGAGGAGAAGCTTTCAGCTTCACTTACACACAAACAGCCAAATGAGGAACCCCGCAACCGCCGCCAGGACCAGGAAGGCCACCAGAGCGCCGATCACGATGCCAACCTTCCGCTTCGATGGCGTCTTCTCTTTGTTGTATAAGAAGTCGACGCGCTCCTGGCGGCCATTAGGACCCTGGGGGAGGAAAAGAGCAGAGCACATACAGTGGGCATGTTTGTGATATGCATGGACTCACCGCTGCCCGCTTCATCCTCAGGTCAAATGGCATTCCTCAGATACACGTCCCAGTATTTATCGAGTCACTCTCTACTAGGACGTTCACGTCTTTATCTGAGCCAGATACTGCAACTAGTGTCAGCTGTCAAGCACAACACTATTTCACACTGCACACCCCCAAAAAAACAAGGCTTGCTTTGAACAACTCTCCCTTTCACTTGCTGCATCAAACGACTGGAATTTATTTTTTTTAAAAACTGCCTTTCCTTTTAAAGGTCAAATAAAGGCAACTCTTAATGACAGTTGTTCAAGTTTTTCATGTTTTGACTGTTTTTTTTAAGTTTCTAAAGACCTCATTTACATATTTGTTAGTGATGTTTGTTGTTGTTTTCGTCTTTCTACTTTTTTTGGCACTTGCCTGGCAGACCTTGTAAACAAGGATTTGTTCATAATGTTTTGTCTGGTAAAATAAAAGTCAAACCAAATCTGATAAAATCAAATGGAATAAATCATCAAAATCACTACAACTCCATCTACTGGTCCACCCATTCAGCCATGCGCCTGTTAGGGACATTTCCATAACTTTGCATGCAGTACAGTAGATGCCTAGTATAGTTGAGTCACACCCTGTCTTTCAACAGATGTCCGTCTTGTTAATGGGGTGTTTAGAAACCAGTCATTGATTAATTGCGATTACAGCACTGATGATTATGAATCGACCATTACGTTTCCAAATATCAATTACTCATTAGGTTTCATTCATCCATATTATGACAAATAGCAATACAAATAGCCAATGACACATTCCCACACAGTTGCCTTGTGCCCAACCAATCGTGTGGCATTAATACAGCCATAGTGGTTTGAAGCAAACAATTGCTTTTCTCTTTCTATTGTTTTACTGTTGTTGATTGTTGTAAGAATTTATCTGATATGTAAATACCTTCTTTACTTATTTATGTCCAAGACAAAGTCCAGAGAGCAAAATAAATCCTATCTGGGCATTTATTTGCAAAGGACAGTTTTTTGACAGTATTAACCAATAATCATTAAGAATCTATAATAGCGATCTGAACCGGAAAGTTGGGCAGATGAAGCAGCTCCCGAAGACAGGCAGTTTTCATCACGATGTTATGGAACCTTGAGTCAAGGACATGTTTACATAAACACAGTGGACACCACTGTAGCCATAGGATGTTGTTGATCCCTGAGGAATGAAGGACGAAGGCACTGAGCCTCATGCCCGACTAAGAAACTATCGGCGGAAGTCTACAATGTTAGACGTGAAGAGTCTGTGTGTGTATGTGCATGTGTGCGTGTGCGTGCGTTGCCACTCCCTCAGTTCTCCTTGATCAAGTATTAATAAACCTTTTTCATTGTTAATCATCATAGACTCCCCTTTACTTTCTTCTCGGTCCTTTGGGTTGCAGATTTACACCACCAACACCACCCATCTACATTCGTGCAGTTTGTATTGTGTTTAGATCAACATTGATAACAGAAAGCAGCACTATGAAACAGGTGCTCAAAATAGTTTCACCCTCATCAAGTTTTTGATGATTTTTTTTTTTTTGGAGTGAACAAACTCCCAAAATATGCAGAATCAGGAAAACAAAGCAACTTTTGGATAAGTGCTCAACATGAAAGCGCTGACACGACCGAGACGTCAGCCACATCCTCATTATAATCAGGCGGCGTCTGTAGTGAACATTTACACACAGCTCCCAACAGTTGAGAGAGGCAACACTGTTAAAACACGGTCACACAAGAGACGATGAAGGCGTCACTGCCCATCAAGCTAAGAATATGATCAGTGTCTCAACTTGCCAAAGCACTGCGGGAGAAACATGTTTGACCTGCTGCCAGACAGACTAACAAAAACCTGACTCAACATAATTCAGGGAGACAGTCATGGGGGGGGGGGTTATGCTGGATTTCTTGTTAAAAAAAACTGATGTAAAACCATAACAGTTTCACTTTGCAGTATGTACGTGCTCCATAAACTCCTGACCTTGGACAAAAAAATTACAATAAAAAAAGAAGAGACGTAGTATTGACACGGCTCATACTGCTTTCCAAGAAGCACGTGTTCAAACGGGCTGCGTACCCGCCTGGCACACAGTGGGGAAACCTGTTCGGCAAATGGGATTGAGCTCCCACACTCGCACATCCCCATGAGTTCAGTATCTCTGGGAATTGCATAATAATCAGGATCATGGACACGGTCCTTTGGGCTGTGTGTGTGTGCGTGTCTGTGTGTCGATACTGCGTGTGTGTGTCTGTTGCTGAGCTCTCCCTCATGTGGGCGGACCGAGAGAAAGGTTTCTGGCCAGTTAGTAATCAACACACAATGAATTCGGTGCCTGTAGCCCATGAGTGAAGAAGCCATTAGGGATGGAGAATCACTTTGGTATTAAATCAATTTGTCAGATGTGCTGCCCCTTAAGATGGGGGCTCAATTACATGAGTCTGGATGATAACTCGTGGCAATTAAGGCCTATTCTTACCCAGCCCGGGTTTCCACACATGCTTTCTAATTGGAATCTCTAACAGCAATCATGGCACAGAATGAGGGGAATCATTAGAGATGGGGTCAGCAAGAGCTCCAGGGTCTCAGTCACCCTGATCACAGCCTAATAAAACCATTACATGCTCTTCATCATATCCTATTCTTCACTCTTAGAAAGAAATACCATCCCATTTTTTAAACTGTGTGTGTCATTTTTCTTTTTTAAAATATCATCTCAGAGTGCTTGGCCATCAGAAACCGAGAGGCAGGGCAGAGTTTGGCAACTGTTGAAAAAGCCAAAGCATGCGCATTAAGTACCAGAAAACAATCTGGGCTGCGAGTCAAGCAGCCTGCTACATGCTCACATTTGTTGTTCAACGTAAAAAAAAAGAAAAAAAAAGGGTGGAATGATCCTGCAGTCCGTTGTTACAGAGAATTTCTGAACGGACCAGTCTGACTAGTTAACAGTGGCTGTGGGGTGTGGTCTAAAGAGAGTACAACAACCTCAAGCAGAATTACTTCAAGTTAAAAACAATCTGGAGGCAGCATATAAAGCAGAGGTGTCAGAGAGGGTCAGCTCTAACTTTGTGCAACCGACTCAAAAATGTCTTACAAGTTCTTTTTTTTTGTCTCACTCACAGTATTTTTTGCACAAGACAGCCTGCAAAACAAACAGAAAAAAGTCCCCTGAAACACCCCCCCCCACACACACAATTTGGAAACTTCTTCCTGGAGCCAGTGCAGCTCAATTAAATTCTGTTTTCATGTCTTCGCCAGTCAGTCTGTCAGATCCTACAGAAACTTTACTGTTGATTTTCTAACTCCGAGTCTTAACTGAGGATTAAGAGCAAGCCGGCAATATGTAGCCTTGTTCACACAGGCTCAGCCTGATATTCTCACTCTGTCGACTACACCCATTTAATATCAGAAAACACGGCCAACTGTCAGTCACCGTGTCCAATCTTTCAAAATTTGTTTGTGAGACAAACTCGTGCGATTTTCTTCTCCACTGAACACACTCACACTGCAGATTCACTGTGCATCTCCCAGAGCTGCACCTGCTCTGGGAGTTTTTCCACATATCTTAGATACTTCCCCCAAGTTAAAGAGAGAGAGGCTTCAGAGTGGCACAGAGAGCAAACAGTTATCCAGAAGAGCAATGAAGTGTAAGCTATAAACAGACTCATGTTGGACAGCATATAAGAGATGTTTGACGTTGATGCAGCATAATCAGATAACCTCTACTGTAAAGTCAATTGTTTTTCTGGCATCCTTATCTCCCATAAGGCAACAGTTTGGTCAGAGATCAAGGTGCGCACCACTGCTAGCAGCTAATGTAGAGTCAAATCTTCAGCCCAAAGCAAAGATGAGGAGCAAGCTCCACATGCACGAGGTGTCGCTTCGGGCATCATCACTTGAGGCACTTCATCATTTTGAGCGGCTCCGGCTGGAGCCACAAAGGGGCTCCACGTAGATGCCTTCCCACATCTGCAGACGACCGGGAGACAGACTTAGTAAACATCCGATTTCCTTCTTAAGAAAAACAAAAAAACTTCTCTTACACTTTCCCCCTGGTCACCAGCTGCACGGGTGTGCCCTGTCCAAACAAAGCAGCCTGGAGACAGCAAACTAAAAGGTGCCAATCAAACGCGACAGGCCAAATCAATGCAATTTAAGCTTCACTGACCTCATATTTACTTCAGGCGAACAAACACCCACACACATCTCTTACCTGACAGTAGCCCTGAGCAGACGTTGAGCAGTTATAGTCTCTGCCGCAGCATCAGCTGCCTCGCAGCATCACAGCGCCTCGCTGCAACAGCCCGATAAAGGGCAAACAGCCGCCGCGTGAAACTAAATACAACTGAACGCGGTCTGACAACGTTAAAGATTGAACTTGTCCCCGGTTTTGTCAGCTGTTCATCTGAATGTGTCGATCCGTAGAGTGAGGGACGTGACATTAACATCGCATTTCATTCAATGCGCATATTGTTCAGTCTCAACCAACCTGCCCTTGAGCGGCGCCTTGAAACGCAGAGGGAAAGCTGCACGGCCTCGGCTGAAGAATTATTTACTCAATCCACTGAGTCACCACAGAAACGGGGAACGGACCGGATTAATCACAGCATTCCCACTTGATCTGGTGTCTACACACGCTTGACTTCACCGTCTGTGAGTAATCAAATATTAGCACACACAGAATGGTCATTTACCTCCAGTTTCACTCAAGACACTACAAGTGAAGGCATGACTTGGCAAGTTTGGTACTAAAAAAGGACAAAAGTTGTCGTTTTGAGAATCAGAAACAGGCCATTTAGAATGACAGGCAACTATGATTTAAGAAAAGATGAGACTAATGTGCCTTCACATGTTCTGCAGCTACAATTGACATGGTACTTGCATGATACGTGCATGATATATCAGACATTAACATATTAACATTTGTATGTTATGGTGCTGATAAGTAGGAAAAATAAAAACATGCATGATGATTCAGTATATCTACATAAGGGCTGGAAATCTCATCTCTGAGCCACCAGATTCACACTGATAACGAGGAAGTATTTTTGTCTCATCCTTGTTAGTGTCACTTTATCTTAAAAAAACACTTTGTCTGGATCATGTTGCTGCTTGCTCTTATTCTTAGCAGTTCATACTCTGGTTACACCACTGTATGCATTTCCCGGAGGTTAGGATTGTTTTCATGAGGCTGTCAAATAAAAGGTGGTAGAGAGCCGTCAAATCTCAGCAGCACTGACCAAAGTCTTGTAACCATTAATGAGTCCCCTTGCAGAGTGAGGTTCACCTTTGGCCGCCTGACTCTATTTTCTGCCCACATCTTCCACTGGCATTTTCTTCGTCTCAAACAAGACTGAATTATGTAGCAACAAGAACTGTATGGCGGGTATTTACATAATGTATGCATGCTCCAGGAGAATTTGACCCATAGGTTAGGCACAGTAAGCTTTCGGCGGTTTTCACATTCTATTACTTAAAATACAAGCCTGCTCAAGTATTACACCACACAATGCGGTGGTCTACTGAGGTTTCAGAGCGGTTCAAACGCCGTCTCTCTGTTGATGGACAATCACTGTAAATTCACAGTGCCGACCGGTCTACAGCCTTCAGTGCGCATGGTATTTGTTCAATCGATGATAATGTAGGTGACAGAGTTGCTATTGACACGCCACAAGTGCAGCCAGTGGGAATATGACACCTCTGGACCATGAAGGGCGGCTGCACAGTTTCCTCGAAAGACTAAGGTGGTTCCAAGACTGTTTGAGAAACTTCATATATGATATAATGTAATGTAAACTGTTAACAGAATCAAAGTGCTCGGCATTTCAGAGAAACCAGTGGTCTTAAGTGCAGTAGACAAATGGACAGCATTATTAACCGCAGTGCGTTTAGGCCTCGGTGTGTTCGTGGCCTCGCAAAGCCATAAAACTAACTCACACAGACTTGAGACACAGATTTATACTCTTTCTTTCTCGTAAACAATGCTACTATATGATCTCTTTAAAAAAGGTAAAGCTTCCGTATTAACTTAAGGTCCTCAACACCGGTCAAACAGCGTCAGCAGAGAATGAGTCATGCATGAGCGGAACAGATTTCTAGCCCAAACTTTATATAGGACAATCCTTAACTTCCAGATCGACATACTTCCTTTCTGCTGGCAGCGTAACAGCAATAAAACACTGTGTGTGTGTGCGACAGAAAGCAGGTCAATAGTGTGTAGTCATTCAGTCAAACATCAACAGAGGGACAACTCCCTCCTGGTGGAGGAAGAAAGGCTCGGGGACGTGGTCAGGCGGAAAATACACTGGCTCCAGGTCTAAACCCAGGGAAGCGTCCTAAAACTGTGTTTTGGTATGTGAAAACAACACGCACTGACGTGTCTACGCTTACCTCGTATCCATATCTGGTGGAGTACATCTTCTGGAGAAAAAACAACAACAGCAGCAACTCTCCAGCTCCACTCTCCAGGTCCAAGGGCCAAACCCTCCTTAATTTCTCCTTTTTTTTTAGAGAGAGTTTAAACCTAAAAGTGGAGTGTTTCTACACCCTTAAATCTGAAGGCGTCAAAAGCTCCACCTGTGTCGCTACGAGCACAGAGACACAGGGCCAAACACCTGAGCAGAGCTCCTCTTCCTCCTCTTCACACACCTGGGCGCAGGCCACGCCCCGCATACCTGCCGCTTCCGCACAGCCACGGATTAAATAGTGCGCCTCATTGCGGAGTCCGCCTGTGACGCGTCAGACCGCAGCGTGTGTCAGCAAAGGGCGTGTAGCTAGGTATGTAGCTGGGCGGGCAGGTGCGAAGGTTTTCACCCCCAACCACCTGCTCCTCTCGACTCGCAGCAAGTTTTTGTTTTCAGTTTCACACTCCATGTGTTCCCCCTGCCGACCGTCTGTGGATGTTGCTGCCAAAAGAACAGCTTCTCACACGGAACCACTCATGGCCCGTGGAGGGGGAGGGAGATGAAAGCCTCTGGTTTTATTTCTGTAGGAGGCTTGCTGAGTTTTCATATTAAAAAAAAAAGAAAAATGAAACTGTACTGATCTCACCAGGGGAACATGTTTGTCAGCAGCAATGAAATTCTGTGGAAGATAGTGTTACAAAAATAGTGTTAATATATATAAAAAAGGAGAAGAAAATGATTTAAAATTAATAAATAAACAATTTTATTGATAAGAATCAGTCACAAAAGCATGAGCAAACAAGAAGTGTAGAAAAACAAAATCATAATGATAAATCTTTGAAGGTGCCAGTGGCCATAAATAATATATTTCTGTGAAATAAGCTAGGGGCCATATAAAACGTGACTGTGTCTGAGCTTGGACACCCCCTAATAATTGATTGTCTTGTTTATGTGTCTGCTTGGGGCACTCATATTAAGGCTTGTGTAATGAATCTCCAGAGCTTTTACTGTCTGTCAAGTCTGTTCATTTGCATTAACTAAAAAGAAAAAAAAAGAGAGAGATGTCAGGGACTGGGTATCTTATTGTACTTTGTATATGTTTCTATTGCTCTATTAATAAGAGACATGGAGATATTTTTCATATTAGTGGTTATTCTACTGAGTGCTACAACAAACGATTATGTTTGTCAATCTATCTGTCTATTACTTCCTCGACAATCGATTAGTTGTTTGGTTTGTGAAATGATGCAAAAACAGTGTAAATTGGTCATGCCTGCACCACAAAGTTCTTTAAGTGCCCTTAAAACAACATTCAATTTTAGGTTCTAAAGGACTAAAATAACCAGAAAATATCAAATTCAAGAAGCTGAGACTGGAGAATTTTGACTTAATTTCTTATAAATCAAAAAATCATTGTATTTTAAGTCTTTAATTCACTGATCAATTCTAAAAAAAATTGTTGTAGATTACTTTTTTTGCCCATTACTTGTAATTGAATTGTTGTTGCAGCTGTACTTCTATTCTTTGTAATACTCTGGTGTTCCTTTTCTTGTAACTTTACACCTGGCATTGGCATAGACAACCCAGTTCCTTTGGGATAAATAAAGTATTTCTGATTCTCATTTTGATTCAGATCCTGTCGATATGGGGCGCCAAATGCAAAAAAAAAAAAAGAGAGAGAGAAAAATAGAGTCAATGAATGTCATTTGCCACAGAAATTCATGTAAACACAACATAAATAATTATCAGAGAAAGTGTATACACAGAAAAAATGTTATACATCTGTCTAAATGTCCAATGTAAATCTTAAATCTAAGTGCTGAATCTAAATCTAAACGATCCACTACAACAACTGTATAGCATTTAACTAAGAATATCACATCATTATATTATGTAGTGTATGTGAAACGCCACCAGGTGCCGCTCTTTCCTCATCCACGGTGTGTGTGGGACGCACAGTGAGTGATAAATAGCCGCAAAAAACAGGGCTTGGTTCTCAGCCTTCATCCTCAGTGCAGCCACAGCTCTGCCATTGGAGAAGAGCCCGTCGGCAGGACGCAGACGCAGGACACACCGCGTCCATCATCTCCAGCTGATGTAACCAGACGGGAGTCTGTGTGTTTTTACATCCGCAACTTCTTCCTATAAAAAAAATACTACTACTAATAAGAGGAGCGAGAGACCAAAGGACGCCAGATTAAAAGAACAGAAAAGAAAAGAAAATGGGACATACCGCAATACCCATCCTGGCTGTGCTGTCCTGCTGCGTGTGGGGAAACGTCGAGGTAAGATCCGGATCGTGTTTGTGGCGCATTGTGATTTTTTTCAGCGTGTGTGTGTTTGTCACAGTGCCTGCGTTTATTACACGCAGCTGCCGTGTTTTCCATATCTGCTGACACGCAGCGTTATCTGGGGCAGCTTTAATTTGTAAATGCATTGTCAACAAGAGTAATGGTCCATGCAAATGCGGCGGGCTGGGGAAATGAATTTGAGACGCAAATATTACGTGATCAGATACTAATGGAAGCGCACATGAGCAAAGATTTGTGTTTTTCAGTGTGTTTGTGGATTTGCGTCAGGTCTGGGCCTGCCTGCATCCGGCAGGGTGGAGGGGGATGGAGGGAGGTGGGGGGAAGTGATCCAGAGGCCTTTTTTTTCTGCTGTGTGGCAGGATGGAGATCAGATCCCATCTGGCCTGGTCAAGAGGAAAGGAATCAGCTTGTGTCTGTCCTTTTTTATACATAGAGACAGAGAGATTAGGGAAGTAGTGGTGGTGCTGCAGCTCTTGGAGCATCCAGGATGGAGTCATGCATATTCAATTGCTGCTCCCTGATCCATTTGCTCTGCAAAAAGGAACAATGAGCAGACCCGAGGAAGGGTCCCAGCCCACCAGTGTGCCCTATTGTTATTATAAGACATATAAATAGACACCATAATTTCCTGTCAGATTGTGTGGAAAATGCCTGCGAACGAACCATTCGTCCTAGAGGCCTTGACTTTGATGTGTCAGAGGCCCATGCAGTGTGTGAGAGTGATGCAGAGTGTGCTAATGAGAGAAGAGGGGTCACCCCATTGGCATCTCTTATCAAAAGGTGCAGAGGAGGTCATCAAAGTCTCTTGTTCAAAGCAAGGGGATCAATGGACCACCGGCTGCTCCCGCCGTGCCTCCTCATCCCATCGCAACTTCCAGAAGACGCAGTTTGATGATGGACTCGGCCTTCATCTCCCAGTCATTTTTTCCGTCATCTGTCAGAAATGGTTGGAGCTCCTGTGTGTAGGAGAAATGGGGGTGCGTGTGAATGTGATAGTGGGGGTGGGGGGGGTGTATGGAGGGGGGAGGGAGGATGAGTCATGGTGTCCCAGCTGGAGCCATGTCTCAAGCCAAACGTACTCCTCCACCTGGAGATGAGGCGCGAGTGATGGGAGCTGGGCTGCAAGAAGCATCTTGACTGCTGAGTTCCTAAGAGGATTGTTGAGATGTTTATTTATTAGCCATCTTCTACGGGGGAGTCTGTTACAGTCATAAAGCCTCTCCTTTCATTGTGAAATAATTTCTCTCCTCTAAGAGCCTTAGTGGGATTACTGCTATGCTGAGGAACAGGCTTTAGCTTCATACAAGGAGACCTGCCCATGAAGGTTTACGCTGAAGATTACTCTGTGAGAGGGATTGGCTGGCTGGATTACACTGTGGTATTAGTCCTAATAAAACTGTCAGCCTCCCTTAATTTACTCAACTCACATTCATCTGAGATGTGTGAATTGGGCAAATTTGTTTTGATCTCTCTCTCATGGTGTAATATTGAAATTTGTCAGTGCTCCGGGATAACTAATCATAATTTAATCACGCTTGAATAGCAAAGCCTCTCAGCAATTTTCCTGTGTTTGAAACAGCGAATCGGTGTCAACCCGCGTTGTTGCTGTTATTGGACAGACACACAGATGCCAGGCTGTCACTTGTGTCAAGAGGACTGATGGCCTCCCATGCAGGTATCTCTCCAGAGCTTTTAGTTAATTGGCACATCGAGCATCAGGGCGTGTGTGAAATGATGATGGGAAAACACCACCTTCATGTGGCACCTGCAAGAATAGATCATGTCATCTGACACTCACCGAGTAGCAGGAGAGGGTTTGGATTTAGTTCAGTTTCTTGAGTTTTGTGTGCGAGCAGCCTTTATGTGGGTTGATAGAAGAACACACTGTGCTGTGAAAGTCAGTTCATTTCTTCTTCTTCCCAGGATTTTACTGTTCCACTTAACCGTACCAGTGCACATCTTGTGCTCTCAAACTCATCGCTCTGCATCAGTGTCAGGTGTTAAGATGGTGGGTTTGAGTCACTCTCTGCTGCTCAATTTGTCGATATTGTGATTAGAGCTTGTGAGAACAGTTATTTTCAGTCCCAATTAATTTCCTTTTGATATTTGTGTATTGTTTACTGAATAAGTCCTTTTTGAAACATTGCAAAACAGTGAAAAATCTTTAGCACAGATGCTTTAAGTTGAACTTTTCAAGCATCTTTGAGAAAAAACAGTAAAGAAGTAAACTGATAATTCAGATTATGCCGAGGCAGTGATTTGACCATCAAGAAGGTCAGTCAAGTAGCTGCAGCACTGACTCTTAAACTCTATACTACTACTACTACTATAATATTATAGAATATAGTTCAGGCCATAAAAATCAGCAGCCCTGGTTGCTGAGAGGTATCAGATATAGTGGTTTTACACAGTCTCTAAGAAATGTATATCATCCTGCTGTATATATATAGTTTAACCCTCAGGCCTGCTCTTTGAGATCATCCTTGATACTGTGGATACTGAAGCCAGAAAGTAGCCGCTGTCAGTGCAACACAAACATACACCGGAAAATCTAATTTAAGGAAAGCAATCACGCAATGATTGTGCTCGTGTGTAGCCGTATTTGATAAAAGGGAGGCCAGGGACCACCGGTATGCTCGGCTTTGGCCAACCTGTTCTGTATTTATCAAGATAAATGACTGCAGCATGAGTCTGAGCTCCATCCAGCTCCATAATCCAGAGACTGCAGGAGAACAGAGTGAACCTGCTCCTGCTACAGGTTTGGGAAAGTAGATTTTTGCATAGCTACGGATTAATTGAAAGCGGTGAGTCGCAAGGTCGCTGTCTAAGCTCAGCTCCCCTTCTCAACCTGCCTCACCCACTGACATAACCGCGACCACGGCAACTCCTGGAGCTCTGCCACACAGATTCATTCACCTCCCACCCCATCTGTCTCCTGGATTCGTTTTTTGTTTTGTTTTGTTTCTTTTTTTTTTTTTTAAAGAAACAAGGACAACCAGATCTTTCTCTCCCTCTTTCCCCGTCACACACACACACACACACTCAGCACTACACCCACTTAATTAATTTTAGAGCGAAGAGATAATCGGGTTCCACTAATGGATTCCTGTGTGCTTGCTATTCTCTACTATATCCGTGTGCCAGTGGGCATAAAATGTACCGTTTTATTGTATCACATGTCCTCCAGCAACCGCCCCCCCCGTATCTGGCTTCCTTTCAGAGCTTTTCAAGTGCAGCACATACACAGGACGTGGACTAAATCCTGCAAAGTCATTGTGAAATGAGATGTGAGGCACACTGTACACCGGAGAAAAGCAGTGCTGTGGAAATGTCTGAGCACTCTAGCTGTTACCAGAGGTGGCAAACTAATGAAGGATATTAATGCAGCCTTTCGGCCATTTTTGGGATGGACAACACCGAGTGTGGTATTGTGTAGTACAGAGGGTCATGGGGCGTAGGAGGAGGAGGGGTTGTCTCCTTTCCTGCTGTCAATCGTTAAGAGCGTCTGGGGCAGAGACGGAGAAAGTGCACATTTGTGTTTGTGCCTCCGAGGCATGGAGCTCATCCAGAATTTCTGCTGAAAATAAATTTACATTAATTGTACATTGTCATCCTTCTGATCGGTTCAGGGATGCAGCCAAAATCCTGCTTTGCTTCTGGCCTCACAGAAACAGTTTGCATTATGCATCTCAGTTGGAAAGAGGAGTAATTCCCAAACCAGAGTTTAATAGTGTTTGCTCCGTATCCCCATAGCCTGTCATGAATAACTCGATATTGGGCATTTGATGAGTTCATTTCTCCAACTACAGAGACTGCACAACTGCTTCTAGGTTACATTGTATCAAAAGTGACATTAAAGGGAATAAATTCAAATGGATTACATTACTTTTCATCAGCCCCTGACAGATGCAACATACATTATGTAGATTGATGGGGAAATTTTGCAGCTTTATTTGCAGATCAAATAATGTAGCTCACACCTGTGTGTCCTCAATTGGGTTTGTGTGGTGGTTGGATGTCTGCAAGTTCCTTTTGCGTGTGCGTAAGTGTGCATGTGTGTCTGGTGTCACCTAGAGAGATTGATACAAGCGCACCCATCCTGATCACGTCCCGTCGTGGATCCTCGACACAGTCGTGCAGGGCAGATATATCAGTAAAGCCTAATGATTTGAAATTCTGCGGAAAAGTTTTAACGCCTGTGTGAAGGCGAGGTGTTTAGCCGCTCTGCAGCCAAGCACACCCCTCTCCCTCCTCCTCCACCCCTTCCTAAAAACATCTGCAGTGTGGTGATAACACTTGTCCTCCATGTTCAGGAGGAAAAAGAGAGAGAGAGAGAGAGAGCGGCGCGAAACAGATTGCTGGTGGAGAGAGCGGGGCTTGCCCTGGCACAGCGGATGATTTGAGAAACGGAGAAAGAGTGAGGGTGAAGGAGGGTGGGGAGGGGGCGATGTGTAAGTGATGTACAGCATGTAGAATGTTATTTGAGTTGCAGGGTGGAGTGCATGCTAATGGAGGAGCTCGGGGCCGGGCAGCAGCAGCGGCTGGGGCGAGCACACAGATCCATCTCTGTCACGTCTGTGTGCTCAGCAGTGGCCTTGAAATGAGACGCAGACATGAGATATTGCGTTTTGAGACCTGCAGATGCATAACAAGATGCAAACATGACACTTCCAGGAACATGGATGCGTCATGAGAAGCAGGTTGGGGTGTTGTGCCAAGATGGACATTTTCCCCAAGTCTCTGTGACATAAAACAATCACATGCAAAACAATAAACTCAGCCGCACGCTCAGAGCTGCTGTCTCCGCCTACCATTCCCCACAACAGAGACAAACCCTTTGGCCAGAGTGGAACACTGCGTTGTATGAGAGCAGGACTGCAAAATCTAATTTCCTTAACGGCCTTGGCTGCAGGGTTTGAGAGAGTGTGGGGCTGCTGGGTGTGCTGAGGCTGATCATGTTGGTATTAACATTCTACAGAAATACCCTGGAAGCTGGAACGGGACGCATATTTTGCTTTGTTGTTTTCACTCAGCTTCCATTTGAACAGCATAGGCTGCAAAATGTGCAGCTCTGTGAGGGCACCGACAGCTCATTTCCAACACTTCACTTCAAATGTTACAAAGGTGGAGCGGTATCGACAGGCAGACCTTGCTCACATCCGCACAATTAGGTCAAACACCTGCATCTGCAGTCGTAACTCTGCAGCTCACACATGGTCAGCACACACTTGCTGCTTTATAAAGATGGCTGGCTGCAGAAACTGCATCAATTATTGACGGCTGTGGAAAGGTCTGGGCTTTGGCACGTCGACGAAGCTTTGGCACTTGTCACGCACCATCTCTGTGCTCAGATGCTGGTCCTCGCTCCTCTGCTACCTGGCTTTTTTACACCGCCCTCTCCCTCCCCTCAGGTCCGCTCTACCCGCCACCCTCTAAGGAACACAAAAGAAAATCCCCACACACCCCACCCCATCCCCTTCTCTCCGTCTCCACCCCGCCTGCCCAGACACTGCTGCTCCATCTGCCTCAGCTGCTCACAGCAGGCAGTGGCATCTTTTCATTTTCCTCATGATTGTTCGTAAATAATTCACACTCCCAACTCAACCCAGGTTTTGTTATGTCACTCTTGTATCTTTAGTCTCGTTTTCTCTTATTTTTGATGTGTCCACACATCTGTCTCTCTGGTTTTATTTGGCTCTTGATCTTCTTATCAGCACTCATCTTTCAGATCATTTGATCATTTATTCCCATAATGCTTAGCGACTAAGACATCTCTTTCCTACATTACCCACAATGCCTTTTGATACTGCCCAGACAGCTGGCATGAAATGTTATTTTTTAGGTTTGGTGTGTAAGCAGTAAAAATTTTGATTACACTCATTTCTCTTACTTCTAGGCAGCACAGTTTAAGCAGATTAAGGTTTGCATTTATTACTCTTTCGAGGTTCAGCAAGTTCAAAAGCAATTTTTTTTGTATGTGGTATGAGTGGATCTACTGTGCTGTTCACTGCTGGCTGTGCAACAAATTTCCCCTCAGGGATAATAAATATCATCAAAGTCAAAATCAAATTTGAGATTTCACTTCAGTCGTAACCAAAGTTACTCAAGCATTAATGGGTTTTGGGAGGGTTCGTTTCCTCTAAAGGAGCATTTACTCCAAGCGAAAGCATTTCAAACATATCCTCCCTCCCTGTGATAAAATGTTCCCTTGGCAGCTGATTGAACAATCGGGATTGAGCAACTCCTGTGTAGAGTCTCCAAATGCCGCTTACAGTTGCTGCTGCCTCAGTTTTATACAGAATACACAAGCAGCTACAGATAGCAGATTGATATGGAGAGACAAATGTCTATTAGTCTTTTTCTTAGGTCAAGCTGTGCTCACCAAGGCCAAAAGGTGAACAGCAGCTACGCTAGCACCAAAGCATCTAAACACAGGGCAAGAGCTATAAAGATCACGTGCCTGGACCACTGAAGCTGCAAATACTGTCATGGATAGGACATGGAAACTGTCAGTCTCTGCAGCATGTTACTAAAAGTGGCAACAAGTTGCAACAGAACTGGGGGGGAAATATCCTGGATGCTTCAGAGGGGCTTACCCTGGGTATTTCCTTGACCCATATTACATCCTTCCACATATTTGGTGAGAAGGCCTTGTCCTTTGCAGAGGTGATAACACAAATGTACACCAGAAAAGAAATTTGTCAGAAAATCACTTAACCCAAGAAGTACAAACATAAAACACCCATCAACAGTAAGTAAACATAAAAACAAAAATTTAGCACTAAGCACAGACATTAAAGTAAGGTAAACAGCATCCAAATGGAGGTCTCAGACCCCAGTTAGGGGTCCTGTATACAGATGGTCTCAGTGATTAAACCATTTCCCCTTCAGTTGGGCAGTCTGTGGAGACTTTATGGCCTGAGGAAATGAGATAACACTAATATTTAATCTACTGAGTGATTCTGCAGCACAGACTGGCAGACTGCGCAGCCAGCACACATTATCTCAACAGAGCGGCCCGGTCTAAAATAACACTGAGACGAGCAAGACAGGACATGTCAGCCTGACACAATCTCAGTTGCCCTCATTACTTTTTTTCACTGGATTGGTGGAAGTGGAAGTGTGTTTTCAAGTGCTACTGGAAATGTAAAACGCTTGTGTCAACATTGATGCATGCAGACGATTGAAATTAAGGAACAAAACAACTTTAAAAGGTGAAATGGAAGTACTGTGCTCAAAACACCACCTCACTAACTGTTAAGTTCAGGTTGTGTTGATTTATTAGGAAATTTATCTTGGAAATTATGAGATTATTCAGACCAAGGGCATATTCAGACATAGTTCATTGAAGCAGCTGATTGAAACACAGAGCATTTAGTTGCACAAATCGGATCATTCTGCAAGAAAGGATGCAGAAAAAAACAACAGAGATTAGTTGAGCTGGCTTCTATACTAGCCCAGGAGCAAGTTGTTTGTAGTCAAAACATGATCAAGTTAGCAACCGGCACAACTGCTAAACACGGCCACATCGAGGCATAACTGCATAAATCCGCACCTTGTCTAATCAATCATCACTTACAACCAATCATGACTGTGCATGAGAAGCAACTGTCAATCATGGCTATCAAAGCACTGTGTGTGATTGTTGTGACTTTAATGACATTTGGCTCCTTTATTGAACAACTAATGTTGTATAGTCCTCCTCTGACCAGGTAAGATTTTTGACCAATGAGAGAAAAGTTGGTTTGCACATGGTTTGTTTAGAACTTTGCAAAAACTCTGCAAAAAAATGATAATTATATAATTTCAACCCCAGAATCATAAAGCAAATAACCCACATGTCTGAATACAGTCTGCAACATTTTTCTTAAGTAGTTAGTAGCATAAAAGTATTTAGTAGCTGTTCCTAATGAGGAAAATTTCATGTTGTGTTGAAATGCCTGGGATGTTCTACCCCCAAAAAATAAATCAAAGGTGAAAAATATCCAACAAAATACTCTTTAAAACTGTCACTCTATGCACAACACCATTCAATAGTCTCATCACTCTTACAGAGTAATTATTTTTCTTCAGTTATTGATGTAATGTTGATTTTAAAGGACCAATGTGAAGTACCAAATTGAGTATATTATTCATAAAATGACTCAAGTATTGATGTACAATAAATACTTAAGCTTTACAGTGACTTTTCTGCCATGGATTATACAAGTATACAGAGGTATGGCCTTTCATGTCTTAGAAGTGGGTTATGATTTAGTAAAATTTACTGTTTTCTTGTTGATTATATCACTTTCTTGTTGTTGTCTGTTGACTGAAGTTCAAATGCCACAAGATACTGTTGCATGTTTTTTTTTAATATCCACATACAATTATTTTCGATTCTTATTCAACTGGCATTTGCATTGTTATACAGTGTATATATAGGGCTTTGGAGCTTTTCTACAGTGTTGTAAGGGACATGCTTTGATCAAGATTAGCTCCCCAACTCCTCAGGGTGCTGTAAATAAGTGGGTTCATGACCATTTGAACAAGCAGCAGAGTGTAATAAAGAAAGCTAACCGAGCATTAAGCCGACGATCAGCAACTTGCTACTGAGGATGGAGAGGAACCAAACATATGGGGACTCACTGATCTGTGAGAGAGAGAGAGAGAGGCAGACTGATAACGAGAGAGAGAGAGACAGACACACTGAATGACATGCTTGAAATTCAGTGGGGAACCAGTTGCTACGGTAACAGGGAAGGTAGCCAGGCTCCTGTGGGTGGTGTTACCATGGCAACCACCCTCAGTGGCCAAGTGATGCTGAGAGGGAGAAGGTAGCGAAGAGGGCTTGAAAAAAAAAATAGAAAAAGGGAAAGTGTGTTTACAGGTTCGATGGAGAGTGAATGAGACGGATGAAGAGGTCGACTAGTGAGCGGAAGCTGATGTTAAATGTGGGAGAGTGACACTGAATGTTGATTGTCTGGACCACTGCCTCATTTTTTTTTTACAATTTAAATGTGTGTCTTTTTATTTATTATTTATTTTTTTGGAGTGGCAGGCGTTTGTCCCAGTGGCCCCCGGCATTAGCTGTCAACCTGCTGTTCATTAACAGAGCACCTCATTACCATGAACAGTAGGCCAGAGATGCTGTGCACGGGCAGCACCGGCTTCAAGTGAGAAACCTGGGAAGAGGTCAGCCCCTCAATATGTCTGTGCAGTTTGTTGGGCTAAAACTGGCCTCGCTGGGCTCTTATTCCGAGGTGGTGTATGGTCCCACCTCTCACTGGGAGTTAAAGACTAGCATGTTCCCACTGTGGTGACACCACATGGCCATGAGTCAAAACAATAATCATGTAGGGAAAGCAGACTCGATTCTTACATAAAGCCATCTTATACAGTATATGCCATTATCACTAATGTGCCGTATAATGTATTATATCTGGTATACATCAAGGGTCTCCACCACGAAAATATATGCTTTTAGCTTTTTGGCCGCACCCCCACCTCAACAAATGCATGCAATGATAATAATAATAATAATAGATACGCACATGCACACATCACTCAGCCCCCTCATGACATTCTCACGAAACCTGCATCGTATATAAATATAACCTCAAAGCCTCATTTCCATAAGATGCATCTGCTAGACACGCTCCCAGGAGAGCTGGCACGATGTGATCAGAATTGTATATGTGCATAAATAAGAGAGGGAAAGAAAGAGATATATGAATCTTTTAACCCCTATTCCCCCACCTCCCCCTCCTCCTCCCCCTCAGTGCCTTCCTCCCTCCACAGGATGCTATTCCATCTTCTGCTGAAAGCCTCTGCGTGATTTATTGCTCTGCCACTGTTCATGTACGTTCAGCTCAGCGCGACTTTATTTATTTGACATGCTTCAATTTAAAAGACTCAATTAATTGCGATCCCAAAAAGCAAAGGGGAGAATGCAGCAGAGCGAGAGAGAGAGAGCAGAGAGCGGATGAGACGATCACATTAACAGTTTGCTGTTAGAGTGCAGGCAGCGTCAGAGGTCAGAAAGTATGTCGGGTGGATCAGATGCATCCATGAGTCATAAATCCTAAATCTCTGAAGCAAATATGAATAGCAGATGATTAAAGGCTTGCTCTGACAGAATTCACTTCCAAAGCAGTTGCCTTTTACTTCTAGATGCTGTTAGTCTCAAGAACACACTACAGTGGAGATAGATAAGTAGAAAATTCATACACCAAGGCTGAGCAATACACAAAAAGTGTCTGAAGTGACAGCAAAGTGAAATTACAACTTTTGAGGGTGGATGAGTGTGTGTGTGTGTGTGTGTGTGTGTGTGTGTGTGTGTGTGTGTGTGTGTGTGTGTGTGTGTGTGTGTGTGTGTGTGTGTGTGTGTGTGTGTGTGTGTGTGTGTGTGTGGAGGGGATCTATCCAGAGGAGAATACCCAGGAAGAAAGACTTCAGTACAGCTCAGCTACTGAGACAAAGGCAGAGCGAGGGGCTTGTGAGGCAGCAGAGGCCCATGGTGTGAGATAAGAAGGAAGCAAGAAGCGTCAGATCTTATTGATGCCGGCTGCCTGCTGTTTGGCGGGGAGACCATATAAAGACAATTTGTCCCTAAGTGGATCAATTATTGCAGTCTTTTAACCCAAACATGCCCTCATTTAGACCCTGATATTACCTTAATCTGCTTAAAACCTGCTCAAGGACGGATACACAAGGACATGATACCTCACTGCACTGTAAAATACAGCTTTCATCTGTACAAACGCTTTTGAAATTCACAGTCCTGTGACTTGCTAATCTCCATTTACCTGCTGAATTTAGGATCGGTTCCAAGGTGGATTAACAGGGTAATTCAATGGCAGACTCACAACACTTGAAGCAGACTTAAAAATATGGAAAGTACTGCCCTAATATGCTCTCTATATAATTAAAATTTCATGTATTTCTACATTTTCAGTTCTTTTTGTGGTAATATGCTGTTCCTATTACGCCATTTCAGCTGTGGCTGTCTACAACATGCACTATCTACATCTTGGTTTCTCAGATATGATACAGCCCTTTTTTTGTTGTGTTTACCATATAAATACAGATATGGTGAACATGTTTGCATCATGTCAGTCACAATCTGCCAGCAGAAAATCCAGATTCAGTGGCAATTGTGTTGACATTAGGATGTCTGAGACGGACCTGCAGTGTTCAGATCGGCGCTAAGCCTTTGATTCCTTCAATCCCCTGAGGGGGCTCTTCAGTCTGAAATCATATCTGCGGGCACACACTGTTTGGCATTAACACGCTGGCATTCCCATGTTATGTTGCTTAACAATAAAAGGAGTTTCAGCAGAGTTATGTAACAGGACAAATTCATCAACAACACTACCAGAGAAAGAAATCATTTCAGTTTGGAAGAAGAAGCCGAACCTCGAGGGAGTCAAATGTTTTCAGGCTCTTTTTTTCCTGACTGGATTTATTGAAGCATTATAACACAGTTGCCCCCCCACACACACACAAATCTACAGGAGGCAGTGGTATTGAGAGGACTGTTCAAATGACCAATGAGTTTTTGTCGTTGTTTTTGTATTTTTCAGGAGAAAAACAGGCACAGCGTGGCATGATTATTAGTGCGTGACTCAGAAAAGGCATTTGTTAAAATGTGGGTGGAACAGCGAGAAGACAGCCTTCACTACTCAACACGAGCGTCACAACCACTTGTCTCGTTACGGATATTGCTCAATACAACTCTTCCATAGAACTAGTAGCAGAAGGCATGAAATCGGTTTTGTATCCGCGGGAGTTTCCTGTTTCCTGAAACATTGCTGCAATAATAGCGCACGCACCGTGGCTGGCTGCTGAAATTCAGGTGTGTGCATGACAGGGAGTGTTATAAAGATAGAAATAAGGAGGCAGGCTATATGTGTGAACACGGTACTTATCATGAGTCACACAAGTCGAAGCCGGAGAAGATGAAGTCTTTCTTCAGGTCCATGTGGGGCTTCTGTTGATGCCGCTGTTGTTCCTCGACCGTATACAACTATTATTGTTCCAGGTGGGGTCCTGTGGCGAAGTCATTTTCTGTCATATTTTATAGGTGTTGTTAGAAAGACAGATACTTAACAGAGATGTGGCTGTGGCTCATAGATATAGACCCCAGTGGGCACAGCTCTGAGCAAAAATACTCCTAAATAACCACCCTCCAGAAATGTCTGCACTGCCAGCCTCCACATCTATGTAGTCTCTTGCAGTGATGCCATCTGACATGTTCTGTATTTCAAGCTACACTTGAAATTAAATCAAATGACGGGAGCGAGCTGGTTTTGGCTGCTGTTTCAGAGCTAGATGAACCCTGGTGATTATGGGGCCATCTGCTCCCAGTGTGCCCAGCTGGAGGCTGGACCGCTGTAATCTGGACTGATGAAGCCTGACTTAGAGAAGGTTGCGATGTTTGCATGTGCAACCCGAAGCCTCTGTCATAATGGGCTTGCAATCAAGTATTGAAATGAGGCATTACGTTTCGTACGCACTTAGTAACTCCAAATGTGGTTTACAGTGGGAAGCTATAGAACAATACATACAATACTTTCCTCTCTGCCCATCAGTCTCTACTGAATAGAAAATTAATGGCTTCAATTAGCAATTAGTGATAGATGTACAATAATGAGTGTCAATGTGCAGCGCTAACCTGTTCTATTCTCCTTTGTCCCCTTTGCACCAGGAGAGTCTGGCAGACTAATGTTACTACTCTCTAATAAGTACATGCCACACCAGGAAGAGGCCTGATGGAGCCTATGAATAATTAACCAACATGATTACAGTGATGAATGCACCCAAATCTATCTGGCCATTTAGCACTGGACGAGGGAGGGAGGCCAAACTGCAGAGTGTCAGGCATTGTGTGAAAGCTGTTAGGGAGGGACAAGAGGAGGGAGAGGGAGCGGGCGGCTGGGCCGGATGGAGCTCAGCCTTGAGAAAAGGTGGAGGGAGGGAGGGAGGGAGAGAGGGAGGTGCCCCCGAGAGCAGGAAGACACCCACCATCCAGCCATCTGTGCCGCAGAGAAGCACAAAGACGAGCCCAGGAACGCCTGTTTGTGCGTGTGTGCTTCATACATGCATGGGTTTATCTATCGGCGAGGGCTGCTTGTTATGTGTGGGTGTGTGTTCGCTACATAAGTGATGGAAATTTGCCAGCCCGCAATGTTATTCAAATCCCAGGCAATTCTAATTAACAAGGGTTTTCACACTAGAAATGACAATGCTTATTGGGTGAAAGCTGTCAAGGTGACAGCAGGTCTCCTATTTGCATGTCAGAGACACAGTTAATGGGATTTCTGTGGGATTTGTTTTGAGAGAGGGGTCTTTACATCTGGAGAATAACATTTATATGTCAGGGCATCTTTCAAACACCTTACTGTTTACTTTATGTGGAGAATGTTGTACAGCACCTATGATTTTGGTATTGCCAAATTGCTATTTCCATTAGATTTTAATTTGGCATGGTGTCAATGAAGTGGCACAACTCTAATGTACATTAAGAACAAATGTACAGGTGGTTTTGCAGGTCTTATCTGCAGTTAATTATCAGATGTCAAGCAAGTTGTCTATGACATATCTGTTCTTTCAATGCTTCAAAATTGTAAGAAAGTGTTTCAGCAACATATATCACCAGGGTCACCAGTTCACAATACACACAAAATTTACTCTTACATCAACTTTTAGATCAATTTAGAGTCTCCTTTTGACCTTAACACGTATGTTCATGGACTGGAAGGGGAAACCAAGGTACCTGGGACAAAGTGCACATGCACACTACACCCTAAGCCACCTTAAGCCACCATGATGCCCTGCTGAATGAATTAATTATCAGTTAATTAAATTGAAAGGATTGTGAAAGAATCAGAAACGCAATGCATCACAAGTGCATGTTGGGAAAATAAAAAGCATTATCAAAAGCTCTTATGTGACTGCAGTTATGTACGTGACATGACACGCTGATCCCTGCACAGCAGCACTCAAAGACTGCATTCACTGGAAGCCTGTGATGCATTTATGGCATTTATGCTTCTCTGCTGTACAGCAACTTGTAAAAGGTGACAAATGATGGGTGGGCTCCTCCTCTCCGCCTCTCCTGCTCTGGCTTGCCTGCCAGGGCCAGGAGATTGCATCATTTCAGAGGATGAAGTCATCCTGCAACATAAGGGCGGAACAGGTGCTAAAAATTTAATTAGAACAGGGCTGAAAACACTGGCAGAACATGTAAAATGTACTGCCCATGCCCAAAAAACTCAGCCCTGACAGACAGAAGTATTTATGCTGCTCCTATTTTGAGTGCTTCACTGCTCTTTTTGAGAGATCTCTGTAAGAAAAAAAAAAAGTCATTTGCCATGATTATATCTGCCTCAGCTGTTCCACCACTGCTGGTCCAGTGCACAGTGTGTCCCTGTCTCCCTGGGATCACTTAGTTTGTGATGCGTCCTGTGGCAGTGGCTGTGGAGGCGCGCACGCAATGACAGAGTGAAGCAGCGCAGTCTGCAAGCAGGAGATATGGAAACGAGAGAGGAGGCAAATATCAAGAAGTGTCAGGGGAGCCAGCGGAGGCTAAGAACCTGGCGGAGAGGCAGAAAACCGATCGATGCTTAATATCACCAGGTCGTTATTAATGATGCAGCGTGGAGCTGCCAGGCCTATGGGCCGTCTGCCTGCTCCTCCTCATCAGCACCGAGACGTGAAGTGTGGGACAAAGGATGGTCAAAAAGCACCGCCTTAGCCACCTCTGAACCCCCGTCCTGCCCCCATTCTTTCAAACTGTACTGTACTCAGTGAAACATGAAGGCGAGCTCTGCACCCTGTCCTCTACCGGAGCAGCGTAATTGGCGACAGATTGTGAAGCATTATTGTGAATCCAGATGGATCAGTGTTCGTGCGCTCCTGATGGAGACCGGTGATGTTCAAAGAGAGCTACATGTCCGTGCTCGAGCTGCAGGAGTCTTAACACTCTCATGTCCAATTTGGCTTCAAAATGGAACTTGTGCACCATGGAGACGCTGAAGAGCTTCGACCGCATGTTTGTCGGTCTGAGGGGAATTGCAGCTATAACTGTAAGAGTGAAATATGGGAAAAACAGCTTAATCAGTGCACAAGAGTGGGATTCATTCACTGTAGCTAAAGCTATTTTTAGCTGTGAATGAAAGCCTAATCTTTCACAGCAGACGACTGTTGTCTGCTTAATCTGTGTCCAGTCAATACAGAGACGTGCCTCCAAAACACCTCAAAGCGTTATGAAGAAAGCCAGTTGGCTCTTTGAATTTTTGCAAACACCACACTTTGTCAAACCCTTGTTTACATATGCTCATTTTTTGTTTATCTACATACAAAATCACATAGGGAATTTTCTTAGATTTGAAGAGACAATTTGAGAATCAGCTCAAGTTTAGGTATCTCAATGGTGCAAGAGGAAGTCAGGGTCACTAAACATATCACACTACATTATGTTTTCATGGCAGTGATTTTGACTGCTCCCAAGAGCAACTTGCTTTTGCATCACAAAATGTATTATTTACTACTCCCCAGTCAATGTAGCTTCACTAATCGGTAATTGATACAGGAGGCGATCTCAGGAAATAAAGTAGATGTGCGGCACAGTGTGAAATCACTGTGTTTTCATTTTATTAGAAACAACACCTCACCTCACCCTGTGTTAACATCCCTGCTCGGTTTTCCCCTCTCATCCAGAGCCAGACTGTCTCCTCCAATCGACTGCTGTTATCAGGTAGACTCTGCTCTTGGTGGACGGGCCAATTTGTCATTTAAACAAGATTAGCAACTTGGCAGATCCTCTCGTGGTGTCCTGTTGTATAGACAACAGCTCATGGCACATGAATATTTGTGCAGTCGTGTTCTGGCTCAGCCTCAGGATGAACATTGGATTGGATTTTACAGAAATCTCATTGATACAAGATCCAGGTCCTATGGCTGCTCTTGTAATTAAATTAAACTGGACCAATTGTACCTTTAATTGCAAATACCTGTCTTCCGTAAAGGCTGTAGTATTTGTTGCACAGGATTGTCAGGGCTGTGCCTGAAAGTGACCAGATAAGCAAAGTACATGTAATCAGAATGTACATGAAGCAAATAAAATTCAGCTTCCAGCATTGGGTCAGTCACGATTGGGTCGAGCCAGATGTTTCCCTGAATAATTGTGTATTTTCACAGAAACAAGGTCTACAATCTGACCAGTCAACAGGAGACACATTGTTAATAAAGCTGTCAAAGAATACATTTCTTTCCTGCAGCTAAACAAGCATTCCCACCATTTCGGGGCAAAAATAAAGAGGAGTGACGCATCCTGACAACAGCATCTGTTATTGCTGTGTGAATACAATGACGCAGCACATTGAAACGCCTACTGAGACTGTGTGTGGCGTTCACACAGCAGAGCTGAGTGGGTCCAGGTGACGTCAGCTTCTGAGCCCAATGGGGAGGGGAAATCCAGACCGAGGGGAACATCCCGATATGAGTGCACAAAAACTGTATTTCTTATTAGGGTTTATCACGAGAGGGAGATCTAATCTGGTCTCACATCAGGCTTGAGATTGGATATGCACCTTGCCATGCTGGAGGTCAGGGCCTGAGGCCCCTGATGGACTACTATTGATTGGGGGGAACGTGGCGATACAGTTGCAGTCGCTCAGCATTGATTTTCTGCAAGTGCAGTAGTGGAGAGCAGGCAGAATAAGAGAGCTGGACCAGGGGGAGCTGCCAGGTTATCTTCTCAAATATCCGGAAGTTTTTTTTTTCTCTCTCTCTCTCGCTTCTCTTTTTTTGTGGCACTGACCTTCCCCGAGTCAAAGAGATATATCTATTTAGACATTAGCTCAGCAGCCACCCTAGACTGGCTGTTTCAGCAGCTTCAGCAGCTCTCTCGTGTGCTCATCCAACAATACACTTAACCAATAAAAAGCTCTAGTTCAGCACAATCGATAACTAAGGCTGCCCTGCAGTCCAGGGGAGTAAAGCATTCCTTGCTATGAAACCAGAAAGAAAGCTTAAACATATGTTGTCTGTGGCTCTGGTAAAAATCACAACTCTTTCACCCTATACTGTGGTTGCATCAGACTGGTGAACATAACTTTTCAGCAGACATTGTTTCGGCTCATTTATCTGTCAGTTGATCATTAACATGCAGGGACTTGAAACTTGGTTGAGTAATCTGTCACGGAAATGACAGCCAAAAACTCAGAGCTGGGTGCAAAGCAGCATTGTTTTACAGAGCAGGTTTGTTCAAATAGGGACCTAAATGTAACGATCAAGGAAGTTTGAATTAGATGCAAAGCTGACAGTGTTTCCTGGAATGTGAATACTGCAGCATAAATGAAATTAAATGAATAAGTGGTGGCCTGTAAGGTTGGAGAAAGGCATTCATAAATCTAACAAGCTCTGGTGTGCTTTGGGAAATGGTCAGCAGTAATGAAAAGTAGATCTGTAATTTGTACAAAATCTGCTAGGACATGCAGAAACACAAACTCCTCTTAGCGTAATTATAATGCACAGACTGCTCAGGGCTTATTATATTTATTGTACGTTTACTCAAAGGAGTTTATATATTTATTTTATTCTGTATGAATTTTAATTAGGACTTCAAACACTCGAGTTTGGGTCGGCCAAAGCAGGGCTTCCCTTTGATCAGGCGTCACTCTCCCAGATTTTTTTTCTCCTCCGTTTCTTCCCTTTGGGCAACTTCCTTCTAATTGGCTCAGCATCGCTCGTCTTGACTATCGTCAGCAGCTCTGTCTCTCTGTCTGTCAGCACAGATAAAAGGATATGAGCCACACATAGGTGGCTGCAGGGTGCGAGAGCCTTGTTTGATGAGTTTCAGGGTTGGAGAGTTCACATTATGACACACTCTCCACCATGAATGCCACTGTGAAATGATGCTCGAAGAAACTCACGTCTTTTCCTTGAGCTAAGTGACTCTGCTGGAGACTGTTCTCACGCCTGTGCTACAGAAAACACTTGCATGCTGGAGGTGGCTCACTGAAACATGATACACCTTTGCACTTTTTCTGGATTCTTGAGCACTCACAGTTGCTTTGCGTCCTGAAAAAGGGTGTTCACCTCTGTGCTGTTTATAGAGCTTTTTGCTCCTGGTTTCATCCCTCCACTCCTTTATTCCTCCCTGGGCTCTCTCTGTCTCTGTGCTGTGTGTTAATGTAGTGAAGTGGCCCATCGGTCAATGAGCTTGTATTAACACCTGACTCCCAGCCCTCGCTGCTGTTTGTGCCTCCATGTGGGGGTCCCCTGGGCCCTCCCCCAGGCAGGAGCAACATATCCAGTGATCAATACCAACATTGTAGAAAGCCACTGAAGAACAGGGAGGAAGGGGGAGGACAGAAGGAAGCATCTTTAACATACTCCTGTTTATCTTTTCTGCACACCTTTCTCTTCATCCTCCATCCGTTCCCTCTCTTGTCATCTGTCAGTGCTGTCAGCCACCTGTCAATGAGTTATGTTTTCTTTATGGCTCCTCTCGTCATTCGCCTCGGGTTGTTTACTATAGCCCTCCGTGGGTCTTTCCCGAATAATGCGTGCAGTGTGCAGTCCTTTCTGTCGAGCATTAGTTTCCGCTTCCTCCCTCTACGTTCTCAAATCTCAGTTTCGATTTTTCTCACTCTCAGTCTCGCACCCCAGCTTAAAACTTCCAATGATAGAGAGTGCTGGAGTGCATTTAGGAATTATCTGTGGTCTGGATCAGCTTCAGACGCAATATTGTGTGCCACTGTGTTTGTATCGACTCCTGCTCACAGATCTTTCTCTCTCTCTCTCTATCTCTCTCTGTCTCTCTCTCTCCTTCAACTGTAACCAGGCTCTGCCCATGACTGAGGTGAACGGACCAGGACCCCGGGTGGCAGAGCCACAGATCGCAATGTTCTGTGGCCGTCAGCTCCTGCATATGGACCTACAGACCGGCCAGTGGGAGCCGGATCCCCAGGGCCGCCAGGGCTGCTTTGAAGATCCCAGCAAAATCCTGTCCTACTGCCAGGAGGTAGGATCCTGAACACTGACCGGGAAATCAAATTCAATTGTAATGAACATTTGTAACATGCATGTGGATCAGTGCTTCTGACTGCAGCATTGTCAAAATCATGGCAAAATAATGTGAAGCTGGTTCTGAATTAACATGGAATCAACAACACACTGCAGAGTTATTATGGAAAAATGAATAAAAATCCCCTTTCTTTTCTTGTCCAACACCCGTCCTATGAATCTATATATTTAACCATATATAGTGAAGCGATGGTGGGCTGTTGGAATATTTCAGTATTTCATTTGTGCCACCATCCATTTTCCTCCCTTTGTTACCTGATATGTGTCGGAGTTAACGTTTGCTGTAGGACAATCAATGGAAGACACGCCACACACTCCTCCCTCACATGCATGTATGTGAAGTGAAGGCAGCCAAGCGCCATCTGGAGGTCAAAGTGAGCGTAGCTGCTACCGAGAAAAGCAGCCTGTAATGTAATTAGCTGACAATACTGTGTCTGTGATGGCTTTTAAACAAAAGCTTTCTTTCTTGCCTTGACATTTGTGAGGGAAGCTTTTTATTGTGCATTAGCCCAGCTACATTTCGGTCTCTATTAAAGCTCATTATGTGCTTGTCCTTTGAATGAGTGGCCTTGACTTTAAATGACCGATGTGGAATTTAGAAATGTTGAAAGACAGGAATGTTTATTGAAATTATATAATGAATTTCATTATGCCGAGCACGAGGCCTTACACAGCTTTGTGTAAGTGGTAAGAAACTGTTGCATGACTCTATCCCTTGTCAGTCGTCTCCCCACTGACTGTGCTCTCCTCCCTGTTCTTCTCTGACCCTGCTATTTTTATTCTCCCCATCCCAACTCATCCCCCCCAAACCTCGGTTCCTCCTGTCTCCAACCTCTTCTGTTCTCTCCACACATTGGTTTCTGTGTCTCTGTCGACTCTGCACGTTTGTACCTGTCTGTCCAGATGTACCCAGCACTTCCAATCTCCCATGTAGAGGAGTCAAGAAGACCTGTCACCATCCATGCCTGGTGTAAGAAAGGCTGGGACCGCTGCCAGACGCACCCCTTCATAGTCGTCCCCTACCGCTGTCTTGGTAAGAACCAATAGTCACCTCTCTATAACCTTTCATAACCATCTCACTTTGTACATATAACGTGTTAGGGTGTTTGCTGGTGCCTATCCCAGTGTTCAGAGGCAGAAAATACACACTGGATGGGCCGCTAATTCATGGCAGGGCACACACATGCACACACCATTTATTCTCACACTCGCTTTCAGGGGCAATATACACTTTCCAGTCAGCCTAATCATGCATGTTTTTGAGTTTTCTGAGAGAAAATGGGGGAAAGTGCCCAGAGTAAAATCCACATGGAAATGGGCAAAATACTCAATATTAAATAGAAAGGTTATGTATTTCAGCCCAGGCCCTTCTCATACTGAAGCAACACCCAGTTCCCTAATAATGAATCATAAATACAGAGAAAACCCTTAATCTGTTAATGTTTGTAGTTTAATATGGCACTCTTATTCCCATAGAATTAAGATTTATTGGAGCATTTGGTCTTTTTTAACAGGGACAAAGCAATGTTGCTAGAGAGCGACAGGACAGTCACATGCAACACATTGAGCGTGCTTTCTTGTGAAGGGGTTAGTGGAGCAGATCAACAGCTTGTAAGGTTATCTTAGCGCCAGGCAGTGACATGCTTTACAACACAGCATACTGAAAGAAACAAGTGTGACACAAGTTGTAATTCCGTGTCAAAGCATGAAAACGTGAGACTTTCAAGCCCTCTAACACAAATACAGCTGGCTTCACCTCTGGCAGTCACCAGCGCTGCCGTTGCATATCTCTCTGAGACACAGCTTTCTACTTGTGCTGCCATTAGGCCCAAAGCCGCACCAGCTCTAAGTCTCAGTGCAACATTATGCAGAGAAGCCATGTCTGCTGAAAGCCACTAGAGGGGCAGATAGGCTAACAATGGATGATTGAATGAATGAGTAATGAACAGTGAGTCACCCAGGCTTCATGAAGCAATAGGAGTTTCATGCAGAGTGCTGTAGAACTGGCTCCAGCTTGTGTGATGCCCACTGTACCGCTGCTGTGTGGGTGAACACTGTCCTTTATGCGTAAGCCCAAAAGAACATTGTGTGGTGAACAGCAGTTCCTCTGCATGAAGACCAGGCTTGAATGTGCTCTACTGTACGCACTACAAGATATCTTTGCCATTTCTGTGCAGTTTATCGCATAATGCAAAGTAATAATCTGTGTTTATGTTCAGTGCCGTTAATCTTTTATATTTGTTTTAAATAAAGCAGATTTTACTTTGTGTCCTTGGCTTGTCACTGTAGCTGCAGCTCGTCTGCTTTAAGTGCTTGCACATTACACATTCATGCTTCCTGCCAGGCCTAATTTATGCACCTCATCTCCATCTAACTACTCTAGAGTGCTGTCGTACTGCTGTTATGTGTACTATGTGTCATGCAGACATGTCTGTTGACACATGTCTGTCTCATACAGGACTGTTTCATTCTCGTGCTCCCTCTTTGTCCTTACTGAAGCATCTTTGTGTCTGAATTTGTGTTTCCTTAGAATTGAATTCTCCCAACAGCATACATAAAGTTATTGTATCTGTATGGTGTCCTAGGTTCAAATACTAAATAAAATATCCTCCATACATGAATTTAGCTGACCATTGCCTTTTCTCCCTGCGGCTGGTGCAGAGAGCGAGTATGTGAGCGAGGCCCTTCTGGTGCCAGACCGATGCCGTTTCCTCCACCAGGAACAGATGGACGTTTGCAAGAGCTGTGCATACTGGCACAACTTTGCCAAGGAGGTGAGGAAGACAGTTATAAGATCCCCAGAAGGGGGATTTTGTGGGACTTCCCATCACTGCATTTTGCAATTGTTTCACCTTTTTTTTTTTTAACATATAACGTATTGCAAGTTTTCCAGTGTACCACTTCTCTTGCCAGTGACAACAGCATTAGCAGACTAAACCAAACCGTTGCTTGAAGTGCATCACTTCACTTGGTGCCAAACTGAGGTTTTTACCACAGAGCAGAAAGGTGTCAAAACTCCTCTTCACCTCTTCACATCCCAGTCAACTGTTTTAAAAAGGCCACGCCAATTTTCCAATATTCACTTTAGCATTTGTTTGTAACTTTGTGGTTGTAACTGTCTCCCTCTCAGGAATGTGCTGCTGACAATCTGGAGCTCCACAGCTATGGGATGCTGCTGCCGTGTGGTGACCATTTCCGGGGGGTGGAGTACGTGTGCTGCCCGGGCCGAGGGGCCTCTAGCGGGAAAGGAGAAGCAGAGGAGAGAGACACTCCTGCCGGTCCTCAGGCGCTCACACCCCAGAGCAACGGAAAACTGACCTCTGTGTAAGATGACTCAACTCGACAGTGAGCGACAGGCCAAGTGTTTTGTTGTTGACTGTTGCCTACTTTCCCACAGAACCAAAGTGGCAGCCCCCACGCCAAGTCCGTCCCCCGACACGGATGTGGACGAGGCCGATATGGAGGAGGAGGATGACGAAGTGGTGGAGGAGGAGGCAGAGGAGGATGACGAAGAGGAAGTGGATGAGGACGAGGATGAGGAGGAGGAGGTGGACGAAGAGGAAGAGGAAGAGGAGGCTCTTGCTGTGAAAGATCCAGAGGAGTATGAATACCCCACTGACTCAGGCCCCTACCAGACATCAGACTATCTAGACTCCTACTATGAGAGGAGCAAACCCACAGCTTCGACACCTCTGATGAAGGGTGACACCTGTAAGTGCACCTTGTCTCTTCTTCTTTTCCTCATGTTTTCATTTTGTATAACAAAAAACACTCCTACAGCTATTCTTGCACTTTGCGAAACTGTGAAGTGACATTAGCTGTTATTTTCCACCCTGCAGTCACACATGCACCTCATGCACGAATGTGGTGTACACACCTCTGGCATGCACACGCGTCACATGCTAAAAACCCTGTATATGTCCGTTGCACTCTGTGCTTAATTCATTAACACCAAAAGTAACCACCAGGCCTCGGCAGGGCTCACACTTTTCTGCAGAAAATGGAGCAGTTGACCACTTTGAATGAACTTGACAAAGATAGAAATCAGGATGGTAAACCATGGTAGTGTCAACTGTCTGTGTTGGAAGCAGTGAAAGCAATTCAGACAATAATGATTCTGAACAATTAAAAACTTTCTCTTCTCTTTTGTTTTCAATATAATTTTTATCTAGGCCCGGTTACATGGAATACAGAATGGAATTGCTATATAAACCATATTATTACTATATACATAAATACACACATATATATGTATTCATATAAATATAGTGAAGAGATGGATCTTTACTCTATGCTCTTTCAGTAATCTATTAAATCTCTTTGTCAATATTTGGGATTAACTAAATGGCTGAGAACCTATGGTAATGACAAACTTATTATCATCTTCTACTCAAAATCTCTCCAGGAAAAAGTAGGGGGAGTTTGGCCACTATTGTGTGTGTGTGTGTGTGTGTGTCTGTGTGTGTGTGTGTGTGTCTGTGTGTGTGTCTGTGTGTGTGTGTGTGTGTGTGTGTGTGTGTATATATATGTTATTCTTTCCTCTGTCTCAGGGCAATTCCTTTCTAACCCTTTGTCCTCTGTCACCCATCTAGTGACCACAGCCCGTCCCACAGATGGTGTTGACGTTTATTTTGAAAAGCCCTTGGATGACACAGAGCATGCCAACTTCCTGCGTGCCAAAACAGACCTGGAGGAACGCAGAATGAAGCGCATCAATAAGGTGACTGTGCAGAGCTAAGCGTGTGCTATTCCTATAGCAATGAAGAGGAAAAGTAGGCCTTGAAAAATGAGCCATCCGATGTGATCTGAAATGCAAATTGTTAGTATATGCCCATGTGCTGTGAACCTCTTCATTATTGATGAGTTTAAGCTGTTGTCAAAAACCATAAGTTTAAGTTGTTTTCAGAAACCATGATTCACAGTAACGGAAATCCAACTGCATTTGGTGTGTGTTTGTGTGTGTGTGTTTGTGTGTGTGTGTGTGTGTGTGCGTTCATATCTTCTGTGCAGATCTCTTTTTGCTTTTGGTTTTAGTTGCAGTATCAAACCCTATAAATACATCATTTCTTGTACCAGGATAAGTAGCATGTTTTTTAAAAGGTCCTGTTGTGAAGAATACTGACCCGTAGGTTTTGAGAGCTTGTTAAACATTTTAAAAAACACCAGCTTCTGAGCTTCCCGTTGATAATGTGGTCGTCTTTGTTTTGTTCTCTGATATGTAGCCTCTCGCCCGACAGAGACTGCAGGAAGTCACCTCACTTGTGAAAAAATAGTCTCAGCCTTCAGCCCCTTCCTTCACGCTGTGCTTTCTGTCCACGTGTAATATATGCACTTGGCAGACAACATTTGAGAACCATCATGAGAATGAGCTTTTTATCAAAGCCAAACCACGTCAGAGCTCAAACTCAAGTGATGCTGGTTTAATACAGTCAGAAAAGACACAGCAGCAGTAACCAAATTATACAAACAAATCATGCTGCAGGCGGCAGTGGAGTACAACCATGACCTCACAGTCTGGGAAAGACCATGTTTAGGTCAACTGGACCTGGACCAGAGTGTCTGATTGAATGGTGTGTGTGTGATGTACTGGCAACTTGTCCAGGGTCCATTAAATGTGCAGGACGCCAGTTTGAAACAAAGTGGGTCAAGAAAATATACAGATGAATCATGTTGAATGTCTCTTTCATATTCTAAGTGTGCTTACTCAAGCTGCAACAACTCAATGAATCAAAAAAAAAATCAAAACGATCAACTATTTATGATTAGCTGAAGTATTTCAGCATTCTGACTGATTTTAAGAAATTCAAGTCAAAATTCTCTGATTTTAGGTTCTTAAATGTAAATATTTTCTGGTTTCTTTATGTCATTTTCTTGTCATTTTGTAAATCTAATAACTGATTAATCAAGAAATCAACTACAAAAAGCAGTCATTTGTTGCAGGCCTTGTGCTTACAAGTATGCTTCTATTCAAAATAAACCGATTGCATGGCTCTTTATTCCCTCAGATCATGAAGGAATGGGCAGAGGCTGACAACAAGTCAAAGAACCTGCCAAAGGCTCAGCGACAGGACCTGAATGAGGTGAGCAGGCTTTCTTCGTTAACCTGCTGAAATCTCTGCTGCAGTAGTTTCGAGGTCCCCTGTGGCCGAGTGAATGCAGCCTGACTCATCCCTGTGTCCGTTCCCTCACGCCTCCTCCACCAGCACTTTGAGACTGTGCTGCAGACGCTGGAGGAGCAGGTGGCAGGAGAGAGGCAGAGGCTGGTGGAGACTCATCTCGCCAGAGTGGAGGCCATACTTAACAACAACCGACGCCTGGCCCTGGAGAACTACCTGACCGCTGTGCAGTCTGACCCTCCTCAGGTGAGGCTGAGCAGAACCAGCACACTCACGCACACTCACGCACATCTATTTTTGACCTTTATCTGACATAGTCCATCCTGTGTTAACATCTGCCCTCCAGCCAGAGCGCGTGCTGCAGGCTCTGAAGAGATACATGGCCGCAGAGCAGAAAGACCGCAGACATACGCTCAGGCATTACCAGAGAATCGTGGCTGTTGACCCCCAGAAAGCAGAGCAGATGAAATTCCAGGTGTGTCTGAATGTCTGTGTGTGTGTGTGTGTGTGTGTGTGTGCATGCACCTGACTCCTGTGTAGAGATGCTGAGCTCCTCTCTCTCACTGACCACTCAGCAAGCGGAACATCGTGTACTGAGGAGCGAGTGCGTGCCTCAGATGAGTTGATACATACTTAACCCGAAGAGGTGAAGCAGCTGCTGAGCTTCTTTTCATTAAACCCAGATCAAAGCCAGACGTTGCTGACATCAAACGCAGCTTTAGACATGTGAATCCATAAAAAAAAAAAGAAAAAATCCATCTTGACTTTATCGATCTATTTATCTATTCAGGCCATTTTCACAGCAAAGACCAGTTCAGCAGGCGCTCTTTGTCTGAACTCTGTTGGACTCTTTCTGGCTTTAATCTTGAGCAAAATCATCTGCAGGTGTACACACACCTCCATGTAATCGAGGAGAGGATGAACCAGAGTCTCGCGCTGCTGTACAGAGATCCCTCTTTGGCTGAGGCGCTGCACGACGATATCCGTAAGCAACGCTACAGTTTTCTGTCATCTCATCATCGTATTCAGTTTCGTCAAACATCTCGCTAACGTGTATGGTTCCACCTGCAGAGGAGCTGGTGAAGGCAGAGAGAGGAGACATCAGTGAGCTCATGACCACATCCTTCTCTGAGACCCGCACTACCGAGGAGCTTCTGCCAGCAGAGAGCGAGGAGGAGAAGGACGATGAAGAGGAAGAGGAGAGGGAATTCCAGAACAGGCCTTATCCTCCACGCATTGGTATACAGCCACCCCGCTACAGACACACACAAACTCAGAATCCTTCAGTCTGCCATTGTTGCATGTTGCTGACACTTTTTCTGTCTTTTTTCCTTCACAGAGCTGCAGTCGAACAAGAAAGGTGAGCTGGCATTTTGTTCTCTACACTGAATGCACTTCTATATTTCTGCCTTCTTCTTACAGATGAATGTGAAAAAATGTAAAAATTGCATTTTTTTGTGTCCATCTTTAGCATCTGCAGTCGATGAATATGATTACACCACATCTGAGAGAGGCCCTACTTATGAATATGAGGAAAAGGTAAATTCATGGCCATCTACAAGGCTAGGCATGTCATATCTTGCATGTAAGAGTTTTTATTTAGTTCAATTATGTTGACTTTGGTCGTATTATGAAAAGGGTTAACAGTTCCTCCTTTTTATTACTGAAGGAACCCTGCCTCAGAGCTAGGAATGGGTTTCCTTTCTTTTTTTTCTCCTTTGTGTCCACACACAACACCTGCCTTGACCTATGAACTCGCGCAGGGTCGTAATTGGTCGCTGATCAATGATGAGAGATTTTTCACATACATGTAGTGTAAAAATGTGTAGTCTGATCCTAGCATAATGTTTGCATCTCAATATTACCCCTCCCTCCGTCTCCTCTTAGATCAACACCTCCGTGGAGCTCAAGCAGGTCGTGGACAAGCCTCCAGAGATCGAGAGAGATGAACTGGTGTGAAATTACCACAAATTTGAAGTCATACAGATTTTTATTTTTTTCCGATTGGACGTCCGTTTTCTCGGACGTCTCTCTGACGTCTCACTGACCTCTCCTCTCCGTCCACAGCAACCCGATGCCTTGGAGACCTTTAACCGCGGCGCCATGGTGGGGCTGCTGGTGGTGGCGGTGGCGATCGCCATGGTGATGGTAATCAGCCTGCTGCTGGTGCGCCGGAAGCCATATGGCACTATCAGTCATGGCATCGTAGAGGTACGAACCAAGATAGCCCTGTAATTTAGGTCAAAGTCCTGTGTGCGGCGTCATCCAGACGATATAGACACTTTGTTATTGTCAAAAGCGCAAAAAAGCATCTGATGAAAAAAGTTACAGTTCTGTCCATAACATACCCATTTAGTTAACTTTTGGACAGTTCTGTTGCTCATGGGTCTCTTTCTGCGTCTCCCATGGCACTTTAGTTTAACAATTATGTTGTATTTTATTTATGAATATTCTATTTCTGTGAGGTTTTTCATCTTTAGGTAATTGTGACTTGACTTTTTCATCTGCATAGCGTGCTGTGTTGTGGTTTTTGTGTTCAGGTTATTTCTCACGTCTGAAATACATTAATTAATTAATTAATTAATTAGGTCTGATCAGACATGCCCACTCGTCCATTGGTTGGTTCAGTTTGTTTTGCCTCTTGTTTAATCGCATCTTTTATGTTCTGGAACTTTTCTTCCATCCATTAAGTCTCATTCTGTCATTTAATTTAATAAAAACAGGTATAGACATCTGAGGAATAATGAATAAATTGAATTTGATTTACTCAAAATGCTTGAGATGCTTTGTGCTCTTGCATTGCATTGAGCATAAGACAATGTCACCAGTGAACCAATGAAATATCATCTTATGATATTTTGATGTAAACATCAGTCTACACTTTACATGTGATTTTGAGAAAAAAAAAAGTGGGCGATGTCTCTGATGTCCTGAGTGTGCACTAATCTCGGCCTCTGTATGTCTCGCAGCAGGTCGACCCCATGCTAACACCAGAAGAACGACAGCTCAACAAAATGCAAAACCACGGCTACGAAAACCCAACCTACAAATTCTTTGAGCAGATGAACTGAGGTACCGGGGCTGCCAACAAGTCATGCCTGACCACTTGTTTTGTCCCCGCCCCTCCCCCCTCCCCCTCTCCTCCCCTTTCATCCTGCCTCCCTCCCTCACACACTTCCACACAGTGGTGTCCCAGCTACACTCCCCTTGACGGATTTATGATGTGTTGCAAACATGAAGTAACTGAATAAGTACGGGGTATGTCTCCAGACCCATTGTAAATGACCAACAACAGCCCATCATCGTTACCAGAATGTGAATAATGAGATGCGATTCAAACTCACATCACCTATCGTAATGTAACACTCCTCGGGGTTAGAGTCTGAGCAGTGCTCTTCCCATTAGTGGTGCCACAGCATTTCATAATTTCAGATGCATTCACCTCATAGTCAGGAAAACACATCCCTGTGGCATGACTTGACCTATTGCCCCTCACTGGAAGCTGAATTTGGACGGTGCATAATGCTTTATAGTATTTATTTTTCAGTAGTAGTCTCTGTTCAAATTGTACCACAGTTAGATATGATGTATCTGTGTAGATGAGTGTGTGTGTGACAGCCTTGTGAAATCATGGTCTAATATCTAATATGGTCTAAAAGGTTGATTACCATGTGATTGTCAGGCCTAAATGTCTGTACACTGTAACATTAGACAGTAACTCTAATACTGGATATAAGACATGAACAAAAGAAAGTGTGTGGAGCTGTTTGCCATGTCCTGAGACTTTTAGGCTTTTATGTAAAACGCAAAAGGCCATAATGAATGCATGAGTCTATACAGAACCTCTGTATGTGCTGGTGGTACAAACAAGTTTGAAAGCATTAAATTATTTGGCAAAATATACCAAATCTTCCTTTTAGCTAATTTAGCCAGTGGATGAGTTGGTTTTATTTGTACTGCTACCTAAAGATCTGTAAAACAGAGTAATCATAAGTCCGTTACGTTAATGAAAGCATGACAACTTGGTGTATGATGCTGCTGTCTTTATTTGTGTTGTTCTTGTCATTGCTTTTGAGAAGTGGGAAATGTCACCGTTTAAAAATGGACACTGTAAATAACTTAAGAAATACATACTACTAGGTGTAGACATTTCTATGATTAATTTGCATCGATGTAATGGAATAATACATAAAAATAGTACGTTGTGCTGTTACAAGAAGGAGAAACATTTTCCTAACATGGCTGATTGAAAACGGACTGTTGTAAAAACCAGCACAAGACAACGACACAGTAACTTCTTTCTGAATGTATTTAAGGTAGACGTTGAGATTCCATCTTACTTTTCAGTAACACATCATTCCCCTTGTAGACCGAGTAGTGACATTCAACATATCCAGACAGACGACATGCCAGGTGCCCCGTTCATTACTTCCTGTAGCAGTCTGTTCATTTTCACATTCAGCATGTGTATATATGAGCAGAGGAACTCAAAGCCTAGGCGTAACAGACTTAACAGAGGGGTGCAAAATGCCCAGAGCTGTCGTGTTGTGAAGTATCAGTGTGCATAGAAAAAACCGACCACACTCAGGCAAGACAGACACATGTCTTCAAATCTGCCGCTCTTGACAATTTCGGGCACAACAACATTGAATGTTGGTCCTCTCTAGATGATATATTTAAGTTACTCTCCTCATAAATAGCTTTTCACTGGATGACTCATTGTAGTTTGTCATATGTATGATCAACATAGTACCCTGTATAGGTAAGTAACAAAGGGATTGCCCCTGTTTTTTCTGGCTGAACGTTAACTGCGTAGTATCAGGGTTTATTTTCCATTCACTTTGTTTTTATCAGGCCGTCGTGGTTGAGGAAGGTCACAATGTGGAATGTTTGGTTTTTTTCTATTGATTCAGTCTTGACATGTATACCATAAGATTGATAATCTATACCAAAATCCATTCATCCATTTTATTTCATTCTTAACGGTGGAAGTTTTATCTAAAAACCTGGGTGTATCTCTGTAAGTCGTTTACTCATAATTTACTCGTGTATTGTTTTTGTTTGCTTATTAAAACTTGCTTTGATTTTATTTGAATATCAGATGATTTAGCATCGACCATCAGTTCATTCGGCAGGTTGATTGCAGGCTGCGGTTGTGTATGACAGGTGAAGAAAAGTCATAGCCCTTGTATAATTTGTACAGCTACGTTAGTGAATGAAAACGTTGTATGTTCACAGTTTAAGTCAGTTGATCTTGTAATGATACTACTGAAACCATAGATGAGAATAAGCTTGCCTGTGTTTCCCAAACCACTGAAGGTTTCCTACCAGCATTTAGCAGACTTAGAATGGTGTACACTGTAGTTACTCCAGTCACATTTGTACGTACGTCCTCTGTCAAACTCTAGACTTCTTTGTTGGTCTGTCCTCTTACTTCCCGATGAAATATAAACAATGTTATTGAGATTTTAATTGCTGCATTATTGCCTTTTACAATGCTGTGTTTTGGATGTAATTATTCTGTATTTTTTATTTATATGTAATAATCATTTGGATCGAGGGTCATGCTTTTCACCTGTAATGTAATTTTATGGGCTTGTACGATAAAACATTGACAAGTTTACGTGTAACGTTCAGAAATGTGAAATAGAGACAGACATGTGGCACTAAGCACAAGTAGAACCAAATGACTCAATTCGGGTTGCTAAATGTTAGACGTTGATCCTGTCTGACGGACAAACAGTGATACTGCATTGATTCTGAGGATGCCAATTGCATCATTGAGAGAGCTGTTCTCCATTTTCATTCAGATCTTTAACCAAAGACATGCTCCACGGTTAAGCAGGCAGATTATTCCAATTTGGCAAAAAGAAAAAAAAAAGTTCTCTGTTGTGTAACTGTATTTGCAAACAATCTGAGAAATTAAATCTGGTCACGATGATACATAGTGTAATAAAAATGAATGACCCATAAAATACTGTGTCTGCCCTTATTGCATCACTCAGATTTGCTCACTATGATTGTCACCGAGTTCACATCAATGGGAAAGTTGATCCAGTCATGAATCACACAGAGGCAATATGCAGAAAACCAGAGTGACCACGACACACCCAGAATAATGATGCAAACCACAGTCATGAGGGGAAAACCTCTCTCACTGGAAAATTATCACTTGCTTTTCTCTTCTCCTGCAAACCTCAGCTGAATTTCTCTGGAAAAGGAAACCTAAAGTAGTTTTCTATTTTGCTTCAAATTAATAACATAAAATCACAAAACACTACAATATGAAGAACATCAGTAAATGCTCTGAAGTTAATAAGTTAACCTCAGCACTGGTCTGACAGCAGTAACATGGGATGAAATTTTAGTAATCACCAATCCACGTCTCAAACATTGACATCATTTGATAGTAAAACTGTCATGACGATAAAGATCTTAACCAAGATTGTGGCACAACATAAGATAAGGTTTTCTCTCATTTCTCAGTATGGAGTTTCAGTGACTCCTTGCCCAAATTGCTGCTCACTTCCTTTGTCAGGAAAAGCAACATGTGATACTTATCACCTCATTAACCTCAAAAAACAGCAGAGACAACATATGTTTAGATTAATAAAGTGTCATAACATTCTCATAAACATATAAAAACATTTAAATAAACAATTGACATATTCTACATATGACTGTTATTGGCCACAATAACCATGTCATAACACGATAATCATGTAACATATGTGTGCCTTCCTTTGAACCTACAGCAGTGACTAATCCTGTACTTAAACTTTGACGTCTTCATGATGCTTTCCCTCCATCAGTCAAATCATAGTGCTGCACTTTTATTTTGTCATGAGCCTCAACAATCATCATCACACCTTCTCTAAAACCAACCGATGCAATGACACACTTCCCCAAGTAGTAAATTCGCCCGAGAAATGTGCGTGGGATGGCTTCACACTTCCCTCACCCACAAATTACAAAGAAGTGTCAAGCCCCCTCCCCTAGTGCCGCTCAGGTTCACTTCTTCCGAGCCACAACAGTGACGGGTAGTCCTCTTTACCCAGATTACTGTGAAAAGACGCTGTGGCTGTACAGTGACAGTTTGTCATTGTGCTTCCAGCACACATCACTCATTTTGTGAGCGGCTCCTCTAAAGTCGCCTGTTCGCACACCACCACTGTGGTAATGCATGACAGCTCATATTAACCCAGACTTCTATCGCATCGCAGTCTGAGTGTGCGTCTTGTTTAGTTCGGTAACACTTTGATTCATTCAACAAAACAACAATGTGAAACCCTTGCATGCGCAGAGTGTCGTCGCATTGCAGTTGTGCGACGGATGAACATAAAGCGAACATCATATGTATGACATGTGAGGTGGGTGCTGAAGGTCACAGTGTGCATCAGGCAATGCACGCTGGCTTCAAGTATCCCACACGGTTAGACATTTCAGTGAGTCAGCATCGATGCTGGGTGGGGAGTTGGCGATTGTTAAACTGACAGAAGGGGGACACTGTGGGGGGCTGACAGTCTTGATATTACTGGAAGGTAAAGCCCTGTGCATCACCCTGCCATATAGCACAAGCTGACATTTAAGTGTGATGCTAATTTCTCCGCAAGGTAGATATGACACCAGTCTGTCCAGTGGTTTGAGCAACACTTGAGTGTCTGTCTGCGCAGACGAGGACAAGCACAAGTTCGACCAAATGTCAGCACAGACACATGCGCTCACCCACATACAGAGGTGAATTAAGTCAAGGTGCATGGTCAGCAACATTTTACAAGGTAGTATGGGCGATGTGGAGGAAAAAGTGGTGAGAGATCAGCCATAAATTATTTCCATTAAAGACGTGAAAAAACAGTCCTCTCCTCTACAAGTGCATCACCAAGATGAATCTGTGACCACAGCGATCAAAAGGAAACCACTTTGTTTTTTAATGTTTAATGTTCTGCAAACAGACAGGTGACAAAGAGCTGTGCAACATTTATTCTTATCTTGTAAGAAGTAAAGTGTGATACTGTGATACCACAGTGTCACAGTAAGAGCCTTATTCTCTCTGTTATAATGCTGCACTCTCTTTGGTGACATGCTTGTCATTGCAATGTCAGAGCAGGTAAAGTGCAAACTAATTAGCTAACTTAGCTATAGCAATACATCACACTTTTAAAATAATCTACATTAGCAAAGTAGCTGAAGTTGAAGTACATGAAATACACAAAGCTGGGTAAAAATTAAACATATCCATCTGAAATGTAGAGTAGTAAAAATATATATACATATATATGTATATATATATATATATATATATATATATATATATATATATATATATATATATATATATATATGAGTTTGACTGTGTGGGCCACTATCTGTTTAAATTCTGCTTATCAGGGTGTTAGTTCAGTGCGAGGAGGAAATTAGCTGGGTCTCAATGTAACAGTTGTGTGCTTTGAGTGATAGTATCATCCACTGCAGAACGCCTGCTGCTCCTGGTATCTTCATGTGTGAAAGATCAACTATGGTGATGATATTGCATCGCTGCTCAGGGAAGGGAATGCCTTTTAGACTGTAGCTAACGTATTACGGCCAAAATAACCATAATGGTTAAAGGTTAATGGTAAAGTTTATCCTCTGTCAGTGACGTATGACATATGCAGTTGCTTTTGTGATCATCAAAGATCATATCCAAACTTCTGACAGGATAGAGTTAAAATCAACCACCCACTCATATCACTGGCTGCAAGCAAGCATCCTTGTAAAAACTCTGAAAAGTTTGCTGGGTTTTGATGTCTAAAAACAACTTTTGTTAGAACCAAAAGTGACTTTTCCATTGGACCTCAGGTGAGGAATCTGCAGCATTTGCAGATGATGTTGATCAATCATTTCTTCTTCACTGACAACTTTGTCTTAACCTGCAGAGTTGTAGAAATCTGTGCTTGAAAAGTATCTATCCATTTTAACTGTGTTAACATTCTTTAGATGGTCACCTGTCAACTGCCCTAGTTAAACAGATATCATGCTTAACACTTATTTACGGCGTGTTCACAGCTTCAAACAAATAGGGTCATTGATAGCAAAACAGCTTTTACTAAATCTCTAAAGCTAACTTATATAATACAAAAAAGCAGCTTTTCAGAACCTATGACCAACTGACATTTTACCAAATGACACTATTTTTCCTTCCTGTGCCCCCCATCTCATACCAGATGTGACTTCAGAGGGCTTATGCCTTGTGCCATTATATGAGCTTACGCTTGACCCTGTTAATCAGATTTTACTGCGTCAGAAATTATGCCATCTGCTCTCCAATAGCAATTTAGCAGCAACTGTTTAGCCTAGCAGGAGAAGGGGCAAGTGCACTGAGCAGTTTTTGTTTCAGTTTCAGAAAATAAATAAATAAATAAATAATGCATGTGGATTTTTGAGGCAGAAAGGTTCCAGCATGCTCATCAGGCACTAGGTAAGTTGTGGTTTTAAACAATCGACTGAAAGGCTCACAATAGTAAGAAGATTCAAATGGAAGCAGTGGGTAGTCGGATGCCAATCACCTTTGTCCCTTATTGGTGTTGTAGGCAGCGGACAAATTGGCTTTTGTTAGGAGGGGGAGCCATTCTTCATTCAGCAGTCATTATCTCTCAAATGATTTTTTTTACCTTGCATCATCAGCTTAATACATATTATTATATGTTTTAATAAATATTAATATATATAAGTTATCAAATTAATGATTTCTAAAAGTCATCTAATGGTAGTTACACCCATGATTACAATGCAAAACTGAAGCAGAGGGAGCTGAGACGAGGTGAGGAGGCAGAGCTGAGCTCCAGAGGGCTCCGGCCCAATTTAATCTGGTCTGCTGGTGCTCACACACACTCACACCGAGGGGTTATTAAGAGCCTTCAATCAATCCAAACGTGTATGTCTTTGGACTTTGTTAAGAAATAAGAGTACCCAGAGAAAACCCACACGGGAAGAACATGCAAACTGACTGGGAGTCAAACCCACATCCTTCTTGCTGTGAGGCAACGGTACTAACCACTCCTATACTGTGGTGCCCAGCAGTTAAAAAAAGCTTTTTCAAAAAAATCACAACACTCATGATACGTGATTAAAGTGTATGAACAATACTGAACAGCTTGAGTAATATGCAACAATACCTTTAGGCTGAAATACGCTTCAGTATTCAGTAGGCAGGTGTGTGATGAATAGCTGTGAACATAAGGCGGAGCTTCGAAAAATACTGCAGAGAACAACAAGAAAGCTGCTAACAAAGAGAGTTTAAAAATATGTAGGCAAGTTCTCACTGCTGGATGATAAATATAAAAGCCACCTAAAGCATTCAAGGCAAACACGGTAGTCATAACGTACTAAGCCATAAACTGACCATCTCTCTATCTTCATATCTTCACCTATTTTTACAGGTTACACACCAAGCACTGAGGCATCGACAGGGTGAGGCAGATATTTCTATTTCGAGGCTTTCAGCAGCCCCAGCTCTGCATATCACTACCACTGGTTTTTTGTCTGTATGTTTCCTGTCACAGATCAGCGTCTTTGAAGTGGTTTCTGTCTCAGCACATAAAGAGCCTATTAATGTAGTGACCAGCCACTGATCTAGGGGTGGAAATCAAGTAGAGGTATATACTGTATTAGTGGGGCATGCAAGCGTCCCCTCTAACCACTGTCCCCAATTCTTTTGTACGCTTGTAATCACACACACAAACACACGCACACTTGTGTGTGCACATACACACATTCACAAACAGAAATAAATGTAGAAATCAACGAACACAAAACCTTTCTGGAAATCTTTCTAACATGTATTACTTTTGCCGTTTCTAGTGCTTAACCTTTGTCCAGACTAGTTGTCAGTATTGTGTGACACTATTGACAGCACAAAATAGCAAAACGATTTCCAAACTTTGGCCAAAATAAACAAAACAGAATAATCCAACACAATACTAGAGAGTCACCGTCTTTTATCACAAAAGTTCAATTATTTGGCTGGGTAATCAATGAACCAATGAGACGTAAGCTGAAGAGGAGGGACGGAGACAAGAGAGGAAACCACCCTGCCCCTCACAAAAACCTGTACCCAGACAGACATGTCCTTTTACAAGTCATTTCTCAGCCATGGTGTGAGGTAGCTCAGCACGCTCCAGGGAGAATCTTCACTGAACGGCAGGTAAGTGTCTCACTAACACGCGCTTCTTGCTGCTTCTTACACTTCTGAGACGCTAAACCACAAGCATATTAACATTTACCTCGCGCATCCTCCTTTTGGCTTTGTATTCTGTGATCTACTGTGAACATAACCTATAGTGCACCGCTGTTGATCTCAAGTCGCTTAAAGAGACTTTACTTTCAACTTTCTCTGTTTTGTATGTGAGCTGTGTGCAGAGGCTGACTGTAAACTGTAGATTCATGTCCTGTCAAAGGATGTGTAGATCTGACATATACTTGCATGCATGGTTTTCCCCCCCGTGTGAGCTCTGAGATAGTACCGCGACTGCAGGGAGTTGAAGACCTAACTATGTCACGACTCTGCAAAAGTGCACTGTTGTGCACCATCAGGGGGACTTTGATTATTGCACAAGCAAGTTTATTGCAATATCAACTGTAGGTATAACAGAATAAAACAAGGTTGTCATTGGCTTAATGCACATTTGAATGGATTGCAAAACAATAGAGAAACTGATTTACAGGCCAGCGGCTACAGGGGAGCAAAGCTACATGCATTACTCCAGCGAATAATTGAAAAGTGCCCAGCATGCAAGGTGCTGAATCAATTTAGGTGAATAGATTTAGTGTGTGCAATATTTGAAAATGCAAACAACAGACCAAACCAAACTAATGTTGGGTGTGAAATGATGATACATTGTGTCCCGGAATAAACCCAATCAGGGTCAAAGGTTTGTGTACTGCACAGTACACACACAGCTCAACTCCCAAGTGTTTTTCAAAATACTGCTGTGCATAAATGAACATGCTATTATATATAAATGAACATGAAATAAACCTGAGGTTTATTTATAGATGATTCACCGTAGAACGGCACATGAATCCTCGGCCAAATAACTGCCGTCCTAGCGCTGCGATGACTACGACAATTACAGATTAGAAGTTGATCATCTTTTAATCGTTTTCTATCATGATATACATTATATAAAAAGTAATTTTGACAACTTTTATTATTATAAGAATTGCTATTTAGTATTGTGCGTATTGACATTCCTAAATTCAAATGATGTCGATACGATTAATAATTATCTAATTGAGAACAGACTTTGTCACTTCCATTGGGAATTTTAAAAGTTTGGTTACAAATCATCTCTGAAGCATCTCTGATTCTGATGTTTAATACGCACACACGCACTCACACACTCTCTCTCACACACACACCCACATACACACACACACACACACACACACACACACACGTCGTAGTGTTCGTATCGGCCGACTTGCTTTACACCAACACACGTCGATGACAGGCCTCATACATATAAATGATGGGTGCCTTATTTGTAATAGCATATCACTTCACACTCAACATTACAAGTGTTGAAACTGCGATGGCATTTTTAAAGGTGAATCTTGGTGACCCACTTGTTCTGACGCAGGCGGTCCGGTGGTGTGTGTCACCTTGTTTAATCACAAATGGAGTTCTTTGGAAAATGAGTTTGCTCTACAGAGCTAAATCGCATCGATTACTTGTGACATAGCAAAAAGCAAGAGAGAGGAGGAGAGCGAGAGAGGGAGGGGGTTTGCAAATATGCAAGCGCATTTAAAGCAAATTCCAGTAATGAGACTACTAAACGTCATTTCGCTCCACAACTGCTTTCCATTTACAGTCACCATCGGACGACTAAACGGGGTTGCGACTGTGCATAGAGCACAAGTGTGCGATAGCTGCCAATGCTTGAGACCTCGTCTGCAGAAGCCAACCACACACTGTATTTTCATAAAACTTCATCTGAGACTTCACACTGTGTGAAGTTGACAACTTGTCAAGCATCCGGTAGTCTCTACATGCACCCACATACTTTTCATGTATTCCATATATTCTCAAGCTTAGATGTCAAATTCCAATTTGCCAAATGCATTTGCATGTTTGCATATTCCATCACTGCACACTCTTGAATCTGACATTTAACACATCCAAATAAAGTCTTATCGTTGTTGTTGTTCAAAGTTTACTCATGTTTACTTGTACAGTCATTAGTCACGGTTTCATATACTGGTAGGGCTTTGTGGCTTCAGAGCGTGTATGCGCCGAATATCAAAGCTTCCACATAGCTGAGTACATTTCCACACACTAACCAGACATTCAGAAATAATATAAGATTCGGTTGTTGTGATTTGGGGAACTTGTTCTGCATATTAGAGAGCCAAATAAAAAGATGCACCATTGACTGTGGTAATATAAATGCTTGTGTCGACGGCCTGCTTTAAACAAAGAAATCTATGACCGGTTAGAAACCATCTAAAAAACTAAGTAAAAGTCATGTTTTCTGTCACACTACCCAGACATAATATAAACAATGATGACATCACAGCGGGTACAGTCTGCCCCCTCAACTCTCACTACAGGTAATGCTGTCTGGAAATGATGGAATACAAAAAAACAGTCCAACCACAGATAAACATTATCTGATAATCACGGGCCAAGTGCTGCTACTAATCTGCAGATTGATTTTCCTACTAACAACTGACATTTCCAGAAATTACACACGGCTACCAATAACTTTGCAAATAGAAGCAACTGGCTGTTAACACAACATGGCCACAATCTGAGGCCTTCTCTGTTTGATGTTTGTTTTTCCTCTGACTTTCTCTTCTCAGGCTTTTCATTCCATTTCTACAAACTTCAGAAATGATCCGAATTAACAACACCCAGTATTTCCACTTCCTGCAGCAGGCAGACGTCTTGCGACGCTCAGGCTCACTCTGCGATGCCGTGATCTCAGTAAGGAGTCAAACTTTCAGGGCCCATCGACTCGTGCTGGCATGTGCCAGCAGAAGACTGGCCCAGCAGCTCTCTCGAGGAGACATAGACAGCCCAGTCCACTGCACGCTGGAGTATTTCTCTCCCCGCACCTTCCAGCAAGTGCTGGACTTCACCTACACAGAGACCCTGGAGGTGTCTGTAGATGACCTGCACCTGCTGCTGAGGGCGGCCCAGCTGCTGGAGATGCAGCTGCTGGAGGAGCAGTGTAGGAAGCAGCTGGACAACCTCCACTATAGAGCCAGAGAGGAGAGAAAAAGCAAAGAAGTCTCACTAGTCAAAGAAGAGAAAGAAAGCGCAGAGCAGGCTGATAAAACACAGGAAGAGAAAGTCAAAGAGGTCTCTCCCGGTGAGGATCAGGCACGCAGCAGCAGCGTCACAGCAAGAAGCTCAGCCTCCGATAATGCTGAGACTGACACCAGTCCTCCACCCCCAGTAAGGAAGCCCCGGCTGTCCCCGGTGAGCGCTGCGGCCTCCAGCAGAGAGAGTGTGATTGCCAGCAGCAATGACAGCTCTTCTCTGTCTCCCTGGATTTTGCACACAAACATGTGGAACTCTGTGAACACCTTGAGGTGGATGGCAGAGAACTACTCAAACCTGGTAGGCGCTCACCCCCTGGAGTCTCAGAATGAGTCCTCTGCAGGCCACACGCTCCCCTTCAGGAGCCCCCACATGTTCTACCTGGGCCGCCATTTTCCAAGCTCCGTGATGGGCCACCCAAGCCTCCATCCACGTTATACACCAAACCTTTTTCCTGGATCCCCAAGCGTGCAGAGCATAATCAAGCAAGGCCTGAAAAGGAAAAGATCAAGCCAGACAGCGTTTGCCAGGAACGCTCAGACCGGTGAGACGAGGTAAGAAAGTCGGCCCTGGGACACAATTGGAAACTTGGGTTTTTATTTTCAGTCACTATCTCCCTGGTTTTCCTCTCATAGACTCATTTAGAATCTGCTAATTTGCTCAATTGTTCCCTTGCGACAGCCACAGCCACCTGACTCACTGCTGCTCGGGTAGATGTATGCGATCGAACCTCCTGCACTTTCCACTTTAGAGCAGTTTCACCTTTTAACCCTTGCGTCACCACCACACTCACAATTCAAAATTCTAGTTTTCAGACCAAGCACATCAGAAAAGAGCAAAGAACATGAAAATTATTACAAAGGGACATTTTAAAAATCATTACTTTTTTATCAAAACATATCGTGCAGGATATTAATTTTGAATGAATTTACCACATCCCCATTTATACTACTACTAGACAGTGTGAAACCTGCATGTTTGGGGTAATTTGCCTCCCTTTTTTCACTCAACTTTATTGTGTTCCTCTCATCATCAAAAAGGGGAGCCCCCTAGATTTCTCCCCACCTTTGCAAGACTTTGCATCGATTGAGGCACAGTTTCAGTCCTGTAGCTCGACTTAATCTGCACCACAAGAAAGTGTTCAAAACATTTAAGTCTTTGGGAGGGGGGGAGTAGCAACACTTCTGTGTCACTTCATTATCCTGTCCGCAATTCACTGATGTTGGGTGTGCAGTTGCTCCAAACAAGCACTATTAAAAACCTTGCGGTGGGATTTGCAGGAAGGAAAGGGTGTTTTAAGATGTAACACGTGATAACACATAACTATGTAAAATACAATACACACACACCCCAGTATTTTGTATGTAAGACATTTATTCGTGTATTTATGATGCTGTTAAACGCTCAAAATGCTTGCTCACTAATTCATTTTTGCAACTATTGCATCACAAAATGTCTTTCTCACAGTTACCAAGACGTACCCAAAGTCAGCACGGCAAGACTTAAAGACTGCCAACACTGCCATGCACGTCTCGATGGTGATCCGCAGGAGTCAGCCTCCACGCCATCAGGTAAATATGCAATCACCTCACACTGATACTGCCCTACAGGCTACAGACTCCTACTTGTCCTGTGGCGGACTGATCAATTTAAATCGATAAGAAGGCCGTGCTTGTCGTGACCCCTAACCTCAGTAGACTCTAGTAGCTACGCAATGGAAAGTGATAGAGAGAGTTGTGGTTTTGAGAGCATGGTGCAGCAGGAGCAGTAGTGTGGTTACTAGATACAGCTAGATACATGCGGTACAGTATGTACTGCAGCGCGCAAGTTTTTTTTTTGGTAGTCCTTTGCTAGAAAATTCTACTGAAATTTATATCACATCTTAGTATGTGTAAAAAGCTAAGTGATACATACGGTGTGTGCGTGTGTACTCAACCTAGAATGAAAGTTGAATAATCAAGCTGATAAACATGTCTTATCTGATGTTTAATATCTCTAGATGTTCAGAGGAACATTATGTTCATGTTTCAAGAGCTTATCTTTGATGAAGCTACACTGCTGACTGCCTGGAAAGCAGTGTTATATTTTAGGCATATTACACCATTACTCACCCAGTTTTCTGAATACATCATTGCATAAAACGTGCAGCAGTAACAAAAACCTAAAATACTTAAGTATTTGTGTTCAACATTACGATGTACGACTTTTTCAGCTTTTGTTTTCGGAGATAAAATCAAATTGTCTTTATGTTGTTACTTCTTATAGAGTGACAACTTAAAGGTTATACTGGACAGGAAATGTGCTAATGACAGGAGGTACATATCAGTAGGTTCTGTTAGAGTGGTGGGTGTTGTGGTTTTCTTTCATTCTCTTGATATCCCCCACTAGTCCAGTCCACCCCCTGACACCTCTTATTTCAGCATCCTGTCTACACTGAGACCCATGGTTTCACTTGAAAAGCCCCCAAAAAAAACAACATATATGAGGCAGACATGAGATGTTTCGTAGTTGCTACCCCAACCTCAAGATCACACCTTTGAAATTTTGAAGGATCAAAAACAGACAAGTCTGCATGCGAGCCCAGTGTGCAGAGCGACAGGAAAGCAGGCTTCTACAAAGTGAATTTAGTGTCTTGCAACAGGATGCTGGCCAAAAATAGGCCTGTATCTATGAAGCAAGAGTGACAACAGCTCAAAAACAACAATAATCTGTTCGTAATGAAATAAAATTATAGCAGAAAAGCAATGGTGACATTGACATTGTGAAAAAGAGGAATGATGAAGTTGAATAACTTACTCTAGTGGCATTATTGTGAATGTATGGATATTTATCATTTTCATTTCATATATTTTAGCAATTTTATGTTTAATTCATCTATTTTCTTTTTTTGTTATTTATCGGTCAATGACTGTTCATTTTTACACAGTTATCATGTTCAATCTGAGCAGAAAGTTCAGTTATATATAACGTGTTCATAGTAAGAGGTCAATCAAAACAAGTCCAAAAAAAGTAAAAAAAAAAGCCTTTTTAAAGAAAAAGATCTTTAAAGATGAAACCAATACCTTCTCTGTCAATCAGTTTAGCAGTTTTCTTATCACAGCAGCTCAAAAAAATGTTTATTTTTTTATTATTATACTGTCCTGTGGCACATGATACCATCATCTTTCCTTGAACTTGTTCAATGGAATTGTCAGTTTCAGTTTGGCGTGGCCACTGCAGAGTCACACTGTTTCTCACATCTTGTTGTTTACACAGGGGAGGCCTGTGTAGGGTGTCGCTTCTGTGGAAGAGGAGACACTGTGCAAAATGAATCACATTCCCGTCGGCAAGATCTCATGGGGGAAAAACCCTACCAATGCCAATACTGCACAAAGAAATTCAGTCTGAAACATCAGCTGGACACACACCACCGTGTTCATACTGGTAAGAAAGCACCTTCTGAGCCCACTCAGTCAGACTGCACAAATTGTAAGAAAAAGTTGGAATTTATAGAAATGGTATTTCCATTCTGAAAAGCCAATAAAGAGTACTCACTAGTTAGAAATATGAACATTTGATTAGTGCCGTTATGTCTAAAATTGAGTTACAAAGTGAAATCAGATGAGCTGGACAACCAGATTCAAGAAAGGGAGGAAAAAGCATAATTTGACTTTCAAAAGTCACTGGCATTAAGTTTCTGAAATGTGCAACAGGTCAGAGTAGCCACTGCAGTCTGTTACTGCTATTGCAGCAGCAGTTTTAACATGTTTCTTTCATTTTCTTGGCCACAAAATTCATGCACATATGTGGTTGGTTTATGCTGAACATCTGTCAAAGCCCAATGTTGTGTTGGAAGGTTTTGACCATCTTCCAGGCAGGGGAAAGTTCCCACTCATCTGAATACTACAAGTTTAACCTCACAGAAACTTGAAACTGGCACATTTGAAACATGGGTGCTGTAAATCCACTGATCTACGGTAAACATAAGGTTTACAACAATACTATGGTATTGTTGCACACAAAGTACAGTAGTAGTATATAACAACTAGTATATAACAGCAAGAGTATATAACAACTAGAATGAATACAGAAAATAAACATTTTACCAGGCAACATGTGTTGCAAAGTGGTACAAACTTGCAAAACCACAGAAATGTTTCCTAAATATTGAGGAATATCGAGTATTCTAGAGAATAGAACATTCATTTAATAATACCTAAATTTGCACTACTGCTAACTATTTAGCACCACACCTCATTATATTTTTTCTCCAAGCAATCCTATTCTCATTATGATATACATTGGAAAAATGTAAATCAAAATGACAATAAAGAACAGTTTATGTCTAAGGTAGATAGATCGATATATAGGTAGATAGTTAGTTAGAGTGTATGTATGTGTACGTTAATGTTAATATGTATGTTCAATTTTTATTCCAATCTGTCTCACACCTCTAAAGTGTGGGTTGCATTTTAGGCGGGTGGCCTGTGGGTCTTCCCCTCGGAAATTTTGAGCATCTTCACCTCATTTAAAATGTGCATGTTCTAAATAATGAGATGTTTATCCTATACTTGCATGTTTGTTTCTTATTTTATTCATATCTAATCAAAGAAAATGCCTTACGCCATGACCATGACATGGCAACAAATCATACAACCAATAAATTGTTCTCTCTCCCCACTGTCCTTCTTCCGTTCATATTCATTCTGCCTCAAGGAGAGAAACCCTTCGAGTGTCGAATCTGTGGCCAGCGCTCCCGGGACTACTCAGCCATGATCAAACACCTTCGGACTCACGGTGGAGCGGCTCCCTATCAGTGCACGGTGTGCAGAGAGTTCTGCAATAGCCTTGTCGCCATGCAGAGACACATCAAGAGCCACTCTGTTCAGGACTTCCCCCCCAACTGGAGCATCAACAGCACCTATCTGTACACCTCAGACCTCTGAAAAAACCACTCACACACACACCCACACATCCATACCCATGCTGCCTACTCAAAGGTCATTGGTGAAGCTGTGACCTACACTTCTGTTACATCATTGCATTCGTTTAAGCAAAGTGTTTGTGTCTATAAGTGTAAAAGTGTCAAGCTTCATTTAACACTTTGCACGTTTACCTTTTTTTTAAGAAAATGTTACTAATTCACATTCATATCTGTAGACAGCACTAATTTCCACTGCAATATGTTTGTTCATTGGCACAATATGTGCATTACAGCCACATCAATAGCTTTTCCTCAACGAATGACGTAGGCATCAACCTCCTTACTCTCACGATTATTGGGCTGATTGTGTAAACTTTGTAAGTTTGACTGGGTCTGTAGCGCCCTCATGAGGGCAAATACTGTATATGTTTTTTTCTGTTCCAGTACTCATAGCACTGGCTGAGTTGCATTATGGGATCCCAACAAATGCTGTTTTTCTTGGAGGGGGTATGTTTGTCAATGTTTCTTTAAATGCTGGAGTGTAGAAACAGTTTAAATCCAGATTTAGAAAGTGCCTGAAGCACAGACAAACTTGAAGAACATTTTGGAGGCGTGTATCTCCTGGAGCCTCTGCTCTGTTCTCACTGGAAGCTAGTTCATGATTTGTACAGCATTATATTCCTGTCTATGGAGTACAAAATAAATGAGCATCTTGTTTTGCTTCATTTTTCATTCATCTTTGATGTATCCATAAATCAACTTTTGTGTTCAGATTCCCAAGGAAATCTGTCAACACACGTCAAATTACTGAGCAGTAGAGCAACATGGAGGCTTGGTGAAAGGGTATGAAGCACTATCCCAAATCCAAACGTGGCCTGGTATATCTTTTGGTACTTTGTTTTTATTTTAGATAGTGGATATTTTAGCTCAAGACATTTTAGTTGATAACTTATATTAACAATATACGCTGAATAATTGATCATGTTTATAATAGCAGATAACTGCTAATAATGCTTAATAGTAATATTTTTAGATAAATGATAAGAAAGCATGTCCTTGTGGAAATATTCATGCATATTTTAGATCTTGAACATATCTTCACATCTTGAAAATATTTTTCTTTTCTTCTTGTATTGCACAGTTGGGTCTGTTACAGTTATATTTCACTGCTAGTGCACGGACTAATAATAAAACCTTGAGTCCTGAATCCCAGTCATGCTTTTGCAGCTTTCTCCTCTTGTCTGCAAAGGATAGATACAGATACTCTGGCTTCCCCCCACAGGCATCTCCCAATGTTAAATTGTAAAAGATTATGTCTGATACTTCATAAGAAGAAACTTTTTCTCCTCTGTGAGCCAGTACAGCCTTATTGTAAGTACACTCAGCTAGTGTTTCTGTCTGTTGTATCTGCAGAAACTGAGAACCTTGTAAATGATACTTGCAACAATATTGGCAACAATTCATCATCATGTTTGCAACTCTGCGTGTCTGGAATGATCTACAAAAAAACTTGTGAAGGAGATGTTCTCACTGAACTTGTAATAGGGCTGCTGAATTAACTGAAGGCACAAACTTCTGGCTGGAGATTTTAGCTATTTTTTATTTTCTATTTGCTTTCTATGTATGTCTGTCAATGACTTGTAAATTGTGCTGCTTCCTGTCTCGGACACTCTTGTAAAAGAGATTCGTTATCTCAATGACTTGTTTCCTGGTCAAATAAAGGTTAAATGTGCACCTATCAGAGGTGTGGACATAAGAATTGCATTCGAGTTATGAATTTGATGTGAATGAAGTGAATGAGTTTCGGCTGGTCTTGAACTTAAACATGAATGACTCATGACTTTGCTTTAATTACTTTAGCTTTTGAACTTGAAAAGACTTGCTACTTTACCAAAAACAAAAAGATTAAAAATGAGTTTATGTTACCGAGGCACACTCTGTATCTTTCATCGTTTGTACATTAATTCTTACAGTCTCCAGGAAGAGGCAGAAACTTAATTGCGAGATCTTTCCTGCTCCTTAGCAGCTGCTTTGTTATGCCCATGAAAGTGTCCTGGGGTCCGTTTCACAAAGCGGGTTTAGTGAAGAGTTTGTTAACCCTGAAATCAGAGAAACTGAGTTTTCCATTTCACACAGGGAGGTAGCTTAAACCAGAGAAAGAGGGGTAAGAGTAGCCTGTTTGACAGAGAGAGGTAAGTTAAACTCTCAGTCATTTACCATAGTAACAGACTCTATGAACCTAACCTGGTCAGGAGCAGGTTTTCTTCAAGAAACTTCATTCATTCAGTCCACACAGGTTTCAGCAAAGTTTCACAGTCTGGTTTGTCATTAAAGTCTAATTTTTGACCATGGACTGTTTATCCTTTTCTTGATGATCCAGTGGACAAAGAGGCTATATTATTTTACAGAACGTTACACATAAGTCAAAAGATCATTTGCAGACCCGGGGTAGACAACAACACTAGACCCCCTGCCCTTAGACCCTTGCAAAGGCTGGAGAACGACTCAAAAGAAAAAATGGTTCCACAGGAGAGGGCCTTGGTAGCTGAAGGCTCTGGCTCCAGTGAATGAATCCTGAATGATAGGGAGCCAATGGAAAGAGGCCAGAACTGGAGAGATATGATCTCTCTCTCTCTAGTTATTGTCAGGACAGAAACTGCTGTGTTCCGAATGAACACTGAACTGCTTGTCTGGTCGTTATAATTTTGTCACTGAAGAAACTCAGGAAGTCACAGCTATTGACATGCATCGGGATACACTGCTCAGTGGAGTCAAGACCCCAGTATGCGTCACCTGTGTAGTGCTCTGCCTTACCACAGGGGGGCGGTACAAGTCTCTTGAGCAGACAAAGAAGAGATCGTCGTAAAAATAGGCTGACAGTCGTAAACGTATATAATAAATGATCCATATATATTTATGGTGACTATATTTTGAATTGATGATTTGGGGTGGGGTGCTACTGGGTCAAAAGAGATGTCTACTATGGTCTCTCTCTGTGTCTCTCTCTCTGTCTCTCTCTCTCTCTCTCTCTCTCTCTCTCTCTCTCTCTCTCTCTCTCTCTATCTCCGTGTGTGTGAGCGGTAGGACCACACACAGGACAGCCTGCGCAAAGCGCGTGTCAATTGAAGCCTGGCCAGAGCCTGGCTACAGTGCTGAATAAGAACCTAAGGTCATCCTTATTTTTCTCAATCGGAGAGGTATAATATCTGGCATTACATCTGGGATTACACAGTCACCCTATACGTTTTGAGACTATCTTTCCAGATCCGAAAAAGATTATTGTTTTAAGTCAAGCGCCATTTCCTCCCTAGTTTATGTGATAGCTGCTTTAAGTTGTGAGTTCCTTATGTGTAGCGGGGAGCTTACCTCCTTCTATATACAGAAGGAGGTCGATACACGTATCGTTACTGTACAATTACAAGACGCATCGCCTTACAGGTAATTTTTACGAAATTTTCTGCAACAACATGAATGTGTCCTTGGTGTGATATATGATAATCTATGAAGCATTGAAACATGTCCTTGGGGGACTGTTGTCAACAACTAGACCTATGAATTTGGCACCAAATGCAATGGACACCCCCCCCCCCCCCCCCCCCCCCCCTCCCCATGCTCCAAGGCACGATTGAACAATCCTTGTCGTTTCATTTGCATCAAGGTAGACATCAATCAGCCCGGAGATATAAGCACAAATGTAATTTTTCAACCAAAGTGTTGCCCCTTGTGGCCAAACGTACAATCCGAAATGCGTGAAAATTGACTCAGTTCTTCTCCTATGAGTGATGAATCTGTCTGACAAATATCAACATTCAAATCCAAATGATGTTCGAGTTATCACATTAACACAAAGAACAGGCAGCTGCGGCGGACGCAACGGGCACAGCAGTGGGGCCAAAACTATAATGTCCCCGACACTTCACGTTCAGGGATATAATAATAATACCTTTTCACTCAAGTGTACCAGAAATAAAATAAAATAAATAAATACAAATTTGTTGCTATGGTTGTTAAATTTTAATGCAGCTATCACCATTCCATCTTTTCAGATTTGTTTTTTCTTATTTTCATGACAGTACATATTAATGAGCAATCAAAATGTAATTGTACCTCTATCTACCAGCTTTAACCCGATCTTATGTATGTAAAGAACACATGGGGTTCAGGTGTTTTCAGTCAAATGTAGATAATTCATTAGTTTGAAAAAGATTAAAAGGCTGATCTTAAATGTTTCATCACCATATTTGCAACAAGTTCACCACAAATAAGCATCTCCAGATGACTCTTACAAAAAATTTCCTAGGATTTTCCTGGACTTTCACAATGAGGGTCTCTAAGGGGAAATGAGAGTCAATGGTCGACTGGACCATAAAGGCAGTCAATGTGTTTGTGTGTGTGTGTGTGTGTGTATGGGTGTGGGTGGGTGTGTGTGTGTGAGGCATATCCGGATCCTTTTCCCCACTTTTATGATTCACACTGTACTCATCCAGAACTTTTTGGTCTTAATTTGACTCAGACCATAGTGCATTTTTTTTGTTATAGTTGATAACAGAATCTCTGTCCTACCTGACGTTTTCTTTTTAACAGTCACTATGATAATCTTTATCCATTTCCTTATCAGCTTCGCAGTATCCATTTCACATCAGTTTATGACAGGGAACACACCCTGCATAGGATGCTGCTGGTGTATGTAATGTGAGCTCTGCTCGGTAGGCACCTGAAGGCACTAATTGCCAGCTGCCTCACTGGTTGGCTGGGTTTGCTATTGGCAGCAGCTGTGGTGACTTCTCTTCAGAGAGCAGGTGGACGGAGGACGAGCCATCAGTCTGTTGCAGAGCCCCAGAGCCGACCATCTCATTCTAACATGGAAGTATATGTTGACTGCGCCTGTCAGACGATGATGCCCACTTCCCTAGGGTGAGAGGTGCTGTGAGACTGAGCCCAGAGGGTAACAGCTGCATGCCGGACTCATCTCGATGCTGAGAGGGGAAGGGCGGCTGTGGAGTCTACAGCCTGGAAGCGACACCAACCCACACAGCATGCATTCGGGGGGACTGTGATTCCTGTGTGCTTGGGTGGAGTGAGAGACCACTCCAGAGACACTTTTCCTTTTTTTCTTTTTTGGGCCGGAAGGGGTCTTGACTAATGGACATTTTTATTCTTTTTTTTTTTTACTTTTTGCTTCCCCACTCTCCCCTGCTGTCTAAGGGGGAGAGCCAGAGTTGGGGAGATGTGCAATGAGGGGCCCTAAGGTTGCTGTGTGAGGTACACAATTGTTGCACCAAGCTGCTGCTGTGATCTGGTGTGGGTCGATGTATGTGAAGTACTGTTGCTTGAACTGTGAAAGTTCAAATCTGTCCAGTACCTGTTGTGCTGTGCATGTGTTTTGCCATATGTGGATATCCTGGTTTGAATGAGTTGAGTGTCAAGTCAGAAGGCCACAACCCCCCTGACTTTGCTCACTTCCTCAGTCATTACCCTTAGCCCCTAGACCAGATGAATTTTCTTTTTTGGAAGAATAATTCTGGTGCGGCAGCTACCAGGTAAAACACTTTTATGGATATTTTTTGAGTGTAAGTTCATGAAAGCAGGGATTCGTCAGTCTGTATTCTCAGGAATGTTTATACAGGTTTGAAGCAAGTGTTCCAAGAACAGTGAGTAACCTTGAGTGGAAGACAGATTAAATGCAGACAAAAACACAGACATCACAACAGCAGCACTAGGAGAACAAGATGAGCAAATCGTGGAATTAGACAGAACACAAACAGGCCTCCTCCTTGGAGGTCCATTTAGGTTTAGCTCTTTCCAATAACAAATTTTGTTTTGAATGATGGACTTGCAGCCTTAAGTGCTTTAAGGTTGCTTTAGGATTTATGAGACTACAGACAGACTCACAAAAGCGATGCAGTGAAATGGAAACGGTTTAGTGAGATGACTTTGTTTTGTCATTTTGGAGGGAGGTTCACCGCTTTGTAAACTACACATCTGTACAAATCATAGCACTACACTTCAATTACTTCTGTGCTTGTAAAACAGTCTTCAGTTCACTGGCAAAAGTAAATAAATAAAAATACAGAAATCTAGCAAGCAAACAGACTGTTTTGAGGCCGGAAACTGGAGGTCACTTCCAATATCCTGCTGTCTGAGCACTAGAGCAAAACCAGACACAAACTACTGTGACAAATCATTTGAACATAGATAAGGTCCCTTTATACAGCTTAGAAGATGTAAACAGCCCTATTTATACATAAAGAAAAGGCTGTGCCAAAACTAACATACTCAAATGTTTAAACAAGACCACTTACTCTTTTTAACACTGGAGTCTGGCTTTCAATTCTGTGTCTCTTGACATTTTACTGCATATAATCCCTTACAGTTTTAAGGTCCCATTGAGATCACACATCTGTTTTTGTCGACCAAGTATCCCACAAGTATTGTTTCACTGTAACTGAGTTTAAAACCCTTTGGCATGCGGGCCTATAAGCACAGCAACTAGAGCAAATTCAAAGGCCTATAGTGACTTTCAGGAGTTCATAACCTCTAAAATGTGGACACTTATTTGACCATCCGAGAGCCTCTATATTTCTCTAGTGCCAGTATTATCACTTGCTCAAAGTTTTTCTCTTACTTTCCAATAAATCATCACAAAAAATGCAGGCTGCATACAACCCAGAAATACAGGATAAAATTTCTCGCTTCTGTTCCAGCTTCAATAACTAAATGCTAGTTATAGTCAAAGTAAATTTCTTGTATCAGTCGAATAACTTTACTAAGAAGTCAAGTCACAGTACTAAGCTTTTTCCCAAGATTTGAAGGACAATATTCACTTTAGTTTGTGTATGTTTCAGCTAGGCATTCGGGCCAAAAGCTACCTGAATTTTAACCAGTTAAGCAAGAGTTATTTTAAGATTTGTAATCCACGAAGAGAACAATAGGGTCATATAGAGACCTAAAGTAATTAGATTAATTTAAAAAGACTCACTAAAACCAGTGACAATCAGTGTACGATTTCACTTCTTTGTTGCCCCCAAGCAAAAGAGGGTGTTCCAGAACATACATTTATTTCTAGTGCCAAATCTCAATAAAAAATGTTCTAATCTCTTTTGAAAGGCAAGCTGACTCATTTCATGTGATTATTACAATATGGTCAGCCTGTGGGTCACTAACCTGAGTCACACTGTGGTTAGGGAACTAATAAACCTTATGGACAGCAAAAATTGTTAGTGTGGCAACACTGGTACAGAAGAGTAATAGGGCCACTATGGGTAAAAAAATGAAATCCTGACTTTTTTCTCAGAATTCTGACTTTAAAGTCAGAATTTGAGGTCAGACACTGGCGACACATGTATGCACTTGTATGGAGTGCACTTGGTGTCATTCACCTGAATGTCCCTTGTCCTTGACAGAGCTCACAGGCTAAATTGTGATTTGTGAGCATGAGCATATGGCCACCAGGACCAACAATGTGAAACCTGGTTTTTGAAGGCTGACATAAACAGCTCCAGTGGCCACTGCTATTGGTAAGAAGTGAGCTACTTTGGCCTCAGCACATCAGGCTCAGTGGGCTAATGTGGAGGCAACACAGTGACCCAGAGTGACTCCCAAAGCCAGGTACAGCTGATAGGAGGAGCAGTGGGGATCCATTTGGTGGAAAGGTCTATGTGTGTTCCCAAGTAGGGTAATGGGTCTGCTGAGTGTCAGAGTGCCTTGTTGTATGTTTGTAGGAAGTATTTATCTTGTGTTTGGTCACCTGGTTTCTGGCCCAGTGCTGTGGTCACTAGTTTGGGGTTTATTTGGGTTAGGTTTTGTTTAGTTGGGGAATTTTTATATACTTTCAACACTAACCAAGCTTGACTCGTGCTCCCTCTTCCTTCTGGTTCCCAACAACATTTTATTCCTGTTTCTCCCTCACAATTTTATTCCTAATCTGTTTCTGTTGGATGTGTGTGTGTGCTCCATATCTCCATCACTGTGCATATAACTTATTTCAGCAAAAAAAGTGAATGGTCATGACAAGAGAATGTGTTGTATAAGGACAGTTTTGGTTCTCTGTTCTATTGTCACACAATGGTAAAATGGAAACTCGTTTGATGAAGGCAGACATATGATGTGGATGGATCAAGTGAAAAAACGGAAACTTGCAACATAAATTGTGCAAGTATAATTACTTAACTTGGATTTGGTCTGACAACTATGGTCAGATTTCATGATCATGTGTGAGAAAAGAGAAATAAATGTAAGACAGTACTTCTAGGAATTTATGAATGGTGACTGCTGAGAAGCAGTACATATGTCTCTATCACTTACCACTCACTCACAAGCCAAAAACATCAGAAATTCCTTGGATGCTCTCGGTCATCCATCCACTATTTGATACCCAGCTGTGTCACAGATGTTTGCTGAAGCCTGTCTCAAGCTCATATGGGATGCAGACAGGGAAAACACCTTGGACAACTCTTCAGTCCATTGCTGCTATCCAGCCTGCTCTCGGTTCTACCTGTCCTGTCTGTCCAATCCAGTGGTAACGGAGCCAATCAGTCCACTATATAACCTCACCTGTCCCTTGGCTTAGTTGCCAGATCATCTAAGAATCTTCACATGACTTTCCAGATGTTAAGATTTATAAGTATATGTAGAAACTGCTCCACCACCCAGCAGCTCCCCCACCTAGATTTAATGGTTTGGTTTGGTTGTATTGATTTATGGCGGAGAAAAGAATGCCACCCTGATCCTAATGCATCATGTTATGATCAGTGTGTTCAAATTCCTCCAGCTCCAGTTGTTGATCCATTATCTATTTGTCTTATTCACTTGTGTTGCCGATTGTAAAAAAAATGGTCAGGCTTAGATTTAACATTTAAAGATTAGATTTTAATTTCTTCTTTTTATGTATACACAATTGTGATGATTATTACGGAGCCCCAAATATGACGTTGGGGGGAGGGGGCGGCGCATATAACGTGCGCACGAAATACTAAATCACAATGTAACCGAGCGTCGTGTATAACTGTGGAGATTAATAAGAGACACAGAGGCTTTATGGTCTGCCAAAAAGACGTGACTGTACTTTTCTTAGAAACTCATTTATTAGCGGGCTCAGGCACAACCGCCGCACTATCACAGGAAAAATAAAAATAATAAAATACCCAGACAAGAAAAAACAAAGATAGCCTGCGCTTGATTTGCTTTCTCAGCAGTCCAGGAATTAATAATTATTAACATTTAGTATTTCGTGTGCATTTTATACTATTTCGTGGCCACAAAAGAAGTTAAGTTAATTATTAAGAATTCCTGGACAGCACACACACACACACACACCGCTTCCCTCTCCCCGCCCCCCTATGATTCGGCGCCACTATCATTATAGATTTTCTTTCATCATTCTTAGATTTTTTTATTCTTAGGAAATAAAAATATGGGCTCCCATAAATTATTGTAGCAAATGACATGACAATGGGCCAAACGGGAGAGGAAGAAAACGGAATATTTTAGTACGACCACAAGGTGGGGCTGAACCCAGTAACCTGGGTTAACCAAAATATGCTGAGTTGAGTAGGAGGGATTAGTGTTAGAGGCATCAGATCTGCACAGCAGAGAACATCAGAGACAGAGGCTCGCAGTGCGGGGATGATGGGACACTCTAAGAGATGCGAGGACCGCACGACTCACTGGAGCCAGACCAAAAAGAGTTGCGTGCCGTGCGTAAAGATCCAAATTACAGCAGGTATGTCTATATTCCCCTCTTTCGCGCTCTATCCCTCGATTTCTCTCTTTCTCTCTATGCATGTAGTTTAAAACATATATATTACAGGATATGAGATGACTCCAAACTGTGGGTATGATGACGAAGGAGGTCGTCATGAGGGTCTGTCCAGACCATGTCCCAGTAACACCTTCAACGAAGGCGTCTGGACGTTTTGTCGGCCTTGCAGGAGCTGCGACCCCGGTGAGCGCACCAGTAGACCCTGCGAGCCCGCACGGGACACCCAGTGCGTCAGGTAAACAACGAGTCTTCTCGCCAAAACTTGTTTAGATGTGTCTGCAGATGTGTCTGTTTAACTTTGAAACGCGCGACTTTGTCTGTCTGCCGTGGTTGAGGTCGAAAAATTCGCGGAAAAAAAATCCCCCCCCCACCCCCACATTTTACTCTCTCATCCTGTTTCCAAACAGAGGCCAGGAACCAGTCGGCCCAAACACCGTGAGTGGGCTGTCCTGTTGGTTAATTTGAGTCAACCGTGTTTAACGTTTTAACTGCAGTGACAACTATCACTTCCTTCGCAGACAATATCACCAACAGTCCATAATCACCAGGTGAGGTATAGATTGATAGGAAGAAAGAAAGATAGATAGATATCACAGAGCAACTGGTATTAGACTATGAAGACAATTGTCCTGTTCTGATCTTGCATCTTAACACCTTTTTCTTTTTTTCAGACTACGGAAATACCTCCGCATAATGTCCCATGTATGATACTTTCACACTTAATCATCAGGTTATTTTCTCAGGGTTTATATTTAGTTACATCCCTTTTCTTTCTTTCTTTTTGCAGGGGTGATACCATTAACTACCACACTTTCCATCACTTTGCTGCTTGTGTTATTAGCTTTTTTCATCTGCATAAAGCGAAAACAAGGTTTGTGCATTTGCTGTTCAAAGTTAAAGTTTTAAAGTGAAGCCTCGTGGGTTACCTCACCAAAACATGTTATCCCTAAATGTAATTCCATGCTGTCTCCGTTAATTTAAGAGCAGGGTGGAGGACGCCCTCTTGAAGTAATTGTCATGTCTGGCCTTTCCCTAGGGTTTAACAGAGGTCAGACAGTGCTGAGGTTTAACAGAAGTCCATCTTCTGCTGGGTTCTCCTCTCTTTCTGCCACGCCTGATCACAATGATTTAAACCACATTTTAAGTGAGTGAAATCACACTTCCTCTTTCTTCTAAATGCTAGATTGTGTTGTTTCCTCATCTGTTCGTCAGTCTGTGGAAGTTAAAAGGACTCGCTGATTCACTTGATTTGCCATCTCCCTGTAATGGTCACACATTGGCCTTTATTTATACATGGCGTGAGATACATCACATATACATGTGTAACTGACACCACTGAGTGCAATTACAGAACCCAAGGTTGACAAATATGCTTTTCCCCTCCCTGTATTTTCTGCAGGCCCAGACATCCTGTTGCTTCCATTACACACAGTGCTGAATGAACGTGACATCCTTGAAGAGCTAATGATTTTATTGGATCCAGAGAGTCAAGGAATAAAGAATACCAAACATCTGGCTTCTTATTGCTCCTTTCCGTCCACCTGGATTACCTACACCTACTCTATGAAGGACAGTAAGAGCCCTCTACAGGCCGTGTTAGAGGGCGTCACCTGTAGACATCCCGAGTGGACAGTGGGCCACTTGGCTAGGATGCTCAGACTTATGCAGCGCAATGATGCCATCGCTGTTCTTGCTAAACTCAAAAGACATAGAGAGGATGTGGAAGAGGCAGTTGAGATGGAGCAGTGCTGACATGAGGGAAAACCATGTATTTTAAATACCATGTACTTTATTGACCATGAAGGAAACTTCCTGAAGTGCTAAAAGGAAATTACACCTCAATCTATATTGTTTTGCATCACAATTTTTGTATGTCTTTTATAAACATTTTTATACCTTCTTTTATGGCCCAAGTGTGATTTCTTCTGGTGATAGTTCATTTCAGGTGGCTGCTGTGAAACTGTTGCTGTGATTAAAGAACATTTTGTTTATTTTATTTCTTATTTATTTGTTATTTTTAGACATTGTTTTCTAAATAGTTGTATGTAATTGCCATAATTGCCAGTACAAGTACAGACAATTACAGTTGCCTGTAATTGCCCTGCGTGATTGCTGCTGGTCAGGAGGCAGTATTGGGAGATTGCCAACTGGTTGACACAGTCCAGCTGTCTTATCATTCTGTCCTTAACAGGAGACACCGGCATAACAACTCAGTCAAAAAATATGAGCTTTGTTTCTCAAAGCTCAACTGGTTACTGGATACTGAATACTAAGGCGTGTGGTTCCAGGAAACTTGGACCAATGTGTAGTTCTTTCTAAACAGTCAGATACATAAATAAATAAAATGGATACCACCGAAATTACATAGCAGCTGACCTTAGTTTACAGCGATATGGATATTATTCAGTGATCACAGTAATGACTGAATGGTCTGTCTGGATCCAGGTTCTCATGAAATTCAGTGATGCTGTACAAATGGTGCAATGATGCAACATCAATGCAACACAGAATAGCAAGTGTCTTGGAAATGTGAGTGAATGTCAGTGGAAATGTGAAATACACTTGAACCATAATTCTAGACTTCCGTGGCTGCATTCCCAGCACTGACAGGTCTGTTGTCAATATCTCCCTACTGAATTTGAACTGAATTTTTCCTCTGTTACATATTTTACTCTCCCGCCCTCTCTCCTTCCCTGTTTTTTAAAAGAATCAATAATCACTTCTTTTGAGGGTGTTCAAAATGAACTATGTTATACATAAAATATAAATCATCATATTGTGGGGAAAAATGACATCTTCAGAGCATCTGGGCCGACAGAACCAGCACCCCAGCAGTGCAGCAGCAGAGCTAATGGAGAACATATGAAGTCCATGATGATTATGCTCAAAATGACTAAAAAGGAAGACACCTGGAGCTGTGAATAGTGCAAAATACTCAAAGCCAGTCTTTCCTACTCATTCCTAACAGTAGGGATATTAAGAGACAATAGATTATAAACACAAGTGACAGAATAACATAACAGTGAGCAAGTTTGTTAAAGAAAGAAGTTGTTTGTGAAAAAAAGGCTTTATTGATAAAAACAGTTTTGTATTCTCCCCAGAGCAAAGGACGTCCAGCAACAAGAGAATTTTTTAAAGATCCGATAGCCCCAAAAGCGACTTTCATGAGAAATACACTAGTTTTTGTTTGTTTTTGATTGCCATAGTAGACAATATATCAAGGTTTATTTTGCAATGCCTTTTTTGTACTGAAATACTGGTGTGTAAATATTTATGGTGTTGCCTGCAACATTGCACGTTATTGTTCCACTAGAGCGTAGACACATGTAGAACGTGACACGGCTGGAGCAAACTCCAGGAATCGCATATTTGGTAACTACAGACATGTCGAGAAATCTGTAGAAGCCTTGAAGACATGCAACCTTTGTTTCTCTAATTAAAATCTGAAATATTTGATTTACCCTTGGGGGAGGCTGGATTTCTTGCAGCTTGAGATAAGAAAAGTTCATCTCAACAGTTTATTCCGGATCTTTGCCCTTTTGAACTGGACAGTCTGTTCCCATATTCTTAGCAATAAATAGTTACACACACATTATTGTCAGATTTTCAAATTTCCTATGGTACCTGAACACCCCTTGCTATGGACACAATACGCCTAGTGAGGGCTGTGGGGGTATACCTTACAGCCCAGTCTTGGTGAAGGGAGTCCTGTTCTTGTGGGAAACCAAATTAAAGTTTAAACTTTACATATCCTATAAAGTTACAGGTATAAAGAAAAAAATGTGCACACAAGCAGAATTTGTTCAAACATCTTAACATCTTTATTAAGCAAATAACATTATAAATAAAAAAAGTGCATAGAAAAATTAAACAGGTTTAGAAATATGTATACAAATATTTACAAACTCAAAGTCTATTTATACATGGTAACAAAGACTTAAATTTAAAGATCACTTATTTTCTCATTTGTATGTCTTTTTCACTTTAAAATAATCCTACTATATATATTCTTATATATATGTGTGTATCAATAACATACAGCTTTCTTAGCAGATTCTGGGAGAGATGGTCATGATAACTTAAGGTTTTGACTAGTGCTTTGCATCCTTCATTGCAAACACTCACACTCACACAACGTGACAGAGACACACTCACAAACACACACACGCACGCACGCACGCACGCACGCACGCACGCACGCACGCACGCACGCACGCACGCACGCACGCACGCACGCACACACACACCAGCGCTGCCGGACATTAAAACCAATCTACACTTAAATTATCATCCTCTCTTTTGCATCAGTATTCCCAAACATCTGTGTAAACAGCTGAGGTAGAATCCTTGCAAGGTGTTGGGAGTGACTCTGCTCTTGTTGTCAGATAGATGATTGACAAGTAAATCTGGGCTCCATCCCAGTGATTGGACATGCAAAAGGGGAAAGGGGGAATTAAGATCACGTCAAATTACGATGGAAACGAACTAAAGGTGGGTGCTGGGGGTGGGGTGGGGTGATGACCATGGGCTTAGGGAGGCAAACAGTGCTCTCTTCACTCCTGTGGCTGATTCTAAGACAGTCCGTTATCTACCATAACAAAAATAAAAATGATTCTTTAAAAATACCTGCTCCAGAAAATATTGTCATAAAGGCTTAAATGCTTTGACACACCGTCCCCAAAAGAAAATTCAAGTAAATTAGTGAAACAAAAGACATCATTTGTAAACAAAAGAAAAGAAAAAGAAAAAAAAAAAAAAGGGGGGAGGTCTCCTAATACACTAGACTGCCACCGTTTATACAAAGCACAACCTTTTACCGTTAAAAATATAGATCTAAACACGAATAAATAGAACTAGCAATTTGAACAGTGTGTGAATTAGATTAGCCATGACAACGCAGAACCTCGACTAAGAACAACATTAAACATTACTTTAAGGTGCTGAGTGCATTCTCTCAGCTCCGGTTTAGACTGAATGTTTACTGCAACAGGAACATCTACAAAGTGTCAACAGGCCTGATGCAGGAGCTGAATACACACACACACACACACACGCACACACACGCACGCGCACGCACACACACACTCAGTGGCGATGCTTTCTATATCAGTGCTCTCCCTGATTAAGAGATAAACTGTAGCAAGTTTCACAACGATGAAGATAATTTGTATGTCGGGTGGTTAGTTATGTGCAACTGTTGGGCAGCAAAGTCTTATTGCAATAACATGTAATGAGCATCTGCCGAAAGAGTACTAAAATATATATCTAAAAAAACTGTCAATCACCACAACTTTTCACTTTTGGCTTGGGTAGTGTTTGCTACATACACTGTACATTGAGGAGGGAAGAAAAAAAAAAAAGACAACATGTCTTAAAGACACATTTCTGCCTTTATAAATATGACACTATGTCACTGACTGAAACCGTTACATGGCGATAATAAATGTCTGACCCGGCCAAGGAAAAGAGTGGGTGGCAAACAGCAGACGATATATCCCGGGTGTGAAGCTCAGCAGAGATGCAACGATCCCATGAACGTAGGAGTACTGCTCGAGTGCATAAAGGTGAGATAAAAGGTCAGGTCTCAGCAGGGAGAATAGAGAAGCCAAACGTTTCCTGATTTGCAGAACACCTCAGTCGAACTCACTAAAGACTTTAAAGACCTTTCAAAGCTTAGCACCATGGTGGTTTTGAAATTCACACAACAACGACGACAACAAAAAAGGTTTTAAAAAGGAACAATTATTAACAACATGAGACGTGTCCGAGGGAACACAAATAAAAGTTTGAGTAAATGTATGGCTCAAGAACTGACGTCACCACTGCACAGACGGGGCGGGCGTTCCCACCGCTGACGGATGGAGCGACTGTATGAACTATAGATAGACACACTATGATTCCAACAGATAAGGCTTGACGTGTGTACCCGACAAACTCTGCCCTCGACCAAGAAGTCTGCCTACGTAAAAACGAAAAAAAGAAAAAAACACATCCGCTTTAAATTACCTGCAGTGGATAACGCCAAAAACCACTTCCTCCACAAAGCAGGTTTCTGAGCCGGCTGTACATCAACGTGCTCGCAGGCACAGGCACCTGCGCCTGCTTCTTTTTTTTTCTCCCCCCCCCCCCCCCCCCCCCCCCAAAAAAAAAAAAAAAAAGGCGAATGCATTTTCTGTGCAGGTTCCCCTCGCCTCCTCCCATCCGTCCAATGTCCGCCAATTCTTCCTGACCGGCTTCATAGTGGCTAATCCCCCTCCACCCCCACCCCCCCCCCGACCATGGCCTCCCCAAGCCCAATCCAGTGCCACCTTAACTTAAGGCTTACTCGTAAACAGGATTCTCTCTCTCTCTCTCTCTCTCTCTGTGTGTCGCGTCACTCCGCGGACCTCTCAGTTGAGGAAGCGGCGACAGCGCCGGGCCCCGCAGTTGCAGTTGAGCTTGTTGCTGGCGTCTTCGATGGGGAACTTGTAGTCGTAGGTGAGCTCCTCCCCTCGGTAGATCTTGCGCAGGGCGAAGATGACGATGTGCTTGCGGCCTTCCACGTTGATCACCCGCGAGTAGCAGTTGGGCTCGCAGGAGTGGTTGATGAACCTGGCCGCGTTGCCGTGCACCGTCGCGTCCACCACGTCAAAGTCGTCGATTCGGAACATGTAGCAGCCGATGCCCTAGAAGAAAGGGAACAAAGCAAACTGCTGGTACTTCCTCTAAGCCACAAGTCTGCAGTGACGTGACCCAGAGTAGACTGAAACTGTGACTGAAATGGAAACCGCGCTGACCTTGCCGTCGTAGTACTTCTCCCGTTTGTCAGTGAGAACCGAGCGGATGACGATGCCTGCGTATTCGATGACCATCTCGCCTGCCTCGATGTTCCTCTTGCAGAAAAGGCCGCGCCCGTGGATGGCAGACCTACAACAGACGTTATTTTCCGAGATGCTGAGGTGCACACTTTAGGGAATTCCTGCACATGAATTTCCCTTGAAAAATGGAGGAGGGGGCTGTCCCATCAGCAGACACAGGTTCAAGAGGTTCAGCTATTTCTCATCTTCCTTAAATTCAGGGAACTTGAGTTCTATGTAATGCATTTGTAATCCAATCCGTTTGTCGTGAATTGTGGATATGTTGGGAGATGAACTGGAAGCAGACAGAGGCCAGCATTTAAAATGTGTTGCACCATTTCATTTACACCCTCAAATGTTCGAGCCCAGCCTTGTGTGTCAGTTGTTGTCCTGTGGGATCTGCATTTCATCCAGCACTGACCTGTAAACGCCTACAGCCTCCTTGGACGTCCTTTCCAGATGTCTGAACCGCATGGCCATGGGCAACTCCAAACTCGTAGCCCGTCTATGACGAAGAGCACATGATGAGTGAACAAAACATTCAGAAAATAGTGCTTTTGCCACCGTTTTCCTCTCTCTCTGTCACTGACTGATGATATTATCAAAGAGCAATAATGATCTGTAGACATCAACTGCAAGGTCGGGATGCATATTTAGAATCAACAATCAGGTCTACCGTCTCAGACACCAATTGTTATGGTCTGCGGTCTCTTCAGATCAAATTTCAACGCGACAATTGTGTCCAAAACAAGTCAGTGCTTAGGTGTCAACTCAACAGGAGCGGAATATCAAGGACAGGGTGAAAGCAAACCTTGTGGACTTCAGAAGAATCTCGTCTTCCTCATCGTCGTAAGGCCCGATGTCAGGCAGCTGTCTGTGCTGGGAAGCCAGGAAATTGAACATGTCAAACGTGGACTTCCTGTTGGGGGGAAAAAAGAGAAACTCCATCAGCTCTAGACAGGCCCAGTCACACCAAATCACCAAGTCATTCAGAAAGAATGTAAACACAAAGAGTTAAAATAATAGTTCAGCACAACGGAAGAAAACTGGATCAGAGATTAGGTAAATAAATCAAGTCGAATGACTAAGTGAGGAGAGACAAAGTATTCTCTGGACTACTCCTAATAGTGCCTGGTAATGGACGTGCCTCAGATACAGCTCAGAGCGTGCGCAGCCGCTCGGGTTGACGGGGAGATCTTCCTCCTGGCTGAACTGTTTGAAGAAGCGGAAGGCGTGGCGCTGACAGCGATGGGCTCCCTCCAGCTGCTCCAGCAGGAAGACGACCGCATCGTGGACCAGGCCCAACATGTGTGCGCCAGTCACCCTCTGAAAGGTCAGCGGCCGGAGCCTGGCTATGGCCCGGGCCTCCTGCACGCCGTCGATCACTGCTTTCCAAGCCACTGGAGGGAGGGAGGGAGGGAGGGGGGGGGGGGGGGGGGGGGGGGGGGGGCACAGTGAGGAATCACAACGTGGACGCCAGGTAGAAACGAGTAGCAGCTTCACGGCGCATCGCCCTCACCCTCGATGCTGTCTGCCTCCACACTGAACCCATCATCGCTGGTGATCTCGAACCTCAAGTGCGGCTGCTCGCGGTTGGCCGGGGTGTCGGCGTCGTCGTCAGACGGGGGCGGCTCATCGTCTGACGCAGGGGCGGCGCCTGCAAGAGCAACAGACGCGTCCAGTCTTTCGCAGCTGTCAAACGCTCTGGCCCCGTTTCACGCTGACGCAAGTGTAGAGACTTCAAAGAGCTTTGATGGCGCAGCGTCAGGGCAACTTGCGCAAAGCTGTTACCGTTTAATTTTACTCCAGCTGACAGAGATCATAAATATCATAACAGCACAAGACAACAACAGCAGGATACCCGCGTATTTCTTCCAGTCGGTCAGAGCGCTGAGTCCCACTGGTTCCCACGCCTGCGATTTCCCTGGTTCACCCTTACTCATGTATTCCAAGGGCTCGGATCTGGGAAAAGGATAAACAGATGGGTTGTTGTGAGCCAGTATAAACTTCGATTGATGATTCGTTGTTTTCTCAAAAAAAAAAAAAAAAAACAAAAAGCTGACTCACCTGCTTCCCTGGTGAATTTATGTGGACTAAATCAAGAATGACTGGTTTGACTCACTTCACTGGAAACAACTCTGAGCTAACTGAATTCCCTCCTGGTGGATGTCGCAATAGACTAACTGGTGTGGCTGATGCGGCTAAAATATCTGATGCACATGCTATGATTCAGTTCTATCCGTTTCAGTAGTAGCAGTAGCGCTGATACAAGTATAGACAGTTGTAACTTCACACGTTTTGCTTTCTTTTCATTGAGCATATTCTCCTTTTGGTAAACACTGGTTATACCACATTATGACGCATGCCATATCACTGTCACAGGTGGCTCATGTGAGGCGGAAAACCTGCGCTAATAAAATGAAATGACATTCAAGTTTAGACGAGCGTAAACATGAACCGCGTCATGTCACACGTCACAGTGGCAACGGTTACACTGTGCCCATCCAATCGTGGGAGTGGAATTAACAACAGTTCTAACCCTCAGCCTTAAGTACATCTGCCATGTCTAAATTGAGTGAAAATATATATTTGAATCAAAAATACGCTGCGATATCTTTAGAAAGAGGCCTTTCTAAGATTCAAAGACAGAAGTGGAGTGTTTGGATTTGTTTAAATGCAACCCAGAGTAAGAAAAGAGGACCCCTACCCGGAGCTATCGGAGCCGCTGATATCCTCCTCCTTCAGCTCGTCAAGGTTCAGCACCTCTTTCACGGTCGGTGTCTTGATGCGGACTCCTGAGGCCCTGCTGGAGGCGCTCTGAAAGGCCGGCCGGTGGTGCTCCTCGTCTTCGCTAATGGGCTCTGGCTGCAGGAAGTCGACTTTAGACTTCTTGGTAACGATGCGGTCCGACAGCGAGGACACTCTCTTCATGCGGACGTGGGTGCGGGGGCGGGGAGCGGGAGCTGGCTCCGGGGATGGTGACGGAGAACGGGACATCGCTTCGGCCTCCGGCTCGATTAGAAGGTCGGCCGGCAAAACCAGCGAGGAAGGGCTCAATGTCTGAAGCCCGCTCCATTTGGGGGTGTAGTTACTTGCCATGGCTTGATTGATAATTGCTTGAGCGCTTTCTGCCGGACTCGCGGGGGGTTTCTCGGGTGCCGGAGCAGGCTGCCCGCTGGCCTTTGAGGACTTGGACTTTTTGGATGCACCAGAATCCTTCTTCTTCTTTGATTTTTTCAACTCTGAACCACCTTTCGTGTTCTTCTTTGTCTTCTTCACGCTAACCGAGGCGACGGCGCCGTTGTTATTGTGAGTGAGCAGCTGCGTGATGGCGGACGTGTTCTGGAGTCCAGGTGAGACAGACGGAGGAAGTGCTGGCGCCATGCTGGCCACGGGCGATGGGGAGGCCATGCTGCCAGCGGCTGCTAGTGTGGCCGACAGAGCATTGCTCTGCAGAAGGCTGGCGATCTGCGTGACGCAGTTGTACGAGGGAGAGTTGGGGGAGGGCAGCTGGAAGGTGTTACTTTCTGGGTTCTTCACGAAGATCTGGCCGAGGCGGTTCACCAGCAGAACGTGTGGTGTGGGATCCACATTTGGACCTCCCACCTCTTTCACCGTGAGAATGGCATGTCCGGGTAATGCCTGAGGGAGCACTGGCTGCTGAGGCTGCTCCAACACTGGCCTGGGTGCAGAGAAGTTGATCGAGATGGTGTGACCAGACACGGCCTCCTTCTGCATGGCGGAGCTGCAACCAGAACTGAAACCGTTCAAGATCACAGGTGCAGAGCTGCTTTGCACTGTGGTTGGAGCAGCTGCACACGGTGTAGACAGTCCACACAGAGACGAGACGGACCCGGAGGAGGAAACAATGGTGACGGCGGTAGAGGCCGCAGGCTGTGTTTGGTTGGAGCAGATGGGCAAAGCGACGGGGCTAGATGCATTGTTTGGAGTGGAAACATTTAGCAGAGTTTGTGTCACATCTCCAACGGTTGTAAGCGTTGTTAGTTTGGTGGATGAAGGCTCCGTGGCTGAGATGGTTGTGGATTCATGTGACAAAGTGACTGGCTGAAGCGTGATGCTTCTTAGGGCGGGCTGAGTGAAGCAGGTATACATCTGGAGCGAATCCACAAGGCCTTGGGAAGGGGGTTGTACATCTGCAGTCATTAAAGTGGAAGGCTGAAAGAGATCCAGCAGGGTGCTCTGGCTGCCCTCTGTGGAATTTGCTAATGAGGGTTCCATTATATTAGATGGTATGTGGTTCATTACAACTGTAGCCCCCATTGTTGATGAAACAAAATGGTTGCTGTCAGGCTTACCAGTTTGAGCTGGCTGGGTCTCAGCCTCAGTTAACTGCGGTCCAGCATCACATCTCTCTAGAACAAGAGGCATTCCAGTGGTAAATCCTAAACCGGAACCCTGAAATACATCAGGCAACTTTGGGAGTGCGTTAGGAAGAGCATCACGACCTGGTGTAGGAAGCACTATTTCAGGACCTAGGGAGGATAGATTGCTTTTCTCTGAGATCTGCGAGGAAACCAAGCTGTGTTCATTTGATGGAGTGGCATCGTGGCTTTGTGGATTGTGGGGGGAAGGGTCTGCAGGTCCTTTGCTGGCAGCCGAGATGGTGACTGAAGATGGATCTGTGTGCATCGCGCTTGATGAGGCTTCAGGGAACAGAGTGTGAACCACCTGGGTACCCACAGCAGTCTCCGATTGAGGGGGATCTTTATTCAGGCTTTTAGCTTGTTTCTGAGCTTGGCTGGGCTCCTCAACTTTTTGAGCATCGTCACTAGTGGCTATGCTGGCATCGCTCTCTGTGCCGTCATCTACACCGTCCAGCTGAGCCATGGCCCTGGAGGCAGGGGAGGATGGAGACTTTGAATGATCTTTGGAGCCAGGACAGCTGACTATTGTCCGAGAGAAGTCAAAGTAGTGCTCCATGTCCTCGTCAGAGGATGAGTTTCCCAAGTCATCCCTGGATGAGGCTGCAGAACGTGGGAGGTTGGCGACAAGAGTCTTCTTTTTGTGTACCTCTGGGGTTCTTCTCCAAAATTCCTCCTGATCGTCGCCTTCCACCACTATTTGCCCCTCGCAGTTCATTGCCACTCCTTCGTTTAAGAGAGTCTCTTCGATCTCCAGCTCTGTCCTCATCTCTCGACTGGGATCCTTGTGGAATGAACTGTAGGGAAACTCTTCCTCAGCCTTCTGTTGGTCCAAGTCCTCCTGCGGTGACGTACCATTTGCCGGAGAGACATCTTCAGGCTCTGGAGACGCCAAGAAGTTATGCGGCACCTCAACTGAGTCTGACTGACTCAGATCGAAGGACATGCGAGATCTCGGAAGGTGCTGTATCGATGAGGAGAAAGCAAGACTCGGGGAGGAAAAGTTGCCTGTATTCTCCTGCCAGGAAGACTGAGGAAAAAAAGATGAGCCACAATGGCTCGTCGTATTCCCAAGGCATCGGACTGAGGAAGCACTTCTACCGACTGGACGGGGTGGCGGGGACTTTCTGAGGTTCTCTGTAGCACCGAGAGGGAAAAGTGGAGAGGTGGGAAGGGACGACTTCCCACCCCGGAGGTTGACCGGCCCACTCAAAGGGCTTAGGGGAGGAGAAGACATGTGACTCCGGGGGCCAGCCGTGTTGCTGTGGCGTCGGACCCTACGGGTCTCCTCCAGATCGCTTATGGTTAATATGTGGTGGGGCTTCAGTTGGGTTTGCCCTGAAAAGAAAGCACAATCAGCGCACTGCTTGAGACCCACATGCTATTAGTTGGATAAGCACAGTTTCTGACACAGTAGGAAAAAGGATCCATGCTTACCGGGGGAGGGCAGGGGGCGGTACATTCCTCCAGTTGGTCTCCTTGGTTGGGGATAGCTGGGAATCCTCGGCCTTGCTCCATGATCTGACTTGAGTGGGGGTCCGAAGGTTTCATCTGTGGGCGGTTGGTGTTCTGTTATGTCGGCCTCTTGGGCTTCAGACTCTGAAGATTCATAGAAAAAAAACTGTGTTTAAAGTCCACCGATTTATAGCAACCGTCTTTCCACGCTGTCGAGCGGCCAAAGCAAGACACGCACCCGACTGTGGACACGGGCTGTGGGCGATGGTGTGATTGTCTCCTTGGTCGGGCATCTCCTCCACAGGCTTCTCGGGGACAACAGGGCGAACCTCCCGCACCGTGCATGTATATTTGCACCGGCGCGATGGGTTCATCGTGCTCCAGTACCAACGGGAGCACCTGAGGAGGGAGAATGTGAACACTGAATGGCGCTGCTCTTCTTCTCTTGATTTTGGTGCTAGGCGGCGAATTTGTTTGAAACACGGATGAAGACGGAACTTACTGAAAACCCACGGGACACAGCTTTCCCTTGCAAGCCGAGAGCTCCGTCAACACGCCCAGCGTCTCGATCTGCAGGGAGCCTGTGTGGTGACACCATAGATACCGATAGTTACTTACACATGATTCTATATGCCCTAATGCCACAGAGCAGCTAAAAGAAAGGCGCTTACCGATCATGACGTTTATCAATTCTGGCTCCAGTCCGGTCAGGAACTTTCTGCGGAGGCTGATGCCCTCGAAATCCACATAGATCCTGCGGTTCACTTCAAATTCTTGCCCAGTTACTATCTGCACAACACAGGAAAACAAGGGACATTGGAACTCAGACTCAAAGCCCAAGCCTTTGAAAGTGATGGGGCTGAGTTGGAGAGCAGAGCTTACCCTGCCGCTGATGAGATGCCTGTGCTTGTAGCAGTAGACCTTCTTATCGTCCTGGAAGACGCAGTGGCGGGAGCGGGCGCACATGAAGTGATAGTTGCTCTGACACGATGTCAGGCAGCAGCCCACCGTGGCCCCTGTCTTGTTGCAGCGCTCACAGCGCTGTGAGGGTGACGACAGAGGCACAGGAGGGATGGGGAGTCAGAGGAAAGAAAGCATAAATGAGAGGCAACCACGGGCGGTAATACCGTTTACATTACTCAGGTAGATCAATGTGAAAACCAAAATTGAAAATTCACTTTGAGAGTGACGCAGTGCTCTTGCTACGTTGAGATAAGCTGCAAAAAATGTCCACTGCTGCCTCTCCGTCTGGTCCATCAGCTGTACAGGAGCTCTAATCAAGGTTGCCACGGTGACAGCAGAGACTGAGAGTGGCTCTGTGTTTGTGATCACTGGGCAACAATTGATCTAAAACTACAAAACTTCTCAAAAGCTTTGGTGCTAAATTTAAACTTTGTCCCTTTCATTTCTTAATGGATATTTTTCACACTTTTCTGCGAATAATGTCACTTAACATTCACAGTGTGTAGAGGAATCAAGCAGTACAATGAGATCAATCAAGTCGCATGTTTAGGTGTATAATTCTCTTGACACTTAAAGTGTCATTGACAGTAAAAAAAAAATCATCATGGGGGATTAATAACAAGAAACAAGGAGCAATAGCAATGAATGAGCAGAGTTCTGCATTGCGTCACCAATTAATAAGATAGACGGATAACTGACCATCAAGCGCCCCCTGGTGACAGCGCTGTGTACGTGCAGCAGAGAGCCGTTGTCCTCTTCAAACACCTCGGCCGACCACAAACAGCAGTTGACGTGTGCCCATTCGTTCTGGCCCAGGTAAAGCAGCCGGCCTGCTTCCTGCGGGGCGAAAACACAGAGCGACGTGTGAAGCATCCCGAGTCATCGATCAATGCCTTACTCTAAATGCAGCAGGCTTGCATTGGGGTTTCTACAACACATGATGAATTCTGAACAAATTGAATGCGCTGCTTACGTTCGGTTTGAGGTCGCCATATTTTTGGCACAAAGAGCACTGTCTCTCATCATCCTTAGACCATCCAGTGTCTAGATCAGCTTTAGAAAGTCGACCCCTTTTCCCTGTGTAGACACAAACGCAAAGAAGCTTAAAACGCTGCAAAAAAACTGATGTCAACTGCCATTTTTTTCCCTCATCATCTCCACCAAAAGCATTACCTTTTAATTTGAGCCGGACAGCCCTGCTGTTTTTGAAGTGGTTTCGAAACACTGGCTCTCCAGGCATCGGAGAAAGCGTCTCTTCCTCCTTGACATCTAAGCTTTGCCCGTTGTCCTCCTGAAGCAGCCCGAGCGGAGCCATGGGTGAGAGATCCTCTCTCTCCTGCCACTGTGCGTAAACATGCTCCGTTGTAGGAGGATGAACGGCGTGAGAGAGCATCCCCCTTTGGCAGAAAGAACCCAAGAGTTAAAAAAGTTGTTACTTTTGTTTGGTGGTCCCTGATACTGCAGGAAACAAATCCACTTGTATGTTGCCCATTAAACAAAGTCAGGTACTCACAGAGGCAAGTCTTTGGTACAAGGGTTCCACACCTTTGGGTCTTGGCTGTTGAACCAATTAAACACCTCCTCGAGGAGCTAAAAACAACAGTCAGTCAGTCTATTGTAAAACAAGGTGACCTCAATTTCTTATCTTTTGCATAACATAACTTTGGAGTTGCTCGCATTAGTAGAAAATGTGTACTCTCTGCACTAGGTTTCTGATTAGAGCACCTTTAAGTAGTAGGAGCGTGCCAGGGCAGTGGGTCTCTTCTCCTCTGGAAGATCCTCCTCTTGTTCAAGCCTCTTTCGTACCACTTGAACCACATCTTCATGGAACATTTTCTTTTACAAAAAAAAGAAAAGCAAAGGCAAATTTGACTGAAGTTTCTTCCTCTGATGTGAGAGTGCTATTCACCAAGCCTTTCCATATTTCTTATTCAGATATTAATATCCACCACATGTGATTTTTGTCTTTGCGTATGTCCATATGACAGTGAACAACCCAATGAGTCCTTACCAACGAGGTATAAAGGCCCTTGTCAAACTTCTTGCCTACGGCCCGGAGGTCACAGGCTGGCTGTCCTTCTATCCCTCTGTCAGGATCAGGCAGCTTGTCACACTGCAACAGAAACAGGCCGTATTTCGCATGCTACATAACTGCCAGCCCAACACATATATTCCAGTGGAGAGTAACACTAGTAATTCTAGTGAGTGCAAGGGCATTTACATTAGCCCTCGAAAGAAATGGCTATAAAAACTGGTGATGGAAACAGCTAAATGCTGGAAAAAAGCAATACTGCAAATGCTGCAAAAAACGTTTTTGCGCTCTCGTGAGGTGGTTTTTCCTGATGTGTCATTATAGACGTATATAGCACAAGTGTGGTGAAAACAGTTTGTTCCCCATTTACATGTCACAGAAATTGATGTAAGGGTCACATGAGCAGCTGTGCAATATGTGGACAGAGGAATAGACTGAATTGTTTCAAAATCTTGTCTAAAAAAACCCCAAACAAATAAAACCATGGAAATGCAAAATGTTTCATTCATCTTCCTCAAAGTGGAGTTTCGTAGGACTAGGACTTAGATCTTATGAAATAATGTGATGACACAAGGCTAAACTTAACAAAACACACCTGCAGGTCGCAATCATACTTCATTTCAGAAATCTCACTTTTATTTCGGAAAAAACTAATGATGGCACAGCCGGAGCCTCCTACCTGTGAACAGTTCACAAGGTGCTGGGTGAGGGTTGAAGACAGCAGGCAGGCCAGCACCTTCTCCACCCCAGCCCTGAGCTCGATGTACAGGAGCTCTCTCCATGCGCTGGGCTGGGTCACACTGCACGGCCGGCAGGAGTACACCACGCTCTCCGGCAAGCTGGACAGGATCTCGTACAGCTCATCTGAGATAGTGCGGAGGAATTGACGAACAAAGGTTGAACATAACGCATTGGATATAGCTGGTTTTACTCCAAGTGAGCGACCCAGGGCACCGTGAGGACACACTCCAAGCTGGTCAAACAAACCCTGTGAGTACGCTTAAAAAAAAAATCACCTGTTAGATCCTCACACTTGGCGTGTACCCAGTGGTTACAGGTGCCACACTGCATCATTTGACTGTCATAGTCGTTGTCCTCGTAGCACTTGAAGCAGATTGGACAGTAGTTACCTTTGGAGAGAGAGAGAGAGAGAGAGAGACACAGACATTCACAGACCAGTAACATCAGCATGGATCGGTCATGTCCAGGAAATGTTGACGATGGTTCTCACCCAGCTCGTAGAGCTTTGAGCAGTCTTGACAGAGTCCTTTGTCGTGGTTCCAGTCGGTGTCCCAACTCTTGCCCGGGGTGACGCCACAGCTTTTGCACCTGATACACGTCATACACACCTAGACAGAGAGCAGGGCATTAGGCCCGGCTAACACGGGTGCATTTCTGCTGGATTATGCTATGGCGGAAACAGGTTCAGGAACCTACCCACGCTTTCCTCTTCTTGTTTTGCTTTGGATAGTTGGGCCCCAGACAGGATAAGTGGTAACAGTTTTGGCACCGTTCACATTCCAACAATGGCTGACGGAGACATTCAACGTGAAACGTGAGATGACTGAGCCAAAGCGATGCGCACAAAAGAAATAAGGGGACGTGCCGTCGAGGAGCTGTACCTTCGACTGCTTGTTCATCCGGCCACACACGTGGCAGAACTTGCAGCGCCGACAACACCAGTTTTCCTTGTTCTCCTCAGAGGGACGCTCCGTCGGTTCAAGGCAGAACTTGTGGAAAGGCTCACAGCATACTTGGCAATACAGCATCTGTAATATAGAAAAAAAAAAAGCAAGACTAAGAATGGAGCCGTCGCTGACAATATGCCTATTGTGATGTCTCAAGAGGTTACCTCGTGCTGCCCTTTACTGGCACACAGGAAGCAGACGTAGGGCGGCATCGGCGGCGCAGACGTTAAAATGCTTAGACCGCCCATGTTCCATACATTCTCCAAAGTGCAGTCCTCCTGAGAATGAACATGCACACACACAGTCCACTTAATGGCTGAGAGAAAACAGTTTACAGCGTTTACCACCATGACACTACATGTGCTGAACAACATCATGAGGAAATCTGTGCATGTTCATGAACGATCTTTGGATTTTCTCTTATTTCAGCAGTGGAACTGGGAACAACAGAGCTTTGTGAAGTTGGTAATCATTGTGAGAGATGGTGCTGAGATTCAATAAACAGTTCTTACATTTGATTTGATTTATGGACACATTTAAAGTGTGTTTGCAGGTTAAAATGAGTTCTTAAACAAACAGCAACAACTGACATTCCCCATGATGTACTGAACATCGTGTACATACAGTACAGATGTGAAATTAGGTGAAGTGTGACCTCTAGTGGACGGAAATAATAATACAATTAATACCTAGTGAAACTACACTATGGCACAATGTGGGTCAATCTCTTACACTTTCTAACCCAGATCAGTGCTGCTAACAAGGCTGTTGTCTCGACTCAAAACCATCAAAACAGAAAATTAAATTGAATACAATATAAACATATAATGCACTGTGAAAAGGTGACTTACCTTGAAGTCAACCCTAATCTTATGAGTAGGTTTGGAACACTCCTCTTCTCTCTGCTCAAACCCATGGGCCAGGGCAGCCAGGACACTGGGAGGAGTCTGTTCCAAAGGACTCTGAGAAACAATCCCAAAAATGACATATGTTTGTATCCATATATGCAATTCAGGCTAGAGACCTAGAGTGACAATAAATTAGCACTGCTCTACATTCTCCTTAGACAAGGGATGAGAGTGCGGTAGAATAAATGCTTGTACACGTGCACAGTTGAAGTACTAGTGCCAAAGAAATAGCAGTAGGGGAAAGGGAAGGAGAATAAAGAGTGACGGCAGTGTCCAGTCAAAGTTAGGAGAGGGGATGCTCTGTAACCATGCTGGACCAAAGAAGGAAAAGAATTCATGATAACGATGCAAGGAGATACAGGTCATGGTTTGATCTGAACGTCACTCGTCAACACCACCACCCTCACCCTAGCAGGAGATGTCACATGGGACAAGGCCGTGTCGCACATTACAGATGCACAGTAACTATTTTTTATCTCACTGGTGAATTGGTAATTGATGCGGTGCAATTGCAGTTTATGCCCAATCACATATATTGCTCGCTGTGGTGAGAAGATGTGTACTGGAGATCGATCTGCTGAATGAAGATAACGAGTGTTTTTGCATTTCTTTCATTTCTCTAAAGTTGCGGCAGCGTTGATGAGCGCTTCCATTTTTGAGGAAGCGCTCACAGCCGACAAAGGCATCTCTGTGCAGTAAAGTCAGTAAGTACGTTAATCCCTCCATGCATCACCATAAATCAGGCTTAGAGCAGCCTCGTGTTTCATGCGGAAATGAATGCGATCGAGTGTACAGTGTAAACACATTAGCCATATTTGCACTGAAGACCTGAACACCTCACACTCCCCTCAACTGTCAAAGCAGACAATGAGAAGAAAATATGAATGCGCGGCTGCAGTTAAGCCTTTGCCTTCCACATTACAATGTATTGTGTAGCTGTCATAGGAGTGCATTTGTGACTCCGCTGCCATGTTGAAAACACATGTCGAAAGCAGGCCAAACACAAGCACCACCCAGCGAGCGCTCTCCTTTCAGCCGATCTGTACTCAGTATGCATTCAGACATGTATTCTAAGGCAAAAAAACGTGGACAGCCACACAGCAGGTCCTGGATTCACGAAGGAACAGGGAAGAATGAGGAGCCCCGGAGCTACAAACATGCCAAAAGCTGGCAGGATACGAGCGATCTGGTTTTGGCATGCGGTCAGAGACAACACTGGCAGGTGTCGCAGGACTGTGACAATATGTAATGATTTGGATCGATCCACACAGAGTGGCAGAGCTGGCAAGCAGAACATTTTGCAAACACTGCACTGCACTTAAGCCTATGTGACGCAGCAGATCAAACACAAAAAAACGCCACAAACAGCAGCACCCCTGTCCCAAAGGTCGGGACGGGTTGCCAGGTGTTGGAACCTGAGGACCTACATTGATTAGAAGAGGAAGAGGTACGCACCTTTTCAGGTTTACGTCGGCCAGGTTGTACGCGGTGCGAGCTGGACTTCCGGTGCCTGACTTCATCATCTGAAGTGTCTCCGAGGAATCCATCCAGACACACAAAGTCTTGGGACGGCAGGAAAAAAGCAAAATGTATGAGAAGAGAGGTCTCTGATAAGGCCTGGCTCTTAGTTAGCAGAAACATATTCACAAAGACCTTGGTTCACGGCTGAAGTTGGCGGGGCGAGCTAGGCAGTACTATGAAGCTTCAGCTAAGAATCAATCCCTTCTGGTCTCTGAACGTTTCATTTACCATCATTGAAGCGGGGTCCGGGACCTCTTCTTCTGGCAGGAGAGGCGGAGCTCTGGGCAGCCTTGTCATCCAGGTCGGAGTCGTAGTCCACCAGGTCAAAGTAGACCCGGGGTTTGACGACGCGCTTGGGCTGCTTCCTGACGGACGGGCTGCTGCCGTCGCCCTGGAGACCAGACGGCGAGTCTGGGGCACCGTCGTTCCCTTCGTCGTTACTGGAGAAGCCCCCGCTGAGGGAGGAGCGCCGCCGCTTGGAGGAAGCTCCGGGGAAAACATAACGTGGTCACAATCACCGAACGGTCCCGGCTTCACGACTTAAGACACACTTGGGATCAGAAAAAAATACCTTTCGGTGCTGTTCTTCCCATCAGTCTGCGTGCTTTCCTCTCCTCGATCTGGTCACACCTCTTATACCTTTAGTTAATAAATAAATAAATGCAACAACTTAATGTCTTTTCGAGAGGACCTCTACAACAACTGAGCCCTGTCTTGACCACTTACACACAACACTGCCGTTTGGTGTTGGGACCACCGAACTTTGGCTTGTCGAGGCAGTTCATGCACTTGCCACAGTCGTCCTCATGGTTGCAGCCTTTGCACACCCCGCACCTCCGAGAGCGATAACCAAACGGCCCGAGTCCTTTCCGTTTGATAAAATTTGACTGCTTCTTGACTTTGATGATCTTTGAATCGGACAGCCCGGGACTGTCCGATTCAGACGGAGAGCCCAGATCTGAAAAAACAGCAGACAGTCGTTATTGATTATTAACCCTTCAGGGTGTAGCTACAAGTTGAACATGCTGGCAGTGCGTTGGACTGAGTGAGTGAGTAATGCATTTCCTAATATGAATGTACAAGCATTCAAATCAGCACTACGAGAATGACTAATGCATCAGCTCTCTGGAACAAAAGAGTTAATTTGGGGGAAATTCATGCAAAAGAGGCTATAACAAAAACTGATTCCTCCTGATAAAACTAAACTTCTCTATCACTGTGTCCTCTGCCAGGAATGAGGCTAGGGCTAGGGCTAGCGACCCCTCCACCACTGAAACCACAAACTGTTGCCCTCATCAGGGCATCGCACTGGACATGTGACACGGACAGGGGAGGTGTGTGTCGAGAATCGAGATCTGCTCTCTGCCAAACAGTTCCCGCCCACCTTTCGTGGTGTCTATGGGCGAAATGCCAGTTCTCTCGTGAAGAGGCAAGGCGCTGAGCCTGGGAATGTCGTCTGGCACCAGGGCTCGAGGCTGCCCCAGCACCACGGATGCAGCGCGACACACGTGCTTGATGCGTGGACCTCCGGCTCTGCGGAACTCCTGGCACAGCGGGGAGACGAGCTGCGGCTGGGGAAAGACAGAAAGAAAAAACATCAGCATTGAAGGAAGGCTGGACTTTGCACCGGTAAAACCAGAGACAAGGACGAGACTTGGATGGCTTTCTCCTCCCGCAGCTATTGACTGGTATGCTTACTTGTCCTTGAGGAGGCTCGATCTTAACCGGAACATCGGGAGTGGACTCGACCCTCGACTTCCTCTTCTGCCTCGTGTCTCGTCGCCGGGCACCAGTCGATCCAGACAACAGCTGCAGGGTCGGGGAAAAACAAGGCCTCAGCGGGAGCATCCCAGACTACAGAGTGAATGTCGTACTCACACAATCACAAGCTAAGGCCAATCACGTGCGCTTGCGGCGACTGTGGCCGTACCCTGGATGACTTGAGCTGCTTCTGCTGGTCGATCTTGATGAGCTGGACCTTTGCTTTCCTGAGCAGGTTGAACATTCTTTTATTGGCACCGGTGAGGCGCGCTCTCTGTGAAGCTCCCTTCTCCACAGGTCCAGTAACATCACCTCCAACTGCGCCTGAGCTCTGCTGCGACAGCGGCTCCCCTGCGAACGGAAAGCAATTGCTGTCTGCATCCGGTCGACATAGAGAGCCAGGGATGTTTCCTTGGTGTTAAAGACACGACAGTTGTAAAGAATTCCACTCACCTGAGTGAAGTCGGGCAGTGCCTCTGAACGCTGAGCCCTCCTCTTCGCTGCGCTGTAATCCATAGGACTTGGAGGTTGGAGTCCGGACACGCACGCAAACTTTTCTCACCACCCCGGGAGAATCCAGGTCCTCGATCTTGAGCTTGGATCTCTCCTTCTCTGTGCTCGTATCCCGCTGCCTCAGGCTAATGCTCATGGCCTCATCGTCCAGGCCCTCTGCTAGATCAATGGGGGGCTGCGGCGGCTTGCTTACGCCATCTGTCTCTGTTGTGAATTTGCTTTTGGGGAGACCTGTGTGCACCTTCTTCAGTCGCTGATAAATCTTGAGGTGAGCCATTTGCTTGTTGAACTTCAGAGTACTTTTCTTTTTCTGTGCATCCAGTGGGTCAGTAGATATCTCCGTGGGCTTATGAACTGGTGTAGGAAAAAACAGATTCTCACATTTGCTCTCTGGAGCTTTGTCCAGTGTATACACATCCTCTCTAGGCTCGTCGGGCAGGTGCCACTTGAAGCAGTTCTTCTTCTTCTCGTTTTTGCCACTTTTTTTCTCCGCAAACAGGCTGTCAGTTATATCAATGCTGTCCTCCAGGTCCTGAGCTGAAAACAGGTCAACGTCCAGTTGAGCTTCGCTAAATATGTCCTCGTCGTCCAGTGGCAGGATGGGGGATATCGGGGTGCATGCTCCGTCATCTCGCTTCTTCGCAGGACGCATCTGCAAGCTCAGTTGTAAACCCTTCTTTGGAGAGTTTCTCCGAGGCAACACAGACATCCCGACATCGTCCATAAACCTCTGTGGGGTCTTTATTACCCGAGACGACCTGGCACTCACAACGGGCATAATGAAGTGCTTAATGTTTTTCACAAACTTTGATTTACCGGGCTGAGCGTCTCCGACGTCTGGCTGTCTCCCATCCACTAACGAGATGGTCTCCTCCTGCTTCAAGCTGTCTTTCTCAAGCCCCATCTCAAGCAGATTGGAGATCACTTTATCTTGCGGTTTTGGCCGTTGAGACCCAAACAAATGAAGACCAGTCGGTCTCTTTTTGTACTTCTTTTGTACACCAATGAGTTTGGGGCTCGAGGACCGCATGGTGGTTTCCAGTGGAGTAGAAATGTCACTGTCAATGCCCTCAGCCAGCCTCTCAGACGCTGAAAGTGGAGCAAACTTCCCATCTTTGCCCCTGTGCCTGTGCTTCGGACGATGCCCGGTCAAACTCTTGCGCTTCTTTTTCGACATGTGAGATTTGTTTTGTAGGCACTGGATGGGTGTCTGGACTTCACTTGCTTGACAATCTGACTCTGTCGTTGGCTGACTGTCTATCTGCTGAATGTCTGTTTCCTCCTTCACTGGTAGCTGCTCTTGTACTGGCATCTGCTCTTGCACCGGTGTCTGCTCTTCTTCTTCTTCTTCTTCTTCTTCCACAGGCAAGGTGTCCTGCTTTGCCTCAGGCAGGCTGCAATCTTGTCGTTCTGACTGCGTGACCTCTGTTTCCAAAGCCTGTGTGTCGTCCTTGAGCACAGGCTCCGGGGCTGGGGTTTCAACTGTAGCCAGCTCTGCACTGACGGGAATTTCAGGAGAGACAACAGCCTTTTTCTTCTTAACAGTCCTCTTTTTCCCAAACTTATTATTCCTACATTTTCTAGGTTTAGAAGGCACAGTCAGTTGCTTGGCCTCCTCGATCTGAGGTTCACCCTCATTCTCCATTTTCTGTGGAGAAACCTCGACTGGAACCTGTGAGGAATCCCCATCGATCTTCGAGGAATCCTTTTCTACCGGAACTTCGGAGGGCACTGTACTCACCACCTGCGGAGGGTCCTCAGCCAAAATCTCACAGGAGGTTTTTGGAACGCCATGTAAGCTGGGCTCTTCAGCTGAAGTCTGAGAAGCCTGAGAAGACTGCTCATCACGCTCCTGCGAAGTACCTTCATCCTGTGGAGCTGCTCTTGACCTCCGTTTCTGAGTCACTGGTTTATGACAGAGAGGGCTGGTCTGCAGTGAATCCACGCTGGGCGTCCTCCTCCTCAGCCTCCTTGTCGGAGTGACTTCAGTCTCAGGACACGTTGGTTTCTCCTCGTTAACTTCACTGAGATCTGCGGGAGGCTCCTCTTTCTTCTCAGGTACAGGACTGACTTGCTGAATTAAAAAGGATGGCTTGGAGCTTTTATGTTTACCGGGTGAGGAGACCTTTTTAATCTGAAGAGGGGGGACAACTTTCCCACAGTCTGTTTTACTTGCTTCCTGCGGGGGAGTTTCATTCACTGGTTCCACATCGACTTCCACCTGTGAAGCAGACTTCTCCTCCGATGACGCCTCAGCCTTATTTTGGGAATCCTTCTCATTACTGTCTGAGCTCGTGCTCCCCTGTGAGGCTGCGCTATCCAGTTTAGACCTTTTATCCGTCCCCTTCAAACCCTTGGTGACAGTCGTGTCACAAACAGTGGTGGGCTGATCCACTTCACTCACAGTCTTCTCTGCTACCTTGACAGTGTTTTCTGCACCCTGAGTCAGAATTCCCCCATCCTCTGATGTTAATATCCAAATATATTTCCTCCTCTTCTTCTTCTTTTTTCTTCTTTCTTTCTGAGCAGGGTTCTTTCCACTGGCCTGTGGATCATATTTTGGGTTTCTAATCTTTTTCAATTTCAAACTTGGGACCCGTGATTCCTCATTTTTCACCTGCAGTCCATCGGAGGATTGTGCTTCGGAGGTCGGACCACGTTTTTCTGGCACTGCAGCGTTTTTAATCAGCCTCTTGCTTTGCCTTCGTCCATCACTTCTCACCGACGGCTTGGCCTCCACCGTTTTGGAAACCTCAGAGTTTGACTCTGCCAGAGTGGAAGAATTTTTACTTTCTGGTGAGTTAGTGACTCTGTTGCTCCTGCGAGTCCCTGCTTTACCAGCTTTAGAGCCTTGCTCCGTCACAACTTGTTTGCGCTTCAGTTTCTTCCCGCATGCGATTGCCGGGACAGTCAAGTCCTCTGGAACAGTGTCGACGCGGTTGGCTGATTTTTTCTCTTTTGATTTTTGGTCATCGACCACAACTTTAGCGCTTGCCTGGCAGATAGGCTCCATCCTTGCTGCAGATCTCCCACGCCGTCTTGCAGGTTCTTTGCCCCCTCCCTGATCTTCAGTGCCATGTTTATCCTCCTGTGGCTCGGTTTTTAATTTGACGTGAGCGCTTGAAATCTGGTCACCCTGAATGTCCTTAGATGTCAGCTGATCTTGAATTCCTTTTATCTTCAACTTCTTCACGGACTTTTTGTTAGGCTCCTTTAAGGTTTTCACTTTCTTTTTGGCCACTAACTTTATAGTAATCCTCGGTGTGTCCGATGTGGATCCACTTTTAGTCGACTGTCGATCCATTGTGTTCTTTCCTTTTGAACCTTTCTTCGAATCTTTTGCAGGCTCTGTGTCGAGAGATACGCCCTGTATTTCCTCCAAAGACTTAACATCACTTAATGGATCAGATGGGGTAATAGCTGCCTCCATTGCTGGCGTTTTGAGCGGTGTCTTCTCCCTCTGTCTTTTAGCTTTTGTGCTGACAGCGTCACCTAAAGAAAAAAGAGAACGATAAAATCCACAGTTATTGATATAGAAGATAAAAATACAACTGTCACATTGTGTTGCAAGATAACTTCAACTTGTTGGAGTGTAACTATTGTGTCATTCACAGATTAAATTAGAGATTATGCATTGTGATACAAGGGCCTTCACCTTTGGAAGAACTTTGTCGGGACCATGCAGGTCCTTTGGAGCCTTTTCTCACAGATTCAAATCCTCTGAAGTCATCTCCCTGGGAAGAAAATAAACAGAAAGAGATAAACTTACACTCCGTGAGACATCACTCTGCGGAAACTGTCAGCAAAAACGATGACTGAAATGTATGGTGCTTGCACGTATGCAAGTCCAGAGCATGACACTAATTCTATCCGCTGCATGAACAAGACACATTCAGACAACATCAGGGGGAATTTTAGGATCCAGTATCTTGCCCAAAGATATTTCAACATGTAGACTGCAGGGGCTGAGATCGAACAACTGACCTGGACCTCATCTATGTCCAGCATAACACAGTTTTTTACAGCAATGTGGTAATATATTAGCATGCTGAACAAGCATAGGTTGCACTATAAATATGTTATAAGATTTTGGGGCACAAGCATCAAAGACGGTCTGTGGTTTTCCTTTCATTTGGTTCTCACACACTTGACTTTCGCATGACCTGCAGCTGTGGCAGCCAAATCATATGTATGAAAGTGTTCGAATCCAATATGTAACTTAGTTTAATGCTACAAACAAGGTGGGTGGCAGAAATTAGCAACAAAGGTGCACACAGTTTAAGAACATCTTAGACTTCCTTGTATTATGAATCTCTTTCTACCTTTCTATAAGAACCTCTCCTACAAGATCCGGTCTCTACATCCTTTTAATGAGTTACACTTGAACAGTCAAAACAAACACTTGTGCCCCTGAGCCAAAGTCAATGGCAAAACTACAAACCTGAATGAAGATCAAATCTGTGTCCTGCATACTATAAGTTTAGAAGTTTCCTTGCTTGCTCCAAAACAATGTTGTGGAGATATAACCATGCTATAACACCTTTCGAGCCACAAAATTTATGACACACAATGACTTTTTCATTCAGCTTTCACACTGTGACTTCGAGCAGTGACAGCCAAGACAATACATGTGAAAGTATTAGGAAGTTCTTCAAACTCTCTGACTCTCCAACTCTTCAAAGTGCAGCTGCATTCAGTCTATATCTGTATTAAGCAGATAATCTATGCTCTACGTTATTTTATGAATAAACACGCCTACACGAGCTTTACAGGGATAGGTGGAAATACAATTCCCTCCAAGTACTGTACGTCCTTCCCCATACCAACAGCTACCTGTGACCTAAACGCATGCAAACACTTCATTGTGCAGACCTGGTCCACTACGTGTGTACTAACAACAAGGCTGGACTGTTCATACACGACACACACACCCCCCACACACGCACACGCGCGCGCACACACACTTGTGCACCACCATTTAAACCTGCCGTGCTTTGGGAACATTAGCTAGCAGTTAGCACTGGAGCTCACTTTTTGTCTGCAGAAAAACAGCCTGGCCAAAATTCAAAAACTTCACTTTTCCAGCTGCTAATATCACGATTGCCTTTGTCTAACATGCGGGATAGTGTTGTGTGTGTGTGTTGTGTCGTATTTTGACTACTAAAGCAGCGGTTTCTTGCCCGCATCTGGACAGTGTATGAAAACAGAGCAGTTAGCAATTAGCCGCAGTGCTAACCCTACGCTCTTTGTGTCGGCTACTATTAGCCAGCTACTACTGTGGCCCTCAATAATACAGGGCCACGGACGATATAATTACGAGCTCTGTTTACAATTTGGCGCAGCGTTATTCACTCACTTAGCTTTTTAAAAAAATAATAAAATGTGCAATATTGTGTTTTCACAGCTAGAATAATTTAAGCATTATTTGACTTTAAACTGTGGGTTGGTGCACGGCGTTGGTGTAACTTTGACTACTCTGCTGCTTTGTTAAAGTGGTGTTTTTATGTCTCGACTGTGCATTAAATGTCACGCAAAGCTGCGCTAGCAGCACTTAGCATGTCATGCTGAAGCTAAAGTTATCGTAGCGTCCAAGGTATGTTGACATTTCTCCATGGGCACTGAAAAAACCACCGGACAGTCACTCATTCCCGCAACATTTCACATATCACACAGAAAAAATGTGAGAGGATGAAAATAAAGATACTAACTCCTGGTTGGGTTTGGGAGCTCACCTCTTCACTCCCACTAGAGCTGTATCCAGCCTGGCCGAGGGTCTTGTGGCTCGCCTCTATCCCGAGTAAGCGCAAGTGGGACTGGTCTTCGTTTAACGACAGGACCAGGTTTGCGGGCCTTGGCCCTCCGTTAGTCACATCATCAGCTTCTAAGCCAGAGCGTCCGAGCTGCCACCGCTTCTCGGAGCGCAAACGACTGCGGGACGACCAAGGCCGACCGGGGAAACGACCTCTGGCCGTAGCGGTTCCACCTTGGCCTCCTACGGCAGCCGCGGTTGCTGATCCGCATCCCGCTGCCGCCATCATCGCTTGAACAACAACACACCGACAGCTAACACAGTCCTGGAGAGAGACGAGAGGGAAGGAGTCTGGTGGGAGGGGAGGGGGTGAGGCGCAAGGCACCACGGGAAACCGAGTCTTTCCGGGCGAGGCTTCAGAGGCGAGAACGTGGCGACCTCTAGTGGTGGTTGTACGGTTTACTTACTCCAGCCATCCATTCATAAATTTACATACTTTACTTCCAGCTCTGCTCAGTCCAACAGCGCACAGGCTAGATATAGATAGATAGATAGATAGATAGATAGATAGATAGATAGATAGATAGATAGATAGATAGATAGATAGATAGATAGATAGATAGATAGATAGATAGATAGATAGATAGATAGATAGATAGATAGATAGATAGATAGATAGATAGATAGATAGATAGATAGATAGATAGATAGATAGATAGATAGCCAGATAGATAGATAGATAGCCATCTCCATTAAGGAGAGTGCACTACGGTGTCTGTTGGCCAATCATTTGTCGTTTGTCGTGTTGTTTGTCCTATTGCATTGGACTGCAAAAATGAGACTACTCATCTTGATGTCTCTATTTTAGTCTGAGATGTCATATTTGGTGGAGAATCATCTAATCACCTAATTTGAGTCCTGACTAATAAATACATTTTAAGCCACGTTGTTCCATTTCTGCACAGCAGATGGCAGTGTGCCGTCCGTGTCAGCGTGTGCCGACAATCTTAACAACGAAGAAGAGCGTGCTCCAGAAGGAGAGGGAGGAAGCGTTTGTTTTTTTTTCTATAGGGTGTATTTTCTTCTGCTCTGACTTTTTGCCTTTAGAAATATCAGGTATATAACTATGATACATTTCATTCGGCAATCGCTAAAGATATGATAAAAATAGTTTTGCTCGGAGACCGATAGAAGTGACTGCTGTGGCTCTTTATGACGTTTGTAAGCAGCCCAGTGCTTCCGTGGTTAGCTTCCAAATGCTAATGTTAGCCTGAGGTGAATTTCGAGTCATATGACCAATCAAACCAGTGCAGAAAGCTCTAGGAGGTTGCTCTAGTTCCTTTGTAGTACCCAGTTATCCGGAGATTGGCTCGCCACACCCAGGCAACACATCATATTTAGGCACAAGCAGCGCCATGGTGCCACAAAAGTTTCTGTCCTCTGCGTTATTGTGTTGAGTCAGTTTCTCACTGTGATTGTTCCTGTTACAGCGAGATTCACAGACGCTTACAATGAACCTGGAACGGTTGCCGAATGAGGAGAAACTCAGCCTGTGCAGAAAATACTACTTAGGTGAGCATATAAACGCATCAATCAACTTTCCTGAATACAAAGGCTAATTGAAATGTCAACAAAATATATTACTAAATGCAGTTGAATTTAGGTGAAAAGGAAATGGTAGGTGAATAGTGTAATGAATGTGTTGCATAAAGTTGTGTGCGCAATTATTAATCCCACCCCCCCAACTCTCCCCCCCCCCCCCCCTCCCTTAGGTGGATTCGCATTTCTCCCATTCCTATGGCTTGTCAATGTTGTCTGGTTTTTCCGGGAGGCGTTTGTTAAGCCAGCCTACACCGAGCAGCTGCAGATAAAAACATGTACGTATCAGAGCTGCAACTCAGAATAAGAGGCGCCTTGAATAATTGATTCTAATGCTAATATCAAATTGCAAATGAATCCATCTGTCCATTGCTGCCATGGCCAAACGGTCAAGCATCGTGACTTTTGACCTTAAGGTCTTGGGTTTAAATCTCAGGGCTGGACAGTCAGGCATTGCCTTTTTGAAATGTCCATGTTGTGAAATGAATAAAATCATGTCCTGTTCTCATTATTGTAATATTTAACCTACGTTGTACCCAGTGGTATCATGGGGGGTGTGCTGCCATTAGGTTTCTAGCCCACATAAGCCGATGGTGGGGAATACATGCTGGGCAGTTCACTGTGTGCTCCTACAAGTATATATAAGATATGATATTAAAAGTATACTTTTCTTGTTCTTGGTGACCACAGGACTTCGTCTGTGACTGTTGTTTTTTGAGGTAAGTAACTAACTCATGACCTCTGTATTTTCCTTGCAGATGTGAAGCGGTCAGCAGTGGGGTTGCTGTTATGGGTAGCAGTACTCACCACATGGATTGCCATATTCCAGCACTTCAGAGCAGAATGGGGGGAAGTGGGAGATTACCTCTCATTTACAATTCCCCTGGGCATTCCATGAGATATTTTTCTATTTTGCTGACAGGTCTTTTGAAAATGTTGATCCACTAAAATGGACCAAAGAATTTTCCTCCTTAACTACAGCAAAAGACTTAACTGATTTGTCCTGTCTCTGGAGCCAAATTAAATTATTGAATAAAGTAAACAGTGTAATCCCTGATGTGCTCAAAGGATAAATGCTGCAGGATTGGAAAATTCATGTCATTTAAAGTTTGTTAAGATGTTCTTTAGTTTTAAGTTTTAGGAAAGGCTCATTAATTTTATATAGCAACAAAGGTATCAGTCTTGCTGTCTCTAACAGTACCTAATTGATGAAGCTGGATGTTAAGGACATTGAACATATGAATTGTGTATTTTTTCCTTTCACTTGACATGTTGGTCCCTGTGTGATTTTTACCCAAAACTATTTTTACTTCTGTATGAATGACAAATAAAAACAAGTCATCTGTAATGCTTCTGAGTGCTAATGTTTTCATTTCATGAACTGCTGTTCATGTAAGAATGCCATTCCTATGCTCTTTGTTACTCTTGTGGATTCATGAGTCTGTATGTCTTTTTGTATGGTGAGTCATGTATGAGCTATTTTCTCCATGTATGATCCTGATGCTTTGCATTGTTTTGGAGGTCTCCTAAAGTCTGGACAATCACTGGCGCCTGTTGTGAAACCCAATAACTTGATCCCCCCCCAAATGTCCCCACTTCCCTATCATCCTACATGAGTCATAACGTAATCAGGGCCATATTTAGTTTCTCCAGTCGAAGCTTAAGTGACAGGTTCAACATTAATAACAGGGAGAACATGTGCCTGCCATATGAACTGCTGACTACACTGAAGCGTGCCAAGAACAAGGTGGGAGTATCAGAATGATCAGTGCTTGTCGCAATGTAGATGGTCATTTGAAAAAACAGATTTATGGGCAGTAAACTGGAAGAAATCCTTTCATGGACACAATTCAGTATTACCATATTTTATGTGCACAACAGCTGGGCTCGGTGGTGGAGACAGTTCAGTCAAATACCTTTTAGGGTTCTTTGATTCATGGTACTGGATGCTCAATTTCCTAAGACTCAATTCACAAGACAAACCAAAACATTACAATACTACTTGAACATTAAACCATCAGCATCGGGGCCTTTACATAATTCAGTTCACAAAAGACCAGTTTCTTGCACTGTGAATGCTTTTAATACTTCAGAAAGATTTGGACTTTCTCCCTCCAGGCAGCCTCACTCACTTTTACTACAGTAAATAATGCAAATAGTTCTCCCACATTTCAGTGACGGGGTGTGTGTGTTTGGGTGTGTGGGGGTCTTATTGGCAGCACACGTGGCTCTGCATGTGTCCAGGACGTCCCTGCTGTCACTGTCTGTCCTAACCCCTCTTTTGAACTTATTTTTGGATAGACCTTCCACAGCAACAGGTCTGAAGCACAGGACAGGTCTCCTCTTGGCGCCACCGTCCCCTCAGAATAAACTGTAGGCCACAATATTGGTTATAATAACTAACTAACATGTTAATTGCCAATAAGCCAGCGACAGCTGGGTCACTCCACAAACAGTACATTCTTATCTCGCGTGTCTTGGCCCGAGCACCCAGGGGTACGTGTTAGTCCGGAACATGACAGAAGCAAGGTGCCCCACAGTAAATTCCCAACTCATTATGCAACTCCAGTATAAAACACACTGCAACGTAACATGCTGTCACGTCCAGCTGCTCAGAGGCCAACAGGCAGTCAGTCAGAGGCGGGAACATATTGGGCTGTGCTTTACTCCTCTGCACTCTAGTTTGGTCAGGGAATTTAAGAAGAGGTAAGCAGTGGCAAGCGCTGTATGCTCTCAAGGCTCACTTGCTGTAGCCTCGACTCATCTCTCTTTCTCCTTCATTCCTCTGACCAGAAATGGATTTCATCCTGCCACCCACCGTGTCAGCCAGTGGTATCCCATGGGAGAAGGTTTTGCCACCTCTGATTCCTCGTCTAAATGGGACTTATGGACAATACAAGTGGTCCCCAAAGTTACTGATTCCAGAGGCCGACAACGCCAGCTCTGCAGAGGTAGGTTAACATGTACTGAGGACTATTTTGGCTCAGAAGAAGAGCACAGGAAAACAGAACTTCTGTAAGAGCCTTAATAGTCCTCTCTACGTGTTTCCAGATAATTTTTAGGATATCCATCCATGGTGGAAAACATCGTTTTTCTTGGCTATTTCTGGTTAGAGGCAGATCTACTTTATTTCTGTTAACAGTATTTCTGCTATCATTGGTAGGTGCACTGTGATGACAATGGTTTCACAGTTCAAGTTGATGTAAAGGACTTCAACCCAGAGGACCTGATGGTCAAGGTGGTGGGAGACTTTGTGGAAGTGCAAGGCAAGCATGAAGAGAAAAAGGTTGGTATCGAGGGAGGAATGTAACTATAATTTATGAAGCTTGCTTTGTCAATTTACAAGCATCTACAATTAGATCTGTCCTCTGAACTTGGATCCATCTCTGTCTTATTAGAAGGATGGTCCTGGATTTACAACAAGGCAGTTTAACCGCCGCTATCGAATCCCAAAAGGAGTTCACACTATGGCTCTGCAATCGGCCGTCTCTCCAGAAGGCATTCTCATCATATCTGCACCGATGCTGCAAATGGAGAAATCCAGAACCCTGACCTGATCACATCAATACTAAACACTTCAATTTCTGCTCTTATTCTGAAAACAACAGACACCTTCACAAACACACAGGCATCAACAGAAATAACCTCAGGCTCCTGGTTTCACAGCAACACTCGGCATATGCCAAAACACACATTTGTTTTGCTCCTGGCACTGGTCTATTATTCTCTGCTCCTTGAGGTTTGTATATACTGCCCTGCTGTTACTCATTAATCTTACCATGTTTCAAGGAACCAATTTTTGTAAATACTCTGTGTTCACAGTTCAGACTGCTGCTTTGTTTTTGTGCAACTTTTGTAAAATGCACTGTATTGTGATGGCTAACGCACACATACTGTAACTCTCCAAACTCTTAAATGTGGATTCTTTCCAAAAAATAAATTTTATTTCTTTATAAAATAAAAGCAAGTGACTACATCAAGTGTTTCTTGCCACTGTGGAAGTGACATGTTGGTCATCCAGTTCATTCAACATAGAATCCACTTCACTGAAAAGGAAAAACACAGTATATTACACGATTGTAGTAACAAAAAAAGATAAGGTAAGATTCTAAGATTAACAGCCTTCTAGAACATCATTTCACATCAATGATGACAATCAGATTGACTGGCAGAGCAGTTTAATTTAGAGGGTACTATTTGTTAATTATCAAATACACTGACCCGATCTGCTGCTTTACCCATGTTCTCTGTTTGCGAAGGACTTGTAATAATGGGTCGTCTTCAAATTCTTCTTCATCTGAACCTGAAAAGACAAACTAACAGCTAAATGACTGAAGTCTACACATTGTCATTATTTTCACACCCACACTTTATTAGGCATAATGATCACAAAAATGTGCTTTTTCAGGGGTTTGACCTAAAGAATTTTGGAATGCTGGGAGCTAATTATAGGTCAGATTATTTTCTCCAAAATTAACCACAGGGTAAAGGTTGGTGCTCTCTGCTCTCATGAGCTCACCTTCAGCCTCTTGAAGCAGCTGTGAAATGACCTCCATGGAGTTCTGGGCATCGACAGGAGGACCCTTGGCTGGTGGAGGTGTGGGGGAGGTGCAAGGAGGGGAAACAGATGTGACAGGTGTCCGCTGTGCAGGAGAGGGATCCACCGTAGAGAACAACACCTCTGAAACGACCTGTCCACAAACAACGACAACAGAGGTTAATGCAATTCATATTACTTCACCACATTCTGAAATCTGAAACCACATATATCAAAGACAGGAATTAAAATGCTCGCTGGCTACGGTAAGTTTAGTAGCGACTATTTTATTTTATTGCATGCACTGCTGGGCAAACTTTCAAGTCAGACAAAATACACTAAAATATGTGCTGACCTGTCCTAAGGCACTGTGGACTGGAGATGGCGATGGTTGGTAATGGCCTAAGAGTCTTTCATTGGAAGGCTCCTGGTTCCCCTTCGGCGTGACTTTGTGATTTGAGGAAACCCTGTTTGTGGTAACATCTGTGTGTTCCCCAGCCATAGTATGTCTGTCATAACAAGACTAATATTAATATAAACATCCAGATTTGAATTTGTGTAGTGTCTTCATTTCAATCTCTTACCTCGATTTCTTCTGCTTTTTGACCGACACTGATATTGTCCTCTTTGACTCTTCTATCTGGCCTTTTTCCTTCCTTTTCCACTCGGCACCTTTGTGGTAACTATGCTCGTGTGCTTCAGTGGCACCTTGCATAAAAGGTGATGGAGACGGAAGATGTTCACAAATGGGCATATTATTTAGGGTATTTGAATCCCCAGGGACTCGGGTCCTTTTATGGACAAATTTAGTGGGAACCTCGTCAATATTTTGTGAACTGTGCTGCCCCCTGCTGTGCGGTGATTGCATGGGACATGGCAACACATCACAGAGTAAATGCATGTGGGCAGGAACATGGGCAATTGCCTGGGGATGAGAATCTGAAGAGCTGGAGGCAGGGAAGGGATGTGGATTAGAGGCTGGAGGACATGACGTGAGGGCCTCTGTGGTTCCTGACAGGGGAGCAGCAACATGGGGTTGTGTCCCTTTTTGGGAAAATTCGAGAGTGCTCTGCTGTTGCTGTAGGTGATAAATGAAGGAAGAAATTTCAATTATTATGCACATTTGGAACTAATATTAAAATGAAATTAAATATGACATGGTGTTTTTAAATTAAATTCATTAAATGAAAATGTATGGTGGATATCAAAGACTATGTCAACAGTCCAACCGTGGAGACTTGTCCAGTGGCTGAGGGACAGTTTAAGGTCGGAGCGAGCCAGCTAAATGTTGGTCCATGGAGAGTCGGGTGTTGGAGAGACTGAGCCTGCTCAATCTTTCTCCTTAAACGCCACTGGAACAAGATGTCCTCTTCGGGGCGTGTGTGGGGAACCAGAGAAGGAATGCCTGGAGATATTTGAGAGGAAACAGCTTGCGCTGAGTTTGGACCGGCTTGCGCTGTGAATATGATTCAACACGTTACAAAATCACTCACTCACTGACGCAGCAGGAAAGTTTAACAGAACTACAACACAAACCAAAAAAGAGGAACCACAACTGAGCACATCTAAACGAGGAACTAACGACATCTAGAAAATGTATTTACCAGGAGTAGTTTTCTCAGTAACATGAGGCAAAGGTCTTTGCAGTGGTTCATCTGTATGAACCGGAGAAGAGAAGTCAGAGCACCCCAGGCCCTCTGAGCTGACATGTGCAGATCCATCACTCAGAATACATTCACTATAAGAAAGACAAGGAGTTACTTAACCAGTTCATTGATCGATATTGCTACATGCTAGTCTCATCTTACTCTCTCAGAAGAAGTCTGCCTGCCCTTTCTTGGAGATGTAGTATCTCTGGGTCATCCAATTCATCCTGGGTCATGTCTGATAGAAACTGAGAAAAAGTAAAACACTTAGTGAGCCACAATTATTGTCTTTGTTTTTTAATATAGGATTTACTGTGTATGCTGGAGACGGGCAAAACATGTAAGATGAATTCAATTTGCAGCATTTGAGAAAAAAAAATAACATGATCTGTCCTTATATTGCTAATATATCAAATGATGTGTGAACAAGCTGAAAAGGCCATAAATGTATCAGCTGCGGCTGTAATACAATGGCTTCCCAGGCATCTAATAAACACAAGATTGCCAAGTGGACGTGTGGTCGTGGCTTGAAATGTAAATATTTATGTGCACACTTAGTTGGAATAAGGTTATGTGTGTGCAGAGTGCTTCCTGGGTATTCAGACAAACCTGATATAAACCAGAGCAGGGTGCAGACCCCATGATCTTAATGAAAGCATATGGATAAAAACTAGATGGATTAGTAGTGCTTTCTACATTTTGACAAATAAATAATTCACTTCTAATTGTACAGAGTAATCATATAATACACCATACACCAACAAATCACACTCCAACTATTTCTTTTTAGCGAGGAAAACATATTACGTATGACGTCATAGCTCTTTCCCAGAAAACTAATAATAATAAGAAGAAGAAGAAGAGATTTTATTCAAAGGACCCTTTCTCTGCACTCAGACATCATACAAGTATACATAAAAGACATTTTAAAAGCACAACAATAAAAATAAAGAGTAATTGCTCATGAATGCACTCACGCTTAAGGAGCCTCTGCATGGGGAAAGAGATCTGTGACCTTTCGGAGGCAGGATAACATCTGTGTAGAGGAAGGATTTTCACAAAGGGATTTCACAAGTTGGGCATCTTAGTTATCCACATTGACATGTACTACGCAGTTACACTTAATGACACTTAATGTATGTGCAAAAGAACCTGTATCGTTTGAAGCTGGAGGCAAAGATGAGGGTGACATCCACCAAAAGGGATGTTGTTTTTCTGAATCACTCAAGTGCCGCTCCTCTCGACTCTGTGGTCGACCATGGCGAAAGCGTTCAATGTACCTGGGAGAGAGTCAAAAGGGGGTCAAACTAACATAAAAGAGCCATTTACTATATATTTTAGTATTCACTTGCAATAAACCTTTATTTGTCCCAGGGTGAGGAAATTTAGAATTCCATCCATTCATTATCATACCCGCTTTGTATCTTAACAGGATTACAAAGACCTGCTGGACCTCCACACATTAAGGGCCTCAGTCCAACCAGGATTCAAACTGAGCACTTCTTGTCATGAGATGACAGCGCTAACAACAAATGTTGTCTTCCCATACGCATTTTCAGTTTGCAAATTGAAAACACCGGTCTGATTAAGAGCAGAATGCATAGTTGATAACTTTTATGGCTTCTACATTTGAGGGTGTAGCTTGTTTCTGTGTGACTAAAACATACTTTGCAAGCACTGGATCCTGCTGAACTCCAAACTCTGTAGCAAGAGATGATTTCTGCGCTCTTGAAGAATGTGCCATGTCTGATGTGGTTGCACTGCTGGTAGGAGAAGATTCAGTGGTGGGCCAGGACTCTGTAAGAAGCAACTGACCATTCGTGGTATCAAAACTTCTGTCAGATTTCCCCAACTGTTGTGGGCTCTTTGGGCCCAGGTTGTGCGACTGTGGATCGAATTGCTGCTTCGACTGTACTGGACTCAATACCTGCAAAAGAACAAAAAGGGGCTTGGAAAATGGCAGTTATAGGTATATTGCAGTTTACATTGAAACATACTTTTTTGTTCACTTTCTTTGGCCGGGATTGGTTGCGGGATGATTGGTTCTGTGACTTTTCCACCCTAGAAGTTGGAAGATTCGGCCTCCTTAACACTGATCCGCTGAAATTTTTTTTAATAAGACATCGTTTAGGACAACCATTGTTTAGGACATTGTATCAAATCTGATATTTGAACAGTACCTGGATTTCATTACAGTCTTTTGACCTTCACAGGTCAACCTACAGAGAGAGAGAAAGATACAGACTGAGAGAGAGGGAAACAGAGAGAGATGATAAATTAAATTCAAGTTTCAGCTTAAACACCTTAAGCACATATCTAATAGGTAGTAAGACATATCCAGGAGTGAAAGCAAATTATTATTGTCTGAATGCAGGTGATCTATGTGCAAGGTAGCAACTGTAGAAGTACCAGATAGAAGTTGTAGCAGTGCAGAGATATTGAGTGAACAAAACATACATATGAAACATGTATAACGAAGCAGCAGTACTAGTAGTGGGACTTGAGATTCATGTCTTTTGCTCTTTGGCAACAACGTTGTAAGTAGGATGGCAGAGGAGAACCAACCTGACGAGTGTGGCAAGTCCGCTGTAAAAGAAATAATCGGAACGTTGGTGCGACACAATATGTTTGTAAGCTGCAACAGTAGAAAAAAAAATCTAAAACTTTAAGTACTACACTGAGAACAAAATCACTTCACAACAACATCGATGTAACCAACACAGCGTCCCTGTTTCTGGTCGTTATTTACCCTTAGCCAGACAACCAATAGGAACCGAGTGTGATTTGACGGACGTATAATTTATCCAATCACATAGAAGATCTCGGCTACGCAAGCACCAATCAGCGGGGTGGAATACGGCAGCGCGCGGAAGAGGAATGTCTGTCAGGGCTTCGAAAACATGCTAATAAGTTAGCAACGGCGATCTGACAACAATCTGACACTAATTATACTGAAATAGATAGTTTATATGGTCTCACCTGCGGACGTGTAGACACAAGAAGCGGCAGCGCTTCTTGTTTTGTTCAGTAATCTCACATCAAGCGGGGCTTTCGAGCAAGTGTTAACGCTACCGAAGAGCTTAGTGCTAACGCAGGAGCTGGCTAGCTGAATGTAAACGGTTTCATTACAAAACAGATAGCGAGCTAACGTTAGCAAGTTCTGCAACCAAACTGTGAGTATTGATCAGCAAAGTCAGGGATCGAATTAAAGGCTGACTCGATTATTTCCGTTGAACACTTCGTCGCACTCTTCCACGGTTTCTCCTACTGTTAAATAACCATAGTAAAGGGGACACAATGCACCACGTCAAGATCAAGACAGAAAGGCCAGGTGAGAGGTTGCTTCTATCACCACACAGTGGCAAAAACCTCAAATATAATCTCCGTATAGATTGCGATTATGTCTGAAAGTACGTACGCCTTTCTTTCACTGCGTCCGCAGATCTTGAGGGTACTATTTCCCGCAGCAGATTGGATGCAGTGTTAAAGGGACTGGTGGAGAGGAGTGAAAATGAAAGGTAATATAAAGGATCACGAATATATGGAAGCTATACAGTTGTTGTGATCTCTGATTGTTATTGACCAATGTATTTGGACAGGGAGCCAACTGAAGGTGACCCTGGAAAAATATCAGTGGACTCTTTAAACAAGTATGTATCCCTGATTTTGATTTCAATCAACACATATTTAATACATTCTTGAATCTGATATACTGCCGATGTTGCTGATGTAATCCTCAAATAGGTTGCTTTTGATGTGAGACCACAAGCATTTTCTATGATTAGAAATGAACTTGATACAGAGGGTCACACAAACACCAAAAGTTAATGTTTTGATAGCTGTATTGATAGTAGATTTGAGTTCAAATGAAAGATAATAAATTAACATGTAAAATATGACAGCTTTGAGAAATGCACATGTCAAACATGAAAAAAGCATTTTATTAATAAAAAAAAAATAAAACTCACCTTCAACTAAAATGAAAGACGTTTCTTAAGTTTTACAGCATAGAACACATTAATTGTAATTGGGGTAATTTTTGACCCACTCATGGAAGACCACAGAAATTGGCAGGTCATACATTTAAAGGTTACTCTGTACCTGTTTTTTAGGGATTTGTCTCCATCATCGGCTGGAAAGAGGTAAGTATCTGCCAGTAACTGGGATAATAGCTTCATGACATTTGTTTCTTTGTGGATAATAGAACCTTTAGAATGGTTCCTCGGGGATTTCCAGCGTACAACACCACACATTAAGCTCGCATCCAATGGAAGTAGTGGAACATATCTGTCTGGACAGCAGGTTGTTTCAGAACAAAAGTAGACCTATGTGCAAAGGTAGCAGCAGTTATGTGAAAAGGTGGGCCTTCGTTTTTCAGTCTGTTGGGTGCTATTTATAGTTTTGAATGCAAAAACATGTTGCCTTTGTCTTGCTCTGTTCTCGATATTCACATTTTTGAGTTAGGATTTTGCATCTTTTCACATCAATCAATGTTAAGATATTTTTTTCTCAACCGGTTCATTAGTATGGAGTCTTCATCCACGTTTTTATATGTCCAGGCCATCAGCTCGGTTCCCGCAGCACCGCAGGAAGAAGCGGAAGGAGATGGATGAAGGATTGCCAGAAACCAATCAACATAAGCAAAGTAAATTTACCACAAAGCTTGGTAATAGTTCAGCGTGGAATTCCATCATAGCATTTTTATCGTTTTTATTAGTTACGCATATCATACAATATCTTATCTTTTATCCTGTCCTTTGTCTGGTAATTTCCTCTCTCCATTTAGACTCCTACATCATTAAGTTGTTTGATCGCAGTGTGGATCTGGCTCAGTTCAGCACCAGTGCCCCACTGTATCCGATCTGTCGCGCCTGGATGAGAAACAATCCCTCTGTTCGAGAGCCGGCTGCTTCCCCAAGCCCCTCACACAGCATGGTGGAGGAAGAGGTGAGGCCGTGGCAGTTGTCTGGCTATTTGCAAGAGCAAGTGTAAAAATTCACTTTGGGTTGATTAGTAAAACAGTTGCCTTCCTCTAATGTAGATGATGGCATTTTTTTTAGGTCAGAGCCACATCCTTTATTGATAAGGGGCTCTTAACCCAAATTTCCGTCTCGAGCCTAGTAATAGATGTAAATCTATTAAATTGTACAGTTGTGAAATCAGCATACTAAAGGTTTAGCTTAACGTGACATGTATTTGTGCTGTGTGCTCCCCGGCTAATTTTCCAGAATCTGACAATAATTGTGTCATATTCTATGATGTTCCATGCTATGCTTTTATTGTGAAACCCCAGTACCAGAGTAGATTGTTACAAATGTATGTCCATGGTTATGATCCAGGGAGTAGGATAAATAAGTAGTGGAACTACAGACGGCTACAAAGTTACAGTGCTGGTATCCAGATTGTCGTACAGGATAGATTATTAACAGTGTAAGTAGTTTATCACAACAAATGGTAGTCCCAGTCATTGAAAGAAACTGTTCAGAGGAGGATATGGACATGCACTTTTGCTGTTGTCATATTTTTTTCTAATTTGTCTGCGTTAACACAAGTGCAAAAATTTCACCCATTTCTGGATATCTGACTATCAGAATCTTGCAGAAAATTGTGTTTGGTGGTTCTTCAAATAAGTAATTGTTGTGTTTCAGCCTTGAACATAGAAAGATCTTTGGAGAGAATCGGAACACCAGGAATGATTATTTTATTTATACGACCACTGCATTTGTTTGTCCAAATGTCTTTCTCCTGCTAGATGACGGATATGATCAACGGCAAGGGACAAAATGTTTACAGGCTACCTCCTCCAACATCCTGTCCAGCCAGCTTGGCTGGTGAACCCATCAATCTCAGGATCCCTCAGACTGAAAAACCAACTCTTTCACAGGTAATGACAGTTGCTGATGATGGTTGATACACCGCCCCCTTGATCCCGGAAGGAGTAGAGGCAAATCGTCCTACTGGCCTAGAATTGGTTGGATACGAATTGGCCAGCTTGCCGAGGGTTTCTGCTGGAGTCTTACAAAGTATTAAAAGTTTATCATTTAATTTTGGGATTACAAAGTCTTTATCGTAGTTTTTGTTAGGTATTAATGTTTTAATGCAATTTTGTTGGGAATCAAGCTTTGCATGAATGTGCTCATCTTCCTCCCATGACTGTTAAAAATGTGTGCAGGCCCCACCCAGTTGCACACAGGAGCATGGCATCCAGCTGCAGCTGAGGAGAGACACCAGCACAATAGAAATACACCAACGGTCATTGTACTGTAGTGTGCATATAAAAGAAAAAAAAATCAACATTTTCTTTTTCTCCAGTTAACAGATTCAGTGCCAGTGTCCGGTTCTCTCATTTGTGACCACATGGAAAGATGGAAAAAGATAAGGCAAAAGTATGTTTCTTGTTATCTTCTTGTACTCACATTTTCAGTGTCCAGTGTACTCACAGCATCAGCCTGAGGGCAAAATCACCCTCTGACATCTGTCACAGTTTACTAAATCTCAGAAATATATTCGTGGGAAAACAACACAAGAATGAGTCGAGTTGACTTATGTTGGCCTTTCTTTTCTAGGTGGAAGGAGTGCTCCAACAAGAACCAGTTAAGATACAGTGAGAGTATCAAGATCCTCAAGGAGATGAAGGAGCTCTATGATCGCTAGCTGGTTTGAAGCTCTCCACCACACAATGGACTCTATGCAGCTGGAAGGGAGCCATGATGTCGTAATAGATATTTAAATTTGGCTGTCATTCGTTGGAAAAGATGACCAAGACGCCTTAATTACACTGTAACTCATACGTCCTATGCAATGAGGGGGAAAAAATTGAAGGATGTTAAAGTAACATGTAATGGGACTGTTTTTGTTCATAAAAGTGTAGTGTTGCTCTCTAATAAATTAACTTGCTCATCAGTCATGATATTCCAGGCCCATTGTGACTTTTTCACACCATTAAGAAGACATGTTCAAGTCTGTTGTAATCTCCTTCCAGGGAGCTTCCAGATTAGCATTCTGGACCAATTAGAAGTTACAGCATCTAAAATAGTTTAAAAAAAAAAAATCAGTTTGGGCAGAATTTAGTATTTAATAACCAGCTTGTTGATGTTGGAGCACTAAGTTCAGAACATCGTTACCCTTGTTTCCTCTTTTTTTTTTTCTTTTCCTCTCGTATACTTGTACGTGCACTTTTTAATTCCTCATAATGGATTGACAGCTGAGATATTAGTCATTTTTTGTTTTCTGTCTCTTTTTTTTAATTTATCTGGTTAAATAAGGTTAGAGGAGTTGGAATATGTCATGCCTAGTGATGAAGTAATTTCCTTAGAAACGCAACACATTCACACAGATGTCACAGTCTGGGTTACATTATGTTTTACGTATCACCTACTGGGAAAAAATGGCCAAAATTGTCATTTTTAATGTCTTTATAAACTAAGACAGATAATGCAGCAACACAGGTGCCTTAGATTCTGCATGTCTCAAAATTTGTTAGTAAAGATCAGTCGATGGCCATCCTGACCACTCCCCACAATTCTTCCTCTTTTTCAGTGCTTTTTAGTGCATGTTTCAGCTGTGTTATGCATTATCTGAGTATATGTTCATGGTTGCACGTGTTTATTCTTTTTATCTGATATAATAAATCCTGCCGCATGACTCCTCACTGCAAGATAGAGGGGTGATTACTTCCCCTTTACAAATGTTGCTTGTGTATACCATGCTATTCTAAAATTCGAAGAGTGGTTTCTTCAGAGGCACCACACTGCAATGACTGTGATATCCTGTCGGATCAAATGGTCTGATAAGAGTTCGTGTTTCAAGGCGGAAGGAAGTGATCAGCTCTTCAAAACTAGAACTTTATTTTATGGTTTATGTTGATGGTTTTGTCGTGAGAGGATTAAAAACATCAACTCAAAATCACTCTTTATCAAATGATTTATTGACAGTTAAGCATAATCTTGAAAGTTACAATGGGGTGTATTACCTCTTAAAGTAAAAGTTACATTTATAACTGCAGCATTTGTTGGGAGGAAAGTAATGCTATCAGTCTGCTTTAGCAAGTAAGAAAAGAATAAATGTGACAGATGCAAGTATCAGGGATTTTTCAACCTTAAATGAAAGCAGCTGCTCATACACAGGCTATTAAACATAACATTTTTTTGTTTCTTTTTATGCATATATGTATTGAATGGTCAGACCAATCAGATTTCCATGTTAATTTCGCTTTTTTGGAGTTATTTATTTACATCAACTGTTACGAGTTGTCAGTGCTCATTGTGTCCTTGTCAGTGAAGACCACGTTGTAATCCGTTAGAGTTGGGCACGTGTCTCTCCTCTCCCCAGGTGCGTTAGAGTCAGACTTCCGGGTAATTCGGGAGAAATGCGAGGACAAGGAGCGAGAGGACACAAATGACAAGTGGTCCTCAGCCAGGGCACTCTCCAGTACGTGGCATATGGATTGCTTGAGCTTTTTCATGAAATCATTGCACATGAAAACATACAGAATGGGGTTTAGGCAGCTGTTGAAAAAAGCTAGACACATAGCCAGTGAGCCCCCAGTGCGAATATAGCTCGGCTGTGATTTTCCACAGTACATTGATGTCAGGAACATAAAAACGTGGAAGGGTAACCAGCAGATAAAAAAGGCAAGAATGATGGAGATGATGATTTTGCGAGGCCGCTTTGACCTGCTCTTCTGCATGCGGGCTACACGAAATCCAATGGCTATGTAACTGGCAGTTACTATCAGGAATGGGATGATGAAGCCCACAGTAAAGCGGAAAATGATGAGAGAAGATTTTTCTTCACATGTTGCAGAGTAAGTGCAGTATTCGGCCCCCTTATACTCCTGGGTTACACGATAATAGGCAAACGGGATGCTGCAGGCTGCAGCACTCAGCCAGATGACAGCACATATGGCCTGAGCTTTGCGGACAGTGCGCTTGTTTTGTGCCCACACCACCACCCAGCTTGAGAGGCAACGATCCAGACTTATGGCCATCAGGAGAAAGATGCTGGCAAACATGTTGAGTGTACTCATGAAGCTGTTGAACTTGCACATGAAAAGTCCAAAGTGCCATTTGTATTCATGGGAAAGAGATATGGTCATGATAATCAAGAAGGCAGTAAAGATGAAGTCCGCTATTGCCAAGTTCAGAAACCAGACAGAGTTGACTGTTTTCTTCATTTTGAAGCCTGTGACATAGATGACCAGACCATTGCCCAGAGTCCCAACAATCGTTATCAAAGAGAAGATGACAATGGATATCAAAGGCAGGATGTCCATCCCAGCTGGTTAACCTGCAATAAAATTATTTCACAACCAAATAAGTGATATTGTATTTTTAAATTTGTTGGAGTTAAAAAGGAGATACTAAAAAAAATTGTAATTTTTTGTCATTTTTATAGTGATATTTTAGTAGTTTTCCTGTTACTTAGTCTATGCAACATTGACTCCTGAAATAGTCTAAGACAAATAAGTTCACCAGTAATCACTTAATACTGTACACATTTTAGGGTTAGGTCTTTTTCCACTAATTTCAGTCAAGATCTGCTCTGACCAGAAAATGCAACAAATTGATAAAACAAGCAAAAAATAAGGACTGTGTCCTCTCTGCATAACTAATTCTACTAATCCATGCAGTTTCAAAGCAATTAACATATATTCATATACAATTGTCTTATCTTACCAGTTATCTCTTTTGCGTGCAACGAGTCAAAGTTGGTCTCTGTCTGGCTCAGCTTTTTTGCATTGTCTCTCTTAATACTCCACCTTCTAACTTCATGTAAGCACCAATGAGAGAGTACTTCTGCTTCTGCTGTGGCTTTGCAACAGCAATACGCATGACAGAATTTGATAGAGCAAAGCTTATCCTTAAAATCACTGAAACCATGACCCAGATTTACACTTAAAAAATCTAAAATAATAATCTCACTGAGTGATTATTTCAGTGCTATGTGTTTTTTATTTCATGATATTATAGTTTCATTTCTACTGTACCTCAAAACTGTTTTTTATTTTATTTTTCTTGATCTTGAAATGCTTGTGTGCCGCAGAGCTTACATCCTTTAATTGCACTTAGGATTCCTATAGAAAACTGGGATGTCACTGGGATGACATGAGTTTTACATTTTAATACAAGAAAAAACAATACCCAATTATGTATGTGTTATCTTTATTTTAGGTTTTGTACGCAATTCCTTGCAAATGCATCAGACATTGTAATACACTGAGAGATCCAGGTCATTTACAGCCATCTTTGTGACAGCTAATATGGAATGACTCGTCGATCACAATGATGCATGTTTTGCGCATGTTTTGTGTTTGTTTTTCTTCAGTTTAGTTGGAAGCAAGAGTCTGGTCGATCCAGCCGCGCAGGTAGGACACGCGGGCGTACACGGCAGGGGTGCGCACGTTACAGTTGGAGGTGCCCCAGGACACGATACCAACAAGGTGCCATGCTCCACTCTTCTGACAGACCAGAGGTCCACCAGAGTCACCCTGAAATCAGACAAATACAGGGTTTTCTTCAGATGCTTTAGCTTTGTAGAATCAGGACAACTGACAACACTGAACGATGCACTTTGAATATGGATATGTTTTCTCGTGATTTCAAGCAGAAATTGTGAATCTCCATTTTTTTGCTCATAGCTTTTAATCATCACCAGTGATGGAGTGATAATAAAGTGATTAGTGATGTTTATTATCAAGTCGTGATTTATGATTACACACTTAATCATGAACAGACTACCTGTCGCTGACTACCTGTAGAGTTACGCATCTTTCTCAAAGATTTGTGGTTTTAGTCACTGAAATGGATCACTACCTGACAGGAGGACACTCCAGAGGCACCAGCACAGATCATGGCATCAGTGATTCTGTTGTAACCCCAGTACTGCTTGCACTGAGCAGGGCTGAGCAGAGGCAGGGAAGTCTGCTGGAGGTAGCGGGGGCTTGCTGTGAGGAGAGAAGAAGTGATGATCCTACCAAGGCCTTCATTTTGGAGATGCCTGCAGATATCTTGCTGTAGTAAAGAAACAGTTTAAAAGCAAGCGCTGACAAGCGCTGACTCACAGGTCTGGCCAGTCCTGCCCCACCCTGTGGTGACACAAATGGTTCCAGAGGGGATGCTGCTGCTGGAGGCGGCAAGGCATACAGGAGACACGCGGGATGTAAACTGCACTGGGGATGACAGCTTCAGGAGGGTGATGTCATTGTTGAAGTTCTGGGTGTTGTAGTAGGGGTGAGTGATGGCCTGAATGGATATGGGAGCATTTATCATGAACATTAGTCCTTCCCATATGTCCAGTGAATAACTACCACAGGTCTGCAAAAGGGACGTCCTTCATAAAACGCAGGATGGTAAGTTATGGTGTTGCTTACCCTGACAATGGACTTGACCTGAATGGGCTCGCTATTGTACTGGCGATCGTATTCTCCCAGGATGACACGATGATCTCTAGGGCTGGAAAGAATACAATGGAGAGGATAAGTGACGAATAACATATCAATAATAACTCTTGCATAATGTATTCTTGAAAAACTCTTGTGCGAATGTGGGACTTACGAAACACGGCAGTGAGCCGCTGTTACAACCCAGTTCTGGCTGATCAGGGATCCCCCACAAAAGTGGAATCCACGACTGTCCTAGAGAAGGAGTAGCCATGCTTTGATATATCACGCACTACAGCAAGAGAGTACAGCAAAGTTAATCAGGCACGGAGGGAGATCTGTAAGATACCTGAAGAGAGACCTGCCAGGGCCAGGAACCGGACACAGCGTTCTCCCCATTAACAATCTTGTTGTATCCACTCACTTGGGGTGTGATATTCGGGACCCCACACCCTGACGACGAAGCACACATTTGGAAAATGAACCTCACAAGTGCCATGAAATGTTGTGCATGTTGTGCATGCATCATTGTGTTTGGAATTATGCTGCTCTCCCTCAGGTAAGAGCGACGTGTGGAGCAGTCACTCACCCAGCGTGGATGCCACAAGAGCAAAGCAGCTGACAAGCAAGAACATGGCCATCTCTGGATCGCAATCTACTTACCTGAGACTGTGTTGTGTTAGGCAGAGGCTTATATATTTGTACCACAAACACCCGACCCTGAGCTCCATGTGTAGCACATGCACACACACACACAAACCACAGCAGGCACACCAATGGTTGGTGATAGGTCTGTGAAGCACACATCTGGTGATAAGTTACATAACACAAAACATAAAAGTACGCAGTCTTACACTTGTGTTTGAATTCTCGTGTACAGATAAGTTTTTGCCTTTAGAGAACAAATTGTTGCGTAATTATTCCATTCGTTAACAGCAGCCACTCTGTTTTCTCTGAAGATAGATAGATAGAGACTTTATTTATCCCCGAGGTGAAATTGGTTAAATTGGTAACATTCAGTTATTGCACCTAAATCACACAGAAAGTCTTAATGACATTCAAGGGGATATACTCATGTAGTATCTGAAGGTACAAATGGGATTTCATGGGTTTGTGATGTGGAGCTTGGGGCTCCTAGGTCAAAGAGTCCAGGTGACACATTCAATATTTCTAACTATTTGATATAAAGGAAAATGAAGTAGTTTACACGTTGATCATGAAGTTGTTTTCCTTTTATCTGATGCAATTTCCTGTGGGGGTTAACGCAAAAAGAGATATTGATCAATGTCTTTTCCGTTTACAGGAAAATATATTCTCAGGCCAGCTGCAAGATGTATGACATGGTGCATAACTTTTTTGTGTAGTTTTAATTGTATTGCATATGTTTTATTCTGCCGTGAAACATAAAGCCATCGAAAATAACACAAAGCATTGCAAAGATTTTGCAAGTCAGAATCTTTATTGATCTGATATTTGAAACTATAACTTTTCCTCCATTACACAGCAATTCACTAGGCACCTAAGTGATGGAGTACAAACAGGTGTTTAAAGTGAATGGATGTTGTAACTGTGTGTAAGATTTTGTGACTTAGAAACATGATAGGAAGAGTTTAAATAAAAACAAGCCTGTGATCTATTGTGATTGGATATGAATTATAGCTGGGGAGATAGTGTATTAGTGTTGAGATCTGAGCTAAAATTTCAGTCTAAGTGTTTAGTCGACCTCCTCGATAGTAGGACCAGAGGAGGTGCTGCCCCCTGCCCCACCAGGGAAGCCTCCTGGCATTCCTCCAGGCATCCCCCCTGGCATTCCTCCTGGCATCCCACCCTGGTACAGCTTGGAGATTATGGGGTTGCACACCTTCTCTAGTTCCTTCTGCTGGTGATCATACTCATCCTTCTCTGCGGTCTGAAAAATAGAATGACAGAAGATATCATCTTAACCAGGAAGTTGAACAATTTCTCCACATTATTTACACAATGAGAACATACAAATGTAGCCATAAGGTAGGCTACACAACCCTTTCACAACATGAGACAAAGAGGAAGCTGCATCTCTGGCGAACTGCACATCGAGGCTGTGAAAAATCACCTGGTTTCTGTCCAGCCAGGCAATGACTTCATTACATTTATCCACAATGGTCTTCTTGTCCTCAGGGCTGATCTTGTCCTGGAGCTTCTCGTCTTCCACAGTGCTCTTCATGTTGAAGGCCAGAGATTCAAGAGAGTTTTTGGCTGTGACCTTGTCTCTCTGGGCCTCATCCTCAGCCTTAAAACGCTCTGCCTCTTGCACCATGTTCTCAATGTCCTCCTTGCTCAGCCGGCCTGTAGTAGGTTGGGTACAAATCTCTGAACTTCATGTGCAATGATTACGCATTTATTATGTGCAGCATTCTTTCAGCTAATGGGATTTGTAACATGTAATTCACCCGATCTAATTAAGAACTATCTAATGTGATCATCTACCTTTATCATTGGTAATGGTGATCTTGTTCTCCTTTCCAGTACTTTTGTCCACTGCAGATACATTGAGAATGCCATTGGCATCAATGTCAAAGGTCACCTCAATCTGCGGGACACCTCTGGGAGCAGGTGGGATGCCAGTCAGCTCAAACTTTCCCAGGATGTTATTGTCCTTTGTCATGGCTCTCTCACCTTCATAAACCTGGAAACAATTATTCACACCGTTAGATGAATTGCAATAGACATTTGAGCATCTATTGTAAATGTAAAATCTGCTCTACCTGAATGAGCACGCCTGGCTGGTTGTCTGAATAGGTGGTAAATGTCTGGGTTTGCTTGGTGGGGATAGTTGTGTTCCTTTTGATAAGGACAGTCATTACTCCTCCAGCAGTCTCAATTCCCAAGGACAGGGGTGTGACATCCAGCAGCAGCAGGTCTTGGACATTTTCAGACTTATCACCAGCCAAGATGGCTGCCTGAACAGCTGTGAAGAATTTTCAAACAGTGAAAATGAGCCAACCACTAGATAGATAGATAGATAGATAGATAGATAGATAGATAGATAGATAGATAGATAGATAGATAGATAGATAGATAGATAGATAGATAGATAGATAGATAGATAGATAGATAGATAGATAGATAGATAGATAGATAGATAGATAGATAGATAGATAGATAGATAGATAGATAGATAGATAGATAGATAGATAGATAGATAGATAGATAGATAGATAGATAGATAGATAGATAGATAGATAGATAGATAGATAGATAGATAGATAGATAGATAGATAGATAGATGGAGAGGCTCACCGGCACCATAGGCCACAGCCTCATCAGGGTTGATGCTCTTGTTGAGGTCACGTCCATTGAAGAAGTCCTGCAGGAGCTTTTGAATTTTGGGGATACGCGTTGAGCCGCCCACCAAGACAATGTCATGAATCTGAGACTTATCCATCTTGGCATCCCTCAGGGCCTTCTCAACGGGCTCAAGGGTTCCACGGAACAGGTCAGCGTTCAGCTCTTCAAAACGGGCCCTGGTGATGGAAGTGTAGAAATCTGTGCCCTCGAAAAGTGAATCGATCTCAATGCTGGCCTGGGTGCTGCTGGAGAGGGTGCGCTTGGCTCGCTCGCAGGCTGTGCGCAGACGACGTACGGCGCGCTTATTGTTGTTGATCTCCTTTTTAAACTTGCGCTTGAACTCTGCAATAAAGTGGTTCACCATGCGGTTGTCAAAATCTTCACCACCCAAGTGAGTGTCACCTGCAGTGGACTTGACCTCAAAGATGCCATCCTCAATGGTCAGGATTGACACATCAAAAGTGCCTCCTCCAAGGTCAAAGATAAGGACGTTACGTTCACTGCCAACCTGAAATCAATGGTTAAAATTACAAATACGAAGGTGAAATCCGGCCATGGGTTGCATTTTATAAAATAGCCACCTTTTTGTCCAGGCCGTAAGCAATCGCCGCAGCAGTGGGCTCATTGATGATACGCAGTACATTGAGACCAGAAATAGTTCCAGCATCTTTGGTGGCTTGGCGCTGGGAGTCATTGAAGTAAGCAGGAACTGTGATGACAGCATTGTTCACAGGCTGTAAAAACAGCAAGATTTTAGAACAGACTGTTCTAAACAGAGTGTGAAAACCTATTGTTCGTTGTTATCAGGAAATCAGGTGTTACAAATCTGCAAGATAAAGCTACAGGAAGTGATTTGTCGGTAAGTCCATATAAGAGTCTACCAGCAATAGGTTCTGGGTTTTCCATTCATTGCAATCAGCCCCTAGTAAACGTTATTTGCAACACTTTGTTATATACCGATTATCACTTACCTTGCCAAGATAGGCCTCTGAAATCTCCTTCATCTTGGTGAGGACCATTGAGGAAATCTCCTCAGGGTAGAAGGTTTTGATCTCACCCTTGTATTCAACTTCGACCTTGGGTTTGGTCGAGTCATTCACAACCTTGAAGGGCCAGTGCTTCATGTCTGACTGCACCACGGCATCATCAAACTTACGGCCAATCAGACGCTTGGCATCTGCAGGAGATTAAAAGAGTTGAACAGTTAAACATGGAGAGCTGGGTTTTCATCATCAAAAACAGCAGAGATGTGGAGAATGCCAATTATAACTTCATTATTATTGTTGGCCTTGTGTCTTTTGGACATTGTGGTTCTCACCAAAGACAGTGTTGGTTGGGTTCATGGCCACCTGGTTCTTGGCTGCATCCCCAATCAGTCTCTCAGTGTCTGTGAAGGCCACATAGCTGGGTGTGGTCCTGTTTCCTTGGTCATTGGCAATGATCTCCACTTTACCATGCTGGAATATTCCCACGCAGGAATACGTGGTTCCCAGATCAATGCCTACTGCTGGTCCTTTAGACATCTTGGATGAAAAAAAAGGTGCAAATAGGGGATGCTGTTAGACTAACTCATGTGGGCATCACCCAAGTAAAGATCCATATATATCCTGATGTTTATATTTCTAATAGTCTCTGTGAAACTACATACTATTAACACGTGTACCTTCTACAGGTTTGCCTACGCAGTGGTGCCTGCCCTTGTAATATGCATAGGTCCAGATGCAAGGCCATGTGAATCTCCGTAGTGAAGGAATGACATTTACGACGAGCTGGCTTAAACCACCGTCCTGACACTGACACCATGTCACGCTGCTCTTTAAATCCCTCTCTTCCCCCTGCTTCTCTCTCTACTCCTCTCTCAGCAACATAACACTAACGTGTCTCAGATGGGCTGATGAAATGTGATGTACTAATCCAGGAACACCGTTTGGTGTATCTATGTTCCGACAGCTGGTTCCAAATAACTTACAGCTTCAGTATCAGTGTATCTATGTGGGACTGGATGGAAGATGACTAAAAACCGTAAGATTACTTATCAGTGTCTGCAAGGCATGACCTAATATACAAAGCTCACAACTTGGCAGTACACTTAGGAAACCACAACTCTGAAGTGTTGCACTCAAACTTATTTGACGAGCAAAATGCATGACAGAGGCCCCTTCTGCAAAGCAGCTGTCATGTTGCTAAACTAAGACAGGAAATGAAATGAAAGAGACAGCAAAGCCAAGTAAAATGAAGCTTATCATGTCGACTCACAAACGATAAAGTGTAAATACAGTTATAATATAGGCCTTGATTAAAAATGGTGGTTTTTTTTGCCTCTTTGCCTAATGGGGGAAAGTATGTTCCAGAACAGCCTCTGCTACAGACTATTGAATTATCTCTCGTTATCCTGTTGCGTAACACAGACCAGAAAATGCTGACATAGTGCTGTTGCTTCACTCCACGTCCTGAACGAGTATGTGAAAAAAACAAACCTCAAAAAACAAAATTTAAACTTAAAATACTGAAAACAAAAAAAAAGCTTTGTTTTACAGTCTGTCGTATTCATGCTTTCTAGGTAATGCACAGGCAGTGGCAAGCTCACATCCAACTGACACTTGTGACATGGAAATGAAACATTAGAATCACCCAACCAAATGTTTGTTTCCTGAACAGACATAGACTTGTGTAGTATGGGATTCTGTCTCAGCTTGTCATGCTATTTTATTGTATTGTGACAGACACCATGCAAGCCTTGCTTATTTGGGAACACGTCTTAGAATTGCCCGTTAGGCCTTTAAAGCAGCAAGCAAGACAGACTGCAAGCAAGACTTCCCATAGAAGGGGGGTTACCTTGTGCCGTCAGACCTTCAAGACTTGAGAGATTACTGAGTGAACGTGATGCTACACAACACTCCTCTCCAGCACTGCTTCCCCTCTCCAGGCAGGCGGGCTAAAAGGACGAGTGTTTCTGCTCCCCAGTGTATATAGAGCAGGGAGAGCCCACCAGGGTGTCAGGTGACTCCATCAAGGAAAGTTCTAGGCCCATGACTGTGCTGACTGGCTGGATTCCCTTGACAGAAAGCCTACAGTTGTCACTTCACTAGCACTCTGCTAGTTTGGCAAAACTAAGTGAAATTAAGAACCGCAAATCTTAGGCTCTGATTTAATCCACTCATAGTGGAAACGTCGTCCTGATAGGTGATGAAAATGGCACAGGGTATTCACATGCTTGACCACACACCTTGCTGGCATGGTGAACTGCGGGTCATGGATATTAACTTATTGCTTTTTGCAGCATTGTGAAAATGGCCCTGAGCTAAGGTAACCTTGGGGACGTGGACAACAAGACTGTGTTTGTTCCTTGCTCAACTCAGAGGCACATGCTAATTCCTTTTGCAGTACAGTCGCTTAAACAGAGAAGCTGTCAGTAGCTGTGTGTTTTCTTGCAAAGTTTTAGGGTTAGATTGACGAGGTTCCTCACATGTCGTGGTGTGCTTGAGCCCCACATCCGGTTCAGCTGTTGCTTCAAAGATTGAGGAAATGCAGCCCATTATATAACATTTTCACTCACAAACTGTTCAGTATTACCTGCTCTATATTTCTCAGATATAATAGTTTTACAGGTGGATGTATTTGCTTTCCTGTATTTCAAACATACATTTTTATCTCAGTTATCTGTTATTTATTTCACACAAATCAACAATATGAATACTGTCAACACCACACAGTAAACAATTACCAGTAGTTTTATTGAAGTGTCATTTTTCAGGTTGTTTACAATATGTATAGGGTTCAATCTCTCTTGGCTATCTCTGGTCTCTCTGCCAGGCCTAAAAGAAGTGGATGTCTATTCCTGTCACGTAGGCCTCTCTGACACATGGGCCATCTGGCATAAATACTGGTCTGTTAGTGACTCCACCTGTTGCGCCACAGCAGAGTTTGGCATTAACCCGCTCCTGTCAAGTGGCTCTTTTCAGAAAAGAGAACATTACATTACACAACATTACATACTTTGCTTGACTTGAATATGAAACTTTGGCTACTGCATATGCACAGAATTTCAGGAGAGTAAGTAAAATATCTTCATAAAATAAATACTGTACATTTACAATTAACAGCAAGAACTAATCCAACATAAAGGAAGCAGCCATCAGTAGATTTTCCCTCTGAAATAAAATCTAACATACTGAATACTTTAAATATATTTAACAAAGTATGTCTCCCATTGAAACTTATGGTATTATGACAGTCGTTGACATCAGTCATATAAATAGTAGCTATCACTTTAAAACAAGTAAACTACGGAGCTGGTAAAGAAAATCCTCTTCTTTGCTCTTGTGTGCTCTGCAGTGTCCATTCATGTAGTCCCAAGCACATCGCTTGCAGTAGTTGTACAAATGGTGCTCTGCTCTCTTCAGTGTGCTGTTCAGGTCCAGTGTTCCCTGAAGGCTGCACAAAAAAGGCAAAGGTGTGAGCCACACACACACTTTTGTGAACAAAACGGCACAACATTATTTTGTGAAGAGGCATCAACATCTCAGTGTTTGCAGTGGACATACCTGCTGGTAAACTGGATGAGCTGTACATCGTCTCGGCACCTCAGCAGAGACTCTCTGTGCTCTAAGAGGATGGCCGCACAGATGAAGAGCTCAAATGTAAAGTCAGTGTTGATGGCCTGCTGCTTTGACTCTGAACTGACCTCTGCACACACTGCAAGGATATTGACATTTAAGAGAAGTGACTTGTTCACTATACCCAGCTTCACTTATTCTGCCATGTTCTGTTCAGTATTTTACCTGCACTGCATTTTCGTGCCAGCCTTTCCTGATACCGGGCTCTGTCTACTTGCTGGGAGATGAGCTCCAGGTGGTCACAACTCAGGATCTCAAATAAACGCAATGCCTCACTGTGCTCAAACTCTCTCTGGAAACCCAGCAGTAGCCACCTTTAAGAAGGGACACATACACATACACAAATAAATAAACATACACATGTGACTATGGCATAAAAGCACCCATCCAGAATACAACTAAAAGATACAACCAAAGGTCTACACAGATCTACCTGTGGCAGAAGGTGAAGCTCTCCATGCTGTCTGTGACCAAATGAGCATAAAGCTGCGGGTCTAGTTCCTTCAACAGGGCTGCCTCCAATTCTGAAAGATGTACGATACATCTTTTTTACATGTGCAAAACAGCAAAACTTAGAAGTAATTTACTGGCTTGGTATGAGATTGTGTTTTATTCCTGTTCAAATTCCAATCCAGGCACCAAGCTAAGCTCTTTTACATGAACCAGTCTGAAATGCAGCTACAAAATTGAATTAAATTAAATCATTTTCCTGGAGGCATATTTTCAATAGCTCTATTATACCGCTAGAGGTCACAATCTGTTGTGCAATTATACTTAGGGCCCTGTCTCATGGTACAAGATGTCTTGTTTATTAGGCAGTATATTTGTGAAACAAAATCTTGCATTTCCTTTTGGTGAGCTCACCTATTTTTCTGTGCAGGCCATCAGCCTGGAAATCCTTGGAGAATTTCTCCATGTAGCAGGAAAAACTCCAGAAAGTGTCCACCTCGGAATCGAGGACCTCCAGGAAGCGGCTGCACAGGTCGTTCATTCCCTGGGCGTAACTGACCTCTGGTTCAATGACAAAGACAACATACAGACACAAACAATGAGTGTCTTCAACAGCACATCACATGGCTTTTAGTGTTGTCAAGTTTTGTCAGTGTCAAATGGCCTGAGGTGTCCTCACTGTGATCATTTACCTGGATGAAAAGCAGCATATGTGATGAGGATGTCTCTCAACACCAACAAGTTACCCAAACCTTCACCTCTGCACACACAAACAGCAGGAACAGTTTAACACATGGATAGATGCATATTTTAAAGTAAATTATTATCAACAATTTAGGGTTGTTGTCACTGATTTCTATTTTCCATTTTATGCATGGATGTTTAGGTGTTATTTGCGTTATTGTAGAAGCATGCTTGTAATTCAGGTAATCACACTGGTTCTGTATCCCTGAGGAGCAGGAGACAAGTGATCAGTGCACGTCCAGCTTCAAGCATCTAAACTTAACAACACAGCATGACTCCTGTTTTTTTTTAAATGTTTAAAGGCCTCACTAAGGGTTAACAATGTATGTTAAAGGAAGAACAATTGATTTAACATGAAAAACTGACACTGAATTGCTTGTTCTGTTTCCTTTCAGTGTCAACTGAGGTGAGAGGTATCTATATTCTTTTTCACACAGGTCATGTTGTCAGGCTTATGATCACTCACTGGTAGTAGCTCAGGTCTCTGTTGGTTCGGGGGGCATCCTTATCAATGATGCGTATTGCTTCCCGCAACTCATTATGGTTAAATGTGACTCGCTCAAACAATATCTGTTGATGGAAGGGAGATAAAGAGAATGATCATGTAACCATTAAGCACTTCAGTGTTTCCATTACATTTCAATGGGCATCCTTTTTTTACCGCTGTGACCCAGACTGTAAATTGTACGATGCTACTTGTAAATTTGTTCATAATTGTAAATCGCTGATTCTGGTGACTATTGTACTGAAGTTACATTTGAAATGTACAAATTTACCAGCTACAGGCAAACAATCTTCAGTCCTCCCAATTTGAAGAGTTTTCATGTTTAACCTTTCAAATCTTCTCTTTTTTACAAATAAGGCAAAAAACTTTTTACAAAATAAAACACAAAACCATAAATCCAGTAGCAAAACGCTGAAAAGATGGTGTGAGTGAGACAAAAATGAAGATAAATGCAGCCAAAAACCCATAAAGAGTTGATCAAATCACCGACCAGTGAAACCTCTAGCATGGGCCAACAAAACTGGACATATAAAAAAACCTAGATCACCATGTTTAGGTTTTCTCCCCCAGTGTAATGTGCCCCAAGTCGACCCCAACCACCACCCCAATCATCTAACCTGTGCCTGAAGCTCCAAGAAAGCCATTCTGTCTCTGACCTCCTCTGACTGGTCCTGGGTCTGCTGCTCGACCTGTACCTGTCTCTGGTCAAAATACCTGACTGCTGCCACCAGCTCAGCTGCAATGGACGACACAGCGCCATGAAGTCAAATACATGTTTACAAAGAGCAAAAGTGGAAGAAATACGACCTCTGGTGTCAGGGAAGGTGGTTATTGAAGCTTTTACCATCAGTGCCGTTGAGGTACATGCGTAAGGCAGATGGAAGAAACTGTTGCCACTTCCTCTTCATGACCTGGTAGCGTACGACCAGCTGTTCCTGCAGCAGAGACCGCTCTAGGAAGGTTGAGCTGCACGGGTACATCCCAAAGAGGAACCGCCACACCAGGCCACGCTCTGCAGGGGACACACCACCTGGACAGGGGTCAAAAACCTGTCAATCGGTCACAGTAGCTTATGTACCTTATTCACCAGTGTTTTCAAGCTAAGAGCTCAATTTAGGAGTTATTGACGTTCAAATCAATCAGGAACCAACCAAAACAAACCACAAATGGATCAAAGCAATATGATTTGGTGAACTTTACCCTGCTTTAAACAGGATTTGAGATGTCTTACATCATTACATCATCAACTGGTGCTTTGGCTTCCATGTTTGCAAGGATGGAATGTGCACAAAGGTCGGGAGGCCACTGAAGTTTCCACATTCCTGCCCGCGGATCAAACAAACAATGTGATGTTTTGACTCCTCTGTGCAGATTGTCCTGTGCTTGACTGTGTGAAAACCTTTACAATTTTAACAAAAAAATAAAATAAAATAAAATAAATAAATACTCTGCAGGGCAAGCCAGTACCAGCACCGGGGCAGTATAAAAGCTGCGCATGGGTCTTTGACCACATTGATGTGCTGAGGCTCCAAAACACATGTCTTGGGGTCACACGCTTCACTGAATATTTTGATCTAGCTGTTGAATTTCATGTGATCACATTCTGCTTCTTTGAAGTTACCAGCCCCCGACATGGTATCTGTTGTTTTATCAAAACAGTCACGCTGTTCTTTACTTGAGGCGAATTCCTTGTAAAACTAAACAGTAGTTTTTAGAGAATGGTTCAACTGTGGACCTTGTCCTACAGCAAAGCATCACTTGACTTCCTCTTGGTCTGTCGGGCATATGGTCACAATTCACCGATACATCTGGACCTTGTGGTTAAAAGGATTATTCTCTAAATTTATCCTGTAGCAGCAACTGTGTGGAAACAGTTTTAGTTTTCCACACACCAATGTCAAAATTAGTCATATTATTACCTGTGCAACTTATCTTTCATTATTAGGACCCAGCTGCCAAATTCAGAATTCCAAGTGGCATATTTTAGATGACGTCACTGTTCATCATCCTGTCAGATACACTGCAAAGGCTGTTGCACATACAACATACATCACTTTTTTTCCAACTGATTTTTCAACAGATTCTATTTTCATTAAGCCCTTTTCATTTCGGTACTTTTAACGCATTGCATTGCCTCTGAAAACACTATGAATTGCCTTGTGAATGAATGCAAGGCTTCAGTCTTTGGCTATTTCACTGTTTGGCACCAATACACACTGTACACGCCTCTTTATTGTGTTTGCACTCTTGCAACCTGCCCTCCTTCAGATAGATAGATAGATAGATAGATAGATAGATAGATAGATAGATAGATAGATAGATAGATAGATAGATAGATAGATAGATAGATAGATAGATAGATAGATAGATAGATAGATAGATAGATAGATAGATCTGCAAGTTAAAGCACAGTCACCGACAGACACGTGTATTATCGCATTTGAAGTCAGACCAGGCTCATGTGTGTCGGCTGTTGGTACCAGATGTTAGTGTACGGGACTACCGTTTTTGAAGATGTGCATCCTCAGCCTGGACTCGTCCACCCTCCCCTCGGCGTCCATCACTCCGGGTAAGGTGAGGCGTACGGCGGGCAGGGCTGCGGAGCTGACCCCGGCCACCCTCCTCTGCAGGCGGACACACGGCTTCTCCCCTGCCGTGTCCCGCAGCTGACTCCCGCAGCTCAGAGCTTCCATCCCTACATGCGCCTATTCCCATAAGGTCACATCCTGCTGTAGAAAAATACGTCCTAAAAGCCCAGCACCAAGTCTCAAGCAGCCTCTCTTGGAGTCATATGACTCCACCGTGAGATCCCAGTTTGGGCCACATTCCAGATAGTGAGGGTTCACTGTGGGTCTCACTCCACCTAGTGGTTCCACAGCAAGAGACAACCCAGCAGCAGCTGCGAATAAGCGACACAGATCTCTGCTTTATTGTTATGAATACTGTAATAGAAAATATCTCTCTCAGTACAGAGTGCAATATAATTCCACGTCGTTCAATCGTTCAGACTGTGCAAGAAACCTCAAATTCTTTAAAACCACACACATCATTCAAACCAGTATGAAGTTGTGACTTAGAAGTGTGTATGGTTTTAATGTCTGTGTTTTATAATGTGTTTTATAATTTTATGTATGTTTTTATTGCATTATTGTTCTTACACTGTAACGCTGTTTGCCTTTCAAATATAAAGTGCAATATAAAAATATATATTTTTTTTTTTCATTATTATTATTATTATTATTAGTAGTAGTAGTAGTAGGCTACTAATAGTAGTAGTATTGTTTACACATTACACCATTGCTGTTGCCATCGTTAGCATCATCATCAGTCTTTTTTCACGTTTTTTTTGTATCACCGATAAATGTTACATCAATGTAGAAAAAAAATCTTAAATCAGCACTGGCTGGTTCTGATATAATGCTATTCTGGTTTTCAGGATTGCTAAAAGCACTTAAATGGATTCACACATTGGCATGGTGTTGCAGAGACTATTCTACACTGTCCAGCTGCTGCACCATAATTTCTAACCATCCACATACATTGGCACACCAATGACAGAGAATTAGGGGCAATTTTGCATTCAATATCTTTTATGGATTATCTGACTTGCAGTAGCCCTGGATTGAGCCACCGCTCAATGGACGACTGCACTGCCCCTGAGTTACAGTTGCCCCCCAAGTTGTAAAACCACACCTTCAACTTCCTGTTTCTCACTTCAGTACAGATGAGCAAGAGGAAACTCACCAATGTCAAATTCTTGTGCATGTTGCAAAAGCGCAGCAAAGTCCTTAGCCTCTTCTGGATCCCATTCACAGTGAGTAATCTTTATGCTGAATTTATGTAGAAAATAGCAGAATACAGGTAGAGCTTTGTGCTGCTGCTGTTTATCCAAACTCATTCTTCAGGACTGTGTTGAACTCTGAATTTTCATCATCAGATGAAGCTGCTTGTTGTCTTTGATCTGAATCTCCTGTTGGTACTGGCCTCTAAGTCAAATGGTGGGTGCATTATTAGGTTAATGTCTTAACTTTTCTTTTTATCTCATAAATTATGAACTTTAAAATAATGGAAATCTCTTTTGGTTCTGAACACAGGTGAAAAGTGGGGCTTTGAAGTGAAAGAGAAAAAATTATATGCAACGGTAGGCTCAAATGTGAGCATATCGTGCAAATTTACCCCAGCAAATGGGATCAAGTTTGGCGTCTTCTGGAAACAAAATGGGACAGAAAAAATTGCGATAAATGATTATGACAAAAATCCTTTCATTTATCACCCAAATGTCTCATACGTGCTAACCAAGTACCAAGGAAAGACCACGCTCATTGGAGATAAAGCCAAGGGAAACTGCTCTCTCCTCATCTCGGATGTCCGGGAGGATATTCAAGACATTTATGTGAGACTGACCTGGGACAATGACCAGTACAGTTATCTAAATCACACTGTCTCCGTTCTGGTTAATGGGACTGGTAAGAATTGCAATAAAACAGTTGAAAATAGAATCCTTGTTTCAGTAAAGGGAAATTGAATAACCACTTTGTTGTGTTTCTTCCACATGGCTCAATTTGAACATCAAAAAAACTAACAGGTATCATCTAGTTTTCACCTATGAATTTGTTTCTATTACTCTCAATTTTCTTGTGTTATTTCCACAACTGTTTCCCCAAAGTCTAAATTGAACTATGATGACTTTTTTCTCACATATCTCATACTGTATGTGCCCTGAACAAGCTGAGGGTCAACAAATGACATCTGCACAGTTTGTAATGCATCATGAGTTCATGTTATCGGAAAAGTTTTGTAAATGTCTCCACAGTGAAAGAAAACTCCAACGATAGCTTATTTCTGCCTCTGGCCATTTCTCTACCAATTGCTGCACTTCTGATCATCATTTCTGTCACTGGAATTGTCCTTTTTATAAAGCGTAAAAGGTAACTTCACCATGTGCTCATTTGAAAATTGAGCAGATATCTTGAAAGTCTGGTGACATAGAGAACAAGAAATAAGACACAATTTACATTTGATTCACAATTATTTCTGGCAACCTACTTTCATAGGTCCAGCCCTGTGAACCGGGAGGGCTCTCAATATTATGCCAACTTTAGGAGAGCATCATCAAACCAAGCAAACAGGTTTGTTCTTTGATTTTTTTTTTTTTTTTGAGTAAACATATACACGTTACTGGATGTAATTACAGCACAACACATTACGCCATATTTCTGATAACATTTCAAACGTGTTTCTTTTTCTCTTTTTAGAGAAGCATCTTTGAAAAACCAAGACAAATGGAAGGCCACTGATGATCCTATTTACATCAACGTTGAGGTACTGTACCTCCAGTCTGTTCTGGACCTGATACATATACGTGTTTTCTTTTCCCTCCATGTGAAGTAGTCCCAAGGCAGATTTTTAACAAATGTTTGTAGACCATTGGTATGGCAGGAACCACTGTCACCTACCCGCACATGTATACAAGATAGCTGGGTATCTATAAAGTAACAAATCTTCTGTCTTTATAGGTCCGTCCTGCTCAGATGGATCGAAGTATGGATGACCGAGACAATATATACGCAAATGTGGATTATTCAAAATAGCAGGAAAGACGCATCAACTTCAGCTTTAAGCTACACGCACACACACTTCTTAAACCCTCATCAACAGTTTTTTGTAACGGTCATGATAGGACTTCTGTTTTCTTTGGAATGTGTCTTTCATGCTAATGACTGGGGAGGGACTACTCACAGACTGTGCAACTTGGCACTGAACTTTAAGGGCCTCCATTCTTTCTTAATATTTGTCAATTGATTTCCTGTGTCATATGTCCTGGAGCTGAAACTTCTGTTTTCTTATTCTGGTGCAGCTTCTGTTTAAGCTTCAAGTTGTTGTTTAATGTTCTTGTCTGAGATGTTGACAGAAAATAATAACCAAACTCTCCTGTAGTGTGTGTGTGTATGTATGTATGTGTGTGTGTGTGTGTGTGTGTGTGTGCGTGTGTGTGTATGTGTGTGTGTGTGTGTGTGTGTGTGTGTGTGTGTGTGTGTGTGTGTGTGTGTGTGTGTGTGTGTGTGTGTGTGTGTGTATATGTTAATACACTATGAACAAAGTAGGCCAGTGAGAGTTTCCTCAGGGGAGAGACTTCTTTGACCTTGGTTGTTTCAGTGTACTGCATACTTGGCACAGACTTCATCATAACTGTGAGACTGTTGTCTCTCACACTGTTCACAAGTGAGGATTTTGTCTGTTTCATGCATGTTTATGTTGCAGTTTCTCTCATATGATGCAATACACAACAATGTATCAATCCCCTTCAGCTTCATCTCAGTTCCCAAGAAATGTATGTTACAACCAAAATACCAGTAATTCAGCAGACATTTTGCATGGTTAGTAAAAAGTTACAAGCTAAAGTTTGGAGAGTATTTCAATAAACAACTTCTTGTTTGTCCTTATGCAACTTATCTTGAATTCCTACACTGGCTCAGCAAGTGTTGTGACATTGTTTATTCCATCCATTCTTCCATCCAGATCTCCAGTCTATGACATCGCCCACAGACCTGTTGAGACAGGTTTCATACAAAAGCCAATTCATAGTGCTATAAAGAGGCAGAGAAATTCATCAGAAATATTCAAATATTGAAATTACATTGCACAATGTAAAATTGTACTAAAAAACAAATAATGCACTTTAAAATTAATAAAACAAGCAGATAGAAAGTAGTAAAGTGAAAGTAAATGGTTGAAATTGACAGTGGGAAAGCTGATGTAAAAAAAAAAAGGTTTCAGCCTTCAGTAGTTGATTGTTTATGCACACCTCAGGAAGGTTTTTCCACAGGTGAGAAACATAGAAGCTAAATGCAGCTCCACACCACTTGGTCCTGACCCTGGGATATCCCTGCAAAAAGAATGCAGTCAAATGCCCTTTTCAACTTTGTGAAGTCCCCCCTCATGAGAGATGCAGCTGAACTTGTGTCTCTGCTTTCAGTAGGAGCACAGATAACACATTAAATGGCAACAATTCCCAAGTCCTTGACCTGTGCTGTGGCTGAGCAGCGATGAGCTCATGCTTTTGAGCTCAACAGCATGTGATACACTTGTGAAGCATGACTATAAAAGTGACATCCAGGAACAAGGCACAATGCTCATCAGCTCTGCAAGTAAGGTGACTGATTCAGCTGTCAAGAAACTCAGAGGTGAGTGGATGTTTTTGTGTTTGTGCAACAGATATGAAGTTTGCTTTTGATCACACTTCTTTCACACTGCTTTTGATCTCCTCCTTATCAGGGATGCAGCTCAATTTGTGCCTTTGCTTTCTGCTACTACAAGGTGAGTCTCACATTAAAAGACCAAATGGAGGACAGTATTTCATCATCAACTAATGATCCATTGGTCTGTCTTATTTTCAGCAGTCTGCTATGTGCAGTGTTCGACAGACCAATGGACAGCGAACATACCTAGAAGTCTTCCTGCCCTGCAGGGCTCCTGCGTGGTCATCCCTTGCACCTACACGTATCCCAAGCCCAAATCTGGCCAGATCCTGAACAGATGGAGGGGATTCTGGAAGTTAGGGAAAAAAATCATCTCGACCAATCTCCCCAAATGGAAAGTGCCTCTGGAATTCAAAAGGCGAACCCAGTTTTTGGGAGAGCTGCGTACACGCAACTGCACCATGCTGCTGGACGGTGTGAGGCAGACGGATGTTGGTCCTTTCTACTTCAGGATTGAAATGCCCCAGTACAAGAGCTTCACCTACTCAGAAAATACTGTGTACATTGATGTTATGCGTGAGTATTGCGGCGATTATTTTGATAATTTCTGGCAACATTTTATCCACTAACTTATGTTTGTATGGTTCCACTCTGCAGGAGTCCCAGAGCCTCCGTCTCTCGACATCGAGATCGATGATAAGGTGAGGGCCTCTTGCTCTGTGTCTCACACCTGCCCATCTATGCCCCCGCAATTCTTCTGGAGCCGCACTGGAGTCATCACCCATCGATCTAAGAGGCTGAGTAACGGAGTGTGGCAGAGCATGTCTGTCCTGACCTTCAATCCTCGACCCCGTGATTTCAACATGCCTTTGAACTGCACAGTTGTGCACAGAGGAAGAAAGCAGGCGACAAACTCCACAATTCTCAGAATATGATGTGAATCACCAAGGAGCTTAAGATAGCCCTCAGCTGATTTGTTGTTAATTGTTTGTTAGGATAAGTACATAGAGAAGCATAATCGGCCAGTGTAGAAATCCAGAATGAAAGAAATGCCTCTTTTACTCTTATGTTATTCACCTCTGTATCTCAATGGAGAGTTTTTTGATTAAGACTTCTGTTTGTAGTTCAATGCTTTCGTTAAATCTTTCTTACATTCACTTTAATGGACATTCTCAGCAAAGATTAGTCATACATAGGCCCTGTAATAAATCCTTCCTCCGTAACATTAGTGATTTGTCTTTTTGTGAACTTTTATAGACTAGTAATTTCAGAGGATATAACTTGCTGCTGTATTGCATTGTTACAGGCATTTCATTGCTGAAAATGTCATGGACAAAATACACAATTAATGTTGAATCTAATTAAAAAGTAAAACACAGACTTCTCTGCTCATTGTGCACCAATGCACGACCAGGCCATCAAGGTCTGCGCAGATTCACAGAATGCATTCAGGGCCCTCTTTTTATTATCTGTCTGCTTTGTGAGAAGGTGTATGGGTGTGACAAAAGTCTATCAGACCAGCTATGTTCCATTTGTTACTTGTTCATCAGCAGCATGACAAGTATATTCTTAGTTCTGACTCCGATAAAGAGGAAGTTCAAACACTGGACACACTGGATTAATATTTCTGCAATTGGCGTTGCGACTGAGTTTCCGATTCTGTATGAAAGTGGCATTGCAACACACCCTATTATTTCCCTATTATTTATTGTAAATTAAGCTGATTTTTACATGACACATTGATCAGACAAGCAGGCAGAAGAAGTCTGGATGACAGACACAACAACTGCAAACACTGCTACAGAAGACAGCATATTAACAACATGTTTTCTCAAAACTTTCTTGTCCCAAACCAGGTAAACGATGCCAACTCCAGCTGCTCTTCAGGTAATTTCATCAGCCTTACATATTGGCATATATTGCATCTGCATCACTCCTGTCGAACTACAAAAGAAAGTATTCAACATTTTTTCTTCCAAACATGGAAATAACTGGTTTTGAAAAGAAAACGAACGTACCTCAACATTGCTATATATCGGATCGTTGTTATAAATGCTATAACCTTGTGCGTCATCATCATAATTCTCTTTTCTAGGAACAGATTGCGCAAAACACATTGGTCAAAAAGGTGAAGGAACTTCAGCTCAAAATCAAGTATTGAATGACTGATACCTTTTTGTAACAGCATAGTGGGGGAGGTCCAAATCTCTCCCGTTCCTTGTAGGCTCGATGAGGGCTGTAGGGGTGTCTCTTGATCTCCCCCTACTGGTGGAAAAACATATTTTATTTTTATTGTAACCAAGGTCAAAACTAATTACACACAGACAGTATGAACAAATAAATCCACATGAATACTACTCATTCTGATGCCTGTTTTCATTGTGCACAGGATATTTTACAGCTGAGGTAAAAATAATTTAAAAAGAATAACTTTTTCTGCCTTTTCAGTGACAATGAACTTACCATTTTTTGACAAGCACCCCTGCCATTACAAGCATCACCAAAGACCCGCCTGCACCAATGGCAATGAAAATGTAAAGACTTGGGATCTTACCTGTCAAAAGAGAATTTTTCTCATGTAAGATTCATGCAAGCAATCTGCAGATATCACACGACTGTCATGACTGTCATAAAAATGTGCTTACTGCTGGATATTGAGAGTGTGACATTAGTCTGGCCCTGTGTGTTGCTTGCCAGACAAATGACAGAGCTGTAAGATCCCAACTTTGCAAGCAGAGTCCCAGTGGTGAGGACACCTTGATTCTCTACCGTGGTGTTTGGCAGGACTCCATCAGAGAACATGAAGTGAATGTCGCTTGGAGGCCTGGACTCCACAGTGCACACACACTGTATCAAATCTGCATTTGAGGAGCAGGACGAAGCAGGCCTTACCTCAGGGGCATCTGTGAGTGTCAAGATGATAGATATTGTGATTAGTTTCCAGGAGGAGAACAGAGTACCATTCTGTGTGCAGTTTTTCTCTAAGTGCTCTGGTTTCCCCGCTCAATTATTTCATAATGCAGTAATGTCTGCTCCATACCATATTACTGTAAGTATAAACATACCTAAGAAATAAACAATTTTGATGTATCTAATCTAATTTTGATATATTTGATTGATATCATTTCACATGTCTTAAGTGAATAAGTAAAATAATTTATGTAACTAATGTAGTAACTTAAAAGTTGTTCATTAATAAATTGATCAATGAATTAATTCAGCTGTGTTTGTGTAGGAAATATATTTAACAAATAAAAAATTACAAAACCTGAGGTAATGAATGATTTAATTGAGTTTTAAAGTTTTTTTTGCATTTTATCTGAAAAAATTTGGAAAAACTGTAGAAGTATGTTTAAATGTTGGGACACAGACACTTACAGACACAGTGCTGCTTCAGCTGACTGTGTGTGTGTGTATATGTGTGTGTGTGTGTGTGTGTGTGTGTGTGTGTGTGTGTGTGTGTGTGTGTCTTGCCATGGCTACCCGACTGGATAACTAATCACTGGATCTTTGAAAAATGATGAAAAATTGTAAAACTTATCAGCATGTTGAAAACAACACAAACAAAAAAACTATGTTTCTGTTTCAGGGTTTAAATAAGTTTCTACATCAAAGTAAGGCTGTGCACCTGATCATTGTTTGAAGGCTAAAAGTGTGGGCTTTTACACTAAACTCATTCACTCTTATGGAGAAAAAATGGAGGTGGGGCTTCAGGAACACACCGATGTGATTTGGTGGCTGTACTAGGTATACAAAGGATACTGTTGTGAGTTGAACTCTAAAAGTTCATGTCTGCTCACATTATATTTATATATATATATATATATATATATATATATACACACACACACACACACACACACACACTCGCACACTCACACGCCTGTCTGTATGTCAGGGCAGCCTGGCAGAATTTCACAGTCCTGTGTCTCTCCATTGCCTTCTCTCCTTCTCGTCATTATGGGGGCATCCATGACTTCAGTTTCCTTGTCTGTCTCTGTGTTGGCATACGTCTTACTCATGGATGTATTATAATACATCCATGACTCACTGCGCTCTTGTCTGTTTTTTTTTTTTCACTACACATGACAAAGGAGCACAATGGATCACGAGCAGGCGGAAACGACTATCGTCTGCAGTTTTAAGCCCAAGTTTTTGAGAAAGAGTAAGAGTGAGGTTTTTCCATATCATTACATGTCTGCAGTAATACCACAGTCTGTGGGTAATACTGAGACACTTTTATTATCATTGCATTTCAATACTACTAATACTGTTACAGCTCTACCATGTATGCAACACTGTATATATATTTTTAATACATATACAGTATTATCCAGTACTTAATACATTACAAACTTACATTGTACTTTGAGGACCTTGCTTGCTTTGTCATGCTGCCCTCCCTTGTATGTTACGTTGCATTGAAGAGACTTGTTGTGGTCAGCACTGCTGGGGTGAAAGGTCAGAGTAGATGTGGCCCTCCACTGGCCATTGTTCAGTTTCTGTGAGTGGAAATGTACTGCTCCAGGGTGGCTCCAGCTGAAGTCTGGAGGTGAGGTCGGGCAGGAGTGAGATACGGAGCAGGAGGCAGACACAGTTTGACCTGCCACTGCTTCCTCTTTCACAGAGAGACTGATAGGATTTGGTTTGCCTGTAACAGAAAGTGACAGCATGATAGGCAAAAGCCAAAACAGAGAGGCTGCTGATCTGTAAGCGCCTTGGTTGGGAGAAAATCATTTCTTGTTTATTTGGGTGACACAGTGGTTGCATTTGCGGCGAGGTAGTCGATTTGTTATCTTCAACAAGTCCTACACCATCTACTGTTTGTGTTCCGTTCTGGTTTTAAGTACAAAATAGAAAAAAAAAAGCTTTTTGGTTATGACAAAAAATGCCATTGACCTTTTCATCAGACATGTAAAAGAAGATCTTACAAGGTCTTACAACTTTGATATACAAAATAATACTGATATAATATATCCAGGGAAATATTACTTACTGATCTTTGTAATGGAGACTCGATTCTTCTTGTAAGAATACTTTTCATAGCCTGTCATTTCGATCCGGAATACAAAAGGCCCTGTATCTCTTTCCTTGACAGGGTCGATCTTGAGGGAACAGTTCCTCTGTCTGGTATCTCCAAGTAGCTCTGTGCGTTTCCGATACTCTTGAATCATTTTAAGATTGTCTGGGTGATAGATGAGATGATTTGTCACATTCATCCACATCCCACTGTATTCAGTGATGGCCCCATCAGATTGCGGGTAGTCGAATGTGCAGGGGATCACCACACACGATCCCAGCAGACCTTCAACTGAGGATGGCACATCGATTGTCCAAGAAGAGCATTCCATTTGAAAAACTGTAAAAATAAACAAACAGATAAGAAAACAGCAAACTGACAGTAAAGTATTATAGTCTAGCGATTGTAATATATGTACCTTTCAAGTAAAGACATGCAAACAACAGAGCACACTCTAAAGCGCCCATCTCACCCCCTCAGGCCCAGACCTGCAAATGAAATGACAAATATGTTCAGTCCCGTGCTGTACCACTGTTATTTCCCCTGTGCGATGAAGTGTAGTTTCCATTCCATTTTTATATCACCACCCATCTACTATGTGTTCAGATGCTGTCTAATTCTACTGCAGAATTGTGAAGTGTTAATCATAGATCACAGGTTTTTACACTTTATTCGAACAACCCTGCTCTGTGCTGTGACATTTGCTTTACATGTTTCAAATGATGACAGTTCATGAGCTGTTAAGTTCATTGTCATTCAAATTGTTTTTACCTTTTTTTGAATAAACTTGTCTTTATTTTTAGCTTTGTTAAAAAGTCTGCTCCTGCTTCCTGTTTCTTTTATTCAAGAGGTTGACTTATTCCATTACTAAGAACTTCTCCAATTGTATTTTTGGTATGTGTTGACCCTTCAGAGTAAGAGATTCAGAGAGATTCAGTTTAAATGGTGATCTTAATTGTTTCATTTACTTTTGACGATCGATACCTCCGTTACTGGGCCATGCATGGCTATAATTTACATAGCAATGGATATCGTTTCTTTCAGTTGACGTGTGAGTTCCATGACTGTCCTTGTCCACCAAAAAGAATCAAAAGGACAAATCAGGTTGGTGGTTGAATTTGTTTTTCCAAGAAGTTTACTTATTAAGTACAAGATGTGAATGATTCAAAGAAATAACTTTGACTGCCTTGAAGATGACATGCTCGCATACAATGCAATGACAAAAACAAACACTTTACTGCAAGGTGAAACATTCACTGAACAGCAGAAATTGACTGAAAAGGAAATAAACAAATTAATTTTAATATATGAAAGTCACAAGTCCCATGTAAATCTTCAAAATATTCATCTCACTGTACCTCAAACTTTAAGGATACAAAGAAGCAAAGATAGATGTCGTTGGCTGAGTTGATGATCAGGACCTGAGTTGCAGCAGTGTTGAGCCAGTTAGAAGTGTGAGTCTCATGGATGACTTGTGGCATAGATTCGATTGTCCACTCTGAATTCAGCGCTCATAGATCCTGATCTCCAACGTAACTAGGGTTCAACATTTGGCCCCCATTTGGATAAAAATAATCACTTTCTTGGGCAGCGAGGTCAGAGTAACGGATGCTGTGAGTGAGACGGAACTTTTTCACAGGGAAACTTTGTTTTCCTTTAACTTTCCAGACATCCTCTTCATGCTTTGCCAGGATGTCCTTCAGCTTGATAGTGTCCTCTTTCTGACGCCCCCAGGACAGCTTCTTGGGAGTAGGTGTGATGAAACCAGTAGATGCTGAGTTCCCCATAGTAATATTCTTCAAAAAAGTCTGAGAAATGAAAAAAAGCAAGCAAATCCTTAAACTGTGGGCATGAACTATAGAATCCAGATAAATATAGATACACTTCTTTTTTTTTACCTGGTGGCTCACAGTGGTGTCCTTCCTCACCAGTGAAGTCTCAACTCTGAATGAGAGATGCTCAAGCTCTTCTATTTTAAAGACAAGCAAATGAAGACCTGACTTCTGCTTCCATCAATGGAACAATTACCTCTATCTCACTTCAGATGAGATTAAACACAGAGGGAAGGATACAGTCTAATCACTGCTGATTAATTGATCTGATGATCAGCGTGCATTCAGCATATCAATCACTGGGAAAATACTTCAGTCACAAATACACAAGTTAAACATTTTGTCAAGTGAAAAGTTGTAACGCATTGCGCGTTTCACAAGATGAGGTTTTTACTTGGCAAAGCAAAGTAAAGGTGTGAATGATGCCCCTTAAATCAAAGGGAGTGCAACCAATCAAAGCAGTTGCGACCAGTGCTGTTCTTCTGATACTCACCATTAACAGATGCTAATTAGGTTGGATATACATGAACTGCAGCATGTCGACTGATGCTTGTGAAACCTGTGAATGTATTTAAAACCACACCAAGATGAACCGGTGATTTAACAGAAAAAACCTCATGTCAAATCTGCCAGAATCATGGGCCTGAAAGTTCAGGCTATCAGTTGTGTAATTGATATATTATCCAGAACTGCTGATCCTAGAACTTGAGTGTATCTTAAACCTTGATTAATCATCTCACCATGACCTAAACATCAGGAGTGACAATTGCTAGAAAATTACATCAAACATGACAAAAATTATGTTTGTTTACTGATTTAATAATCTTTACAGGACACATTTTTTGATCTTGTTGCTGCTGTTGCCTAACCCACACTACAAATAACAAGGTGAAAAACATATCAGACTTCTAAATTTTGGGCATGTTAATCAAGCCATGATGAAACAACTACAGCAAAGGAGAACTCATCTACTCAGGTAGAAAGAAGTGTTGGGTGATGAAAAGAAACAACTTTCACTTGTTTTTTATTCAAACTGAGATAAAACTTTAAAAGAGGTCCAAACATTTTGAAAGAACAGATCATGTTTTTCCTCCCCACAAGTGTAAGTAGAAATACAGTAGATTACACACTGTGCAAATTGTAAATGCAAGTTTTCAAAATAAAAGCTGAGCACTAACCTTTGAATCTTACTAAAACTTTAGATCTCCTAATAGAACTGTGCAGCACTGCTGCTTGGTGGCTGCTCACACTAAATGTTACCATCAAGCACATAATCAAGATACCCCTCAGTCTGTCTGTCTGATGCTTGTACATGAAGTACATGAAGAAACAGTAAAATACAGACTGAAATAAATTACCCTAATACTGTGTTGTTATTCATCTCCTCTTATCTGCAGTTTTGTTTAAAGATCAAGAAAGATGTGCATCAATGTTTACAACTTAAAATGAGTGCACAGAATCCATTAATGGGATGAGCTCTCTTAAACTCATCAAGTCTACACAGAATTAAGATTAGTATTGTGGAAATGCTTTCATATCCTCTGCTTTGGAAATTCAAAAGGCACACCGAGTGGCTGATTCTGTATGAAAGAATCAGAGATGTACAACACACACTTTCCCTATCATTTATTGTTTAAGGCTGATTTCTACATGACACAATGATCAGACAAGCAGGCAAAGAGTTCTGGATGACAGATGCAACAATTGCAAACACTGCTACAGAAGACAGTATATTAACAACATGTTTTCTCAAAACTTTCTTGTCCCACCAGGTAGACGATGCCAACTCCAGCTGCTCTTCAGGTAAATTCATCAGCGTTACATATTGGCATATATTGCATCTGCATCGTCAAACTATGAAAGAAATCATTTAATATTGTTATTTGACATTGAAAATAATATTGAAATGATGAATGACTGGTTTAGCAAAACATACCTCCACATTGCCATATACAGGATCATTGTTATAAATGCTATAGTCTTGTGTGTCATCATCATAATTCTCTTTTCTAGGAACAGATTACACAAAAGACATCTGTCAGCAAAGTGAAGGAACTTCAGTTCAATATCAACTAGTGAATGACTGATACCTTTTTGTAACGGTATAGTGGGAGACGTCTGAATCTCTCTCTGCCTTCGTGGTGTTCATGACAGCTGTAGGTGTGTCTCTAGATCTCCCCCTACTGGTAGATAAACACATTTCCTTTTATTTCAGACACTTGGAAAAATTAAATGTTGCGAAATCACAGACACAAAAGTCAAATTTGCGAGACTATTTACATACAGTTAGAGATTTCTTCCTGCTTGTACAGTGTTCATATAAAATATCAACATAAAATATTTCACAACAGTCTTGACTGCTGAGGTAAAACAATTGAAACAGAATAACTTTTTCTGACTTTTCAGTGACAATGAACTTACTATTTTTTGACAAGCACCCCTGCCATTACAAGCATCACCAAAGTCCCGCCTGCTCCTATGGCAATGAAAATGTAAAGACTTGGGATCTTACCTGTCAAAAGAGAAATCACATCATTTTCCTCATGTAAGATTCATGCAAGCAATCTGCAATTGCACACTATTGTGGGAATCATAAAAATGAGCTTACTGCTAGTTATTGAGAGTGTGACATTAGTCTGGCCCTGTGTGTTGCTTGCCAGACAAATGACAGAGCTGTAAGGTCCCAACTTTTCAAGCAGAGTCCCAGTGGTGAGGACACCTTGATTCTCTACCGTGGTGTTTGGCAGGACTCCATCAGAGAACATGAAGTGAATGTCGCTTGGAGGCCTGGACTCCACAGTGCACACACACTGTATCAAATCTGCATTTGAGGAGCAGGACGAAGCAGGCCTTACCTCAGGGGCATCTGTGAGTGTAAAGATGATAGATATTGTGATTAGCTTCCAGGAGGAGCAGCACAGTGAGACCTTGTGAGAAGATCTCTGGTTTCGGTCCAACCAAGAACTATTCTGTGTGGAGTTTGTTTCTCTGGCAGCTCTGGTTTACTCATCCAGTCCAAAAATGTTCATGTTTAGGTCAATAAGAGACTGTTAGCTGTCCCTATGTGTTTCGGTGCAGATTGCCTCCTCTATCATATTATTTCTTAGACTTACATAACACATTGAGCTGTACAGGTCTTGATTGTCCTTGTCCTACTGCATTAATAGCAGTACAGTACGGATGTCCTGTGTAGTTCCTGGAGACATTTGACAACATCAGGATGTTTCCCTGACTCAGCTGAGCGCCAGTTTCACTCTGCCACTTGTAGCTGCTGGCTGGGTACGCATCACTGGAGCATTTTATCTGCACAGCTTCTCTCTCTGGAACATCTGCTGTGTACTCAAGCCTGACATCTGCTGGAGCATCTATATGGAGAGATAACATTCAGAGAATCAGAGTGAGATTCAGCATTAAGTTGTATTTCTGGTGCAGTGATTAGAATTTTCGCACAAAGTGGGTAAGATTTTTTTTTCAAAATCCAATTAAAATACCAAATGAAACCATGGAAACAAAAGCAGGACAAGACTTTAAGAATTATGCAATGTTGGAAGAAGACTTTATGAGAGTAATGGCTCATGCACAAAACACCCATCAGTTTAAGCACCTACAAGATAAAATATTAATTTGATTTAGCAAAAAGCTCTATGGAAATTCAGCTTCTGACCAACCAAGATCATATATCTTTTCATAATAATAATCATTTTCATATTTTTTTCTGATGCTTGTGCAGCAGGGTGATCTACTATGGTCCTCGGTGGTACTCAACCTTTGCCCTTCATACAGCCCTGCCTCATCTGCTTGATTTCCTTTGATGTCTGTGGGTAATGTGGGTGGCACTTCCGTTGTGTTCTGCTTGGCTCTGTGACCGACTTCTTTGGCTTAGTTTGTGTCCTTTCACTCTCATTTGTGCATATATATATGTCTATACAGGGTTAGGGTTAAAGTTGTACGTATATGTATATATACAGTATTCTGTTGAAAAGTGCTGCATGGTAATGTGAAATACTGAATATATTACATACTTACATTGTACTTTGAGGACCTTGCTTGCTTTGTCATGCTGCCCTCCCTTGTATGTTACGTTGCATTGAAGAGACTTGTTGTGGTCAGCACTGCTGGGGTGAAAGGTCAGAGTAGACGTTATGTTCCACTGGCCATTGTTCAGTTTCTGTGAGTGGAAATGTACTGCTCCAGGGTGGCTCCAGCTGAAGTCTGGAGGTGAGGTCGGGCAGGAGTGAAGTACGGAGCAGGAGGCAGACACAGTTTGACCCGCCACTGCTTCCTCTTGCACAGAGAGACTGATAGGATTTGGTTTGCCTGTAACAGAAAGTGACAGCATGATAGGCAAACAGAGAGGCTGCTTATCTGTAAGCGCCTTAGTTACAAGAAAATTATTTCCTGTTTTATACATGTTGGTTGGTGCAATTGTTGCATTTGCTTTGAGGATGTCAAAGTCTTTTCTTTGTTTTTTTTGTAAGGTCCTTGCCATCTACTGCTGTCATTCTGGGAGGAAATATATACCAAAAATAAAAATGTTCACAAGTGACCTTTTTCATCAGACAAATGAAAGGAGATCTTTAAGCTTTTGAGCTGTGATGAAATAAAAAGTGGAAAGCTGGATGGGAAGCTTACAATTTATGTTCACATGTAATACACTTTAATATACAGTTGACTGAGTCTCTGAAATATAAATACATAAAAGTAATATAACTATCTTTCTCAGAAGACATTACTTACTGATCTTCATAATAGAGACTTGATTCTCGATGTAAGAATACTTGTCATAGCCTGTCATTTCGATCCGGAATAAAAAAGGCCCTGTATCTCTTTCCATAACAGGGTCAATCTTGAGGGAACAGTTCTTCTGACTGGCATCTCCAAGTAGCTCTGTGCGTTCCCGATACTCTTGAATCACTTTAGAATTATCTGGGTGATAGATGCAACGTCCACCCTCAATCATCCACATCCCACTGTATCCAGTGACAGGCCTACTAGGTTGTGGATAGTCAAATGTGCAGGGGATCACCACACACGATCCCAGCAGAGCTTCAACTGAGGATGGCACATTGATTGTCCAAGATGAGCATTCCATTCGAGAAACTGTAAAAATGAACAAACAGATGAGAAAACAGCAAACTGACAGCAAAGTATTGCAGAGAAGAGATTTCAAAGTACCTCTGAAGTAAAGACATGCCAACAACAGAGTCCACTCTAAAGAGCCCATCTCACCCCCTCAGGCCCAGACCTGCAAATGAAATGACAAATATGTTCAGTCCCGTGCTGTACAACTGTTATTTCCCCAAAAAAGTGCAGTTTCTGTTCCCTTTTAATATCACCACCCATCCACTATCTAGCCAGATCATATCTAGCCATTCCCTTCTTCCTCTGACTTCATGTACTTCCCCAGTTGTATTTTTATATGCGAATAGATGACCCATGATACAATGATTAGTGTTGTTGCCTCACAGCAAGAAGGTTGTAGGTTTGCTTCCCAGCCATGACTGTATGGATTTTTTTTAATGGATTTTGCATGTTCTTGCTGTGTGGGTTTCCTCTCGGTACACTGGTTCCCTCCCACAGTCAACAAACATTCAATTTAAATTCAAACACCAATGTGTATAAAGCGGGAAAAGTAATAGATGGATATGATGCACACTTACAGACACACAGGCCGACAGAGATCTGTTTATATGGTCAACTAAAAACCTCACACATTCATTCACACCTTTAATTATTCATTTATATGGGGTCATTAGTATTTTAACTACTGCAAATGGGCCATTAGTGAGTGCAGGTCTGCTCAGAGTTTCAGTGATAATGATTGATACCCCCATGGCAGGACTATGTAGGACTATGCATGACTATAATTTGCTTAACATTCAAAAAGTCATTTTTTAGATTGATTATTTAGGTTTCTTTCAACTAACATGTGAATTCCATGACAACTCTTGTGCACCAAAAATAATCAGGACACACCATGTTTGAAGTTGAATTTGTTTATCCAGCTGATCTGACTACATACAACACAATGACATCGCAAACACACCACTCAAAGTTAAGAAAAATCCCTGAACAGCAGAAATTGACTGAAAAGGAATTAAAAGTCTACCAAAGTTACAAATGGTCCCATGTAAATCTTCAAAGTATTCAACTCACCTTACGTCAAACTTCATAGATGCAAAGAAGCAAAAATAGGTTTCCTTTGCTCACTAAGATGATCAGGACCTGAATTGCAGCGGTGCTTAGTTTGAAGTGTGAGTCCAAGTTGTCAGATATTTCACATCCTGTCTAAATGTTTTCACACCTTCTGTTTTGTGGTGAGAGAGAACAAACTCTCATGTTGCAGCGCGGTAAAGTTGGTGCTCCTCTTCATCTGTCACAGCTGAGAGGGTCTCATGAATGACTTGTGGCATAGATTCGATTGTCCACTCTGAATTCAGCGCTCATAGATCCTGATCTCCAACGTAACTAGGGTTCAACATTTGGCCCCCATTTGGATAAAAATAATCACTTTCTTGGGCAGCGAGGTCAGAGTAACGGATGCTGTGAGTGAGACGGAACTTTTTCACAGGGAAACTTTGTTTTCCTTTAACTTTCCAGACATCCTCTTCATGCTTTGCCAGGATGTCCTTCAGCTTGATAGTGTCCTCTTTCTGACGCCCCCAGGACAGCTTCTTGGGAGTAGGTGTGATGAAACCAGTAGATGCTGAGTTCCCCATAGCAATATTCTTCAAAAAAGTCTGAGAAATGAAAAAAAGCAAACAAATCCTTAAACTGTGGGCATGAACTTTAGAGTGCACATAAATATATCCACTTCCTTTTACCTGGTGGCTCACAGTGGTGTCCTTCCTCACCAGTGAAGTCCCAACACTGAATGAGGGATGCTCGAGCTCTTCTATTTAAAAGACAAGCAAATGAAGATTAAATGAAGACCTGACCTCTGTTTCCATCGATGGAACAATTAACTCTATCTCACTTTAGATGAGATTAAACACAGAGTTAAGGATGCAATCTAATCACTGCTGATTAATTGATCTGATGATCAGCTTGAGTTAAATGATCAATTTATTAATCACCAGGGAAACACTTCAATCACAGAAGATGATATCTTTATACTCCTTTCATATCAGTTGATCGAAAATGGTTGTTTTATACACAACTATTCAGACTAAGGTCATAAATGTTGGCGTCTCTATAGGTACCAGGACTGCCTAGTGCTTGAGACGCTCTTTCCCATGTACAACAGGTAACAACAGGAGTCTATGATGGAGACTTAACAGATCTCTGACCAACACTTCAGCTACATTTCCTCTCCCACCACCTCAGGTAACAAAACCGTCACCCAAAGATTAAACAGGCCTCATACCTACCTACACTCAGGAGCATTCCCCCCTGACTAGAAGCACACCGTTATCTGTTTCTAATAGGATCTAGTGGGGAAATCTCTCCTTGCTCAGAAGAGGTTCTTGAAAAATGCTGTAAGAGTGAAACCATGTACACCATTCGGTGTATGTTTCAATGTCATGACTGTGTTTATCTCTTCTCCCTGGGTTGAATGGGAAGCTAGGAACTTGCTGTTTAATTCAATACATCTCTTCATGACAGCGCATCGCCATCTTCTGGCGACATTGAAGAACAATCATTATGCACAATATGCACTCAACCAAGCCTATATTATGTATGAATTAATGTGTTCTACGATACTCCAGATATCATTCAGCATGTCAGCATAATATAATTAGCGAGTAGTGTAGCGAGCATGAAGCACTGAATCACTTGAACATAGTACTATCCCTCACTGTATGAATGATGCATTGACACATGGTCCCTATATTGCATAAAATCTGATGTCAAAAGCCAAATTTGGCCATAGTGAGAAGAGGTATGTGTTTTGTTAGATTATTCAATCACACAAGATAAAATTCACCCTCGGCCTAGAAACTTAGCTCTGCATGTGGAGGAAGACTACTCCTCTCACATCCACGCCTCACCTTGTACCTCATATTTAGCATTTTTGTCTTTGCCTGTTCCTCTTTAAACACTTTTTACTTTTTTGTAACTTAATTAACCTCGTCAGAAGACTTTGTAACTTTTTCTTTTTGTGGCAGTTGGTCCCAGTAATGCAACCTGTCTGTAACTGCGTAATTGTGTTTTTTTTTTTTCTTATGCATGGATGATAATTTTGTAGGCAGGCGTGACTGGCCATCAAGATTATTTCACCATTATTATTTGGCTGATAGGTCCAGAACCTGGACCTGTGTCTTCTGTGGGACAAAGATCAGTCTCAAATTATCACCCATCACAGCATAGGAGTTTCTGCTTCAGGTGCTGCTGTCTTGATTACCCTCTTGTAAAGGGCCGGACTCTATCGCCTCCCAGGCAGCCGATCCCCGGAACGTCACTGGACAGCCAGACCAGTCAGTGGTACCCAAGTAAGGCAAGGTCCCATCCAAATTTAGATTCAGTTATCTCCAAATCATTGTCTATGCCTTTGTCTCCATTTCCCTCAGATTACCATACCCTCTCACTATCTTCAAGGTCAGCCAATAACTTTTAAGGTGTCAGTCTCTTCACTATCTCCGTTAATTCAGTCATTCGTTCACTTTGTTTGAGCAATTAATCTACCTGATGATTTAGCCTTTTTTAAGTGTTGTCTTAACATAATTCTCCTTGCAAACTCAAAGTTACTGACTAGGAGAGTTCATCATCACATTGTAAGATTGATTTATAGTCATATTTCCTTCGAAAGAAGGTGCTGTCCCAAATGAGTCGAATTTCATATGGAAAAGCATTGTTCCTCCCACTTAAACATGTTATTTTAATATGTGAAGTGTGTCCTTTTTATTCATAAGTTCATGGATAATGTAAAGTTGAGTCACATTGTCTGATCAGCATTTTTCAGAAGTTGATAAATGCTTTGTAGCTACTACCAATAGGTGGCAGTCACGCCATGAACCTGATGCAAAGGGAGAGACAATTACTTGGATAGTTCTCTGTCAGAAAACCTGAAGAAATATCACTAATTTAACATTTATCTGATGAAATACAAACTGTAAGATCATGTCCCTTGTAAACTTAATTTTCGATCCAAATGTTAGGATGCTGCTGAAAATATGAGCTTCTCTGTTATAAATTAATGTTGGAGCACAATGTTAAGACTTTCAAAGATAAACTAATGTGATTAATGATAAAAGATTTGTTAAGATCAAAATGTGTATTGTATGTATGTGTAACATGTTTCAGTGAGGGGAGGAGTGGGGGGGGGGGGATGAGGGGAGCAGTTTGAAGGAGTGACATTGAGCTATCAGGAAAACAGGCGCGCACCACATCTGGAGCCGGGCCTGGATGGAGGGCCTGTCAGTGAGTGCCTGGGTGCCTATTATTGTCTCAGTTGTTGTGTTCTGGGGTCTCTGTGAAGTTTGGTTGCCTTGTTTTGTTGCTGTGTTTTTCTCCATGTTTGCATTTCCTCCTCCGCTCACACGCCGCTCTCACAAGCTGCAGGTTCCAGCTGGAGAGGAGTACAGCTGCTCCCATTTATCTGCGTTTTCAGGATTGTCTGTGACTTCTCCTCAATGCCAGATAAGTCTACCTTGTTGGTGTGTGATGTTGTTGTGGTCTTCAGTCCTATTTGTGTTGAGTAACCTCCTCCTTTTTTTCCCCCTTCGATCCTGTGCCGTTTGTTTCCAGCTGTTGCTGTGACTTTTGTTTTTCGATCTTTTGCCTTTTTCATCAGCTCTTTTGCTGTGTGGTGTTTTGATTTCCCCTTTGCTCCAACACTTGCTGTGATTTTGAGTTTGTGTGATATTTGCATTGAAAGTTTTTCATCTGTTTTCTGCACTATTGAGTCGACCCCTTTTTCAAGATGGTTTCTTCATTTAAGTGAATATCCTGGATTGTATGGGACAAAGACTTATCAGCCAACCAACGATAAAGCAACCACAGCACACTGAGATGAATGCAATGTTTAATATGAAATACAAATGTGCAGATTTTATATTACTGACAAGACAAAAGCAAAACTGTCATTCCTCTGATATCTCTGACTCAGTTTGCAGTCTGTCCATCAATTTTCTGAAGCTGTATGACATTAATATAAAAGCAAGCATAACTAACAATTAGATGCAGCCCTTCAGCAAATGATTTTGCCCTTGATCTAATTTCAGTTGAAACACTTAGTAGAACACTGTTTATACTTTTTATGCCACTACATTTTTTACACTTTTCATCAAATTATAATGGTTTGCTACATTTATCACTTAGATATACTTAAGCTTTTTAGCGTATTTCATAAAAGATGAAAAATTTCACAAGTAAATATAGAATTGAAGCAGATTACACACCATGATCTCAAAAAAAATTGAACATTGTTGTTCGATGTTGTATTCTTGTTCTGAGGTTCCCTTTTTTCTTCATATTTTCAGATTCTGGACATGATCAAAAAAGAGCAAAAATGCAAGATGTCAAAATGAATCTTGATATTTATATATAATATATAAATGCATAGATAAACATGCAGGTTCTGTGTGACCAAAAATGCATTGGTGTGTAAATGATACAATCCTCTTGTGTGAATGGAAAAAAACAAACCTCCTCCCCTCGTCTCAGCTGCCTCTGCTTCAGTGTTTCATTGTAATCATGAGTGCAACTACCATTATATGACTTTTTAAAATCATTCATTTGATAAAATATGTATTGATATGTATTAAAATATGTATTAATATGTAATAAGCCGATGATGTAAAGTAATATATATATATATATTCTGAGAGATAATGGACGCTGAGTGAAGAAGGGCTCCCCTTCTAAAACATATGAATCTCGTTTCCATGAATGTGAAAAAAAATGAATTCAGTGCCACTTACCTGGCCACTAGATTTTGCAGCTCTTCAATGCGATTCCTTGAACACAGAAAAAAAAGGCCTTGAATTGATACTTAAAAATGAGACATGATCAAAGGAAATATAGTTCCTCTTTTTCAGTGTCATCAACAAATACTAAAGTCCTGCACAACCTATCCGTGCACTCACTTGCATTTCTTCACAATGAAAATGCTGATGACTCCAAAGAGTACAGCAGTGCCAACTCCCACCACTGCAGGAATGATGACGTGGTCGTTGGTGTCTGGGCCTACAAAAAGGTTTTGATCAAAATAATTCATCCTTTAAAATACATATATCTTCAAGTCATAGCATGGACGAGTCGTGGATGTCATGCATATTAAACCAGTGGGTTAGAGTCAAATAAACTTCTCACGTTTGACATAGATTGTGTATGCTACAGAGGACTCCTTTCCTCCCATGAACTTCGACGTGCAGGTGATGTCAGTGTGGTCATCTTTCTCCCGAACAGTAAATGTCAGCACAGACTGAACCTCCCACACACCATTTTGAAGAGCCCTGTGACTCTCAGTGATCTCATCTCCAGAGCCCCTGCTCCACTTTAGTGTAGGTGGGTGAGAGGGGCAGGTGTGGGTAACTGAGCAGACGAGGGTGTAGTGATGGTCCTGAATGGCTTCCTTTGAGTGAGTCACTGCAGGCTGTAGAGGAATGGCTGTAAATGAAAAAAGACAGAGGTTTAGCAAGAGATAATAAGAAAATACTGGAAAATCAACACTGAGAAAGTGACATACACAGCATATTGAAGCTGACACAGTCCTCAACAAAGGAGAACTTATCTTTGGTGGTCGTGTCAGTCGATGTTCGTGCTACTTCGATCCGGAAGCAGAAAGGGCCATTGTCGTGATCTTTGATCTCAATCATCTCTAAGGTGCAGTTGTTCTGACCCAGTTGCCGCAACAACTTTGTGCCGCCCTTGAAGTTTTCCAGAACTTGTGTCTGATCTTCATAATAGATGAGGTCTTCTTTATTTGTTGAACGATGCCAGACCCCTCTGAGCCTGGAGGTGGGCAGAGACTCTTTTGGATGGGTGAATGTACAAGGCACCACGACACATGATGAAACCAGCACGTCAATGTTTTTCACAACATTGGCTTTCCATTCTCCAGTAAACACAGGGACACTCATGGCTGAAAGACAAATGTTGAGTTGGCACAGTCAGATATGGCTCCAACAAGGTCTTGTTAATTTCTCCTTATTCTAAACTGGGCATGTGTGTAATGTGATTGGAATCAAAGACATGATTGATTTTGTTACCTGCCACAAGGACACAGAATAAGATCATCTTTGCCTCATTATCCATGTTCCTCTGAAGTCAAGTTGGTGTTAAGCACTGAGGGATGTTGACATGGAATGAAATAAAAATAGGTGTAAAAATGTAACTTACTCATACAACACAAATTGACCCATGTAACAGTTGTTATAGGTCAAATGCTGGCATTATTATTGCCATCATACATTAGCTATTATCTGTCACCTAAAACTCAATGAATTTCTTCCTTGCCAAATTCACCTGAATTAGACCACCAGACAAGCAACAATGACAAGAAAGTCTTAATAAGTACCAATGTCTTGACACAGATTGAACAGATCCACAACAAACAAACTTAAAAAAAAGTATAATATGAACCAACTTTTACAGCCTGTGGTTTACTGCTCTGCACTTGTCTTGATGGTGGTTAGAGATGGCAAGATACTGTTTCAACACTGACGGAAAAGTGTAATTATGCCCTGACATCGTAACACAAACCAGCAGAACATCAACATTAAACTTTCACACTCCATAGTTATGTTGCAGTCATATAATCAAGAACAATGCAGAATTTCTTGAATTTTACCAGATGAAACTGCCGATCAGATCTGTTTCTTGCTTCAAAAAACACTTTATGTAACTTATATTAAAAATGAAAGAAAGGAGTGGTCTGTGTGTGTTATCTGTCTCTGATGGAGACCACCTATTTTCGGTGCATTTGACTTAGAGTTATTTGACTTCTGTTTTTTTATAGAGAGAAAATGATTTTTTCCCCCTCAAAATCCAGTGTTTTCATTCATAAATATATCCATTATGTTTAAACCTCTTAGCCAATGGTGTCTCCAGGGTCTCCCAGTGCCAATCTCCAGCATATATGGTAGAGACCCTGGATAGTCTATGACAGGGCACATACATCATTCACTCTCACACTCACACTTAAATTTAGAGTCTCCAACTGGCGTAAATGATGCATGTTTTTAGAATTCAAAGTACTTGGAGAAACCCACATAGAGACAGAGCTTTGGATCATGTGCTCAGGTTCTTGACTTTATTTTCCTGGAATCTCTTCATTGTTCTTCCTCTTCTGCTTTCTGTTCCCCTTGCTTCTTTTCCAGGAAATCAAGGCTATAAGATAAATTAAACTTGTCACAAAGTTCCAATGCTGCGATAAAGACCAGGCCTGTTACAATCACTTTCACACAAATAAAGAGAATGCATAAAAATGTATTCTCAGACAAAACAAATTGTTGTATTTCTTATTGATTATTTCTCTGTTGATAATTTGTCACCACCTTAAATATGCCAGATTAAGAAGCAGTCATGTATTGCTACCAAAGTGTGTGTGTGTGTGTGTTTTCTTTATTTTTTGTTATTTCAGTCAATTGGTTTGTGATGATGGTTTGAAATCATCCTAAATCTCATTCAAAACCTCAACCATTTTAGGTGGTGGATGGGTGAAGCAGATATAAGAAAAACAAAGCTTTAAAAGAATGTGTAGTGCAGTTGCAACAGTGAAAGGTGCCGTAGATTCGATTTTTTTCAAGATCGACTGCAAGACCAGGTTCACTTTCATTCCCTGTCACTCTTGAATATAACTTTTTTCCTCATTTGATCTCTTTATCCTTATTTCAGAATCACACAACTTTAACATTTATTTTAATAAAAAGCGATCTATAACTGTCCCTTGACACTCAAAGACCCCTCCCCCTTTTCTACACCATCTTGTCTTCCTCTACTGCTCCACTCACCCACACCCAAGATTTTACTGTTTCCTGTAAGTGTTGTCACTACAACAAGTGAAGAGCAGCATACCATTCAACCGAATCAGACTGACCTGACCTGATCTGATCCTTTATCAGGTAAGATTTAAATAGATCTGGATAATGATTGATTGTGCTGCAGCAACTTGGCTCATACAGGTTGGTTCACATTATACTTTTTAATTTTAAATTTTGTGTTATTAATTGTGTGTCATTGCTGCTTGCTGAACTTGCTGAACTCACTGCACTCAGTGCATAACACCAGCTTGACTTCAGAGGAACATGGATAATGAGGCAAAGATGATCTTATTCTGTGTCCTTGTGGCAGGTAACAAAATCAATCATGTCTTTGATTCCAATCACATTACACACATGCCCAGTTTAGAATAAGGAGAAATTAACAAGACCTTGTTGGAGCCATATCTGACTGTGCCAACTCAACATTTGTCTTTCAGCCATGAGTGTCCCTGTGTTTACTGGAGAATGGAAAGCCAATGTTGTGAAAAACATTGACGTGCTGGTTTCATCATGTGTCGTGGTGCCTTGTACATTCACCCATCCAAAAGAGTCTCTGCCCACCTCCAGGCTCAGAGGGGTCTGGCATCGTTCAACAAATAAAGAAGACCTCATCTATTATGAAGATCAGACACGAATTCTGGAAAACTTCAAGGGCCGCACAAAGTTGTTGGGGCAACTGGGTCAGAACAACTGCACCTTAGAGATGATTGAGATCAAAGATCACGACAATGGCCCTTTCTGCTTCCGGATCGAATTAGCACGAACATCCACTGACACGTCCACCAAAGATAAGTTCTCCTTTGTTGAGGACTGTGTCAGCTTCAATATGCAGTGTATGTCACTTTATCAGAAGTTTTTCTATATTTTTCTATATTTTATGTATCGCTTGCTAAACCTCTGTCTTTTTTCATTTACAGCCATTCCTCTACAGCCTGCATTGACTTCCCCAAAGGAAGCCATTCAGGACCATCACTACACCCTCGTCTGCTCAGTTACCCACACCTGCCCATCTCATCAGCCTACACTGAAGTGGAGCAGGGGCTCTGGAGATGAGATCATTGAGAGTTACAAGGTTCTTCAAAATGGTGTGTGGGAGGTTCAGTCTGTGCTGACGTTCACTGTTCGGGAGAAAGACGACCACACTGACGTCACCTGCACGGCAGAGTTCAATGGAGGAAAGGAGTCCACTATAACACACAGAGTCTATGTCAAACGTGAGATGTTTTTACTCTGTTGTTGAACTTCGAGAATGCCCTTCATTTTGACGCTCATGCAATGTTTATCCTTACATTGATTCTAAAGTCCATGCATTGTGTTCACAGGTGTAGAAAACTATAATCACATTATCATTCCTGCAGTGGTGGGAATTGGTACAGCTTTGATCTTTGGGGTTGTGTGCATTTTCATGGTGAAAAAATACAAGTGAGTACTGCAGCACACTGACAGCAACAGATAAGAGAAGTAATACACAAGTGACGGATCATGATGTTCAAATTAACACGTTTCTCTCATCTATGTGCACCACTGTGCTTCAGGAGACGAATTTCAGAACTCCAAAATCAGGATGGCAGGTAAAAAGATGTGCCGATTGAGTTCAGAGTGCAGAGCTGATATCACATGATTTCAATAGTTGACCTTAATTGTCTCGATTTTGTTTGCTGTTACGTTTAGCATGTGGAACAGGCTATCCAGAATGTCTCGCAGGTGAGAAAAAAGAGATTTGTGATTCATCTTTCCCCCTTTGCAGTTGGAGTTATACGTTTATTTCACTGCCCTAAGAGCTTTTAATGTGCCGTGATGTTGTTAATCTTTGAAATTTTCAGATTTCAACCGAATCGCGGACCCCCACGCTCTAATCCAAGGCAAGTGTAAAATGCACATTTCTGTGAATTCTGTGAATTCCTCTGTGGGGCACCGCACCCAACCTATACTGTAAAAAAGTCATCTGTAATTTGCATCTGAGTGGAAGCTTTTTTTGTCTTTGATAAAGTGTGTGATGCATTTGCATACTTTCGCTTCTTCTTTCTCTTTTAGATTTTTTGCATTCTCGCTCATAGGTTTTTTTCTAGACTGGATCTTATGTATATACATTTACTTTTGTGACAAGCTGCAAAAAAAGCAGATAAATAATCTAAACATAAGCAAAGGGAACTATGATCATTTCTCATAATCTTTTTTGACATAGGCTCAGTCAACAATCAAAGGTTGTTTTACATTTTGTATCTTTTTCCAAACCAGGAGACCCAACGGTGACATGATGGGTCCTGGTCAGATGTAAGTGAGTTAACCATACAACCAAACATGACTCTGGCTAGATTTACTGAATAAACCCTTCTTGGATTACAATGACCTGGATGAATGACAATCTCCAGACATTGTCCATAAATTTTGATCCATGGATGAATATAAATGTTTTAAATCCACAGGAACAATGTTCATTGTGCCGAACAGACATTCTCTAAACCTCGGTTCCCATCCCCAAAAAGGTATCATTTCCTTCTTAGTGTGAAAACTTCCATTAGTTTATTTTTATTCAGAATTCTTACATCTTTCCTCTTCTTTGTCCTACTGCCTTCTTTGTTACTGCTGTCGCTTGCGGTTCTCAGCCAGCCAAAGTCCTGCAAATATGAGGAAGTATGTGAAAACTGTCCCCAATATGTTCTCTAGAATGATTTGTCTAGATCATTAATTGTGACTATAATGATATTAATCTCTTGCAGGATTTGAATGATGATGACGACTACCAAAACACAGCGGAGCTCAACATTTACGGAAATATGAAATAAAAGTTTGCAAAGAAACGAGATGGCCATGATCAAAGCAAACAGCAACTCTATGTGTGTCGAGTGTGTTGTATGAGAACGATTTGACGATTGCAGTCTTTTTATGCATGATTACTACCTTAATCACTCCAAAAAAGGCATTTAAGTCTCTGAGTAATAACATGATTTTGTTCTTTTGGATAAAATAATGCATTTTGAGATTATGATTTTATGCATATGTCTTTTGAATTTCTGCACAGCTTTAAGAATGCTTATTGAACCTTTCTTCAAGTGATATTGTTATGCCAAAAAATGTTCAGAATCTGAGAATAATCTTAATCAGAAATACTCAGAAAACAACATGATTTTTTAACTTGATTTTTTAGTGCTATAATAATAACGTCCCTAGGTTAAATCCCAATCAGACCAATGGTTTTTCTGTGTGAAGTTTGCATGTTCTTATAATGTACACTTGGGTTTTTCTGTCAGGACTGTGGTGTGAATTCTTCCAACACTTTATTACATCAATAAATATACTTTTTCATAAAAATTGGATTTATGTGTAAATGTGTCTTTTTTTAAGTATCACAAATTTCTTCTTGAAGAAAAACATAGACTACTAGGCAGTATCAGTGTCATCATTCAGATTACATTTTTCCCTGCCATCCTGCCTACAACTTTTCAGAAGTGAAACTCAACTGAACTGTTTTCCAACATAAACGTCGATTTTTCCTGCTCTGACACATCTTCCTACAAATCGTTGTCATCCTCATCTTGGGGGATCATATCATGGGCCTGTTGCACATTAAGTCTTGCTGCCATGATGTTAGTGACTTGTGAATGAACTCTGTTCCCTTTTGACACCATATATGATCATCCCTGTGCTGTTTTGCTATTTCACTGGTTCTGAGATTCCCCCATGCTCTTGCAAAGACAAGCAGGTGTCTGTCTCTGTGGTTACTGGACAAATCTGGTGAGAACACAGGCAGTTTTTGTGACAGCGTCGAAGTCTCCATTGAACTCTGTCACCACTAACCCATAAAAAGCACACACAAACATGATCTGTACAGTTTACCAGCTTCACGATTCCCTAAAACCACCATTTTCCTTGATTTGACACACACTGGTGGGTCTGAAATACATCTTAATATTTATGCAGACTAGACCCGAAATCACCACAGTGTGCGAAATTTTGCAGCACTTGTACAAAAGTAAGAATTAATAAAATGTTTTCGGAAAAGTCATCAAATTTCAGGCTAAAAAAATTACACTTAGGGTATTTTTACTGCTGTCAAATGTCAAAAAAGGTCAGATGTTTCCTTAACAGTATGCAAACTGTTTTTAAATAGGCATTTGAATTCCATGGTGCCATGATCAATGATCTGTAACCAGACTGCGATGGGGGAATTCTACCGTCAGCCCCAAACGAGGTTCATCCCATTCATGGCTAGATTGGCTCTGGAGGTGAGTCTTAAATCCTTAAATCTTTAAAACTCTCAAAACTTAGAAACAGGGTATCTAGAATAGAATAGAAATAACTTTATTCTCCCCCTAGGGGAAATTTGTCATGGACCGCATAGTAGTAGTTGCGTTGTAGACAATACAATACATATGATGTTGCTGTGAACAAAAAAATGAAGCTTTTAAAATACAGAGACTAGAATGGAATAGAATAGAATATGCTTTTCATCTTACAATGGAGGATATATCTGGTGATACAGTATATCCGGTGCCATATCTGATTATAATGGTATTTCAACCTTTTTTCTTGTTTTTGTTAATTGCTGCCAAAATATAATTACTTAACAGGCATTGTTAAAAATGAATTCATCGTGGCTTGACAGTGACAATGTTTATCATGTTCTATTTTTCAATCTGATTTGCAACTATTTTGAGAAGTCATATCATATTCTTGTAAGACTTGTGACATGCATGTGTGCTCGCCTTCATTAATCTCATGGGACCACAAAAGAGATCAGCCATCAAAATAGAACAACAGATGTTCACCCACAGGAGATTAGAAAGGCGGTGTTCTCAAGCTTGAATCTTACAAAACAGGAAATTCCCCTAAGTACTGAATTATTAATTTTTGTTTTCTGGTTATTTAAAACTAATTTGTTGCTTTCACTTGTATTTCAGGTATGTAGTACAAAGGCAAAGATGCTTCGATTTAATCATTTTCTCCTCTCCCTCTGGATTCTAGGTACAATTGCAATTCCATGCTACTTTTTTCTACTACATAAACAGCTACATTAAAAAGAAAAAAAGGTTACTTTTATTTTTCACATTGGTCTGTTTGCAGGTCATGTTTTCTGCAGTTCCAGGGCTTGGGACGTTTGGATGCCAAGTAATATCAGAGGATTGTTGGGTTCCTGCCTTGTCATCCCTTGTCATTTTGACTATCATGACTATCCACCCAATGATCCGAATCGTGTCGTGTGGTACCAGTATGCCAGGCATAGTTATCCTCTGGTTTATGACAACTTGGACCCTGAAACAGTCATTGACATTTTCAAACAAAGAACATCAAGAGTCTTTACTTCTGCATATGGCAAAGAGTGTAGTCTGAGAATCTACCCGGTTGCGAGCTCTCACCACAGACAGAAGATTTACCCCTGGGTAGATCCAGATTATATTGGGAGGAGCACTTATCGATTCTTTGACAAGACAGTAACTATTGATGTAACAGGTAAGTAATCTTTGTGATTTTAGAATCTGAACAATGTGAGACATGATTTTTTTTTATTTTCATGACTACATCATTGCATTTCTTTTCTGCAGATAAACCAGAGAAACCAACTATAATGGTCTATGGAAAAATGAAGGTTGGACAGGATGTATCAGTGGAGTGCACAGTTTATCACACCTGTTCCACTAATCCACCCACTCTGAGTCTCAACATCCCTCTACGAGACCATCATCTTACTCATGAGTTATATCGTGAGGGCACAACTAAAACTACGCTGAGAACCAAATGGGCCATCGAGAGAGATCATCAAACAGTGGAGTGCACTGTGAAACACGTGGGAGGTCGCTCTAGCGTAGCCTCTAGACCCTTAAACGCAGAGTGTATGTGATAAGTATACATGAATACAAATATTTTTCTTTCATCCTGCAAGAATTCAATTAACATCTAGCGTTTGTGTTTCAGGCTCCTTTGATCCTTTGTCCATTGCACCATCGGAATCTGTTGAATTTCTTGAGGGAGAGGCAAGGAGAGTAACATGCACTGCCTCATACACTTGCCCAAAACACGTCCCAACTCTCACATGGAGCTATGGTAGCATGCCTGCCTCAACTGATATAAGCAAGGTGAAGAGTGCTCAATGGAGGGCTGTCTCCACCCTGACCTTCACTGCATCAGCTAACGACCATGGGAGGTCTCTGACGTGCCATGCTCGATTCACTGGGGGTGCAAGGCAGGAAAAGAGCCTCACAATACAAGTTAAAAGTAAGTAGGAGCTACATGAAAGCTATTTATCTACTAGAGCTTATCCCAGCATACATGGGACAAAGGCAGGGAATTTTCATAGTCACCAAGGTTGCTTTCAGCTATGGGGAGCGGGGTTTTTGAGTCAAAGTACAACAACATGTTCACCATCTTTTTTTTTAGTACACAAGAGAAGCCGCAGACGTAATGACTGATAATGAAGGTTCACATAGTGTATGGGGACCAATAACAGGACAATGACATATACTGACGAATACAATGACATGGTTCTCAAACTGTGTAAAAGTGACCGTTTCTCAGCTGATTCACAAATGGAAAAGTTTTCATGGAAAAGGAGTACATGGAACAATTAAGAATCACTGGCATAAACAAACATGGTTTTGGATTGTGGGAAACATGCTCCACACAGAAAGGCCCTTGGTCCCACTGGGATTTATACCCATGACCTTTGCTCTGAGAGGTTACTGTGCAAAGTGCCAAACCAGAATGTATTAGAAATGGAATAAAACCACTCAACCATTGAAAGGAGAGCTAATGTTGGTTGATTAAATAAAAGAACCACTGATTGATTTGTCCGGTGTGTAAAGTTTCTGTTTGATATCTAAAAGGAAAAAGCAATAACACGACAGTGTTAGCAGGGATTTGTGAATTTTTCCATCAGTTGTTTTTTTTTCCTCTTACAGGGAATATGCTATCCCGCGGCTGGTCCTTCACCACCCCCAGCAGAATCACAGGAATGAGCGGCTCATGTGTGGTCATCCCTTGCAGATTCAGCTACACCAACACCCAGCCTGCTCAGCTCAATGTTATCTGGTATTTGTACCAGGATAATGGATACATGCCAGTATTTGACCCAAACCAGAGAGTTGTTGACAGATTCAGGGGAATCACCAGTGTGATTGGGTCTGTGAAAGAGGGGAACTGTAGTCTTAAGATTGAGACGCTAAAAATGTCCCACAACCAAGACAGACTTTACCCTTGGGTAGACAAAAACCCTATAACCTCCTACCACACCCAGGGCCACTCGTTCTACGACAAAACGTCACAAATCATTGTTTCAGGTCAGAATGCAAATGTATTAACTTCTCTTCTCCTTATTCAAAAGTCGAAACCACCTTTGTATTGCAAAAAACACCATTGCTTTGATTTTACAGACCATGCACAGGAACCTCAACTTAACATCATTGAGATTCCCAGGGTAGGAGAGCAGAGCCGAGTGTCCTGCTTTGTGCAGCATTCCTGTATCTCTGTTCCCCCAATACTCACCCTAAATGGTATAACTGGAGTGGACCACACTGTGGACACTCTGGTATCTGAGGGCATCTGGGAAAGGAAAATAGAGCGAACATGGACCGTCAAAGAGGAGGACCAGAGTGTGGAGTGTACTGTGAGTTACCGTGCTGGTCAGAAGGCCACAAGCGTGCACACAATTAATGCTGAATGTGAGTATAGTACAAGAGTATGTGTTGTAAAAAGAAAACACTCCTGTTTAGATCAGAACCTCACTATTGCACTTCTACCCAGGTCCATATGAAGAAATTAAAATGATTAAGCAGCCTGATGAGGCCATAGAGGGGGTAGCAAAGAGTGCAATTTGCTCTGTTACCTACAAGTGCATGAAAAACAGACCAACCATCACTTGGAACTACAAAGACATGCAGAGCTCACTGGACATCACAAAGATCTCCAGCAATACATACAGTGCAGTGTCCAATCTGACTTTTATTGGCAGTCTTGGGGACAACGGAAATATTTTGACCTGCACCGCAAAATTCATCTCTGGGGAGACCACAGACTCTGCAACTATTCATGTAAAAAGTGAGTTCCTACATCTAATAGTTTATGTTATAGAATTGTCCAACATCTTGACAATTATTTGCTCTCTGGCAGTGTGTTAGCTGAGAATACTGTGTCATATCCCTCCATTAAGCATAACCTCGCAACTCAGTAGAAACCACTGACGAAATAAAAGAAGCTTACACCCTGTCTGAAAACTGAGACCGAGGCGGTGCCTCTAACTTGCATTCCTTAAACTGACCTGCAGATGGCGACAAAGCAAACTTCTTGCAAGTCACCAACGCTGTGCATCCCAATGCAGCGACGATATTACGCTTCTCTTTATTTCTCAGTTTAATCTCCGCAACTTTCTACCATAAAGCCACGATCTTGCTCCATGATTAGGTAACATTTGAGGAGGTGACTGAATTTATAACTGCTTGCTCTGATTTTTTTTTCAGAGTATGAGAAACCTGCAGAAGAAATAGATTCTCATGGGAAGGGACGTACGTGAACCCTTCAGTTTTCCCAAAACTCCATCAAGACCACCATGTCCTGATGATGTCCTGAAAGGCCTGATTTGACAGTTTCCTCGTTTTTCTCCTGACAGAGATGCATGTTCTGGCCGCTGATGTCCCTTACAGATTCACAGCCCTGACCTCCTCCTGTGTGGTAATTCCCTGCAGCTTCGTGTACCAGGAGGATGTTCCTCTCACACGTGGCATCTGGTCCAAAAAGGGGGGAGGCATTGTTTTCCATAATGGCCGGAGTCATGTCCTTGACCATTTCAAGGACCGCACCAGACTATTAGGAGACCTCAATGAGGGAAAATGCTCATTAGAAATTGATGACATCAAGCCCTTTGACAACGGACCCTTCTGCTTCTATGCAGAGAAAGGAAATGACAAATACACGTTCAACAATAGCTGTGTGTTTATTGTAATGAGAGGTCTGCTTTTAACTCAACTTATCCATCCTTCAAGCAACTTTTCCTTCTTTTTCTCACAAAACCTTTTGACAAGCAAGCTCTGCTTTGTGTTTTTAATCCGCAGCTTCCCCAGAGAAACCAGTGATGTCCCCAGTCCCAGCAGAGGTCGAGGCTGGCATGACGATTACAGTCTCTTGTTCTGTGACCCACACATGTCCATCACATCCCCCAATGTTCTCATGGAGCGTTGCTAACCTCACCAGTGAGGTCAAGCACACATTAAAGTCACGGGGCATCTGGGAAACGACCTCCACCATCACTTTCATGGCTGACGGGGGGGACGGAGTCAAGACCCTGAGCTGTTCTGCCGTCTCCTGGCGAGGCAAACAACAGGCCAGCACCGTACAACTGACTGTGACGGGTTAGAGCACAAGAATCACTTCTTCCAGCTTAACAACATTGTGATATCATATGTTAAGTTGTACATTTAAAAATGTTCTCACACCACCAGGATCACTGATGTACGACTTCATGAGCTCTCTCCCAGTAACTATGCCAGTCTCAGCTCTGGTTCTGATTATGATCATTCTTGCCGCAGTATTTGGAGTGGTCATTTGTAGGAAAAGGTAATGAATATGTGTACATCCAAACTTTGAGAGCACTGACGATTGGAATGTAAAAGCTGACATAAATGTTTTTATTTATTTTTTGAACCAGCAGGAAGAGCTCACCCACTCCACCACCTCGACCTGCGAAAAGGTGAGGTGTAGTGGCTATGATCAGATTTCAGTGACGGTTACAGCTCCTTTTACGGAGTTTTAACAGAATCAAAAAAGGATGTTCATGCCAGGAAAGACAAAAATGAACAGTAAACCAATAGTGCTATTGGTAATATATTTGCAGGTTTCTAATCACCTAACAGCTTGTGATTCCTGGGTAAAAAGGTACTTTCATCCATGAAGGAATTAAATCTCTGACCGTCTGAATCATTCTTTTACAGGAGATCACTGTGGGACAGATTATCCAGGTGAGCAATACTTAAAACTGCCCCAGGGCCAATTTGTTTTGTTCCTGTCAGGTGAAATAAAGTCAAAGAGAAACTGAAATGTACTGTATATCCAGTGTTTTCCACGTTGCCTCAAAATAATATCTTTGTCTCTCTCAAAATGTAGGAGATATCCTGAAAGTCAAGAAAGACCTCCAAGGCCAGAAAAACGGTTAGTCTGAGAAATGCCTGTTTTCCAGAGTGAATTTACACAGCCGTCTTCTAATGACAAGTACTAACGCTTTGTTTTTGATACAGGAGATCCATTTGGAACAGATTTTCTCGGTAAGAACAACCAAAAGTTAATCTCCTGCTAAAATTTGCGATGTCAACATTTATATCCGTCTTACTCTTGTTGTAGAGTGTTGAACCGTTGATTGTTTAATTGGCAGTATTCTTACAGGTAAGAATAAAGTATGAATGTCAATCTGGCAACTACACAATTCCAGCACATTGAAATTTGGACAGCGCTCTGGGATGTCTGCTTGTTGGTGTGTGTGTGTCTTTCGTGTGTGTGTATGTGTGTGGTTGGGCACTGGACCCCCATATACACCCCCTGTAGCTATAGCAGTAGAGTGAACCAAGGTTGTCATGACAACGGTGCCTGTCTGCAGACTGGCCTCCTCTGTCAGTAGAGGTCTGACTGACCAGAGGCTCTTTGAAAAGGTACTGCTGAAAAACGATACAACTTACCATCATGAAATTTTCAACTCAAACAGTCCACAGGTTTATACAGTTTTTAAAGTTCAAGCGTTTTTGAAAGGAGGCTTGTCGAAGTCCATGTGGAAGATCAAGTATAATAAGTGGAATAAATGTGCAGGACAACAATAGTGCTCCTCCCCGTGTCACCTTGGTTAAAACCGTCTGAAACTGATTAAAATGACTTTGACCAGAAATAACATATATCAATTGTCCTCACAGTAACCATGACAACCACGTAGACTTCAGCGTCAGCTATATGTAAGTCTTTGTTTGTGGTTATATAAATTAATCTCATTGCCAGAACTGTTAAGCACAAAACCTAACTGCTTTGGGTGGTTTGCCTCCTCCACCTGCAGTAACAGCACAGCTGGCAATGTTCCAACCTTCAAACCACGTTGTCCATCACCAAAAATGTGAGTTTTACCAACATAGCTGTCCTTCTGTGCTCTTCAAACATATAATTGTGTTTTGTTTTACTGTATGCTCATTCCTTTGATGTGTCTGTTTGGCCCAGAAACCAGAGACCCTCTCGTTCTGCCTGGCTTTAGGTTGGCTATGCTCTGGTGAGTACGAAGTCTGATGAAGTCTTATCTAGGGGGGGTTACCCACTACCCGCTCAGAGATAAGTGCAAAGTCTAAAGCAGTTACAAAAGTTCCCCCACATAGGAGAGTTGCAACGTCATCTTTACTCAAGCTGTTTACAGTAGTGTCACCCAACAGAAAAGTTATGAGAAACGAGCTCCCAGAGTAAGTCTCAGTAAGATTTATACTGCTATGATCACGCCACACTCATCACACCGCCTACATCACAATCTGCCTCACCATCTAGCAACATGCAGAATATTTCAGAAGTTAGTGGCAGTACCATTTGCTGTGGTGGTTCCCACAGTACAGAGTGTAGCTGCTTCATAAGGGTCTCCGGATTGAAGAACATGCTTAATTATAAGCTATAAAGAACAACTGATAAAGACTAAGAAATGCATAAGTAAGGATGAGCTCACACATGCCAGGCGTTGTAAGGTCATACAGCTGTCATCAGTCATACAGCCAAAACACCCTGAAATTGACATTTTCTTGTTTCTGTGTTGTCTGCAGTGTTTTCCTCCCATGTTCTTCCTCACACCCATCCTACATCAAAAGTCAAAGCCCTGCCTTCCCTGATTTTCCCTCATCTGCCTTCTTGGCTTGTGTCTGAGTCCAGCTCAGTTTCACAGGATGCCTCCACCCAGCATCCAGGATGCTGTTGAGTATTTTTTTGTCACAGTATCATCCTGAAGTCTTTAATATTCATTGAAAAGCGTGCTTGAAATGTGTCCATACTGCATTGTTTGCTTTCGAGTCATTTGCCTATAATGCTGTTACCTATAATCTTCCCATAATACATGGCTACAATACATGGCTATTACTGAGAATAGAAACCCAGAACAAACACATCTGTTGCACAATAGGTCAGCTGTAATGTTTTAGTCCTGCATTTAAAAAGGAACAAATCCCTGACAATAGTGAGATTACCTCTTGATTACCTTGTTGTTATCAATCCGCATGCTGTCTCTCAACTTCCTTCTCCTGGATTGCCCTTCTACACAATCCCTACCCCACTGCTTCTAATTATTAATAACTTGAGTGTATAAGTGTATAAAATAAACAAAGATCTTTTTTTTCTCTGTTGTTTGGGCTTGGTTTGTTACAGACATACAAACACCATTTTCAATTCTTCTCAGAGGAGGCTCTTGTCACAAGGGGTTAAGGTCTAAGCACTTTAATGTTACCATGCTGCCTGAGTGTTTGATTGTCAGCCCAAATTTTTATATACTCACCTGGCATTGTTATTTGCCCTGATTTATCCTAACAATTGGAATTTGGAAATGACCCTACAGGGGAACAAGCCACAAAGAGCACAAAAAGAAAAAAAAAGCTCAAAGAAAATAAAGGAATACACTCTTTAAAACAAGAATTTATTTATGATCATTTCAACTGAACACAGATTTCATGTTAGTAAAAACACCTAGTGATTTTAACAAAGAATAGCATTGTCAAAAATTAAATATCATCTTGGTTTCACTTTCTAAAATAAACTGCTGATTATTGCCTTATGCAGGAGTTTTTGCCTTCACTTTATTATGCATAAAAAGGAAGAAAATCAAACAGAAATTGAATGGGGCGGGAGGCAACAAAGAATCAATCGACTGCTCTATCTATCTTTTTCTCTCTTTCTCTTTCTCTGCATCTCTCTCTGTCTATCTAACTTACTAGAATAAGGAATGTGTGGCAAGCAAAAGAGGTCTATGTGTAGTGCAAATGTGAAGAAAAGCTGAGCATTGACGTGTGTACGTTTCCATCCACTTAAGAGAACATGACCAGGGAGACCAGTGGCACCACCAGGAGGAGGAGACTGGCACTTGTGCCACTGGCACTGTTGCAGAAGTCGCCCTGACAGCACACAATCTCTCCCCCGATCGTTCCTTTAACCTGCGCACTTTGCGTGTCTGAGCACATGTCCGTTGAGGCGCAGCCCTTCATGATTTTCTTTTGACCTCCTGCATTCACTGAAAGAGAGACATGATCTGTATTACTATGTGAGGTTTGATTGTTCATACATGGCCTCTTCGACTAGAATAGATGACAATTTCTCAGGCCTAAGGAGGAATGTGGAGCACAGAGAGAGACAGGTCATGTTGCTCATACCTGTTTTGGTGATACAGAGGTCCTCGTCGTTCACACAGCGCAGAGTTGCTCTGCAGCCCACTGCATCGCAGTGGTAGCACTTCCTCCCATTGGCAGCTGTTAATAAAGGTGCTGTGACAGAACAAATGTTACTCATAAGACTGCAACGAGTGACTGCAACGCCCATTTGCTCTTTGGCACTTTTTAGCAAGTCTTTGCTCTAGACTATTATTAAGTTGTTTTGTTATTTTCTCATCATTGAATGACTTTTAAAAGGTACAATTATCTGGACTTATTAAGTCCATAACTTCTACACAGTAGACAGAGAATTAAGTCTGCTGAAAGAAAGATGGAAATCATCAAGCATTTAGAGTATTACCAGGAGCATGTCTGGTGTTGCAGAGGGGAGAGTTGCAGCACTTGCTGGTGATCACATTCCTGGAAATCCCGTAGTTGATAGAGCCTGAGACGCACTGGTCCGGCAAAAGACAAGTCTGCATGTGGATGTCAGCAAGTTTTGTATTACCTGCAGCAGAAGAGCAACGTTCATAAACTGGGCCACAGCAAAGCTGTCACGTAATACATTTTTAAAAGGTAATATACTGTATCTTAAGATTACGTGCCTGCATATGAGCTGATCCTCAGTGCACCACATTGATAACGCGATGAAGGGCAATCTTTTTCTTGGAGTGTGCAGGGCCCTGAGCCTGTTGGTAGACACTTGTAACAGTTCAGGGCATTTGCTGAAAAAACACAAAACTTGTATCAGTACACACAGAAACAATAAAAAAATGATGTATGTAAATTATATTATGTATATATAAGTTTCTATATAATGAACGTATATATACAAGTTTATTATTATTAAAGTATATATACAAGCATATGTAAGTTTATAAATATAGTTTGTTTTCTTCCACAAGATATGGACCAATACCATTTTTTGATGCAAATTTGACACTGTTTATTGTTATGATTACTGGTAAATTTCAAGTATGGATATGAAAACACATTATAGTTTTCACATGCTGTTTTTGCACGTGTAGTATTGTACTGTATTGTTGAGTAATGGCAACCTTACCTGACCTTAAATGACCCCTAATTGTGAGGACACTAACTTGCAACCCTTCTTCTCGAACACATTAGATGTGTTGTTAAAAATAAATATAGCAGGGACTTACCTTTAGAGAAAAGCAAAATCCCAAAGATCAGAGTAAGGAGATGCATTTTGTGATGCCACCATACAATGGTATAAGTTTGAGGTTGTCTGCCAATAAGTAGTTCTCCAAGAGGGAGTTGCCTTCCTTCTAAGACCACTCCTTCATGTCACCTTTGATAGTCACACCATGTGGTAACTTAAGTGCACTTTAAGATAGAGAGCCCCTCTCCTCAACATTTGGCATCGGACAGTCTAAAAATGCGCGCTTCTGAATCCTCTTATCAGTTGATTGCAGCTCATTACCATATTTGGACTACATTCAATTAACTTATCAAGCGACTGCATGATGGCAGATACTGAGCATGTTTGCCACTCACGGGGGCGTAACAGGGGCAACTTGCATGCATGGTGAAATGAAGTGCCACCTCAGGTTAAAGTTAGTAAAGATATTCTACAAATAATTTAACTATATCTTTTTCTTTTTTTCAGGAAATGTTGACTGCATTTTGGTCGGTGGTATTTGAAAAAGGTTTAGTGTTTGTTGTTTAACAGTACAGTTTACACATCAGTGTGCTTGCAATAACTTGAATCAGCTAGTAAAAAAAATCAGCAATTATGCAGCACCACAGTTTTTCTTCCATCACTTTAAGATGCTCACAAATTACAGGCGCTCTGATCAAAAAGATGATCAACTACAATCGTAAATGTATGTGAAGGCAAACTTACACACACACACACACACACACACACACACACACACACACACCACTCTCACAAATTATGAAGATGTTTCTGGATGATATAATGGATGGCAAGTAGGGTCATCCCTCTCACTCTGCAGGGCAAATAGAGACACCTAGTGTCCAATTGAGCAATGATCACTGCAGTGGTGAAAAATATTGTAAGCATTATTAGAAGCAAAACAAGTATCTGAATGAACCAAGTAAACAAGCAATACAGACATTTCAAATGATATTTGTGATATTGGGCCATCAGGCCCAATAAAGCCCAATAAAGGCCCAACAAAGGCAAAACTTCTCTTTTTTGGTTTCATTGATCAGGCCCGAAAGATATGACTGAATCTGGAAATATTTCCTGAACACATTCCTATCCAATCACTCAACGCACTGTTTTATCTTAGTGGTAATCTTCTTATTAGTAATTGTCACAGTAATCACTCCACAGAGAGGACGCAGAGAATCCAGAATCCAGAATCCAAAATTGCGCATCCCAAGTACAGCAGTTAAGGCCATTGGTCTATCCATAATCTTGAATCAATGCTTATGTATATTTCTTGTAATTATATTTTTTGACATTACGTGTGTTAAAAGTGTCCACTAGATGGGGTTATACTTATTGTTAGGAAACAGCTGTAAACAGGTAATGTGTACTGTTTCTGCTTGTAATACATGACTGAGTGAATAAGTAGAAGATGGTATTAACAGCCTTTTCTGAGGTTTCTGAGAGCTGAAATCATTTTTTTCTTGCCACAGACATTTACAGCTTTGTTTGTGTTTTGCTCGGTTTTTGTTTATCTATATTGTCTGTTAATGGTAAGTGTCTTGACATTTTCTTTCTTTCTTTCTTTCTTTCTTTCAAAAGGAAGTGAATAAATTGCCTCATAACCACCTTCAGTTTTTCAAATTTTTCACAAAATGACAATGACTAGACGCAGTTGACTACTCATGTGTGTAAGAGCTCATCACCATCTTGTAGTGGGGAATTCAATCCGAGCCTCAAACAGACATGAGTATTGCTCAAGGCTACAAGCAGGCATGGGTGGTGTGACTATTGTTTTACAACCGTAGAAGATGAATTTACTGCCCAGGAGCTATGTTTTCATAAGGATCTGAAATAAGTTTGTAGAGTCAGAATGTATTCTTTATTGTTTATTCAGAAAGTTTATTCTTAACAAAGAAGATGGCTGTCAAACAGTGGACTGTGACAAACAGTGGAGAGAGAGGACAGAGTTCTTAGATTATGAGCTGCACGCAAGTCACTGTACTGCTTTTAAACTTGAGTAGGTTTATACATGCATCTTCATCACACTAATGCACCTTTTTTTAGGTCAGATTTATTTTAGATTTTTCTGTCCTGTTGTAATATATCTGCAAACTCACTCAACATCAATAGGTTCATAACAGTGTGGAACAGAAACTTTCTTTTTTTCTTTATGCTGCGAAGAAGCTGCCCCACATTTATTTCATGCAAACTGTTCAACTGTCAAAAGAATTCATTCAGCATTCAGGACAGAAACTCAGTGATGCAGCAGATGACAGAGAATCATCTCCTCACTCAGTTTCATATCCTAGCTCTAATTGCTAAACATCCCTCTTCCTCTCACGGGCACTTGAAGGAGGGGGAAAGCAGCATAAGCCTCACAGCACTTCTAAGGAGTAAAAGTAGGATAATGACATTATCGTCTTCAGCCACTTAGGAGAACACAAGCAGGGAGACCAGTGGCACCACTAGGAGCAGGAGACTGGCACCTATGCTGCCGGCACTGTTGCAGTAGTTACCCTCACAGCAGCTAAATTCTCCCGCAATGGCTCCACTTATCTTTGAGCTTTCTGTGCACAACAGCTTGGAGGCGCAGCCCTTCATCACTGCATTTGCACCGCTTGCTACCACTGAAAGAGTGAAAACAGTGTTAGTGTGTAAACTGTGATCTGGATCACATCAGAGCAGAGGATCTGGATGATGATTGCAGCAGGCTCTGACCGGATACTGAGATGCAGCGGTCCTCATCACCCTCGCAATTTACAGTTGAAGTGCATTTTTGTGAGTCACAGCTGTAGCACTTCTTGCCATTGGGAGTGGTTTTCGTTGGGTCTGAGGAAAACAAATGTAAATGTGAAATTTGGACAAGTTTGTTGAGGCACCTGAATCATGCCACTCATATACTGTACAATGGCACACATTCACTCACTCTCACTCACACACACATGCACGCATACCCCAGGGATCCTCTGTCGCGGGTGGCATCACATAGTGTAATTACTTACATTCTTCTCTATGAACTCAAATAAAATAAAAGCTACCTGGAGCATCTTGCTTGTTGCAGAGGTCAGTGTTGCAACATGTGCTGGTAATAACAGTTCTGGCAATTCCAAAATTGACCGAGCCCTTAACGCATTGTTCTGGCGGACCACAAGACTTCACAACAACGTTAGACAGCCTTGATCCACCTGCAAGAAAAGATTAAGTTTTGTAAACTGGCCCAGAAAAAACTGTTTACTAACAAAATAATGCACCATGATAAAAAAAAAGATACCTGCATATGAGCTAATTCTCAATGCACCACAAACAAACCCAGATGCAGGGCATGTTTTTTCTGAATCCTGACACACACCATCGGGACCTGGTGTGCACTCATAACATTTCAGGGCGTTGGCTGAAAGACAAACCCAAGAAAAAATTGAAACAAATTCCAAAAAAAAAATCTCTACATGACCAAGCATATCTTTCAACATCTTTACTCTGAAGTACTGAAGTACAAAGAAAATAACAATTTAACAGAGGGGACAGAAATGATGCAAGAAAGACAAGCTGTAACATGCAGCTATTTGTGTTTTTGGAAGAACAGAGAGCTCTATCCATGTGAGGGGAAAACAGAACCGGAATGAAAACACAAAGCTAACACAAATCAAAAATCTGTCACAAAAAGACAGATAACAGAAGGAGAACTTGCCTTTGCAGAGAAGCACAACCCCAAAGCTCAGAAGAGTCAGGAGATGCATCTTGGGGTAGATGGATGTAAGTGAGTGTCGGATTCATGCCCTCAACCCATATGTAGCTCTCAGAGAGGGAGTTCTTTTCTCTTTTAGACCACACCTTCATGCAACATCCTTAAAAAACAGAAAAGGTTTCTGAGCCCTGAGTCCTTTGTAAAATTTTTACAGGCTAATATTATATACAAAAGTAGCAGAAAAAGCTACAATAGAATTTATTCACAATTAATTTTAACAGTGGCAGGTTTGATTTTTCAGAAGTGTGGTGTTAAATGCAATTACTTCATTATTATTAATTTGATTTGTGTTGGTCAAATAAAAACAGATCACAAAAATACATTTAAGTGGATGCAATAACATCAGTGCCTCAACAAAGCTTGCCTCGACAAGAAACTTTGTAGAGTACTGTAGACCTCTTCATCTGTAAGTAGAATGCAAAGTTTTCTGTACAATCTTTTAGAGCCCAAAATAAATGTAAGTGATGAGGGTGAGGACACAAGACAACAAAAAGGTTTCAGATCAGAAGAATTCATAACAGAATAGCAGCAATGATTTTAATCAGAATCAGAGGCCGGGTTTGTCTATTCTGCTGAGTAGGGTGCAGCCTTCTTAAAGACTAGACACTGACTGCACTAGGCTTGCATGAGGCAGAGAAACTACATGTATACTTAGTAAATAGTTATGTCTTAGATACACAGATTCTGAGGCTCATATCCCTACATTATTGATTTTTCATTAGGTCAAAAAGCATCAGATGGATGTAGTTCATTTCAAAACTGCAATGGGTCACAAACAGAAACACCTTGCCCTTACAAGTGATTCCAGGAACTGTGTCATTAACTTTCTAAATATAATCACTTCAGTTCTAGTGAAGATGCTACAAAGCAGTAGAAAAGACTGAACTAAAATGAGATAACCAAAAAAAGGCTTGAGCAGAGAGAACTTAATTGTCCTTGAAAATTTAACTTGGAGAGGATATAATACAAATAGAGAGAAAAGGTTTATTTTTTATGTATATGATGCATTACATTGCTGCATTCTATGATAAATTGAGTTCAAAACCACAAAAAATAGAAAAAGAAAATGTAGTTGAGATCTGTGTTCTGCATGCAGAAATAATATAATAGTAGTCATCTGAATGTTAACACTCAAACACAAATAGATTACTCCCAGAATCTGGACCACAAGGTCTCATTCCCAAGGAAGACCCTCCTTCAGAGCATGAGCAAACATCAACGAAACAATGATTCTCACAGAGCACATCAGTGGAACACAGGAATTTTCCATTACAGTATCTTTTTTTTAAATCTAATTTGGCATCTCTCATTTTTAAATAAATAACTATGACACCGATCGCTATTAGAAACCACGATTAGAACGATGGCACCAGGATACTTTAAGGTTATGATTTCAATTTAAGGCTGGGTTTGAGAATCCATTTTGTGCTCTCAGTGTTTTTCCATGATTGAGACTTGATGGGTTTATTCATGCTCTCACTGAGTACAGAAACGTGATCGAGCATGTTACAGAAAGCTTACCCATAAAAGAAGTTAAATGGCACCAAGGACGTCATCGGTGTGATGGACTGCAATTTCACACTCTTTTAACTCTTAAGATTTCACATAGTGAACATAATAAATACGAGTACATTTATGTTAAGAAATTCAGGTAAAGTATTCAAAGTTCTGGGCAATGAGAGATTGTGAACATTGTGAACATTTCTGAATTTACCAGTGAAAAACCTCTGCCAATATGAAAAAATATGAACTAGTTACAAACAGTTATTTTCTGTTGCGCTTGTCTTGAAAAACAACCTGTAAAAGATGAGTAAAATAAACCTGCACATTTATGACCCCACAAGAACTTTTCACGTTTTCCTTTTATTTCTCAGCAATTAACAAATACTTTTTATATCATCTTTTTGGAGAGAAAATAAAAAATAATTTACACAAAACACATTTTCATCATAGCTAACGTGCACCACTAACCACGAAAACTGGAGTTACAGCTTCACAGTTATTTTTGGCTGGCACATTCGCCAAAACATGTACAAACAAATGCCCAAACTCCTCTATTATTCTTCTTATTTGTGGATAACGTACAACCCTTTAATCCAGCATGACATTTCCTGGGGGCAGGGACGGGCAACCTTCTGGGAAGAGCACTTTGCACACTACAACTGTTTTGTATGCGTGCCTTGACGACAGACTAAATTTCCAGCCCCAACAAGTGTAAACTCTATCTCCATGTTAAGAGTGGCAGCTGTCTTCCAGTGACTAGATCATGTAGCTGTTCATGTCAGCTACAAAGTTGATATGAACCTCAGGACAGCCTTAGCAGAGCAGTGTAAGAAGAGTAGTGTTAGCAGAGCAGACGGCTGTACTCAGAGAGGGCTGAGGACTTCTTCACACCGTCCCAGATACGGGCAGCATAATGAAACCTACAGGAAACAAGACCAGACATGTGACAACCACATCCGCAGCTTTTGTACGCAAATATGGTATGGTGGCAGACACAGCAGAAGTGAAACTTAAGTTTTACCAGTTTTTCTCAGTGAGGATGGTGTGTGACAGTTGAGAGCGAGGCATGGCCAGAATCTGGCTCCGCAGTTTTGAAACCATGGTGGAGAAAGCAGGGTGTCCTCTGTATCCCGGCAGTAGAGAGAAGAGTGGATATGTTCCTGATCCTAAACACCGCACAAAGGTCAATACCCGAGTACTGCAATACGCGAGAGGACAGTTGAGCTCTCTCTCACCGGCTTTAGTGAGCGAATCCTCGCCATCACTCTCCTGCACAGGAAGGAGAAACATGTTGACCTCCGTCGCTAGATAGTCCTGGCCCAAGCCAGGAAAAATATTGCTGTCCAGCATGGACAATGTCCCTGAAAAAAAAACGATACTACATTACAAGATGTTTGCTGATGTGGCACGAATTACATATCCATCACTGAGGTATAATCGATTTTGCAAAAACCTATTTACAACAATAATATCCATTATTAATGTCAAACCGGTTGTGGAAACCGAACATTTAGCATTGTCCATTAGGCATCATTTGTGAACTGACCATTAAGCAGTAGAAATTACAATTCTCAACCTTTGTATTTCAGATGAGAGTGAGCCATTAATTTGTCCACAACCATGTGCATGTTTTTCAGATTCCTCGGGCAGAAATCATCTCGTCTGGCTTTATTCTGGAGAAACACTGGATGAGAGGGGAATTTAAAAACAGAGCCACTATAATGTTATTATCGAACTGGGTTGATGTGCTTAAGTGTTTCTGCTTTTAATAGTCACCTATATGAGGATAGTACTCTGTCCCATCATCATTGCCTGAAGAGCCAGTGTCATGGCTTGCAGACGGAGTGGAGGGCTTCAGCATCTCAGCAGTCTGAAGAAACCTACGCATGCACACATATAACATGCAATAAAAATAAACATTGTGAAAGTATCTGACACAGGAAGAGGCACAAGGGCTCGTGAAAAATACACTAAGGGCCTGATTTACTAAAGCTTTGCGTGTATAAAAACGTTGTCACCCACAAAAAAATGTGCAAGCGGATTTACTAACGGTGCGCACAGTGGATTGCGTCCTCTAAGTGAGGAAAACAGCGCACGCTGCCCATTTAGTACCTTGGCCTTAATGCATATGCAATATGGGGCGTTGTTTTTTGCGCCAAACACATAATTAACAGCACTATTACGCAGCGTGCGCACTGGTCCTGCGCTCTCCGGTCCTCCACCTCCCTCTCTCTCCTGCCTGCTCCAGTCCCTCCAGTCCCTCAGCTCTTAGGCTGATGGAAGAGCCAACCACTGCTGGCACTTCTTGCGCACTCGCCCGTGATCGAGAGCAGCAAACTTTTTACTTTCTCCTGCCAGATGCGTTTGTTTGCCTCAGCCACAAGGACTTCCAACTCCAGGGAACCATATTTATTCTTGCTCTTTCCTCTGCACTCGCTATGATGGAAAGGCTGACAGGGGGCAAACCCCTCAATTGAATACTGCTGTTTGCACCTGTTGTCACTGCGGCAAATTCCCTTAGTAAATCACCCGCAAAACGCACACAAACCCAGCACGGAAAATCTTACCAGGAGCACGCAATTTAGCGCCCCTTATTTGGGATCTTAGTAAATCAGGCCCTAAGACTTTACAGTATCAGTACAGAGACGTTGCATGTGCATATGCATGTGCATGTGCATATGCTACATTTTTTGAGGTGTGACTGATCTCAAGAGCCGAAGAGAGCAAAGTGCTATGCATAAACCACATTAAATGACTGTAGTTTCCTGCTTGTTTCCTGAGTTTGCCAAAACTTCCATGTTGTAAGATGGCACTTCATGCAATGGAAACCTATCTCTGAATGCCTCACCCTTAGCAGACATGAAATTTGTTAGAAATTAGGGGTCTATGCATTTCTATACCCTAGTGTTACTATGAGGCTGGAGGAATCAACGTTATTCACTGAGATCTGCTGCGCACCGGGGGATAAAAGAGGGCACACAAGTGACTGTCAGCACACGTCAGGCAAGCACAAAATGATGCATTTTCAAGCAGTCTGGCTTTGGTCTGAAATGATGAAAAAAAAGTAGACAAATATCCTCTCAAGATACAAGAAGAAATTCCCCACATTCCTGTAGCAGGAGGGAACTTATTGTCCGAGCCATGGCAAGAAAAACACTCGTTTCATTCCGTCAATGGTAGTGACAAGTCTGACTCTTGTTCTGGGATGCTTGAGCAAGTACATACCTGTAAAGATTCAAATCTGTGAACCAGTCCTGAACCACAATAACAACATGGCACACAGTAAATAGGAAGGCAGCGATCTGAAGAGACTGTTGAGAGATTGACAGACACATGGTCATGTGTTTTGATGCATGAAATAAAAATAACAAATGCAAACAAATAAAATTGTGTTCATTTGCATGCCAGCAATAACAAAACTAGTCTTTTTTCCCCACTGCCCTATGCACGCCAGCCACTGACCTGCATCTCAACATACGTATGAGGGAGTGTGTATTCTGGAGGCAACTTCCTGTCGTTGTTGATGAGGTGGTCCAGAATAGATGGGCTGAGCATCGGCTGAAAAGGGAGAACTGAAATTCTAACTGCGATTTCTTTCTCACTCTGACAACCTTTTTGGTTTAGAAAATACACAACTGTATTTTGGAGTGAAACTGAGACCACCATTATCACTGTTCCTGCAAAACATCATACTCACCTGTGTATCCAAGAAGATCACTCTTTCCTGTGTGATGAAGAAATCAATTCCTGTGCTCTGGTTTCCTCCTCTTTCCTTGATTTCTTGAGACTGGGCTCTAAATACATAACTCCTGTGAGAGCAAACAACCTCATCACAACTACAGGACAATGAGCATCATCTATCACCCCCATGTGTTCAAAAAGAGCATCTACAACTTTGGTACTTACCCAGTTTAGAGTCATGCATGACAGTTCATTGAAAACTCTAAATTGCCTCTACAGTAGATCTGGGTGTGAGAGTGAGTGGAGTGTGTTTCATCATTCATTGGGATCAACTTTACCTTTGATCCTCCTCGGGAGTGTTGGCAGACAACAATGACATGATCGTAGATTTCCCAGATCCCTGGAGACCAATGACGCCCACCACCAACATGTCTGTCTGGTCTCTCAGATACTGCAACACACCACAACAACAACAACAACAACAACAAAAAGAATTCTTTAAAATAAGCTGCAGTGAAAACTTCATCAATCACAATACTTTCATCAGCACAATGTTCCAGTAAACAGCTAAATTCTTTTTTTTTTTTAATCTCACCTCCATGGCACTGTCACACCAGTTCATCTGATCGTCCACAAGCTTGATGCTGTGCTTCATCTTCTCGGGTGGGAGGAGTTTGGACTGGCCAACCATGGCTGGAAGTTAAGTGAAAAGATAGTGACTGAGTGCATTAGCGCCGCCAATGCAAGAATGTCCTGGAAATGACACCCCGTTGGACCGTGGGCTTTCGCATGTGTGTGCGAAACATGTATATACATATGTTCAGGCTGACTGGAGACTCTCTCTGACCAGTAAGTGTGAGTGAATGGTGCGTTATTCTCTGAACTGGAGACCTGCCCAGCGTGTTTACGCTGCCTTGATCCCAAGGGGGGTAATTTTACAGGGCCGGAACATGCATGTCTCAACTGCAGGGACCCTCCCCACTTGGTCTTTTACAGGAACTTTTACCAAGTCCCTGCTCCAGAGCAGGTATTTCAGTCGAAACTGGTGCACAACAATTAAACCGCGAAGCTTGTGATGCCCCCAAGGAAGACACAACTGTCAGGAGGGCCAAGTGCCAGGAACAGTTCATGTTATGTTCCTCCTACCAGTATTTACCAGGAACTTGTGCAGTGGAAACGCACCTAATGTGAGCTGGAGATGGGTACAGCAGACCTCGGCAACACTGTTATGAACAAAGCAATGATGGATGGAAGACTGGATGGATTGCATGCGAATGTGATGTCTCAAGGTGACCCAAATTAGTGGAGGAAAAAAATACATTTATGAGGAAGTCTGCTGTAACTCACGATCTACAGCACTGCTTGATGCAGAAGCACTCATTCCTCTGTTTTGGATCTGGTACACGGGCTGGGTGGGTCGCTGCCCTTCTTTCTCCACCTTGGAGGATCCAGGGCCAGAGGGCTGAGCTGCCGCCTCTGGAGCGATCCCCGGCTTCCCCCCATCGTCCCTGGCTTTCATTAGCATGATGGGCTTCTCCAGGACTGGAGCTCCACTTCCATGAGCACTCTGTGACGACTTGGCCTTGAAAAAGGTCCAACAACAGCACAAGTTAACGAATCACACATTCACATAAGACACACTTATTGTAATGAAGTGACCAGGTGCCTCTCTACATCACAATGAAAAGCTGTGCCTGCCATATTAAGTTACTCCAGAAGCAGTTTCCGGCAAGACTTCTTTTAAGGTGCAAAGACATGACGTGTGATTTCACACGCGACAGCAGGACTGATATACCCTTTCTGCAGGGGGCTTTGCGAGGATGATGGGGGTCTTCTGAATGAGTGGGCCCGGGGGATCCTCGCTGCCATCCTGGACAGACACACAATGATGACTAAATACAGTGAAAGACTAAAAGTATAATAAATAGCAATAAAACCCAAACATATTCCCTGCGGAAAGCTGTGCTGCCAATCAACTGCATATATAAATATGGCATACAACTTTCTGAATGTGTGTGTGTGTGTCTGTGTGTGAACGTGTGTGTTACCCTTCGTTCCCTAGGTTGATACTCTCTGTCTCGGCTGGGTCCGGACAGGTTTTGTCCGGGTGGTCCAGTGTCTCTGTCCACCCTGCGCCTCCTCCTCCTGCGGCCCTGGCCGTACATCCCGGGCTGACTGTGGCCGGACTCGGACATCGTGGCTGCTCGCTGACGGCCACAACACAGCACCAACTGGTGTCAACGGTGGGGGCTGACAAAGAGGCGGCTAGTTTGGTTGCAAGGCTCGAAATCACCTCTGCTTCTCGCCCCGTAATCACGTTTGAAAGTATTTTGTCGCAGTCAAACCAAGATCTCGACTGCAGCCATATCGTCCACATGAAATGGTGCGTTTGTTCCTTTCTACGCTCTAGCCGTTATGGTAAACCCGTGGAGCGGTTACTCGACATTACCGAGCAGGAAGTCGCTCCGCCCGGCTGATATGTCAGCATAAACAAATCAAAGGCACCTTGTTCGTCTCGTAAATTATGTCGATGTGAAACATTGTGGACATATACGTGATTCCGCTACCGATAAAGAATGGTTATTGTTTGTCTTTAATGAGAGATACGTCATATTATCATTTGTAAGTGACTGAACAAATATTTTTTCTTACGCAATGAGGTCTTCTGAAGCAGTGTCGTCTTTACTCAGCCCACACACAGTAATCTCACAGAACAGCAAAGTTATTGTTAAAGTTAAGAGGCGCTAGCAACACACAAATGTTTCAGAGCTTGGTGAGAGTTGTGATTTGTGTTAAATACTTCTACTACTAAAATAACAAAAACAGCAAGAATAATCATGATAATAATAATAATAATGATTCTAATAATAATACATTTTAATATTTTTCAGACGCATTTAGTCAGTGTAGTGTCTATGTTCCGGCCCACGGCGGAAGTGGAGGATGTTGGTGTGGACGCCGTCAACAATCATGAAGGTATCTTCAAATGTGAATTCTGAAGATTTTCTCCCTGTTGCTTTCCCCTGTAACGTGCTCGTCTCGTCTCGTAACGGTATACTGGAGCGGCTCCTGGCACATCCGTGCAGTATCGTTTCCCAGACAGCACCAGTGATGTGGCTGAGTGTGATGCTAGCGGTATGACTGTGTTGAATGATCTGCACCGAGCATCGTTGTCTCAGTTCTGTGGCTTCAAACACTGTCGCTTCCGCAAGCAGAAGTTTCCAGCTCCCCCTCACTCGCTGTGGACGGAGGTAAAGTTAATTTCGTGGGGCCGACACGTGTCATCCTGTATGCCTCGATGAGAAGATGTCAACTTATTGTTTGGGGTGGGTGGGACTCAGTCGTACTCGCCCTGTCATTAGGTTAGCTTAACGCTGGCTGCTTAGCTCCAGAGTTAAGCACCAGCTACAAATGCTAAGCTACGCAGCAGATGCTAGGCTAAGATGCTAAGCTAACATGCTAAGCTACGTAGCAGATGCTAAACTAAGACATGTAGCATGACGGTGGTGCAACAGAGGGAGTCAGCAGTGAACCACAGCTGTTTTGATTCATCATGAAGATGCCGATTTACGAAACATGATGGCAATAGTTTTGATAGTTGAGATATTCTACTTAAAGGCATGAATGGGACCCTTATATGGCACTCAGTCTGCTTCATTCATGGAAACTCATGATTTTTTGGCCTATTTAGAGTAGATGTAGAGAAGATTCAGAAAATGTCTGCCATTTTGGACTTGATAAAGTATACAGACAAATCAGCAAAGTTTGGTACAACAGAATATGGAGACAATGTAATTAATATATAATAGTATAAGGACATCATCTGAACAGTCTTGGGATTAAAGTGTTTTTGCTTTGCTTTATGTTTTTAAAACGTTGAATACATTTGCTTCACATTAAAGATCAGTTATAGGTATCGAGTCATTTTGACATTCGATGTAATGCTTTTGACAGCCTTATTTGGGACCTTCTTTAAAGTTTATCTATCCTCTTCTTATATTTTCAGACCACCCAGAATTTGATGTTCTCAACTACATATGTTAGAAGACTCAAGCAGCGATGACCACTGGTGTACAACCAAACGATCAAAATGTTGGGAATGTGGCTGAAGATTTGGCAGGATAACAAGCTTGAGGACACACCAAAAAAGCCACGGATCGAAAGCCACCTGTCACCTCCATGAGGTTACTTTCCAGTGCCTGACAATTCTCTCCACACACATGAATAATGTGCAGGAGTTGAACAGGCATGCAGAACTGCACTCCGGGGGCTGGGTCAAATGCCAGAATAAGAACAGTAACAAATTTTCCTGTAACGAGGCATCACAGGGAAGCACAGATCCTGTGCTGCGTGGCTGCATTTCAGGGTCAAGCTGTCAGAGGAGAACTAAGATGAAGCCTGACAGACCCGAGAACATGGTGGAGTATACCATGGGTGAGGACGATAAGGACGATGAGATGGAAAGTGAAAACACAGACGATTCAACCTCTGAGTCGGATGACGAGGACGAGAAGGATCCCGATGATGCAGAATCGGACTCAAACTCAACTTCAACAGATTGTTCCAGCGACTCCTCCAACAGTCCGCAATCTAGAAACACTGCCACAGTCTCACACAATGCCCATACTTCAATGTGTGCTGCGTGTGGTCGAGGGCCCTTCAGGTTGATGAAGCTCCATCTGCTGCATTGTAGCGGTGTAAAGGTGAAGTACCAATGTTCCCTGTGTAAGGAGCTCTTTCCGACCGAAAAGTCTCTTCATGAACATTACATGCCTTTGTATTCTTGTCACATCTGCGGCCAGGTTTTCTCTCATGAGAACGCATACCGTCACCACCCGTGTCCAAAACATGGCAAATCACCTCTGGTCCTCTTTTGTGCCGAGTTGATGCCACACGCGTGTAACATATGCAAATCTTTTTTCACAACAGAGAAAACGTTGCTCAGTCACATCGCCCGAGTTCACGCGTCTGTGGTCAGCACCAAAGTTTGCATCATCACCAGTCCGTCAGGGTTGTCCAGTAAAAAGGTCTCCACAGCGAACCAGGTCGTCCTGAGTCCAAATGTGGTCAGCCACGTCAGCAACGGGAGGCTCGGTTTTGACCAAACGGCAACGCAACCTCCCGCCGAGTCACCCGCTGCACCCGTCAAACTAGAGGAGGAGGACTCCCCGGCCGAGCCGACCACCCAGCCCTCTGGGCGTCTCTCTGCACCTTCGTTAGACCCTGCTCCCGACACGACGGACACAACTCAGTCTGCTGTCAACTCGCCGCCCAACTCGCCGCCCACGCCCACTATTCTCGCCTTGTTTAAGCACGACAGCCAGGAGGTGGCGCTGATGAAGCGCATGAACACGGGCTGGCGCGCCAAGGCCTCCTACCCCTGCAGGCAGTGCGGCGCCGTCCTGCGGCAGCCCTCCCTCATCATCTCCCACCGCTACCTCCACCGAGGCCGGCGCTCGCACCACTGCCAGTGTGGCCGAGCTTTCAAGCACCGGCTGCACCTCCTGCGACACTGCATTCAACACGCGGAGACCGTGAGCTACATCTGTGTCAGCTGCGGCGAGACTTTCACCGGGGCGAAGCTCCTCGCCAGGCACATGAGAGGCAAGCCGCAGAAAAAGTGGAGCAAGAGTGGAGTTAGGAAAAAGTGCAGAATGCCATTTACATGCGACTGTGGACGGCTCTTCATACGACCTTCAGCTTACATCTGGCATCAGCTTCAAAACAGGACACAGTTTAAACGACTGAAGAAGGGTGTGAAATGACAAGGTGCTGACGGGTCTCTGGTTTATTCGTGGGTTGTGCACAGGACTTAAAAACGAGGTTTTCAGTAGGAGGCATCCCTCTCTCTGCATCTCACCTGACTGTCAAAATTATTTTTATTTTGTTGAGTGGCAGAATCAAAGAATAAACACAAATTCTTTTTTAATTATATTTAATTGTAATTACATCCTGGATGGTTGTTAACATGTTGTCACTGTGTGCAAATGTTTGAGAGTAAACAGGGCTAGAACAAGTTTTGCAAATGTTCATTTGCCAACATACAAATGAGCGACTTACTTTTTCCATCTTCTTTCAATCGATCCAGGCCAAACGTGCCAGTACTCCAGTTTATCCGCCAGAGAGAGAGAGTTCGTCCAGTTTCGTTATTTTATTTCTCACAAAGTGCTGAACAGCGAGATTTGTATGGAAGATCGAGTCCACTTGTTTTCTGTGATTTACATTCATTTTCATTACAGCTGATTCAAGATTTGGGCTCCTGTACAATTTATAGAAGCCTTGAGAAAAACAGCATGACTTTTTTTTTAATATAGTCATTATATAATTTCAAAAAATTTAACGTCTCCATTTTACTTTGTCCACAAGATGGAGCTGTTCAGTTGCTGAAAGATGGCATCACAGGGCAGCTTTTGCTTAAGTTTCACCGTTGGAGCAGGTGTAAACTGCTGAGTCCTTCCTTACATGTCCACAGTAATACAAGAATCAAGTTCAGTTCATCCCCATAAAATCCCACGGATTTGAATCATGAAATAAAGATTTCTCCTTGCCTAGAAAAGTGAAGCTTTTTTTCCCCCATTTGAAACTTCATTAAACTTCTTTTCGCTTAAAAATCCCGTTATGATTTTGTTAGATGTGCAAGCAAGAAGCAGAACAATGAAAATGCACAATAAACCTGTTGTAAAGCAATAACCGCCCTAACTGTTGAAATGCCTGCCGAGCTCGTTTACAACATCGATGCGAAAATATAGAAACATTGCATGAAGTTTGAAAATAAAATTACAATGTACAAATATAAAACATATTCCACAGGAACAAGGCAGTGACAGTGAGTACGTCAAATAAAACTTACACAAGCGCACTTAAATTAGGAAGCCCTGGACTAATCTTTGACAGTGTGGTTTGCAAGGATCTCCACAGTCCTTGTTTGAGATAGTTTTCTTGTGCCCCCTCGTTAACGTCACTGCGGAAAACACGCCAGTTTCCTTTGTGTAAGTTTGCAGCTATAAGTCGCTGTGCAGTGCACTTAGCACAACCACAGGATGAGATCTTATGTAGCTATACCGGTTCCCCCGAGTAGGTCAGCATGATCAAAATCTGAAGCAGCTCTGGGAGGAGACAGTTTACCATCTCGCTTTCAACCTCACATGATGAAACCACTGAAGATGTTTAGCCGTCTTTCGCAGTTGCAGCTGCACTCCACGCAGCCATGTCACCTGCAGGAAAAACAACCAAGAAGACGATTTCCTGTAGTAGTTGTGTCTCAGATCTGGCAAGCATGCAGCAGCTCTCACAGCGCTGCACGCTGTTGCTGAGAACTGTGGGTAAATGGTTACCTGATCTCTGGGTTGCGGTGTTGAAAGACGTGCGACAACATCTCAGAGGTTTGCTGGAAGCAGCGACTTAACTCGTCCAGCTTCTGTTCCATGGAGAGGATTCGCTGCTCCAGCTTCCGATACGAGTTATTCCAATTCGAACTGAGGTCACACATGATCATCTGCATCTGGTGAATGCAAAACAAATCCAAATGTGTTAGCATTTTTGAGGAGAGGGGGAAAAAAAACACTGTGGGGTCAAACTGAAATGTTGCCGGAATCCTTGCAGACGTGAAGTGTATCTCGGGCGAGCGATGTCTTGGTCTGTCTGGCATCCTGTCACTCTGTGCACATGTGGCGATTTCGAGCCAACTCGCTGTGGCAAGAGTCGAAGCTGCTCCACTGCTGCCAACTTAAGAATTGTGCGGCTACATTTTTCAGCCTCTTTAGCAACTCGATTTTCACAAAGAGGCCAACAGCAACAAATGTGGTGACTCTTAATCCTTTCTGCTTTCTGTGGCCATGGCTCAGCTGTGTTTAAAGGAGAGCAGCATGTTCGGCTTACAGACTGATTGCAAAGTGACCGTAAGGATGGTTTGCTTTTGACATATAACCAAGCGGTTACACTTGCAGTGTGGAAAACTTAGTCTCGTTTTCCATATAAATCAATCAAGAACGTGCATTTTAAAGCGCATAAATTACATATTAGACCCTCTCTGTGGGTAACATCTTTATACATTGGGTTTATTCCGCATGGAAAACTCATCTGGGTCTGTGAGTGAATTCCTGACACAAATGAACTTGCGAGACATTTTATGGAGATTTTGTAACAAGCACTGAATGTGTCTGAACACAGCATGATAAACAGCAGCCTGTAAAATAACATGTAAGTATGTGCAAGCATTGGGTGTTTTTCTTGGGTTTTTTGCCGTCTCTAGTCTTTCCAAAGAAAACAGTCGCTCACCTTAGGGAGGTCCACCATCTCACTCACATAATCTCTCAGTTTTCTTTGTTCAAGGCGTAAATGCCGAAATCTGTACAGGGAGAAAAAAAAAAGTTTGATAGATCTCAGTTATGTGCAGGAATTTTGATTACACCGTTGGAGGGAAGAGGAATTTCATGCGACACCACTTCCTAAATTAGTTAGCTACTTGCCCCTGAATGCTTAAAGAACTGCGTATCTGAGGAGAAAGCACCCAGTCCTTGAATACATGGAGCAGTCTGGCAATTAGGCGTGTTGATTTGTGAAATAGTACACTGATAACTACACAAACCAAACAGCCAAGCAGGAAGTTTGTATATCAATACTGCAGTCATACCACTAGTCTCCATACACATTACAACATGATGGAGTGAAAGACTTTCCCCCACTTTCCCCTCCCCCTTTCCACATTTATTAATAGTGACACTGTATAGTAGAAAGCAGGAAGCACAGCCCTTCCACTCATGCTAACACGCACATGCTCACACACACACACACACACACAAATAATCCTGTTGTCAGGATAATGAACCAAACAATCACACTTGTGGACTTTTCTGTCTTGTGTAATCTTCTTGTTGTTTGAGGGGGAGTGCAGAGCCAACAACAAGAGGACAACTCAAATGGAAAATGTAATGGCTTCCACGTTCTTCTTTTCCCTTGTTGGATGTCTCAAAATAATATGTGTTTTGTATTACAGTCACATCATACTCCAAAGAATAAAAAATACAAATCTATTAAGGAGGAGCCTTGTTCACACGTGCTCTTCCCACATGAAAGAGGAAAGAAGTCTAATTAGCAATCTAAATTATCCATTAAAAGATTTGGCTCTGTGGTTTCACATGTTGACACAAAGTTAATGGCCCGCAAAATACACACGCAACGTCCTCAAACCCCCACCCACTTACATCTCTCACCCAGACACAAACATGGCCACGCAGACATCCCGCTTGAAGGTGTCACATCGTGACAGAGTAACTCACACTCTGATGGCTTCCAGAAGAGACTTCTGGTGTCTTCGGTGCTCGCTGCGGTTGCCCGCTGCTGTGCGGTGTAGAAGCCAACACTCCCTCAGCACATTGGCAGCGGCGTGGCGAATCTGGTGGAGAGGCAAGAATCGTTTGAGGTCCTGCGAGCTGACGCGCCACAGCAAGACCATCAAGATAAAGTCAAACAATTTTTTTTTTTTTTTTACGATTTACTGCCAAAAACACACACTTATCATATTTTTTTAAGGTTGATGTCAGTCATTTCAGTACAGGAAGCGTGAGTTGAGCCAGCTGATTGAATCCAGATAGCATTTCCTGTTTGACTATTTTGCTCTGATTTCAGATTAAGCCAAACTTTGAAAGTCTTATTTTCAGACAGATGCTTATGCACATGGACTGGAAGGACAGGCCACACACACTGGAAGTGGTGTTTGGATACTGACGGATTTCAACAGTGTCACCTTTTTGCACTTTTGGCTCTTTGATTCTATTCATGTCTGTTTGTCTTCCTGAACAAACCACTGTAAGTGTCCTGTGGTGATGTCACTCTGGCCCTGTTGTGAGGGTTATTAATAGAGGCTGTCAGCGTCTGCATCCAGATGTCTTCCCTTGTTCCCATCAGAGTAAATCTGGGCTGCACCAGATAGCTCGTAGGAATGCAAGCGCACACACAACAACACATACACACAACGCCAAGCAAGGCGTTAAGATGCACCTCGCAACAGGATGCAGCCACCGGGAGAAAGGAAATGGTTGTATCCTCCAAAACAGTGTACCTACTGCAGGCAGAACTCGCCTTACTGTTTGCCGATGTTAGGCTGTGGTGGTGTCCACAATCCAACAACAGAACTCTAAATGAGCAGACATGTTCCTGACAGTCTAAACTTAATGGCAATTTATAATTTGAAACCTCTGTTGATAATCCCGTTAACCGGGGCCAAGTCTGCAAACAGAAGAGGTCTTCCACAAGTCACCTCCTCACACCCTCACAAACACACACGTAAGCTCAACCGGTTTCCTGCCCGTGGCAGCGCCGTCCTGGACTGACACATGTTTCTTTCCTGACAGAGATCAGATGACTTCCTCTGTTTGACGCCTTGAAAATGCTATAAAGGGTTTTGCAGACCTCATCTCCCTCCTTTTCACCCACGCTGACCCATCCTCTTGTGTCACTTTTTTGAGGGAAAAAATTAGAATAAGACACGCAAAAAAATGTAAAAACATGCACGCAACATGGAAAGTAGTAAACAGAGGTCAATTAACTGTTAACCATCCATCCATCCAGTATCCCATTGTCGCGGGGCTCTGTTATTGCATATTTCCAGCACACAATTGGCAAAGGCAGAGGTTAGACCCTGGACAGGTCTCCAGTCCATCACATGGCACACACACATCATTCACTCTCACACTTAGACCAAGAAGCAATTTAGAGTCTTCAATCAACCTTAACATGTATGTTTTTGGACTGTGGGAAGAAACCACTGTACCCCAGAAAGGCCCCCGGCTGACCATTACTCAAACCAGGGTTAGGAACCATAGAAAATAAAACCCAAACCTTGAATCACACCTTCCATTAATATCTTAATGCAGATTTATTTCTTTTTGTCTGGGTCGGCACAAGAGCCAGTGATGTACTTATTTATGACACTGCACTGTAAATAAAGTTAACAGTTGCTTATCTGATCTCTGCTGAGCTGCTCATGGATTGATGGTTCCTGGTAATAGACTCGTAATGAGTATTGTCATTAAAGTCTCCTTTAAAAATTGCTTTATGGTGGTCCTTAAATAAGCAGGCAGAAGTTTACATCTGGACCCCTCAATACCAACATATTTTACATAACTGCCAAGCAAAGCATATCATTTCCAAAGCAAACCAAAGAGGGTTTTTTTTTTTAGTTATGTTATTGTTGTCTACCGCTGCAGCCCAGGCTTTTCCAATCTTTCTGCACTTACAGCCGCATTACCACGCAATGTTCCAGTGACTTTGACAACGATAAACACAGACACAGTGTTCGCTGTGATGGATTACCACAGTAAAACAAGTTTCAGGTTTCTGGGAGCTGATTTTTAGACAAAAATTACAGGAAAGGTACATCTTAAACATCTGAAGCATTAGAGCACCTTCAGAAGCAGCAATAGCTGCAATTTTAAGTACTTGTGATTCATCACAAATGTGCTAAGGAGTGGCAAAAGTGATAGAGAAGCAAAGGAGTATGGAACCACTAAAACTGCAAGTGGAAATAACTACATCCCAAAGTCATGATTTTTAATCTGTGTGTTACAAATCACAAATCAGTCAACTGAAAATTCATTATCTTCTTGTATTCCAGCATGGTTGCTATGATTACACTATGAACATTATAATCAGGAGTAATTGACTTTGCTCTTACCCTTTTAGCGATCTGGATGTCCATCATGAAGAAGTGCACATGCTTCTCTCCTTTGTTCAGCTCCAGCGTCTTTGCAACGACTGCAACCAGCATGGCAGTGCAGGCTACACCCTAGCACCCAATACACACACACACACACACACACACACACACACACACACACACACAAGCAAAGATGTTGCCGTGGTTACCAATATATTTACCATCAGCCTGTTGTCATAACTGCATCTTAATTAGTCACACAAGTATGGGAGATTGATCCAGAAACCTCACACCATTAAGGGTCAAGAGAGGCTGATGTTATCTTCCGTTGTCTGACTTTAAGTCTGGATATGTCTTAATTCACAAGAGTCAACAGAGTTGCCCCATCGTTCCCCTCGAGGGAAAGCATTTATTCAGAAAACTGAATGTTGATCTTCATCCCTCATATGGTTTTGTCCAATAAATCAAAGCTATATTTATGCAGAGTTCAATGGTTAAACACAGGCCTCTGTGGCACTGCTACAGCACAGCTTTCCTCTGAGAATAGCTTTGTGCTATTGCTGGACAGGGAGTGGCAGAATGATGGGGACAACTCGGAAGGCCGCACAGCAAGTCACATCCACTGAGTCACACAATACGGCATGTTATCGGAAACACACACTGGCAGAGACATAGATTTTCACAAAGGATAATGATAGAAAAATTTACCTGTTTTCCTCTTTTTTTTTTTAGCTTGCATTACAAACAGAGAGAAAGGAGAGATCCCACATGAGAGTAAGAAAGCAAGTTTAAATTTACACTTTACTACCAGAAAGACACAAAATATCTGTCTGTGAAATCTGGAGGGTGCTTTTCCTTAGCTCCATCCACACACAGTGATGGCATCCCCTAAGTGCTGTCAACCCCTGAACGCAGCTGTAAAGTGAGTTATGGCAGAGGTGAAGCAGAAGTGCTGACCATAGAGGCTTTCAGCCATATTACAGGTGTGAGAGCCCCAGTGACTCGCTCCCAGAACTGCCCTGATGGGAGAAGGAAATTTATTTTTTTCCAAATCACTGGCACAGGTTGGCACACCCTCCTGTTGTAGTCGTGCCAAAGGCAATAAACCACCTAAAAATGGATATGGTGGAAAGTTTTCCCTTATAAGGGGGGAAGCTTATAAAAACACAGCAGATGGAGAAAGAGAGAGGGAAAAGATTGTTTTCCACTCTGTCACAGAGGTGTCTAAATCGGACCCGTGCCTGCATCCAGCACCATGGCAGCGACTCTTATCTGCTTGTACCAGAATTGAAGGCAAATTGAGACGTAAGACAGTCTGTGGCCACTCCTCATTCTTGGTGACTAACTGTTTATTTTATTTTACTGCAGCTCTTTGTGTTTTATCATTTCCCCATTCCTTCAACCCTTCATCTCTGACTTAACTTTCCGCCTTTTTGCCATAACCTTGCCACTCCTATGCACTACTCTCTTACTCTTAACAATTAAACTACTTTAACTGGACTTGTTTCTTTCACTGCCTTCTCTCTACAGCAATTAATTTCATGCCATGGTGGTAAAATTTCTCCTCAAGTGTGACATATTTTACAATATCTCAAAGCAGCACAATGGGCAGTGAGGTCAGTAAAAAAAGTGTCATCACTCAGCAGAAACATCTTGTTCCGTCCAGATGTTTTGTGTCCACTGTGCTGTGCACACTACATGCTGACAGCTTCCCTCCTTTGGTCTTCTCATGTGAGTGCCTGATGCTGCCAGGGTCCTTCATTGCATTCAGCTGTGATCTAGATCACACTTGCAAGAGAATGAAGGCTCTTGGGTCTGTCAGCACCGCTTGAGTGCACAGCTGGGCATAATGGGGTCTGAGATAATCAGTGGAATAATGCAAAATTGACCGGGGTAGAACAAGAATGGTGCAGGAGAGAAGTGAACCATGCTGAGCTTGCCCCAATATGAAATGGGAAAACTTAAGTAGGAAAAATATGGGAAGAGTTGCTGCAATGGAACAGAGCAGAAAGAGAGGGGAATGAAACACACCAGGGAGGATGATATGGAACAGTCCGGGGCCGAATAAAGCAAAATGATACATAGCAGGTCTCGTGAAAATGGGAAAGAGTAGAGGACAAGGGAGCAGAACGGAGTGGGGTGGAAACTGAAAAAAAAAGTAAACGGCACGTGAACTGTAGTGATATATTCCTGTGCTTTTTACAACACAAGCCTGTTTCGCCCATTCACGCACATTCATACACTGGGGTCAAGGTTACTGAGCAGATGCTCACTGTGAGCTCTTAACTCAGCCATTCACCACCTGAGTTACAGCTGCAACGCAGAGTGAAGATGTGGGAAAATCTGACAAGCACAGAAGCAACGTAGAAAAAGAAAAAGAAACGAAAACCAATAGCTGCAATAGTGCATCTTATCAAGCTGGGCGTCCACACAGAGAAGTGGGACGTGGTTCATCTACAAGCACAGATACAAAAAAGGGATAAAGATATGATGCATTTATGGAAGGTGCAGGTAGAGTCATTTTCTGATAAGAAGCCAAAGCAGATACAACAGAAACCTGAGATAAAAATGAGTACAATCTTTCAGTAAATCTCTCTCAACATAGAGTAGTATGAATGAAACTGGCCGCCCTGCCAAGTTACCATGACTCCACTGAGGAGGCACACCCCTCTGCCACAGGTGGTGAGAGGCGCCACATCCCCGTAGCCCACAGTGAGGAAGGTGATGGCGATGAGCCACAGAGCGGTGTCCATGTGGCCTGTGGATCCTTGCACCTTCCTGCATGGAGAGAAAGCAGGTCCATGACAAAAGACGCTATGATGCATTCAGGCGCGTCTGTACATCTTCAATTTAAACATCCATTTTCATTTTCATGTCCATTTGTATTCATTGAAAAAGAAACACACACAAGAACTTTTTCTGACCCAGCAGTCAAACACAAATCCTATGTTTGTACAGTGAGTACAATAATAATGCTTATACTATTATGTAATAATGCTAATGCTTATAATGCATTAGTACTTATTTTGTGGACAAATGTGATGAAATATTATATTTCTGGATGTTGAGGGTCATTGTAGTAACAAAGTCACTTTGTGAAAACCTTCAAGTGGGAGAATTTATATGGTAGTTCCTTTGAAACCTGCAACATGAAGGGTTTCATCCCAAGGCTTCAACCCCACCCACCATCCTGAGTTTGATAAGGGTGTTGTCTGTTAATCAAACTTCAGCTGTCAGGGCTAAGCTGACTTAAGTGCCTAAGAAAGGAGTGTACACTTGTAAAAGATTATCTAGAACAGGTCCTGTGTACACTTAACAGAAACCATACAAAGAGGTTATTCAGTGTCTGTGTGTTCGTCTGTCTCCTGGATGCAGTAATTTGGCTTGTGTAACAGCTCGGCGTAGAATGGTTTTGTAGTCTTATCAGCTGTCAGTCAGAAGCCGTTTTATTACTTTTGACAAACCAAAACATGCAAGGCTGGGACACATGAGGCTGAGGAAAAACCTCCAGTTGGAGTTCAGATGAACAAATGACCTCACACTGTTCAGTCGGCCAAGCAGACTGCAGATGATAGGACTGACGTTTCATTGGCTCACTGTAGAGGGAGCAATTTGTTAGAGCAACAAAAAAGAATATCGTGATTATCAAATCACTTATTAGAAATCTATTCTGAACAGCAGAGTCAAATTGACCATCAAGGTTTGAGGAGGAACATTAAAGTATCGAGCATTCCAGCTTTTTTACCGTATGCGTGTGTTAGACAAGGAGTCAAAGTAACAGACAGATCTGTTGTCTGTGTGTGCACGTGCAAGGGTGACTGGGCACGCGTACATGCTTGTGTGCCCCACTACTCAATTATCCTCCAGTCAAAAGAACCATTCATCAGGGCAGGTATGCTTTTCTTGGTAAATTATCATGTAACTGTAAACATAATGCACATGAAACACCAGTCAAGGACAAACATCTCTACTAAATGCAAACTTTTGGACAAACTTGGCTTCATAGAAAAATATGTGTTGGCCATTAATTTGCTTGAGTCGTGACGTGAGGGAGTGTAGTTATTATTCACTTCCATGAAGGAAGTGGAGACAATTATTTATTGTTCTACAATACAATATTCTACAATTCTACAATATTTGCAAATATTTGCAAAGAAAGACATGTCCTCTCATAAAGAACAGATAAAATCCAGCAAAAATTGATCTGTGTTGCAGCGCCTTAAGTTAGATAGATGAGTTGGACAGTTTTTCACTAAGTCACGCACATTTATTCTAGTCTTTTTTTTCTGTCATCAGTTCTTGAGGAAAGTCTGCAACCCAACTGCTGGAAATAGAAAGAAACACAAAATATTCCTACCAAAACCTCCCAAGACTGACTGATTTTCTTTTCCTCTGAGCTGTTTCCTTCAAGGATCACCACAGTGAATCATCAGCCTCCATCTAACCCCATCCTCTCTGCTCACACAACTGACTTCATGTCTTCTTAACTACATCAATAAATGTAGAGAGAGACTGACACTGGTCAGATAACAGCTTGCCACCTATAAAACCTGAGCATTTTATTCAATCTTAACTTTACCTTAAACAGAGACACGCTCACTGCTTGTATCCAGGGTTTTCAGTTCATCTACTGTAAGCAAATCACCTGCTGCCTGGAGCAACTAGTAATGCAAATCTTCTTATCTAACTCTCTGCTATTTATTAATCCATGATGGCAACATCTATAATTATCCATGTTGGATGTATGTGTCTACGTATCTGATATTCCATAATAATAATAATAATAATAATAATAATAAGTTAGTATGCACGTGCAACATATTTCCAGTCTAATGCAATACCTTGTATTTTACAGTGACTTTATCGTATTGATGAATACACCTGCGGTTTTATACCCACCTCTCACACAGTGTGAGCATCCAGGACGCACTGAGCCAGAAGAAGAGGATGAAGATCAGCAGCGTGCGTCCTGGGTATTTGTTCATCAGTACCTTGAGAACAAAGCGGAAAGTGAAGTTGATGTTGTTGAGCGAGCCGATGGTCCTGTAGGAGGCACTCAGCAGCACTTTGCTGTGCAACAGGATGGTCCTGCGCACCAAGTACAAGCGGAGGAACATCAGCATGGACAGGACCAGTTCAACATCCATCAGTGTCCCGCCCTGGTGGCTGGAAACACACAGCGGCACCAAAGATGAGGAGTTGTTGTGGCGGCCCATCTCCCGATACGCGCCAACAGGTTGGATGACACAGACAGACAACTCCAGAGTAATCAGAAAAACCCTCCGGCTGGTCAAGGCAATGCGCCAGTCCACCTGGTTGTTGTCGATGATGAAAAGCTGAAAGACAGAGGAGGGCAGAAAAGAAAGTGTGAGGGAGGGAAAACAAGTGCTTAATTAAAGGTTCTATTTGAAAATGGTACACATGGTGAAACACTGGAGATACAAAATCTTAATAACAGTACATATATTTACCATCACAGTAGGATACAAAGAAAAAACAAATAAATTAATACATAGGTCTGATACATGCTGGCAAATACATACTTGGCTGTACACAATGTACTCAAACTGTGGCAAGAAACATGGTCTACAAGGCTATGAAAGATATCAATCCAGATATCTACCAGAAATTCCCTGTGCAAGTCTGTCTGAGCGAGGGAGTGTTCAAACCATCTATGTATGCTACACTGTTTGTTTTTATAACGTCAGAAGAAAAAGCAGGTAAAAGTCCTCAAATCTCTCTGTTTAAACATCTTGATGTTCTTGGCTTGCCTCTGGCCAGTGAATTAAAACTACATCAGACACCGTGGAGCATTGTCTGAGTGTCAGTCTCCACCCTTAACCTGGCCTCTCTTATCTCCACCTCGCACTTGCATGGACCCCGCTTCTATCAGATGCGCATGAATTACAGTCAAACTGTAAGAGCAGAAGGTGAGAGGCTAAGTGCAGCTGTATGACGGTTTCAGTCTTTCACATGGATTTGTTTGTGTGCTCATGCACGGTTTTGGTGCACTTGCAGCACACTTGTAGTTCACGTCTGTGTTTTGCCATACTTATATATCTCTGTATTGTGAGTGTATTGTGTATTGAGTGTTTAGTGTTCCTACCTCTTTTAATTCTTTTCACATGTCAAGGATTTTTATAGAAATTATAAAGGAGAGGTGAACCTAAATTGCTCGTTGATAATTAAGGAAATCAAGTTATTCGTATTGTATTGAATATGCACAATGTGGGCGCGGTGTGAGAGCAAGTGAAAAAATGTTTGCTGTGTTTATTTTCAATCAAATCCCTCCATGTGTACTGAATTCGCAAACAACGGCACCGAGCCATGTGGACTGGAAAAACATTGCTGCTGCAGAATCGTGCAAGCCTGTGTGGGCTGGGGTTTTCGTCCAGGTTTTTTCTTTTACGCATACAGCAAATGTAACACAGATAATCAGTGTTGAGGCTACTGTCAGTGGACCGAGAGCTCCTTCAGAAACGATTGCCCGCGAGCGACTCTAACGAAGTATTAATCTGACAACACTGATTAAGGACCAACACAAATGGCAGAAAAAGTGATGCACAGAATATGGCGTGTACTCACTCACTCGACACGCCACAATAACTGCATCTAAACTGTTGGAAACAAAGGAGAGAAGGCAGACTCACCTTGATGTCCTTATAATGGAAAGCTATAATGAGGACCAGGAGACACCCAGTGGACAGGCTGATGGAACAGTTGATGATGAAGGCAATGTTTGGGCCCTGGGAGGGAAAAGAGAGACAAGGGAGATAAGGCATAAAGGGAATGTTTCCTCCAGCAGCTGGGATTTGAGTTATTTCCATTCATGTTCTCCATTAAAGCTCTTTTTTTTTTACTTTTTCAAACAGCTTCTATGGCTGGGCTTGTTAGGGAGGTAAGGTTACCTCGAAAGAAAATTACTTAAATGCAAGTTCAAAACAGACAGTCTTAGTAACACATGGTCACTGCAGGCGAATGGTCTCCTGATTGCTGCCGACACACACTTTAAAAAATGTGGGGCCGAACCAATGTACATGTACATATACGTACATATGTATATATCACATAATTCGTCATGCCAACTATTTGGTCTATTTTTCATTGTCTGTGACCAACAATGTACATTATTTCAACCTTTTAACTTTTTAAAAAATCACACTGAAAAGGTTGAGTCAAATTTTACCTGTGAATAGCTAAGTTTTAGTGCACTGTCAAGCTCTATAATCAATTTCTTCTTTATATGTTACGTTTCAACCAAGAAGGCAATAGAGGAAAAAAGAAATGTCATTCTGATTAGTTCAGTATGTTACTCTGAAGCTTTGAGCAGTAAATAAACAAACCAATAAGTGGGAGTTTCTAGACTGCAAGGAACTTGTACCCACTCCACATGGGCTACGGCAGGAGTGACCTTGATAAGCTCTATCGTCTACAAGTGTGGAGGATAGGGCGAGGAGCACCAAGAGCAGTTTATTATAAGGGTTTTCTTAAAAATGTGTTAGTCTGGAAACGGCTCTGTTTTGTTTTAATTAACTTTTACACAGCTTCCATTTTAGGGCAGCAAATTAAATGCATGTATTACATTAAAGATATATATTCCACATAGACAAATGTGGATGTCTGGACAATGTACTAGTCAACTACTCCTGCACACTTTTAGCTTAGTGTGCTTTCTAAATGCTATCCAGTCGAGCCCTCTTCTCTTCAAATAGCTAAACCATGTTTTCACAATATTTAAGGTTTTCTGTGAGCTATCCCAGCTATAAACCCAATCCCTGCTATTAATTAGAACTAATAAAATAGAATATCATGCTGATTGTGTTAAAGCAGCTGGGTTTCTCCACAGCGCTTGCCTCTCCCAAGAAGAAATGTACAGTATTTAGCACTAATGAAAGTGGAATTACTGATTCTGCAATCTACTCCAAATAAAGCACTTAAAAGCTACTCAATTACTATAAAAGAGAGTGCTTGTAATTAAATACTTTCCATTCCAGAGAGCTGACAACTGGAGACAAGCTGAATGAAGACTAAGAGATAGCCCACTGCAATTGGACGCCGGTGTTAACAGGTACAAGAGGACCTGTACCTTTCATCCATGCGTCCCAGAACAGATGATGCTACGTCAATGGAAGTTTTTAACGGGAAGTGCAGTTTAATGTGGTTTACAGTTAAAAAGATAATTACAAACTCTCAAACTTGAGGAAACTTGAGCGTGTAGGTGGTACGGTGTGACGTCCGTTGGCAAGGTACGTCATTTTCCACAGTTTCTCCCGAAGCATCCACATCATGTCAGTATTTCTTCCAGGGATAATTAGAAGACCCCACAAAAGCTCAACATTTCACCACATTCCATAACAGAGCGTTCAACAACATGTTTCTCGCTGAGTTTCTTAAATTGTTTTTGTAACATTCCCGCGTTGGAAACAGTCGTTTCAGGACCAGTGAACCTAATTTGGGTTAACCTTAACATGGATTGTTTCTCATAGTCTTGGACAGTCAAAGAGCCACTGTCACCCGCAAAGGCCACCCAGGAAAGAAAAAAAAAAGAAGAAAACAACTCCAATTCCAATGTGAAAGAAGTTGCCTTTGTGTGTCTGTTCTCTTATAAATGAATACTTCAAAAGTAATAACATGCATCTGACTTAAGTTTTCTAATTTGGGTTGTTAATGTGGTTTCATTAACTTTCGTGGACATTCCTGCACTATAGGTCACTCATGGAACAAGCGGTATCCTGTAATAAACAGCCTTACAAATAAAACCTAGTTAGCACACAGTGATGTAGGAAAAGAGAAATCACAGCGGTGAAAACAATCGTTTCCTGGAGACTGAAGATTAGGGCGGCCACACAAACACTTCTGTACAGTATAGATGTGGATATTACACAATGTTTGACTATATCCTGGGTGAAGTCAGTGTCCTCTGAGTGACCTCATCAGACTGAGGTTTAAGAAGCTCAATCTGCCATCAGGTAAACACTATGTACAGGTGCAGACAAACAGATGCTGTAAGCCACTCTCCAAAACCACAGAACTACACAAGTTTTGCTTTCTATTGCACTTCATTTGATGTCATCTGCCTGTTTCTCAGGTCGAACTTTCCTGTTGGTGAGATGTTTAGGTTTCAGTACGTGGGTTGAAAAGGCTTTGCAGCATCCTGGCTTATTTTCAAAAAAATGTTGGCCTCTTTACAAGAAATGCCTTCATATTACCATGAAGAATAAAAGCTACTGCTGCGCCTCTGTAGCCTTCTCATTCTCACATTCACACACAAAATAAATCCTTTCTGTTTAGCTGCTGAAAAATTATAATAACAATAATAACAGTGTCTGAAGTCTGGTCACAATACTTTAATTTTGTACTGCTTTCAGCAACTAACAAGTAAGAAAAGTGAATTAGCCATAAACAGTGTGCAAGGAAACTGTCATCTACTACATATCAGCACATACATCTCTCTTGGCCTGAGCCAGAAGGCACTTGAAAAATCACAGCATGTCACATTCGATTAAATAAGAACACAATGCAGACACGAACTGCATCCCCGGTTTTAAAAAGTTCAAGCAACAGAGCAAAATATAAATGAGCGAACGAAGATAAAACAGGTGCTACAAAATACTGGGAAAGTTGTGGAACACTGTGAATCATCCACAAGTAAACAGCTTCATTGGTAGCAGGTGATAGTGCCATCCAGGAGCATCCTGGAAAGCCTCAGTCATTCATAAGGGAGAGTTGACCCAGGTTCACCACTTTGTGAAACCTGCTGTTGTAGGTCGGACTGTTGACTGCACAGTTGGTTTGCCAATGATGGCATCCTGTCTTTCTCGACTCCTAGTAAGAATCAGGGCTGAAGCTAAGCAAAATAAATAGGTCGTCCGAGACAAAGCAAAAACCTGCAAATTTGTGGGCTGGTGCAGACAGTCAAAGCACAGCACTTCTGGGTCAGTTAGAAAAGACACACCTCATCAGTATGAAAGACGAAACAGGAACATAAAATGAGACAGGCTGACACAGACACAGAGTTCTGAGAAGTGGTTCTGGAAATCGTGTCTTATGTTTTAGTCGAAAAATGTTGCAAAAATGTACGGTGGCTGAAAAAATGCCTCCTTTCTGGAACCATATTCCCCTTTTATGTGGTTTTGATCTTACTCAACTTAGACAAGTGGGTTTCGGGATTGGTAGTGTTGCTTTAAAGCAAGAGAGTGCCCAGTATGAATACCAGTCCAGTTAGAGACAATAGATTACCCCTATTTGTGAGTGTGAGTGTGCGTGTGCGTGTGCGTGTGCGTGTGCGTGTGCGTGTGCGTGTGCGTGTGCGTGTGTGTGTGTGTGTGTGTGTGTGTGTGTGTGTGTGTGTGCGTGTGTATGTGTATCTGTGTCCTACAATGGACTGGAGACCTGTCCAGGGGTGTATTTCCTGCCTTCGCCCTATATAACATGGACATATTCACCTTGACACAAGTGTAACAATAACACTTTCTGCCAGCAAAGAGAGAGTGTATCACTGATGGCGGCCTGCATGTTTTCTTTTATTCTTTTAGATACTGGACATAATGCCCGTTTTTATTTTTCATTCTCCGGACCTCTTGTTATGGATTATGATGTCATAGTGAGGTTTTCAAAGTGTTATAGAAGAAGTGTTAGACTGTGGCCAGGTCAAAGTGCATGCTCCTGGCTCTGACAACCAAGCTCAAGACATAGAGACGTTTAGACTGGCCATGCAAACACTCTAATTATACACTAAATGATGTGGAAAGATAGCCTGAAGTACTGTGAGCAATCTCTCTGTAGGGGAAGAGGTGAAATGTGGAAAAATGCTCCATAAATAGCCCTGTCTTTCGTGCATAACCACGCAAAGGTAATCTTAAAATATAACTTTGTAGACTGGAGTAAATGTTGATAGGCATGCAAGTTAGGCGGCTCAAAAATAACCTACAGTGATCTCAAAAAGGCCTTTGGCAAAGCAAAACAAAACAAAACAATAATAGTGTAGCACCCCCCATGTGACTGAATGTCACGTCAGTCCCCAGCAGCAGCAAATCATCACAGCTCACACCGAAGCTTTGGGCATCACATAAAGATGAATGCTGAAAATGGTTACATAAGCCATGGTTAACTCAGCAATGCAGCCTCTCCAAAATAATATGCTTTAACTGCGGCAGAGAGCACTTTTCCAGTGCATCAGCATTTCCATGGTAGCGAGGCTGATGCCCGTTGTCAGGAATGGACAGACAACACCTGTTCTTGGTTCATATTTGTAAACTGGAACAGTAACGTCGTAATCATGCCAGCGCCGTTAGTTTCACAACCATTTTCCCTCCGGGTCCAACAACTTTTGAAGCTCAGGCCATATTTCCATAGGTCTCTGAGAAAGATTGTTGCTGATCTGAGTTCAGAAATGTGGGGCTCTTTGACACTGTAATCAATCACTGACTTCACAGCATGGAGGTGGTCTGATGTTTTGCAGCACGCATGAGAACTTTTTTCCACATGTGGAACTGGCGTGTGCTGTAGGAAGTCGAGGGGGAGTTAATAATTTGTTGATTGTGTGGCCTGGCATTGTTATCCACTGAGATCTGCATGTTAATGTCATGAGGCTGTGCTACCAAATAGTGTGTCTGGAAATGGAATCGCTAATCAGGAGGTCAGGGGGGTTCAGAGCCCAGGTGCAGGTCCAGCCGCTGGGCTGCATGGGGCCCATGCTGTCAGAGCAGCTGTCATGACAGCAAAGTAGTGTGTGGTGTTGCTGTGGAGCTGATAGACACACTTTTTAAAGAACAATAGGACAAAATATCCTTGAGAGACAGACAGAAAATAATCATTGTAGGAGTACAAATTACATAGGATCTAAGTGTGACTGTGTGTGAGGTTCAGCATCAATCTGTTAATGTATTTCCATAAACTCTAGTCTGAAGAAACTCTTTGAGCTCTTAATTAGTAGTTTTACTTTCACTACATAATAATACATTGCGATGCGGTCTGAGGTGTAAAATGTTGTGATCTGACGTCCATATGCAGAGGGTGTCATAATGAGACATGCGGTGGAAACCGAATGGAAGTCTGCAGCTTTAAGACCCAGTATCAACAGAAAAAAAAAAAACAAGTGTCAAGTTTCAGACATTGCCTATCTTTAGTTTTGGGAGATGATAATACGGTTACTTTGCGCAATTCCAATGCGGTTCCTATACATTTCTTGTCCACTCTCACCTATGCCTCGTTGAGATAGTGTCTCGAACGTACCCGTGGATTGGTGAAGGAGCAGATCTCCGCGTGGATGATCATGAGCAGAATCCCCAGCACCGCGGTGCCCAGAGCCAAGGTGCAGAGACGCTTCTTGTGCTCCAACAAGATGTTTCTCTGATGCAGTCTGTGCAGGTTGTCTTCATCCATGTGAGCCGTCCGCTGGGACAGAGGCACGGACACCTCTGCAGAGTCTCCTCCGTTTCTGCTGATGGAGCCATCGCAGTTGGAGTCCACCTTGTTGGAGTCCCGGAGCTGGATGCAGTTGATCTTCTCCATCTCCAGAGCGCACACTGCTGCCTCCTCTGCCTGCCCGCTCTGCTCCCAGACTGAGGAAGGCATAGTCCGATAGGTGCGCTGTCTAACGCTCTCATTTAAGTAGTGGCGTGCGGCACAACGCCACACACCCTCACCTGAACACACCTACCGCCCCACCGCCTTGCACTAATGCCGTTTGCGCACGAGAGACAGTGTGCGCTCCTTGGTGTGCGCTCCTGTGTGTGCGCGCGACTATTTGCATGGCTCATTATATGGAGGTTGCGCGTCAGGACAGAACAGCGAATGACTACTTTGTGTGGTCGCCCGTGGTTGCAAGCGAATGTTTTTTTTTATAGTATCTATATATACATATATGTATTTGGATATGACTGAGGTCAAACGATGGAAAGCAGCCCGATGATTCTTTTATTTCTCCCGTGCTGAGGTGATGGGATCATCTGCAGCTGCAGGGTGACACCTCGTGGTGCCTTCTGAATTGTCATGGCCTCAAATCATCTGTCAAGGTCTGCTTTTATTGGCTGCGAGTCACATCTGTTCCGGCCCTAACGCTCCAGTTTTTTAAATCGTTGATTTTCAATCGTAAATCGCGTTTGCAGGAGTAAATATCCATCCAACCATCGATTCATAGTCTGGTCGACAGCAGTCACTCTCACATTCACATCTCGGGGCAATTCAGAGTGTCCAATTGGCCTTAATGCATGTTCTTTGACTGTGGGAGGAAAAACACATGCACCACTCAACAAAGAAATGCCCTTCTTGCTGAGAGGCAACAGCACTAAACACTATCCCTCTGTGCAACTTTCAGAGTTAACACCCATCCCTCCATTATTTAACGCACATTGGACCCATTGGTGTAGAGATCTGCTGGTGTAGGTTTCCAGGATGAAGGTAGAGGACAAGTCAACAGTCACAGGCCACACACTCGCTCACTCATAAGGGCATGTTTTTGGAATGCGGGACAGCAAGGTCACTTGCCGAGAACAGCACTAACTACTTTGCCACAATGTAGCCCTAAGTGTAAGCATAAATTGGTATTTCCCAAAGGTGTTTCACTTTTAGATTGATTGTTAATATGATTGTTAATAGTATTGTTAATGTGACTACTTGATATTGCTGAGCTACATCACAAAAGAGACCACAGCGTAACGACAGATTCTGCTCTACATTCTACAGACCACCAACAGATCACAGTACAAGAGCAGGAATGGCCATTGTTGTCATTTTCTCGTGGCTTCACTGTGGCCTTGTGTGGTTCTGCTCTGTTTTTGTCTGTGTCCGTTGACTTGCCAAGATGTCCTCTCACTTCCTGAAAATCCTCCACTGGCCAAGAAACAAAAAAGCACAAACTCTCCCTCAGCTTCTCACCAAGGCATATTAAAGGAGGAACAGCGTCATGACCTTGGGCCAAATGACGCACCGGGTGCTCAGGAGTCCTTCCTCTGCAGCTTCCTGCTGCTGCTGCTGCTGCTGCTGAAGGCAAAGGTCTGGATGATCCTCCAGCGCCTGTCAGGGTGACTAGATAGTTTTTTTTTTTCCTGACAGGTGGCTCAGTACTCCAGGGTAGAAAATATCTTTTCACAGAATATAGAACACAGAAACACAGTTTTGCATAGTACCGTGGTCCATATATTTGATTGAAGGAGGAAATAATAGGTCCATATTTATGACAAGTATGAGTTGCTTTATTCGACAAAAGTAAACATTTCATGCCAAAGATGAAAGCAAAGCAGCTTCAAATACATAGCGAAGCTGAGCAGCATGGACACAAAATAAATATGCATCAATACAATAGACAAAGTACATACAGGCCATTAAGCAGACATTGTGTTCAGGATTAGTAGCAGGCTGTCATAGCATGTCATTAACAAAACTTGGGGTGGGGTTAAGCAGCCTACCTGAAAAAAGAGATTTAATGCAATTTACTGACGAAGCCATTTTAAGCCATCCTGTGAATTATATTTGCAATATACAGCAGCAGCGGTAAAACAAAGGCTATCTGTGATTTGAGCGCCGCCCAGTGGTGGCTAAATAAATTACAATAACAAAAGGTTGAAAGTGTGCACCAGTCTTGGTATCAAAGTTCTGTTATTTACAAGCAGTTTAGTAAAAATATCCTCCTTAATATACAAATATTCTCAATATAGCTACATTAGAATAAACCCTGAATCACATTTTACACTATTAACTAACATACTCTGTATCTGGGAGAGAACTGAGAAGAGAAATTGGCATCAGTATCAAAATGGTAACACCTGAAAAAGACAACTATTTGGCATTAAGGATATTGCTGCAATTTCCTGAGTTAGTCCTAGCACCCAGTGACTGAAACTTTATTCACGTGTACAGTATGTAAAAAAAAAAGAAAAAAATACGATCAGCAGTGTAGACCTGACAAATAAAAACAGTTCACTGAAGTTGAGAGCAACTCTGTGCAGACGATAAATCATCAGAAAAGAGATGGAAAGAGATATTATTAAACGCTGTAAAAGGAATAACTTTTCACCGTACAGTTAAAAAAATGTCCTTTTGGCCCAAGTAGATTTTGCACCGAAGACCACGTTGCTCAGCTGAAGGAGCTCGGAGGGCACTTCCTGGCTCAACCTAACCCTTCACAGATCCCCACGGCTGCAGAGACGCCTGAGGCAGGATGAACTGCGGCTGTGGCTGTGGCAAGATGTAGTAGCCATACACATGGTGCTGGGGCTGGGGCGGCGGTGCCTGGGGAACACACACTGTGTTCAGAAACACTGGAGCACCCTTCTTGTACTGGAGCCAAACTGGGGTGGGTTGGTAGTAGTACTGGAGACTTGCTGGAATCTGGAGTGGAGAAGGATTGGCAGGAGATGAATACAAGAGAAACAGGAAACCGTGGTACTTTCCTATAGCAAACATGGACCCCCATTACACTGTCAACAAATCCCAGGAAAAGTCCAAAACCAACAATCCCCAGTACTAGGGGATGACGAATGCTTGGAAAATACAATATATGATTTATTTTCCTATACAGCTAGAATTTAAATAGACTGCCATCAGAATACAGTTACATTCTTGAAATTAATGAATTTGTGAAAGGAATTTATCCATTTACACATTTTTTTTATTGAACCAAATAATATTTGGGCCTTTTGGGTTATTGTCTAGTGTGTTAAACAATCAAGAACCTTGAACAATGAACATTGGTGGTATAACAATACTGCTGTAAACTTTGATTCACATAGACTAACCTAACAAAATACATCACAAATTACATTTTAGGACACGTGTTTTGTAATCTCTAGTGGTATGCTCTTTAAAAGTAGCCCCGCCAGCACTCACAGTTCCTCAGTGCGTCATTCAGCTGTTTAACACTAGCCTGTCTCTATTCATTTTGTCTGAGGGCTATCTTTTAAGGCTGGGTCACAATATCAAGTGTCAATGTTAAGAAAAGCACAGTGAGTTCTGTAAACAGCTTGAACTTGAGATTTTAAGCAACTCAAGCATTAAGCATAACACACACAATAGACATTGATTTGTATTTGTCAGGGCTCATTTCTATTTGTGGATAAATACATGGATGTAATTAGAGCAGCAGGGACTGTATATGGGACTGACTCACACTCAGGTACAGAGACGTGGTGATGGAGGAACACAACAGAACTTGTTAATTCCGCTTTCGTCTTTCATAGAATTATTTAATGAAAAGAAAAATAAAGGACATCTTAGTCTAATTTAAATGAATGTAAAACAGAAGAAAAATTACCATATTCTTGGCATATTTGGTCTTATTTGCTCCTTCTCCATGCCTCTTCCTGATCCTGGGTACCATCTCTATAACATAGGTGTCTTCTTTGGTCACTTCCTTCTTGACAATGTCGCTCTCTAAGTCTTTTCCCTCCTCCTCTGTGTCACTCGAAACAGTAGAGCCACACTCTGAAGAGGTAGCGGAGTGGTAATCTGACGTATCCAGGTACGAGTCCACAGAGCACTCATCCCGCTCTCCCTTCACGCTCTCCTCGTCTTCCTCCTGGAACGTGGCTATTGTGAAGGGTCTGCTGTTCTCTCCAGATCTGCCAAGGGGGACAGGAGCCATTTTAAATCCTGCTTTACACTTGCCACATGCCATTAATCATCGTTTCACAGCATGCTTGCTCGTAAATCTTGGCTAGACTGAGTAATGTCTGCAGCAGGCGAGTCATCCTCTGACTCTGCCTCAGCTGGTGACTCACCTTGCGCACACCTCCAGTGGGTCGATCCACAGTGTGATCTCAGGCGGAAACCCAAGCTGACTGGGTGTGAGCTCACTCTCCTCACATGCCTTCAGCACCATCTCATCACAGAGCGCTCTGCTGTTTATCCTGATACATCTGTGGAGAAAGTGTTAATGATTATGCGGGAATGTAAGTCTGCGCAAAAACATCTCCTGAACTGTTTTTCTTATTGGTAGTTACCTGTACGCCTGGCCTTTGCTGGGACAATCGGGGTACCAGTGGTTGTCATATTTACTACATAAGAGCGCTTGTAGCTTCTCAGCAAACAGCTCTGCTTTGGCTTCATCGAGCTTCCCACGTGCCACAGCCAGGCGCTTGAGGAAGTTAACCCCAGCCTTCACCTCTCTCTTCATGGTTTCTGTGCAGACAGCAGATAAAAACAAGAAATCAACAGTCAGCTGCATCTGCGTAATCTGGGATGGCTCTGTAAGCACACAGCACAGTATGTACTAATGGTGTCGAGGGAAAAAAGTACAGGGACATGGTGTGATTTTTTTTTAGGTAACACACTGTGACTTTCCCTCAAAGTTATGAGGGGAAGTAGCGATAACAGCACTTCCCCATGCAGTCGCCCTCGAGCCCTCTATTTTTATTACTTTCAGAGGAGTGTTGTGTGAGTGTTGGGCATTTTACAGCTCAGTGTTGAAATAAGGCGGGTTTGTATTAAAGCAAACATGATGCAAACTAGTGCTGCTGTTTTGTCATGCAAGTACTCTGAGATGCAAATCCAACAAGCTCACTGTTCTGTTTATCCTCTGATAGCCTTACTGTTTGTTTGGGTGCCAGTGTCAGCACAACCAGAGCGAAGTGCGTGTCTAAACAAAGGCCAAGGCAATTTAAATTTGCTGGTTTGGACTCTGCATATCAACATCCTGCTGATGTCCTCGATTCGAAAGTTGCGCCTTGAACTTTGAGGTGCAGAGTGTCATTTGTTATTGTGGCTTGAAACACTCCACTTCAGTCTGTGTAATGTGTTCCGAGGGTAAATTATTATTTGTGTGTGCTAATAATGTGTGTCCACCCATGAGCAGCGATGCACTTGTGACCCAACACGTAGGAGCAACACGTATTTGTCCACGGCTTTAAAATATGTGTTTCCATTTCGTTGACCAAGAGAGTGTTTGTGTGTTTCCAGTCTCATGTTTACATGTTCTAACAGCAGCTCAGATATTTCAGACAGTTATTAGTCTCAGAGGTAAATTGGGTTAAATTACATGTGTTGCTTCCTCAGTTATGCCATTTTGTGTCACTGACTGACTGACAGACACACACATACACACACACCCTTAAGTTAAGTTAAGTTATCTGATGTTTTGTCCTTTTCCTAGGACACTATGTCTCTGGCACAACAATCTTTTTTGATATCAGCAACACTGTGCAACCTTGCCTGTATCAGCACTGATTCATGGCCATATATGCCATGAGGTCCAAGATTAGTCATTCTTTCAACTTGCTTGCATCATCTAAACTTCATGATAACCAGATAGCACAGCATCTTACAGATATAAGGTTTTTGGCCCCTGATTGCTACACCTAAACATGTCATGGCTCTGATTTAATCACAGGTGAAGAGGGGCCCCTGTCAATCAACACAACGTGTTAACTGCCCGTCTGCTAACAGCACTGACCCACTCCCATTAGCACCAACTCTTGTTTGTTTGTGACTCCACAGCTGGTAGGTGTTCTCAGCATGTGTTAAGCATACCACAAATTCAACAGTTTGCACCTCCTGAACTATAGGACACACAAACCTGCAATGTAAGCAGACCTGCTCAGGTGTGACTTGAAGACAGGTATCGGAGAAGGTATTGCCTGTTTCAGCTTCAGGCAAAACTTCTTGTTTTCTAACATTGTCTGGAACCTTTTTTTCCACAACCCAAACACCCAATTATTTGCTATCCCTCAGCAACACTATCTTTGTAAGGTGTGTTTTTCCCCAAACTCATGGAGTTTTCATTTGTTAGGAACAATTAAGATTTAATCTACAGTCTGTCTACACACTCACTGGGACAGTCTCATCCTTTTGGAGGGGGAGTGAAAAAAAAACACACACCTGATACACAATCCTCTTATGTAGGTGCTAAATAACACACACTGTTCTATATGATGGAAATACAGATAAGTGACAACAAACAACGAAAATGAATCCATCTATCTATCTATCCATCCACCATGTGTCAGTCAGAGGGGCCTGGGCACCGTTGCATTCGTGTATCAAAGTGGTGTCGATATAGGTATATGTGTGTGTGGATGTGTATACGTGTGTGAGCGTGTGTGAGCGTGTGTGAGTGTGCGCGTGGGGCGGGGGTATTTTCGGTGTAGTTTGTGGTCCTGCCTCTGAGTTAAAGGAAACTTGACGATCTACGCTGGAAACAACGTGTCTGGGTTTTCTGACAACGCGGAAACCCCCCAAAAATGGAAATGGATAGAAACTGACGCATCGAAAAGACGAAAGTTGTAGAGGTCATGAAAACTACTAAACGAACTTCTAAAAGTAGAATAAAAGTTCACCTAACGTCAAATAAACAACAACAAACAAGATGTAAAAGACCAAGAAAAGAACACAAGAATAAAGGGTACGACGCCAGATAAAGCGATAAGCGACAACACAACAGTACAGTACAGAGTTGGTGATGTACACGGACACGGGACGATAAGTTTAACACAAGGGAGAAAATCCGCTCTCCGCGGTTGAACACAACACAACACAGAGTTGTACTCACGATGTAAACGTGTGCGGTGGTCGGTGAGTGTCCGCGGCTCCTCTGTGATCTCTCCGATGAGTTGTTGGAGTTATTATGGTCAGCACATGTTGCTTCCTTGTTCCCCGCTGTACTGTCGACGCTGCCGCAACGCAGACGTAACATTACCGTCAGGGTGACTCACTTCCTGCGCACGTAGTTGGCAGTCGCTGCTGATTGGTCGAGCCGCGGGCCACGCCCCGCCCCCCCGCTGCCCAAATATGGGCATTCAAGGTAAAAGCATGGCGAGAGCGATGAGGAGACGTGATGATACAAAGGCTTCAGAGGGGAATAGCGTTCGTACGGTAAAAATAGCCGTTGTTACGCACACAAATGACTGAACTAGTTCTGTATACACACACAGATAGATGTGGTCACATATGAATGGTTCGCTATGTTGAAAGGATTCGGCTTAGTTAGTTTGAGAGAGTTACAAAAATAGCATCAAACTGTCGATAATAAAGTTCGTTCGACCTTTTGCAAGACCTTCTGAAGCCACATATAGTTGTCATATAATAAATCATGGACAGGTCATGACTTGAGGTGATTATTGCTCAGTACAATGCCAGTAATTTCATTTCCCCCATCATTTTTCCTTTTTATCTTTTCAGTTTTTGTTACAAACCTGCACATTACCCCTTGCTTCTTCCTTACACTGATTTATGTCTTATTTCTTGATTACCATATATTTCTATTTTTGTTCTCTTTAAAATTCTCCATCATATACAGTGGATATAGGAAGTCTACACATCCCTGTTAATATGCAGGTTTTGTGATGTGAAAAAAAAATATATATATTTTATATATATATATATATATATATATATATATATATATATATATATATATATATATATATATATATATATATATATATATATATATATATATATATATAAATAAGACCAAGATAAATCGTTTCAAAACTTTTTCCCACATTAATGTGCAACTCAACTGTAAAAAATATCTGTTAATGGGGAAAATTAAAAACATACAATAAACTGGTTTCATAAATGTGAACTTCCCCAGACTAATACTAATACAGCACCTTTGGCTTTTATAACATCACTCAGTCTTTTTGGGTGGGACTCTAATCAGTGTGGCACATTTTAATGTGACACTTGCCCACTCTTCTTTGCAAACACACTTCAGACCTGTCAAATTGCGATGGGATCTCTACCACATTCAGGTCTCGAGTCTGGCTGGACCCTTCCATAACCTTAATCTTCTTCTGCTGAAGCCATTCTTCTGTTGATTTGTGTCCTTAGGGTCATTGTCATGACTCTTTTTGAAACCGTTTATCCTGGTCACTGTATATTCATTGAAGAATGGTGTGTAAGGGTCAGTGCATCACTTTAGGTATGACGACTGTGTTTCAGGTGTGTGATATATTTTTTTAGTTTATTCCCGCATCAAACTCTATGTGAAGACAGGCAGTTGATAGGTAGATAGTCAGATGGAAAATTTATTTACTTTACCTCAGGGAGTTTCCCTCCTGGAAATTCAGGTTCCAGGTCAAACTACAAGTTGGAAAACACAGTTGTTTTGCTGAGTGATAGGACAGAATACGCGATATGGAGAATGCAAGCAATCAACGCAAGAGTGCAAAGTAGTCTGTAGTCCTCTCTCTCTGCCCCAGATGCTGGTCATTAGAAGGCTTAAGTAATCATATCTGCATTCAAAAATGACGGTAAAGCATTGACTAAGACTTTTTACAAGGAAAACGAGTAAGTCTGCTGTTGCAAATGCTTGAAAATACTTGAAAGGATTGTGGATTATATTTGATGAATCTTCTTTTCTAGATAACTATCTATTACTATCCTAGTACTAGCAATCCCTAATTATTAATGAATAAGGTACATTTTAAAGTTAGATGTAAGTGACGTCATCATTTTTAACTAGTTCAGTGCTCTTTTTTCAATACAATAATGTAAAACTATTATGTTGCAAATAAAAATTCCAACTTCAAGGCATCATAGAAGAGAGGGTCTACAGAACCAAGAAGTTTAAGTTAATAGGGGAATAGGAGAGTGGGGAAAAGGGCAATATTCCACTTATAAACATAGTAGAGTACTGGTACCTCAAAGCAAAAGAGAAATACAGTACTTGAATAAAGGTATTTTTCCTTGCTTTAGCTTTCTGTTTCAGTTTGGGTTTTACAGATAAAGCTAGCTGGAATGTTGGTGATTGCCAATTTTAGACTTTTCATTTCTGGTTATGCCATTTAGCCATTTTTTCACCATTTTTAGATTCTGCTGGATTTAACTTGTTTTTATGAATGTGTTCTATGTGCTTTACCTCTGCTGTACACACACACAATCCACAGAGCTGCAGTCACAGCGTGCTGTAGACGTGTTTAAGATCAATAGAGCATCCATAAATACCAGCCCTTCACAGCAACACAGGCAGAAAGTCAGCATTTCACACAGCACAGACTCGTGACAATAACAAGATAGTACTATACAGAAGAATAGTTTTCTATCCATCCATTTCTCATCTGTCTATCTATATCTACCTGTCTGACAGATAGATTTCTACGTGAAATCTCAAGTGAAAAATATAAAAGTAGCAAATAAAAATATACACAAAAAGCACAGTAATTTGAAGTGCAACTCTTTAACTGCATCCATAGTGCTGGAGTAAATGTTTTTTGCCTTTATGATGACATCGATCAGTGCTGTAGGAAGTCAGTGGTGCGATCATCCCTCGCCAGTCTTTTTGGGACCACTAGAGGGCAGGCTGGTGTGTCTTCTCCAATTTCATCCAGTCAGAGTGTTGGCTGCACCTAAAAGCACATGGCGCTTAAACAAAGCAGACATCGCTCGCATCCTGCAGGTGTCAGTCTCAACATTGGTATGTCTCATCTGGATGTCTCTAGCCAAATCTCAACAATTAAATATATATATTCACAGAATTTCAGGTTATATATATATATTTTAATGTCATACTTTTGCCAAACACTGTGAAGCCTCATATGAGGTAAGCAAATAGTACAGTGCCAGTATGTTTGGTTCCCCCTCATGTCTCATTTTGTCCTCTTTTCTATTCTATAGATAGACAGACAGACAGACAGACAGACAGACAGACAGACAGACAGACAGACAGACAGACAGACAGACAGACAGACAGACAGACAGATAGAGAGACAGATAGACAGATAGACAGACAGATAGATAGATAGATAGATAGATAGATAGATAGATAGATAGATAGATAGATAGATAGATAGATAGATAGATAGATAGATAGATAGATAGATAGATAGATAGATAGATAGATAGATAGATAGATAGATAGATAGATAGATAGATAGATAGATAGATAGATAGATAGATAGATAGATAGAGAGGGTACAGAGTGTTGAAGAGTGGGTGTCTTTTAGTATTGATTGCTCTTGTTTTAATGACTGATGGAAAATAAATCACTGTCTCAGTCTTTGTTTCGCCGCTCTGTCTAGCTGCCTCGCTGCTTTGCTGTTGTTGACCTCCTTCCCACTCCATCACCTTGTGGTGAACCTCTGTTGGCAATTTCTGTTGTTAACTATGGGACTGATTGCATTACAGCATCTTTAAACAAGCAATTATCTTTCTATTTTTTTTAGAGTCATAGGTCACTCTCTTTCTCTCTACTTCTCTGCCTCTCACAGCTTCGGCACAACTTTCTCCCACTGAAAACCAGTGATACTCTCTTTCTATTTGCCATTTGTGCTCCTCAAACCACTGATTGGTGAAACTTTAATCAGATGATATCACATGTAGACACACACGCATGCACACATTTTTAATTTACATATTTCTCACAAGTGTCATGGTTTCTGTCCAAAGCATTGGAAATGAAAGCACTTGACCTCGAAATGCGATCGTTCTTTTTCAGGAACAGCTTCTCTCTGAACACGTCTGGTGGTATCAATGAAGCCCACACGCAAACACCACATGCAGCCTGCTTCGCCTTTAAAAACATATTGATTTCTCTCTTTCGCAGGGAGCTTAATGCGATCGATCGGCCAGGCCCTTTCAAGATCAGTGCCAGTATAAGCATCTCTTCCCCTAACACACATGCTGCCTCTTTCCCCTCAGGTAATGACTGTCCTTGGGCTGGGGGAATAGTTCATCTGCATTAACAGAGAGAAGTGTTTCTCGTGGCATCCAGTGCCTCGTCGGCCTCTCTGGTCCTCAGTAATGTGGTTAAGTGTGGGACGTGCATTTGACTCTTTCACAAAAGGTATGAGAAAATGCAGCACACACCTCCTTTGACCTTTATCGTCGGCCCACCCCCACCCTCCTCCTCCTCCCCACCTCTCAGTGGGTCGATACCTATTTGTATTTGCGATGCATTAGACCAGTGCCCTCTTTTAGATTGAAAAAGTTGTCTTTTCTCGGTTTTGTGCCTTGCAGGCAAATCTCACATGTGGACAGAAGATGTTTACGAACATACGCCGTTTTTGTGCTTATCTTTTAGGGCGTTTTTAATGCCATTGCACACATATTCCAGTATCTAGTATTTGCTAAAAAGCAGAAAAGGTTTCTCATACTTGATTGGGAATGCTAAGAGACCATCAGTCCCTGTTGTTGTGGATGGTTTGCACTTTTATCATAAAACCACTCCCAACCCTTCAAGAGGTCGCGAAAAATCGAAGGGTTCAAAATATGGTTAATGAGAGGAGGAAAGTGGAAGAAAAAAATTATACTCCCCAAAAATTAGGTGTGAGGTGAAACTTTCTCTGTTGTCCTTGAACAGTGGATGACCAACCATTAATCAGGGTTTGACTAAGAACCAGTTGATATGGCTTATTTCCTACTTATTTCCAGCAACGAATTGCAGAATTTTGCGCAGATATTTATTTGATATCACTTATGTCTGTTAGATCAAATCCAAAAGGAATATTATAAGCTTACTTACACTTGACCTTTGTATTATAGATAAGAATAAATGAAGAATAAGATACTCTATTCTTTATTTATTTATAGTATAATGATCACATAAAGTCTAAAATTAGGATGATCTTAAAAGAAGGATAAATGTGCGACAGCTCAAGCCTGCACTATAAGACAGATTTCAAAGACTGGAGAAACGACTCCTCCGGTCCAAACAAGCGTTGGGCAACTCTCCTTGGCATTGCTGCTCTTGTTCCAGTTGTTGTAAAACTTTTTTTGTAGTTCTGTAAAATACATTGGAATATGTATATACATTGGAAAATGTATGAACATTTCCATTTAGAACAAAATCTGGCCTGTGAGATTGGTGATTTTTCACCTTTGAGGGTTTTTAATGAACTTATTAACAAACTCGGAATCTTAGCTCATCAATGCAATACTTCCAACAGTTTGGAGAAAAGAGTCTCTCAGCCGTACTTTGCTTTTGTAGACTGCCCTTCACTGTTAGGGTTCAAGCGCTGTATGTGTACATGTTGACATTTTCCCTCCACTCATGTTTTCTCTGTAGATAAGACAGCCTCACATCCACCCTTATATCTTGCTGATCTAAGGCTTAGAGCGGATTAACTCAGCAAGAAAGTCATTTCTCACTAGATTTAATTTGGTTGGTGACTCTTTAATTGCCTATATTTCAGTGCCCTGTCCTTGGTTCACATGGCTGCAGTCTAAACACAGCATACATTATGGCACTAACCGTCGCCTAAGTGCATTACGAATAAACAGTACAATGCAGAAAAGTATAAAAAATAGCACAAATAATGAGTAAATCAATTATTCCTGACTAAATATTAATGCAACAAACTCAGTGCACACTACTTGTGAAGTGATCTCTTGCTTCTGCTTTCTGTTAAGAGAGAAATGTTTTTTTTCTATTTCCTTGTTTTTCAAATTACTTTTAAAGAGACTCAAATCCCCTCAAATCTCAAATCCCCCGAATGTCCTCTCTACGGATGTTTTGAAACTCAACTGGTAATGTGAAAGTCCCAGCCGCCTCTAGAGTCTCAATACGTGAACAAGGAAAACTGTTGGGGAACTCCGGGATTTTCCTTCATGAGCTTGTGTATATTATCTCTTTGTCTAATGAAACACAACACAACGTTTTTCCTGGCCTGTGATTCACAAGCGATTTTATGCTGTAATGTAATTTGATACGGAAGAATTTAGGCCAAACTTAATTAAATACAAATCTATTATTTTTTTGTATTATTTCAATTAAATACTCTGCTGTAAACAAAGTTCACAATACAAACTGTTCGGGTTGCACTCGTAATCATAATGTAAACAGTTGCTGTTTTTTATTTTGTTTTTTTCTAGATGTGTTGGAAAATTATCAGCCTGTTTCTCATTACGGTGTTATATAATGTTCCACAGCTTTGAAAGCTTGACAACCTGTTCAGTTTGCAAACTTTGACTTCTCTCTGTCTTCTAATGTATTTTACATCAGAATCTCTGCTCCTTTGCTTTTCTGTTGTTTAATAATTTGCCCTAAAGTTCTTCTTTCCCACCAATTTTGTTTGACTTTTTTCTGAACCCTTGGTCAACAGTGCAAACTCCAGTGCACTGCATACATACAGTCCACGCACAGGCACTTCTTGTATAATGCAGAACAATTTAACATATGCAAGTTTGAGCTGTGAGAGGCGTCGGGTGGTTCAGTTCACCATGTGCCCCTGCTGGCCTGCGATTGAATCCAGCCTCAGCTCCCAACTCTGCCCCCTCTCTCTCTCTCTCTCTCTCTCTCTCTCTCTCTCTCTGTCTCTCTCTCTCGATCTCTCTCTCTGTCTTTCTCTCACTCTCCTACTCTGCCGTCTCAACAATTAAACCTGTCAAGGTGAGCAGACTGCCCACTCTCTCAAAAAGAAAAACAGAAGGACAAACAGATAAAAGCCTAAGCTGGTATAACAGTCCACTCCATGACCTGCGACGCAAACAAGCTGTCTTATTATGAAACACTTCACCTGTGTGTCAGCAGTTGCCATGGAGATTTTGTGCAGATCTGTGTGCGAGGCTGTGCTTAATGGTCTGACCTTAACCTTGCACGTTCTCGACTGCATGCTTTCCTGATCTTACAAACACACAGGCAGTGAATGATTACAGTCTGTTCTCTCACCTTTTTGCATCAAGCGTATCAAACAATGGTACAACGGTATTGACAATGGCAAAAAAAAAATCTTGTGCTCTCAAGTTGCATGGGTTATATATTTGTTGAACTGGTTTCCAAGTCTTCCAGAGCCTTGAGCCACCATTTATAAACCTTTCCCCTCCCCCATCTACATTTCTCTCTCTGCCCCTTTTTACCCCTGTCTCTCTCTCTCACACACTCTCTCTCTCCCTCTCTCTCTCTCTCTCTCTCTCTCTCTCTCTCTCTCTCTCCTGCAAGCTGTGCCTCTTTCCTGTGTGCTGGGGGGCCACCAGAGGGGAAGTACATAGAGAAGGAAAAAGCACTCTCTGAGTTCAAGTGCACGAGCTTAAAGACACAGCTGGCTCCAACAAAGGGGAATATGACAGTGGGAAAACAGTCCCGCAAAGGCGGAATAATGACCCACTGACAATGCGGTTGCATACATGGAGACAGTTGGGGAATCATTTCACACAAAAAATGGGGGGAAATTAAAAAAAATGTGAACAGGAAAACAGAGAAAAAATGTCTCCTCCCCTTTCCGCTCTCCACGTATGCTCTTATTCCCTCCCACCTCCCTTTATTTCGATCTCTGAACCCTCCCTCTCTCCTCCTTCATTCCTACCCTGCATGCATGCACACACACACACACACACACATACACACACAGATACACACACGATGACTGATGCCTTCTCCCTCCTCTTGCATTCTCCGTTTTCTCAGCTCTTCCTGCAGCTCTCCACTGAGACTTTTGTGTGTTACTCCTCTCCATACGACGTACGCTGGAACCGGGTGTGCACATCTCCGGCACAATGCCATAAGGAAAAAGTACTAACCCTATACTTTTCCTCACAACGCTGCTATCCTTTGTCCACAAGGCATGTTTCCCTTCAAAGTCCCCAGCGTGGAGGGGTGAAGAAAAGAGCAATGGTGTCTGAGGAAGAGGAGATGAGGCAACAGCGGATAAAATGTGATGAGACTGGAGTGAAATAGAGATGCAAGGCTCTGAGTCAAGAGGGAAGGCACTAACTCAAGAGTGAGGAAGAGGCGAGAGAGGAGGAATCAAGTTGGAATCGGGACAGAAACGCGGGAAAAGGTAAAAAAAAAAAAAGGAGGCTGACCTTTGCAGCATATGCTTTAATTCCCTTTCATTGTATCATTAAGAATGAAAACTAATCACGTATGTAGAGTATCACTGTATTTACTGCCTGTGGTGTCCCTGTCCTCTTCATTTCTGTGTTCGGAGTATCTCTGGTTTGTAATCCTAAAGTCATTTTCCTTCCTCCCACTCGTGCTGGAACACTTTTGCCTGTCTCCATGCTTCTCCCCGTAATCCAGCCATGCCTTTCAGCTCTTGTATTTCTCTTGACATGAAATTGATGTCTTGCTGGAAGCGCTAAATCAAGTTATTCAAATACTCAGGCTGGTTTTGGGGCCCAGTGTTAAGGACGAAGCAGAAGGAAGAACGGAGTCGGGGAGCTCACTTTTGTGCTATTATTACACGTCGATCGTCACTTTTGTACATTTGTAAGTTCTCGGTTTGGCAGGTTCTCTTGCTTTTGGTTCTTACTTTCAGCCGATATGAAACTGTTCATAAGATGGCACAAAGTATTTGAATAACTCGGCCATCATCCTCCCTGCTCTGGAATTGACTCGTCCCACCCTCTACTTCCCCCTTACTGTTTGTTTGTGCTCGCAGTATGTGTTCCACTTACACATGTCCAAACCTTCTCTGAACGTCTCTCCGTGTCCACTAACGGCTAAACTTCCTGCTACGAACGCCTCGATGCTCGGCGCCCCTGCAGCTCTCACCTCACCCTGGCCGTCCAGTTCGATCGCTGCTCTGCCTCCATTGTTAATCGACAAGTTACTGTCGTCCGCTTGAGAGTCCGTGTGCGCCCGTGGTGCGTCTTCAATCCGTCCATCCTCTGATCAAGCCTGTTCATCTCCATGGAGACCTGGTAGAAGCTCTCAGTCTCTGTGGTCATGACTGAAACCAACTCAACACAGACACCCCAGTTGTCTCTCTGCCAGGGTGCGTCATTTGGCAGAGGGCAGAGGAAGGGTTTCTCTGATGGGTGGATCACAGACCGACTGCGGGGATGATGGCAGTCATGATAGCTGTGTCTGGATTCAGGTTTAACTCGAGGCTTAGCACTGGAATCGAACTCCCAGGGAGCCGACCTTGATCGCTGGCAGCCGTTTTGCGGCAACAGTCGGGGTTTGGCAAAGGCCGGCTACTGGAGCTACACAGTTTACGGTGCTCTGAATCTAAGCCGAGGAATTACGTAACAAAAAAAATGTATATCTAAAATATTTTCTAAAATACAGAGATGTTAATTTGCTCACTTGCGCAGATTTTGTCTTCTTGAAATTTTACTACGTCTCACTTTTTCTTTTTGATGGGTCGATCCTCCTCAGTCACACAAGGGTAAAATTTCTAAAATGGCACTGAAGTGCAAGTGAAGTCATTTAATTGTAGATATGTTTCGATTTCACAATCTTTTCAAGACGTTACAGGACTAAAAAGAAGCAAATCTGGAATGATGCACAGTTACTGAATGGTTGATTATTGTGTAAAATGAATGATTCATAATTCATGAGTGGTGTGTTTCACACCACTCATATGCATGTGTCGATGCATATTCAACTGACAGCCACCTCTGGTCCTATTCCACCTGAGATATGACAACTGACTTATTTTCTTTTGGTATTATAAAAAGAACAACTTTGTACACGTTAAGTCTTCTTCACACCTGACAGCCTACTATAGATATTCTATTATGCTAATTTCAAAATCCTTGGAACTATGGAAATCTGTGGTTTCAGGAGTCAAATGCTGAGAATTTTGTTTTTGTTTGATTTTCACAGACAAATTGCAAACAGGCACTAAGACACTAAGACGCCTTTAATGAAAGCAGCCCTTTGAACGGCGTTGTGGTGTTAATCATATCAGAACACGTAAAGCCGATGAGCAGTGTAGGCATTCAGTCCGTCTCCAAAGCGGCGCTTCCTTACAACAATACTGAAGCTTTTGGCAGAAATAATGGATTACTCTGGCTTATTGTACTGACAATGAATGTATCAGTTATTTAAAACCTCCTCAAGCTGAGGCCACCACTTACTGATCCCAGCACATCTGAACTTTAGAGAGCAGAGAAAGCCATTAATGCGTTTCACTTTAAAAAACATAACTCGGCCTTCGCTATCAATCATGTAGCTCTGGTGTGAAAGGGACGGCGAAAGGGCCACACACAACAGGCGGCGGGGGCCGGCGCGCAGAGAGGGAGAGAGAGGGAGAGAGCGCTGCACCATGTGACCGCGGTGGATGTACTAATGCTCTCTCACAGCCTGACTGAGTGAGAGCTATTCCCCCCGGACTCAGTGTTCCAGTTGCATCAGTGTTTGTCTGCCTTCTCTAGGACATGGGGCTGAAATGGGGCTGGAGCTGAGAGAGAGAGAGAGAGAGAGAGCTCCATCTGGATACCCATAGGGCTCTCCTCCTTCATATAAGCACTGTGCTGATCAGGTTTTGTCAGTTTAAATTTAAGGCCGAGGTGTCGCTCTCGTGTTTGGTTACAGCTGCAGGTGGTGCAAGTCTCCATGCGGTGTTGGCGATGTAGCATGAAATCGTTGATTGTTTGCAGATCTGTCTTTGTTTAGGCAGGGGATTTCAGATTTAGATGTGGACCCATATTAGGATGGGATATATTTAATTTATTGACATCTGTATGACATCTGTATGCCAAGTATAGACACAGATGTGCCACAGATATGTTGGAGGTGCCACCATTGCAAAGAATAGTTAATTTGTCAGCCAGAAAATTTCCCAAATGGCCACAATTTGTACATTTTGAAACGATTTACCAGAATGTGTTTTAATTCTGACATTTCAGCATCTGTCAGCATCATAGCTCAACATCTGTTAAAATGTGATCAAATACTAAAGCAAAAAATGCTCCATAATTTACTCATACATTTGAAAAAAAAATAGTTTCAAACCAAACAGGTGTTTTTTCTCAACTTTGAATGTCTGGCACTGAAATAAACATTGAAATCATTAGTTTACCCCCAGATCATTTCTTTTCATCTCTCAGAAACAGTTTAAGCTTTGATGTAGATATCTTCATCTCAGTACAAATCCTCAAAGGTGGGCTCCAAAAAGGAGAAAGGACATTAATTACAGCAGCATCCAAAAAAAGATTCAGCAGACCTCGAACCCGTTTGAAATCATCGAGAGAAAAAGCTTCACTTAGTTTTGCTTGGCTATTTTGATATTCTTTTCTCCCCAGCGCTGCTGGTGCTTTTGCTGTCAGACGAGGTTGTCCTGAGTGATGCTGGCCCACGATGTATTACATGATTTCTGGGTGTGGAAAGAGAAACCTCAGCTGTGTCGTGATCTTTGTGCGTAAAGTGAAACACCCAGCACGGTCAGTGCAATTCATGTTTTCCAGCTTTTCCTTCCTTCCACCGCGCTGTTAGGCTCTCCTCCGCTAACTGAGTTAATATCGATGAATAGTTTCCTCATGCAGGGGCCAGGTGGCCGCCTTGTGCATTCAGATGGTGGAGGCAGAGGTGGTGAGGTGGGGGTTAATATTTGCAGGCTGTAGGAATGTGTTTGGAGTCAGCAGTGAGAATTCCTCAGTTGTGCATTAGTAGGTCTCCGCGTTGCCTCTAACCTCACCAAACTATCTCGAATCCCTCTTTTTCCCCTCTTTCCCCATATCTGTCTCTTCCCCCCGCCACACTCATCTCACATTTGATCTGTGCCTTTGTCGCCACGTTCCCACCTCATTCTCCCTTTTTTTCTTTTTTTTCGTCGGTGCTCCGTCTCAAGTTTTGATCCCCGCCATCTCCCCTCTCCTGCTCTCAGGCTCGTTAGATGTCTCACAGACATCTAAGGAGCCTCCGGAGTTGGGGGTTGGGTAAAAAGCAGGAGATAGTGAAACTGTGTGAGTGCGAGTGTGATCGTTCTAGTACAGTGCTCCCCGCACCGCCGGCCTCGTGTCCTCGTCAGTGCGTCAGTCCTGTGTGATTTATGGAGCAGGTTCCTGAGGAACGGGCTTTGTGGATGTCATCAGGCATTGCCTATTCATTTCTCCTGGTGAGACTGCAGACCTGGGAGAGGTCGGCATCGGCCCACACAGCCTCAGCCTTCAGTATCATGTCAGGTTATTAGGATTGGCACTTTGCTGTCTTGCTGAGGTAAAGACAGACAGAAAACTCTTGGAGTGGTGTTTTAGATTTGTCTCAGTGTGAGACATTGTCATTTGAATCCAAGCTGTAACAGCTTGACGCAAAGCCTTCCCTGCACATTTTAGGATGTAAAATGATGTTTTCTTCAGTGTGAAGATCAAAAATACTCTTGTATCTGCCTCTTTTAACTTAGCACATATGCACTCAAAAATGAGCCAAACAACCTCCATATTTTAGTGTCTGTGTTTTCATGGCTTAAGCAAAAACAAATTATTCAGTGAGTTCAAGATCTGCTTGTACATATATCAAATCTGTTGTTTGTCTAGTGTGTTCATTGAACTGTTGTGTCTTCATTTCTGACATATGGACATGAATGTCTTAATTAGTCTCAAAAGAAAAATGAGGACCAATTTCCTTTTCAAGCGGTTCAGAATTTGGGTTCTTGTGTCAAAATGATTGTGTAAATGTTAAATATGATCAATCAATCTTTTTATTACACTATTTAGATATTTGAGTTGCTTCACATTGACATGGAACAATCAGAAAAGGTCTCAATTAGGCAAAAATATATTCCTCAGTGTGTTTAAGATGTACTAATAAGAGCATATTGTTAGTTAATTGTTTGTCTTTGTGCTCAAGAGATGAGACGCCATTTTTGGGATATGAACATTAATGTAATATTCATCTGCTCACTTCAGTCTCAAAAAGAAAAGCAAGGCTCATTTTTCTTCAATACATTAAGTCACCTCGAATTTATGCATTATAATTATCTAATCACCCATCAGGTAAATTTGTTTTTCCACACATTTTACTGTGTAACCGGATTTTTAAAATATTTGTCAGACAAAATTAGTCATGTAACAGTGCTTTGCAAATAACTAATGATGCTTTTAAATCTCTAGAAATGTAAAATAATGCGTCACCTGAACAAAGCACTATAGTTTGCAGCCCTAAGAAGGATATAAGCTCACTGATCGAGTGTTTTGAAGTGTCACTACATCTCCTCTGGCAACATATTGATGGCATTCACAAGCCTTTCCATTACGCTTTGCGGCGATACACATGCGCTGCAGTGGCGTCTGAGGTGTCAGCTGCCCGCGTCACACAACGACACCCTCGAGTTTGCCAGCTCTCTGGTGCCAGACAGAGAGGAGGAGAGGTGGGAGCAGTGTGAAGACTGAGGGGACAAGAAAGAGGAAGGCATAAAGAAACACGCCGTCTGTGAGGTAGAGACAAAAGCATCAGAGAGGGTGTCTGCGGGAGGAAGGGGGGAAAGGAAGGAGGAATCTTTTGAGCTCATTGTGTCCCTGCTCAGTGAATCATTAGAAAATGAACCTCGCAGCTCCGGACGCCAACAGTCAGCTCGCGTCGTAAAAATCAGTCGGTACAATGTCAAAGTATCAGCTGGAGTGAAGCGATGGTGTGTAAACATAAAAGGAGAGTATATTAAAACAAACTTTTTACAAGTGAAAGATCCTTAAGTCAGGGGTGGATGTTAAACCTGCCGGCTGTTCTTTGGTCAGCGCGGGTCGACAGGGTCACATCTGTAAGATGAAAGGAGAGGCTGCGGTCGGTTGCCTCCACAGAGGGATGGAAAGGTCAGGAAGTGGCCCCAGCACAAACACCAGACTCATTGTTCAAGTTCAAGGTAACACTGAATGGGGTTTTCATTCACTTAGCTCAGCCCTCCATCCTCTGACAAGTCGCTGTTTTTAAAAGGGCTCGTAATTAGACGAAAACACTGCCTTTGGCAACGTCTGACATTGGTGTCACGCTGTTATAACTGTTAACTAATTATGTCAGGTTTATTTATTTAATTGTGGGTTTTTCGGTGCGGATTGAGCAGAGAGGTGCTGGACTGGTTTGGTTTAAAAGAATTAACGGCCTTGCCTTTGTTAAAAAAAATGTGTTATTATATCAAAATATTATTTGCCCTGGTGCTCGCATGTGGCTAGAGCTCAGGTGCGTCCACTCTCTAACCTCTCAGACAATGAACAAGGTCACAGCCAGAGGGTCAGATGTCAGGCCAGCGTTTCCCCTCCTCCACCTCCCTCCCTCCCTCCCTCCCTCTCCCCCCATCCACCACCCCTTCTCTGTTGTGTCTGTTCAGTCGTCAGCTCCTCATTAACTCCTCACAGGGGATTTCCTGTTCACCTCCTTCGCTTCCCTGTTCCTGTTCAAAATGGAACAGCATATTAGCTCTTTTTACAAAACATGAATAATTAAATTCTTCACAGTTATTGTGCTGAATATGCAGGCTTACTGTCCTAAAAGATGTAGCTACACACTGAGAATGGAAAAGGTAGTCAGAGCAGCAGCTGCACTGCCAAACCTTTGGGAAGTCTCGGGCTGTAATTGATGACTTTGTGCTCTCAGTGAGCACGGTGCAACAAACATACACACACACATACACGTGTATGCACAAACACATAATTCAGAGTCTGACTCACCGCCTTTAACAGAAAGTCAATAACAATACAGGAATGATTAATCAGTCCCTGCGTGGCCCCTCCCTCTCTACTCACCACTACTCACTCTCTCTTCTCAACCCCACTCACCCGCTCTCAGCTTAGTATTGATCTGAATGCATTTGCCTCCCATTTATCCGTTAGCCCCCAACCCCCCCCTCCCTCCCTCCCTCCCTCCATCACGTAAACACTGCCACTGCATCGAGCGGTCACAAAGAACCTTTTACACAGGAGTGTCTCCCGTGCACACAAACACACCCTTTGCATGCGCGCCCATGTGCGGCATCAGCAAACACACGTCTGCGTGCGCGCTGTCGGATACTCTGGCAGGTAGCACACTTAACTGCACCACGCAGCGGGATTTGGCTTGATTATTCTGAAATGCAAAATTGGGCGGGTCCTTTTCACAGCGCAGGTGCATTATGTGTGCGTGTGCTTGCCTTTGCTTGCCTGTTGTGCGCGCGTCAGCCTAAACACAAGGCAGCATTCTTAGAGGTTTAACTGACAGCTCGTTTGACCCCCCCACCACCGCCCTGCTTTCCCCCCCTCACCATTCTGGTTGGTGGCACACAGGTTGCCATGACACCAGACTGTTTTGTCTGCCCTTTGACCTCTTTAAGGGGTGCTGTGGTCAATCAGGCATTACATGTGAGGGGCAAACAGAAGGGAAGGGGGTGGGGGGGGGGGCGCATTTCCTCTGTAAAAATGAGGTCCAAAAGGTTCCTCTATGCATCCGCTTTGTACAGAGCAGAAGGTGGGGAGCCTCCGAGAGGCTCGCGGTGAAACAAAGACACATGTGCACATACAGACATGGCAGCGCTTTGCAAGGGTAAATGAACTAGGCTGGAGCTCCCAGGGGGTGGGGAGTTATTATGCTCATTGTGCAGTCGGCCAGCCAAAGCTGTTTGGCTGCTTCTTTTGAAGTTATATTTATCAAACCGGAGCAGGAGGCTTAGCACTCCAAGCTGGTGCATTGCTTTGTCCACACTGCAGAACGCATGTGTGCATGGAGATTGCTTTCAGATATCCAGACTTAAACACCCTCAAATGCTGAGCTAAACAATCTCACCACTGACAAAAATAAGCACAAAACACATTTTCTGTTCCAGTGATCCTGCTGTTAAGTGCCTAGCCGACACAGGGAAACTCTGACACGATGGCGTCTAGTCTGGAGTTCTGCTCCCCGCAGCAAACAGCAGGTGTTCACTGTGAGCTCAATGCTCATCATGTTGGTATAATTTAGTAAATATGCAAACATTTATTAATGGCAGCACTCAAGGAGCAAAGCGGAGCATTTGAGCTTTGAGCGCAGCTCTTTAAATGAGGGTAATTATAGCGTAATTATAATTCGCCCCTCATCCTGTTTGTCACAGTTATTACAAAAGTTAGAAATTGAATAACATCTCATGTAAATAACGTAATAATGATGATTGTCTGATATGGCCTGCAGTTGTTTGACTCAGCAGTTAATGACCTCTGCTCTTCAGATTCCTTCCTTTAATCAAGAAACTTTTAACTCCTAACACCTGCACTCAATGGGATGTCCACAGTAGAGAAATCCTGAGTGCTGTCGTGCCTCTTGTCCTGTGTGCGCGTGAATAATTTGACGTAGATTAGATGCCGCCTCTGTGGCAACAAGATTTAAAGATTACAACGGAGCGGGACCGAACACAATATTCTTTTCCACTTATTACAAAATGACTCCATGTGTGTCACATGTCGGAGCTGCTCCCATTCTCGCCGAGCAGCTCCTGGGTAAGTCGGTAGCTTTTCACGGCCTCGCTCAGCGACACTTCAGCTGTTGCAGAGATTGAACCGCTGACCTCTTGGTTAAACAGTCTTTAACAGAGGGCGTCTTTGACTCTCCCCTAACCCCTGCGTGTTTTCTCTGTGTGTTTCAGTCTGCTTCATGTCTGACGAACACCTGGCACACTTTGACAGGGGAGTGATCTCAAGGTAATAGTGTTTTTATATATCAAATTTCACACCCTCACACTTGCATGTCTCTGTATGCACAGACAAACAAATATGGCTGAAACATCTGTGTAATGAGATCTGAACAGATTTTATTGAAACCCAATTTTAAACACCCAAATAGCGCATAGAGTGTGTGGATTCTGTGTTTTGGTTTTTTATTTTTATTTTTGGAGAATCATTTATAGGGCAGTAGTCACTGAAATAGATGTTTCTTTTTTTCATGTATCTCATGGCACAGGCAAAAACCGAACACAGTGTATTGAGACAGGCATCAGGTCTCACAATCAAGAACATTTAAAAATAATTTGATGTCAAAATGTAATGAATGCACTCCCCCTTTGGATTTTAATTTGCAGGGCAAATTAATAAGACACATTAATTGAAGTAGCTTTCTTAAGTACAACAAGAGGTCTCTAGCATCCTGTTAAAACGAATCTGTTCACTGAAATGGGGAATGAAAGAAGAATCCTCGCACTAAGCGCTTCATGAACTTTCCATTTCTTGTCACACACTTTGTTTAAATGTTAGAGTGGGAGGAAAAATGTTTGAATGCAAAACACTGAATGCCTTCAGTTTAGGATAGTGTAAGTCAGTGAAGTAGCTCTGCTAAAATGCATCCAGCGTCTCCTTCGAAATTCATTGACTGTCTCTGTCTCGAATGAATTTAAAATGCTGTGAGCCAAATTTAAAATTAGATTTTATACTGAAGTACTTAAGACGATGATGGTATTCTTGAGGATGCAACCACATTTCAAACCAGGGATGCCATTGATTTATTTGGCGGCATAATACGCCAACATGTTTTTCCTTACCAGACACCATCTCTCTTCATTCTCTCTCTCTCTCACACACACACGCACACATAAATTCAGAGATAAATTCTTCTTCCCGCATTTGATTGGAAACTTTGGAAGGGAGGAGCTCCCAAAGTCCAGACGCACACCAATCCCAGCATACGTAGATTGACAGCTGTGCCATAGCAACAGTTTGGCTAGTTGCCAGGCTGTTGGGGTTGCCAGGCAAAAGGTTCCCATGGCAACATTCATTTTGCCATCTTGGTACATGAGGCCGGCGTCAACCAAAGCAGATTAGTGTTGGATAGAGCGTAGCTCTCACCTGGGGAAAAACAACGCACGCATGCATATTTCAGCAGGTTGGAGCATCACGCTCTGAAACTACGAAGACTGCAGCGTGTTGGCCTTGTTCAAAGACGTTCTGCGCATTACTCTACCAAAAGACAGCAGCCGAGATATTTAAATAGAAAATGAACACCTTTGGCCAGTTTTCCATTTCCCCAGAGTTGCATCACATTTGTTTCATCCCAGACAGTCTCGGAGCTCTGAGAGTGAAAATGTCTGGTTCTGCCAACCAGCGAATCTGTGAATTGTGCCTTTAAAGACTGAAATGCTGTCCCAACGTGTGTCACTGTGTGTGGATGATGAACACGTGGAGTGGGGGGGGATTTCAAGCTTGAAGTGAGACTTATGAATCACAGCAGACATTTTTCGTAGTGAAGTATATACTCAGACAGGGCCGCTCCAGGGTGGAGTGAGCAAGAGAGGGAGAGAGAAGGATAGCTGACACTGGCACAATTACACTGCATTTCTGCGTGATTTGACTGTGAAAATATTGCAGACATGGTGTGTAAGGCAGACGGGGAGGCTGAGGCTATGAAAAAAAACTGGCCGGCCGGCCAGCATGCATGGATAAAGAAGGCAGGAGGGGGGGCACGAGACAGAGGGTGGTTAAAAGGGTAAGAGGTGGGAAATGGGGACCCACGAGGACTGAAGCACAGAAAAGGTTGAGAGAGTGAAGGGGCAAGGCTGTGTGTGTATGTATGTGTGTATGTGTGTGTGTGTGTGTGTGTGTGTGTATGTGTGTGTGTGTGTGTGTGTGTGGGTGGGAGGGGGGGGCACTTTGGGACAGGAGGTAGAAAGGGGGCTGGGAGCGGCTAAAAGAAGAGGATTAGGGCTCTTAACACATACCAAAAAAAGGGAAGATGGGGAGGAGGAAAGGGAGAACAGATTCACCTGGCAACATTTCCAAACCAGCATGTCGCCTGATTGGCTGAGGGGTTTTTAGATCGTCTAGTTTCTCCCTCTCTACGTCTGCCTTTTCTCTCAGACATTGTTAATCTGTGCACAGTTCACCACGAGGTCTGAACAGATAGGTGCGGCCCACAATCCTTCTCTGTATTGTGACGCTTCTTTGTTGGAGGACAGATTCCTTAAATCCCACATGCCAGGCAGCGTTTTCATGCAAAGCTCCCACATACTGTTCTCTTTTGTCAGCGGTGCAGACCCAGAAGAGATTTCAACTTTTTCTATATATTAGAAATCTCTGAATTCATTCCTGGGTTGATTTTTCTGCTTTCTCAGGGCTCTGCTGACACTCTTTGAGCTGCATTTGTGTGCCATATCGACTCGCACCAGTTACGTCCTAAACTACGCGGGGTAACGTAACACTCCTGCGTCGTAGCTGTTGGAATGTAACATTGTGCAAGCAAACTTGGTACTGTAGCATGCAACATCCCACAGAGAGGAGCCACAGATCGAGAAAAGTGTCGTTTTTTCCCCCCGTTGCTGCCTGTGACGTGAGGGTAATTCCATTTTAACTGTGAAGCTGGAGTCGCCCAGATTTAGATATCAAAAGGTGACAGCAGACTCCATAGCGATGACAGTGTTGGCTTTAAACTCCTGTCGGGCTATTCAGTAAACTTCAACACGTGATTTGGATGAAATGCTGAAGAGTGTGGTTGTATAAACGCACAAAACCAAATGTACGATTTATCTTGATTTTATAATGTTTGTCATAGAAGGAGAAATGCATATTGGTCTTTGATTGGACAGGAGGTTGCGTATTCAGTTCGGTTCAAAGAATGCTCTTTGTCCCCAGAGGTCAATTCAAGGCACATCGAGCAGTTGTGCATCAGCACAAAGTACATAATGTATAAGGTCACATGGATTTGAGTGCAGCAGGCAGTCCAAGAGTAGAAACATCTATAAATAAGCAGCATGGTACTGCCACATCCATCACATCCTGCATGTAAAAAAACTGCAATCCTTCAAAGAAGCAGCTCTGATTGTTGAAAGACAGCAGTTTTCACTGTGGCTCTATGGCCCAGGCTCCCGGCACTGAGAGACCAGCACTAAGAGTGAGTTTGCACAAATACCAGTAGAGGGCGACAACTCCTAAGAAATCAATGGAAATACTATGAATGGAGATGGGAAATGAAGCCTTTATAGTACTCACACCTGCATGGCTTCAACGTGTGTGGAAATGGATTTTCATCGTTCTATTCCAACATTATCAAATTTCTGACGGACAGTTTTGTTAGAGGCACAGCTTTTGTCTTCCACCTCCCCTCAGCGTGGTCTGATTGAATCAGCTCTGTCATCTCTCTGCATCACTGGATTCATGATGCTTGTGTGTATACCTGTTATATGTAATGTAGCTCCAGGCCCTTGTGTCCTATTGCTACAGTCCTTTCTGTGATACCATGGCCACTGCAGCACTCGGGGCTGTAGGTGTGTCTCCAGGACCCGAGATAGAGAGAGCGGTCCTCTCAGCACAGTCATGATTGCAGACCCCCTCTCATCCACCCATGTATTAAAGCATGCATTTCATGCTCTAAAACAGCAACATGTCTCTCTCTATCCGCATCATCCAAACCCCTCTTTTTCTCCAAATTAATCAAAAGAATCTACTGTGACCACATGCACAGAGAAACACACGCACAGCATCCGCGCTCAACAGACAAAAGGCGACATTTTGTTATTGCAAGAGAATTTCACCACTGGGATCCTAAAGCAGCTGCAAAACACCCGAACTAAATCATTATTTTGCAGGAACAAAACATGCACAGAAGGAAATCAAAGGGGTGAATCCCTTCTGACTCTGTTCGTGTCACTCTCAAAACACCTTAAATGATTTAGTGTGGAGGACATTTGAGTGTATTGCTCACACAGAAAAGTGAGGCAGGAGGTAACTGGCTGACTGGCAGACAGCAGGCGGGCAGGTTACACCTCGAGTGTGTACACAGACACCCGCGTCCTGCTGCCGAAGATCTTGTCTGGAGAGCAGCTCTACGGTCTGTGCTCTGCAGTGTGAGGTAGTTGGTTGTATGGTTTCGCATAATAAACAGCACGGAGATAACTGTACAACCTTCTAGCTTTCCCTGCGGAGTCACTTCTTGCCACGTCTAATGTGCCCCCAGCAGAGAGGTAAGTATGTTGTTACTCCGGCAGAGGATCTCCTAGTGGTTAATGACACGACTCGTCCTTTTCAGCTGCAATGCCTTTTAGATGCTCTGCCCTTTAGGCTATGTCCTAACGTCCCTGTCCCCTCCCCACGCATGAGCTTGTGTGTCATTTTGTGTGCAGTATTTGTGGCACCTGCGTGTTTGTCAGCAGGACCACCTGCAGCTCGACGGCTCCGCGGTTGTACACTAGCAATTAGCAGCTTCTGCAGCAGAAACGGCTTTCAGGAGAGGGATGCTGATCCTGCGTTTAGATCCAACGTCTCACTTCGAGGACAAAATAAAATAGGAGTGTAAGAAAGTTAGTGTTGGGAAGTGGGTTGAATTTATTATTCACTTTATCAGATTTTATTTGATATTCTTTTCACCCTGCTTTTTACTGAGGTTTAAGCTGCCGCTCAATATTTCATTAGAAAAGGACAGACAGAAAGGAACAGAACAAAGCCCCGATGCTGCAACAGGATCTGATTCTAACAAACACATTTTAGGGCGCTTACATCCTTTGTTTTACAATAAATCCAGAGGAGGGAAAAGCCTGATAAATCAATCAACCAATGTCAACCATTATCATTCTAATTTTCAAACAGCCCCCAATGAAACACGACATACAACATATATATGCAGATTATGTGAGTCACAGGTATTGTGCATAGCATAACTATGAAAATCTTTGAGAATTGTGCTGGTCCTCGGCCATGATTCATTTCATGCATGTGTGCCACAAAAGGTACTGTATCGAAGTCTTGTGTCCGCCTGACACTGAACCTCTGAACACACATGCTACTGCATCTTCCATGTAAGCACTCTGCACTCCTATGCATCCACCACACACTATCACAATCATTTTTCCAGTTTCATTACCCCCACAAACAGCCCCCCCAACCCCCCCCACCGTCTCCCTTCCCCTCACTATGGCAGACTGGTGGGTGAGACAGCAGCCATCTGCAGTGCGTTACAGCCGCCTCTCCTCCCCTCCTGAAAGTGGGGAGAAAAAGGGGGCATACGTCGCAAATTGTGCTGAATCGGCACTGTCAGTCGCAGCGTTCGTTATCATCCACAGCACGACTCCCCGTGCCAGAGCAGACAGCTGAATGTCTGACTGCAGCGAGGTGTGGGGCAGGGATAATGTATAACCAGCTATCTACCCGGCTCCATTCTCCTCCTATCACACGCGGACATAGCGAAGGTTGTTTACACCGGTGACCGGTTCATACTTGGCTCATTTTCCATCTTGACAGCAGGTGCTGCACTCTGCGAATATGTGCAAGCAGTTTGTTGAACGAATGTACACACCGACACATATGTGACTCTTAAAAAAAAACTGTTTTTCAAGGTTGAACGTATAAGTAAAACACCACGACCACCCACCCCCCCAACAATAAACCACTGAGAGTTCCTTGAAGCGTTCTTAAAATTCACTCGAAGCCTTTGCGCGTACAAGCAAGACTTAAAAAAAACAGGTGTAACGAGGAGTGTGTATTTTAGAGTGTGACGCCAAACGCGCCGCTGTCTCAGGTCTCTCGGGATATAACAGAGAACTGGAGCATCCCGATCCTGAGACAGACAAGGCAGACACCATCCCAGACTGATGATGTCATCCCTGCGAAGCTCTCCCAGTGCTTTGTCTCTCAGTGGCACCGCAGAGTGCAGCCGCAGGCACACACACACACACACACACACACACACACCTGTTTGTGACATTCTGCATTTGAGGCTCAGGTTGTGACACTATTCATGCCAGAAAGAGAGCTGATTTTCCCTCATTTTTCCAGACGTCCACCGTCTTGCAGAGCTGAAGCTCTAGTGTTCCCTCCTACCAGAGACTACTGAACTCTGTGACCAAATTCACAGCCACAACATATGTGCTGCGAAGGCACTAGAATTTGTCTCGACGACATAAGACGCAGGATAAGATAGGTTCGTGTGTGCTGCGCAAGCACATATCGCACTGGAAGTGTATCGTTCCTGGCGCGGGGACGGTGCAGAACATGCACTCCACGTATCCCAGCAGATAGTGTAAACACATGCAGCATGTTGTTTCTATGCAAATTCGAGAAGCATGGCGTTACAGTATGATTGCAGATACGGAGGAGGATGTGAGGAGCCTGTAGTGCACCGGTGCCATGAATAAGACAGTTATATAGTGAGAGGGATCAAAGCAGGAAATAAACTCAGCTGCACAGAGGATGTGTCGAGAATACCTGCTGCTGAAGTGACACAGACTCGTCTATAGGCAGTGTGTGAGTACATATTGAATATTCATGAGCTATTATGAATGTATAGTGCAGTGTTTTCATTCTAACCTACATTTCTGAAAGGTTGGATGCCCGTCTTGCATATTTATGAAAGCGAAGCTTCAACTGGGAGCCTTGATGGAGGAAGGTGAAGATGATGATGTTTTGTATCGGTTCAGTCTCATCATGTGCGGTATATTAGTTTTTAGTTTTCATGGAGAGAACATAAGAAATCCCATTAAATGCTACAAAAGATGGATGTGCTTCCTTGTGCCTGTATATCCTCAAGTTTGTACAGCCTGGGTGTTGAGTAGCTCAGTGCGATCATTCACAGGCCTCAGTCAGACTGTGCGCCGCTTTAGGCCAAAAGAAAAGCATTTCCTTTGTCACTTTAGCCTCATTTGCTCTAATTGTGTGACAAGTCGGTGATATTCTCTGTTGTACAACACGGTCAGAACACTTTAGGGTCATTAATGATGCTTGCACATCAAGTGTAGTGTTTATGCTCCATCTCGCTGAACAGACAGCCAATCAGTGGCTCTAAATTAGATTTACTTTCATTTCTGAATTTCCCTCAGGGCCGTATGATTCTGTTATCCAGCGAGCGCAACTACAACTGTCTGTCCTCTCGGTGACTAGCTCGAACATTAGACTCAAACTACCTCTAGACACAGGAACTGATGGAGACACCCGGCACAAGTTTTAATCATGTCACAACATCAGAGTATTGAGGGATATCACCTGGCATTAAATATGCAAAACTATGACAATTTGTTGTGCAACACAAACTGGATTTGACTGGTCCCACCCCCCTCCCCCACAATATTTTATTGTGTTTAAACAGCCTCCATTTATGCTCAGTGCGGATGTGTTTGGTCGAGCTGCACAGCAAACTGCATGCCATCCACCTCAGATGTTAATCAAGACACATTCTTGTAATTAGCGAAGCTCTCCATGATGGGTTCATTTACTGTGTTTGATGTCACTCCAGCAGCAATTTACAGCCGTGTTGGAGCAACACCGTAAATCCTGTAATCAATTTGATGATGGTATGATTGCTGTACACACAGGAGCTGGCAGTAATGTCAGGCTCTCAGGTTCATGAGACTCCTGGGCTTCATATTTTCTCTCTATTCTCATCCTATTAGAGATTCTGACCCTCCCCCTCCATCCCCACTTTCTGCTAGCCTCCCTGCCACCCTACCTCCCTCCCCCCGCCGTCTGCCTCGCTCCCTCGTTCTCTCTCTCTCTCTCTTGCACACACACACACACACACACACACACATACTCTGTCTCACGTTCACATACGCACACAAACACACACGTGCATGCACTCGCTGCACTCTTATTCACTCTCTTTCCAGCTCTCACACATTTACACACACACACACACATACACACATAGACTGCAGCTCACAGACCGGCGTGTGTGTGCACATATGTGTGTGTGTGCAGGGGGGGGTTTACTGAGCTAGTAGAGACGTGAGGCTCGAAAAACGTGAGAGGAAAAAAGAGGGAGATGGGAGGATGACGGCTAGAGTGTAAAAGAGGGAAAGAGAGGGACTGAAAGGTACAATGGAGCAAAGCAAAGAGACGACTACAGATCATGAATGCAGCACAGAGGATAAATGTGTGTGTGTCTGTGTGTGTGTGTATGTGTGTGTGAGTCATCTGTAAGTGTTGGATAGCATGTGCACCAGGAGGCTTGGTTTGGCATGTGAGCGCACAAGTAAGCAAGCTTTCTCTCTGTTCTTTTATTCTCCTCCCGTTTGCAGCTTTTGTGCGTTTTGCGACGGCAGCCCTGCAGAGGCAAAAGGTGTGGAGCCGTCTGGATGTTAGTTAGGCAGGTAGGTACAGAGCAGAATAATGGAATCAATACTATTGTCTGTAACCTACCTGCCGCTGGGCTCTCTGTCTGGCCCCGGCACAGAGCGTCAGAGAGAGAGAGAGAGAGAGAGAGAGAGAGGGGGAGAGGGAGAGAGAGCTGAGAGGAAACACAGTCTCACTCTGACTGGGGAAGAGAAGAAAAGAAGATGCTGGCTGTAAGGTGTTTGTCTGTTTAATTGGATTTTTTTTTTCTATGAATGTGGATTAAGGATTAGATGTTTCATTTTGGCATGCATTTTCTTTCGCCCTTTTCCTTGACAGTGAAAACATCTGTCGTGTTTTGCTTAGTGCGCTTGCATGTGTGTGGTATCTAGCTGCATGTATTTACAGGACAGATGTGATTTTCTGTCTGGGTTTGGACTCACTGCAAAACCTTTTCAGGTTGTGCCTGGGCTGCATGCAGGCGACAGGTCATGTCTATCGTTCGTGTTTGTCTTAATTTAATTTTCACTTTCCTCTTATGCCTCCTTTTACTGTTTGAAAATGTATCTTATTTCCATCATATTTTTTTCACACCAGCCAGGTGAATTACCAAAATTAGCACCTGCCAAGGAATTAAAATGTTATGACTGCCAGTGTTGTACCATTTACACCTGCTGCAATTATCACACATGTTGAACCCAGAAATTTTCACATCTGTGGTGCTGCGTGATTCCATTTGATTGATTCAGTTTTGTTTAGCCGGCATAATTAATCGTGTTTTAAAACAACACTGAAAAGCAGCCACTGTTTTAGAAAAAAAAAAATCCATAATTCATTACAGGCTGAACTTCTGACAAATGTCTGGTCTCCCTTCTAGTCTGAGCCAGTGACCACATCTATCACAGGCAACTTTGACTGAGGTGGTCTCAAACTCTGTGCTCTGTATTCTGACATCCTGAGGCCTGTGGCTCGAGAAGTCGACCTGCAGGTAAAACGGGGTACGTGTTAATGCAGCTCAGGCTGATGCAGGTTGTGACGCAGGCACTTTTCTCGTTTTTTTCCACACTCGTATGAAGTTTTACATGATGTTTCTGCGACATAAAATGCGTTCCCTTTCAGCACGGGAACATATGGCACCTTCCCCGCTGTCAGACTGTGTCTTTCTGTCTGTCTGCCGGTGGTTTCTAATATGTCTGCGCAATTTCCCCCTGATGTCACCGAATCATTCAGAAAATTCCAATCGATACGTTTGGTTCTATTAAAAAGCCTAAAGTTTGTCAGAAGTCTGAAATACATTTTTATTTTACGTCATTTGCAGGTGGATTTCTGTGTCGTATTCCCTCCTTGTCCCGTCGACTGCAAGCACCCAAAACACAGTAACAGGTAAGTCAGAGGACGGATCCTGTGTTCCTCTAAATATTGAGCTGGTAAAACAATAATCTCGGTACAACATTTTATTACATCAATGATAATAATCATAATCAGTCATCATCCCTTTCTTTGACACCTAAATTACGATTTGTGCTACTTATGTGTCTAACCTGGAGTAAACAACCAGGGTTTGACCGATGCTGCTATTAAACTGATTCTTAAAGCCCTCTCCACTCATCGTCCCTCCAAACAGCTATTAGACTCTGTAATTTGTCAGGGCTGGCTCAATAAATCACGTCCAAAATGCCCATGACATTCTACTACAGTTCGGAATGAATTGTGTCTCCTAATTAATTGTGTCTCATCCACAGTGCATCACTTTGCCTCTCACTGCTGCACTGCAAACCAACAAACTGTCGTGAATTATATGTGGACTAATACGTTGTTACTTTGTTTTTAATTGATCTGATCGGTTTTGCTCCTGTTCTGCAGCAAACCAGGAGTCCAGTCGGTGCCGCAGAATCCAAATGTCAGATGAGGTCATGTCTTTGTCTCGGTGCAGCGACTCGCAGTTCTGCCTCCTCCTACGTTTTCGCGTCGTTGCTTCCCTGTGCATTGGACTCATTTATTTAGATCAAATTGCACTGTCTGTGTATTTTAATTTCACAGTATGCCCCTCTGTCCCTGAGACCCTTAACCTGTGAGGTCAAAGCAGGTCACAGGTGAGGTCCTCGGGAACAGGGCTGCATTCAGTTTCAACGTCCCAGAAAAAGAGAAAAGGAGCACTTTGTAAAATAAATCCAATGATAACAAGAAAGGCATTTTACTCCCCAGTGAGCATTGTTTTAAGTTTTGATTCCTTGCTGTGTCTTCATTCTGTTCGGTATGTTTCCTCGTCATGTCATCATCAAGATCACGTGAGTTTGAACGTGAAGAAGAAGATGAACCCTCCTCCTGCGGCGCAGACACTCTCAGGGGGCCAACCCTATTGGCTGGCTTTGTGTTATAACCCTCTGTAAGGGTCCAATAGGAAGACAGCCGAGGGTTGTGACCCCGTTATTTTTCACAGCTTCAAAAATCAATGGAAGTGTTGATACACTGTGTGTGAAAAGTTGTTTCTTGTTTTACCTCTGTATGTCAATAAAACATGGTGCAAAAATAAGAAGTTGAACTGTGTGAATTTATGCACAAAATAGTCCCTTTGATACTGTTCAAGCACTGATCAGAGTGACACCAATCCTATGATGATTGTTCCCTCTCGTCATTATTGATGTGAATAAAAACCCTTCCGTCATCTGTCATCTTTTCACATACATAACAAGTGTCACTAAAGCTGAGAATGAGCAGATTTAATGCATTTATAAATACTTTGGATGTGCATGAGGAGATTTCATGTCTTGCTGCAACACATGCTCTGTTCAAATACAGGCATTCAAATGCTTTCAAAGGAGCCCACAGACAGACACACACACACACACACACATGCATATTTGGGATTTTCCATGTCCTACTAGCTCTGGCAGTCCTGGAGCAGACTCTTGCCTAATATTGATTGGCTTGTCTGTGCGGAGACAGATGAATGCATTAGTACCCAGCTCACCCTGCCACTGAAAATATATTAAGTTCATGTATTAGGCACCCTGTCTGGTTGCCATGGTGATGCACCGGGAGTGAGGGACCAAGGAGGAGAGGGGGGATGTGGTGGTGGGATGAGGAGGATGGGAGACGAGTGGGGGATACAGGATGTGATGAGGCAGTCGACTTGATTTGTAGTCCCGCTCCCTCTGCCTCAGCCTCCCTCTGTCACTCGTGTCCTCTCTTACCTCCAGCGTCTACCTTTTCCCTTTTTGCTTCTCCTCTTTGTTTCTCCTCACTTCATTCTTTCGCACACCAGCTTCTCGAATTTTCTAAACTCCATTGGCAAGAACAAACACTTTCGCCCTCCTGTCGCTCACTGTGCTATTGATTTTGCTGACCCTTTTGTTCCTCTCTTTTTTATAATTTTGCCGTCCATCCTCCATCTTGCCACCCGTCTGACTTTTATTCTTTGTCAATTTCTCTTGGGTTTTCTTGCTGACATGCTTTCCACTTTATCCCTCCACATACATAAGCATTTAACTCTCTCTTCATCTGCCCCTCTCTCTCCCCCACCCCTTGAGCTGCCACCTCCCTCCTTGGCTCGCTCCATCTCTGTGCTCTGCAGTAAAACTGGTGCATTGAGGCAGCAGGAAATGGGGACTAGAGACAATAGAACGGAGGGAAGTGTGGAGCAGAGTCCGTGCTGCTCTCCTCTCAAACCTGAGCACCGTTATGAGAAACACGAGCAGGATACCTGACTTTCAATTTCACCTGGTATATGCTCCTAAGATTCACATTCACAGCTTTGATTTTTCCAGCTTGTCTCGGAATGTGCAACCTTATGGTCACCATGAGACGAGGATTTGAATAAAAACAGTTTGTACTGTTCGGAGCCTTTGTTCAAGTTTGATGCTGAAAAATGTGCACATCTGCTTTGTGGCTGGTGTGTGTTAGCCTGCTGTTCGGCACCTCTCTGAGCTGCTTCCAGTGCTTTGTTGATATGCAAGACAGTTACCGTCTGTGCTGGGGTCACATTTTGACTGAGTACAACATTAGAAATGTCGATGGCTGCTTCAGGAAGGTGGACCGCATATTCAACAACAACAAGGGAGTCATAGAAGCTGGCAGAGTGGGTGCGGAAAATAATATTTTTTAAATTACTTTATATCAGTCAGTCATCAAGAAATGTGCAATTAAATGCGTTTTAAGTGTTAATCACCTCTAGATAACAGTTAGTCATTGTGAGCGTATGTGTACATGCTGAGGAAGGTAGCTTGAACTTGTGTGTTGTGTGTCCTTCTCCTAGGCAAAGGCTATGACAAACATCTGAAAGATATTCTCAATGCAGAGATTCTTCCCATGGCAGATGAGTTTGACAAAAAGCTGAATAACGGTAGTTAAACACCTGCTCCTACACATAGCTGAACAAGTAAATGAGTCTTTAGAGCAACAGAAATGTTAAGTGCAAGGTCAGAAATGGAGCCTTAGAAATGAGAATTTTCAAAATTATGCCCTAAAGCACACAATTCACCAGGATGTGTTGAGCTAAATATTTCTGTCCTATGCCTCCTCCTCCTCCTCCTCCTCCTGCTTTCCATCCATCAGACACAGTGTATGAGAAAAGGTTGCAGACAGCGGCAGACAATTTCATCGCAGCTGCTTCCAAACTGCCTAGAGGTGAGACACGGTCTCTTCTCCCTTTCCTCCATCTTTTCATCTATAGTAAGGCCCACATTAGGTCATTACAGCTCCCTCTGATCTCTGCAGTCTCTGTAATAAGCTAGATACATTATTATAGCCTTCCTGGTACTGTAGAGAATAAAGTAAGAGCAGCCAGCTTGGACTGACACATACTTGTCGCCTCTAAGTCATTTGTCCGATGACAATAAAATTACTAATTTTGTTTTCACAGTTTCTGGATGTTTCCCTCCATGTGGTTAGTGACTTTATTTTATTCTTCAGCACACACTATAACATTTGCTTTAATAAGCATCTATGATATAATATGAACTGGGTGTGTCAGTATTACTGTCATGCACTCATCAGGTTTCCAGAGTGCAGGTTTCGTCTACAACTGCATCACCTGCAAGTACGACTCCTGCGAATTCCCCCTCGACTGTCCAGGTGAGTATTAATAATCTGTCCAACATATTGGATTACTGATCCTGTTACATCACAATTCTCAAAAAAATGGTTCACTAATCCAGTCCTGACACATCCTTACATAACTATATTTTCACCTTAATAAGCATCCACTCTTGATCCTTGAAATGCTCCGCTTTTGATCCTTGAAATGCTCTTAGCCGAAAGTCTGGATTTGAAAAAGAGACCGAGGCAAGGTTTTATTTCCACACATTATATCTTTTGCACAGAGCCCCCAAGGTACTCTTTAAGTCCTTGGCTTCTTTATGCAAGGTGACAGTTGACTCCCACACATGATGGTATTCGTATCAACCCTGTACAGCACAGCCACTGTTTAGCATATCATCACTTTTACTCCACTCCTCAGAGACTGGGCTTAAGTATTATCATTAAGGAGGGCTCAGACTGCAAGAGCAGCCCCCCTGTGAATGTTATCTGTCTGTGTATGTGTGTGTGTGTGTATGTGTGTGTGTGTATGTGTGGGTGGGTGCCTATATGTTTATTTCAGTTGAAGAAATTAAAGTAACAGAGAACAGCAGGAGCCGAATGCGGTGTGATGTGCCATTTCGCTTGCCGAGCAACATCGAGGTGATCTGGAGGTTTGCAGAAGAGGTATGGTCGCGTGGCATATGGTGAGGCATTCAGGGTCAGTACAACATTTTTGGAAAATATTGCCACTGACTTTCTTGCCAAGACTTAGAGGAGAAGACGGATGCCACTCTTGAGTCTGTTGAGTATGACAGGGTGCTGTGTTAGTCAGGGTGCTGGAGAAAACAATTTTCCTGCTTCTATCAAGTAAAAGACCAATTTTAGTTAGTACATGTTTCCATTTGCCTTTTATTCATTAGTATAGATTTATTGCCTCACAGGTTTTTTTCAGTGCAGCAGTTTTATTTATCTCGTTTATTAATTCATTGAGCACAAACGTTGGAAATGTATATCCTCTGGTGCTGCGACTTATTTTGATGCAAACAACAAAGCATGACAAATGAACAGGAAGCTTTCTGCACTTGGTCCCATAGGTTCTATTATGAAATGATGCACAAGGTAAACAAAGCAGCAAGCAAGACGCTGCGCTAAAATAACTTGTTGATCTTCTTTGTGAGTGCTGTCTCTGATCTAATGGGTGCAAGTCAGCTGGATGCCAGGAGAGCACACAGTAAATTACAATAACAGACAGTAGGAAATAGATCAAGTTCAGGAATCCCATTCATGCAGAAACCAAAGTTTAAAATTGCTAAACTGCGGTTTTGTCAGAGGTTTATGCATTTTTTTATAGATTTCTTATGATATGGGCAGAGTGCGTTGACTTCCCTTAGTGTTAACCGTGATGTTGCCAAGCAACCGGCAGAGACTCTGGGGACTCACAGCAAAGAAATAGTCCAACTAAAAACTCCAGGTGCAACTACAAAATTGTATTCTTAAAACTGCGTGCATGGTTTCAACAAACAAGACTCAAGTCCTCATGCTCTCCTATGACTACGGGCTGAGATGATAGATCATAAGAATAATTCCAGTATATGAAACATTTGAAAGAAAAAAAATATAATGGTACATTATATAATCTGAGGAATTACTGGCATAGGTTTCAGTGTGCCGTTGATCTTCTCGTCTTGGCAAACGACCCTTTTAACATTGCATGCTTCCAGTCATATTAAATCTGGCTTTGGTATGTGTGCAGAGAGGCGATAATCATTCCTGCTCTAGGTATTGTGTTGAACTGTATTCTTGCTCGGCAGGTGAACACCCAGCAGGTGGATCAGTTTAAGGAAGTGACGGCGGGGGTGGACAGGCTGTTTTCCATCCCCTCGGTCAGCTTACAGCATCAGGGCACCTACCAGTGTGAGATCTACTCCGGCCAAAACTCCATAGTCAGGCTTTACTACTATCTCTCAGGTGACTAAATACATCACTGCTGGGGAAAAAAACTCATCATTGGAATAAATTACTGATAAATAATCACACATTTATACTGAGATACATGACAAATTCGCTTTAGGAAAGAATATGCCCGAAAGAGCCTAAACACATTTCAGCACCTGATATGAATTAGACTTGATGAAAAGTCATGTTGAAAAAGTTTTTTCCGATTTAAATGTTAACATTTAACATGGTTTATGAGTGATTATCAGTGGATGGTGTGTATGTGTGCCCTGGTCCATCCTGTACATCCTGAATACTACTAATACATTTGCCACACTGGATCTGCAATGTGATTTTAATTTAGAGAATAATGACTTATATAGAAAACTAAAAATTAACTGAGAGACAGAATAAAGAATATTTTTTGGAAATATTGACAGTAAATGAAAGCAAATGGGCAAAATAATCCCACACAAATGTTATAAATGACATTAATCAACAAATATATAAGTGAGTGTGGATATATGTGTAAGAACATATGTATAATTGCTGTATTTCCCGATTGTGAACTCCAAAGGGACATATTGTACACACTATACACACTCAAATCCACTCAAATTTCTATATGTTCAGTGTGAGCTCACACTTGTCCCTGTTTTCTCTCCCTCCATCTTTGTCCCTCTCTCAGTGACCCCCCAGGTTGTGGCAGGCCACACAGAGCTGCAGGAGATATTCGACCTGTCTCTGCTCCCAGGAGGGCGGTTGCTCCCTGAGCCTGGTGGTCCTCCCCACTCCCTCCTCCCCTCGCCACTGCTTCTCACTGCCTGTCTCACTGCTCTGCTTCTGCTGCTCTTCCTCTCCCTGGGGTAAAAAACAAAGCTACTCTGAACCCAAAGTGAGATGTAAACAGCCAAGAAAATTATGACCCCAGCCTGGGTGTTTCAGCTGCTCTTTTATCACCTTACTTTATCATTATCTGCTGTTGCAGGGCTCTGCTGTGGACATCAGTGTCAGAACAAACAGGTCATGCCGAAGACGTAGATGAGGATGAGGATGAGGATTTGGGATCCTGAGAGTTGGAAAGAAACACACACTACAATAAAGCATTTCAGAAACCCCCTGGTTTTCCAAGCAGCGTTACGTCATAGCTTGCAGGAAGCCTGCCTGTGACTCCCTCCACCACTGGAGGGCAGGATCTGCACCGTTATCTGGTTCCCAGTTCACAGTGCACCACATGTGAGAACCACATGTACTCTTATTCATACCAGTGTAATGACATTCACTCACTGTAAGTACAGCTTTGAGGCAGTTCTCTCTCCAAAGGGACATATTGTATACTGATGCACTCATTTAATAGGTACACATAGGCACATGGGTTTTCGCACAATGCCAAACTACAGTGTGTGTGATCAGCTTCATCCTTCCATCGATCATCTCACTCACTTTGCACCTCAACAGTGTTACATTGGTATGCTGGAGCCTATCTTCAGCACTCATACGGCAAAGGCAGGAAATACACCCTGGTGTGTGTATGTGTGTGTGTCCTGTCCATCGCAGGACACACACACACACCATTCACTCTGACACTCACATCAAGAGGCAATTTAGAGTCTGCAATCGACCTAAACATGTTTGTTTTCACGCTGTGGGAGGAAACCTGAGTGCAAAGAGATAACCTCTTTGTACTCCACACAGAAAGGCCCTCTCACAGACCAGGGTTTGAACCTTAAATCTGCACGTTGATGTTATTGATAAATAATAAAATAACTAAAATAATCTTAATTCATCTTAACAAGGAAGTAATCAGAGCACACTTTCATTTTTCACAATAATTTGGACAAATGTTCATATGACTGCTATTCAGTTTACATTTGCATTTACACCACTTTTTTTAGAATGACATACTCTAATAGACTGCTTGACAAGCTGTGTTGGTACAGCAGAAGTGCTAAAGCAAGCCATAATGGTGCAGTTTTGGTGGTTGGGGGGCAGAACTGGGAAGAAACTGGGGGACAATGTAAAAACTATTAAGCACTGTCACCATGGTTGTACAATTAATGGCCAGTGTTTGTTTAGCTTCAGATTGTTGAACCTTTATTTTAGCCATCAGACAGAGTGGGTCGGTTAGCCGATGATTTCACCATGTGCTTTATAGTAGAGGGGTGGACAGAGGTGGAGCTTCAGAAGGCCACAAGGAGGCAGCAACACGCAGGCTACCCAGCATGCCAGAGGGCACAAGAAGAACACATCCTAGACCCAGCTGTACATGTTTATCTCAGATATACATTGAACGTTACAATTACAGAGTGTCATCGGGGCAGTTGCACAGACAGTGTATGGTTGCTAAAGCCAAAGGCACATTTTCCAAAACAATTCTGAATCACTTGCGAGGCTAGGGAAGTACTTGTGTTGCAAAAGGAATTATTACAACAGTAGTGACGGAGCAGTCATACTGTAAATTTGCTAACATGTCAGTTGTCTTGAAGTGTGTGGCTACGCTCGATGGTTTGAGTGAAATGAAAAGGTCACTGAGAGTTGCACAACAGGTTACACTCCTTTTACATTCTTTAACACACTAATGTGTACAGTCTGCAAAAAAAAAAAACCCTTAGATGAGGATGTTTCTGTGTTTTTAACACAGTTACTTTCTCTCTTTGACTGTCCTTCAGATAGGGTGTAGCAGGTTTCACCTCAGAACTTCAGGTCAGTGTTAATATAGACATGTTAATCACACGCAAGCATGCCTCCCTCCGTGTCTTCTATAAAAATAAGAGAACTATATATCATTCTCATATACCAGTCACTGAGATGCCTTTTTAAGGTTACGTTGTAAATGCAACTTGACATTGCAGTCGTCATACATCTTCACACTTTTCACAATTTCAGGCTTCATGAAAAATATCTTAAAATATTAAAACAATTTAAATTGCACACTCTCCCACTTTTGCCAATGATTTAACTATCATCCAGCCATTTAGTTTTACATTTTAGAAAGCTAAGAACATATTAGAGCTAACACACATCACACTGGCTGCTTGTCTTGTGTTTTTATTTTTCAATACTTCACCAGTTAACTCCCGGTGATGTTTATTTATTCACTCATTTATTCATTATTTTTGACTAATAACCATTCAGTTTTAACGTTGTTGGATATTACATATTAATCAAATGTGATGTGTGTGTGTGCCTACCTTCATTTCGCATTCACTGCAGGCTTGTATTCATTACAGTGTGCAAATGTTTCTGTCTTTCTTGTCAGTACTGGGAGTGCTGCCTTGTGTTGTGAGTGAGCATGTGTTCAGAAAACATTAAAGGTGCAATGACAGTTTCTTCCATCCAACTTTAATTGAAGATCGAAATAGAAAATAGACAGAAATTAGATGCAGTGATTAAACCAAGATGCTCCAGTCTCCCTTTATCAAATCAAAATTAGAAATGATTTGCTCCAGCAGACCCCTGTGACACAAGAAAACAGGAAACATTGATCCATTGATGAATTTCTGATCTGATCTGATGCTTTGTGAAAGCACAGTAAAATCTTACCTCACTTGGCAGTAAGGATTAGATGCCAAGACAACAGCCAGCTCATGCATAGACAAGGGAACGGTGTGTTTGAAGCTTGTGCCCTTTAATACCCAATATGTTAGTCAGACTGCAGCAAACAATCATGTTATTGGTGAATGCTCTGCTACAGAGTGTTTCACTTCTTCCCTAATAGTTACATAGGCAATGAGAACCTCCTGTTTTGTTCAGATAACTGCTGCCCATCAGACTGAAACTGTGGTGAGTGGTTCCAGGTACCAGCGGGAGTTATCAGGCAACTCAGGCACAGTCTGCTCTCCTGGGCATCGCCCCACACCAATAAAAGAAGCACTAATTTTTAGTAGAAAAAGAAAGTAGAAGGAAGGACCAGTAGAGATAACACACCACATCAAAGCTTCTCCACTGCAGGACCATGTGATGAAAGGGCCATATGGAAGTTTGGGATTTCTCAGAAGTCCAGGTCCTCTCAGTGATAATCGGCAGAATCTCACATTAAAGTGTAGATGTTGTGTGCACATGGGATCATGATGTCAGTCTTCATCTGTCCACCTCTTTAGTCCATAAACCAAAAGAAACAAACTGCCAGTTGTTCATGACATCTATTCAGAGGATGAATTTTTAAGTAGTCATAGTAGTAATGTAGTTATAGTAGTAGTTATAAGCAGTGATAAAACCAGCATTAGTGTTTATTAGTAAATATTAATAAATAACCATTAATCCACACTTAAGATTTAACTTAATCAGCATATTAGCTCTTCATTTTATTTGCAAGACTGTTCTTAAATTAAATAAAAAGATGACTTTAGATTGTTTGTATTGTTTACTGTCTTTTTTCATAGGTTTGTAATGAAAACATTTTATTTGCATTTAATGTGCTTTGGCAACATTGTGCAGTATGCAGTCATGCCAGGAAAGCAACTTGATCTTGATCTTCAAAAATGGATTCACTCCATAACTTTCTCCATCTGTTGATGCTCCTGCCCCAGCTTCTGTAAAATGTGTTGCTGATGTGAAATCCTAAACTAACATCAACAGAAAGCAATGAGGGTGATATTTTTATGCATAGTGATTTTAATGAGTAAATCTCGAAACAGTTTAGCAGTCACTTTCTGTTTCAGGTGAGATAAAGACTGTTGTAAGACTCTGTCCTATAAAAATAACTAAAATAACAGTTCAAGCATGCTGTCTCAGTAATGTGCGGAAATGCTCCTCAGATGATGTCTTCTTGTTTGAAGGAGACGCTAACTGAGCACCAAATGGGACCTGCGAGTCTTATAAAGTGCTCGTGGAGTATCTAAATATAGGCAGACATGACTCAACACTCACGTTGTCATTCAGCGGTCACGCCGCTTGTATTTCTTTCCACTGCGTTACTCGGTTACCAGGGCAAACTACTGATGCATGGGGCAAAACCTTAAAGCAGGAGACGTAAACTGAAGAAATGTGAAATGGTATGTGAATTATTCTTACAAATAATTGTTATGCAGCTGGCTCCAGCTTCGATTCATATGCATCTAGACCTACAGATTAATCATTGTACAAACAATTGGGTGGGGGGGGGGCTCATGTCTGTGCTTTCATCACAGGCAAAATCTAACAAAAGCATCCAATGTCATAATCTTCCCAAATTAAAAAAGGGGAAAACTGTGACAAACCCAAAGGCATCTGAAATTTCACTCCACAAAACAATGGGACAGTGGTCCCTGATTGCTTCACACAATGACTCTAAGAAGCTTGGGGAAAGCTGTGGCCACAGACAGGCAAACGTCTTCAAACTACGGGTTTTTTTTTTACTCCTGTAAGTGTTCCCGTAAGTTCCCGTAAGTGATGGCAGCTCCACCAGTATGAGTGTGCATACTGCAGCTGACCGTAAAGTTGTCAGATTAAAGACGCAAAAGGGGGGGAACACCCTCAGCTTCACTTGTCGAAAAGCTGTGTGCCAAAAACAACGAAACGATCTCCAGTCTCACTTTGTATGTTGTGTCATTCTCTCATCTCAACAAGGAAATTAAATGTGAACCATGTGGAAGAAGCTGAACTGGCGATGGCAACCATGAGCCACAGTAACAAAAACACAAAAATAAGTAGGATGGTGCCTTATTGTGTAATAGTGTACAGTAAAACGCATCATTAATTGTAATGATACACTTGTATTCATTATAAAAACCTGTATATGTTCATTTCCTCTTATCTCATAGCAGTCTTGGGATAACGCTCCACATCAGCTTGTAGTCATTACAGCGTATTACGTCTCAATCGTACCCACTGTGGTGGTTTGTTCTGAGTGTCTGCAATTTGAAGTGTTGCTCCCAACCTCTGGTAATCACAGCCAACTCAGAGATTATGTGAGTGTCTCTCACTGAATGGGACCAAAGAGCTTGGATGATCTGTCCCCTTCGTAACAGATCAAACGTGCGCACCAGCGTGTATGCCAGCTGAAACTGTTCCTCTTCTTGATGTCAGGGAGGGGTGATGCAGACAGGGTGGGGGAGTACAGCATAATTGAAAACAGATGAGGGGAAGTGATGTTAGACTGCGTCAGACTCTTGGTCTCTTCCCAACATTGTTTCCTTTTTTCAGTTTTCCCCCTCCTTTGAATCCATGAGGCGCTCTAATTCTAAAGCAGCTATTGTTTTTTTGTAGTAATCTACGCACGGCCTTAAATTGTATCGTGGAAGAAAAAACTACTGGCAGATGTTTCCAAACATGAAATATGGCTGGGGTGATTTAATGAGCAATGTTCATGTCGCGCCAGAAGAAATTCAAATACTTTTACTCATCTGAGAAAGCAATTTCGCTTGCCAAACTACAGTTCTTCATCCACCATCAAATGCACTGACTCACCGCCCGTCTGGCATGGACTCAGGCAGATAGCGTATGTTGCGTTGTATGGGAGAAGTTCCCTGATGATGACCGTGGTCTTGTGGTCATCCAGTCAACAACTGCTGTTGCACAATTTTTCCTTGTAATTGCCTGCTAGCAGCCGAGTAAAAGATGGATGTGGTCTTCTAAAGAGTATAGCATGCGATACATTGATTTCAATGTTTTAGATGAGCATTAGGTATTACATTATATCATATTATAATATGTTATGCTATGTTATGTTGGGTCTGCTGGTGTCCACTATTTCCAGTGCTCATAGGGTGAAGTTGCCCCTTGTGTTCCCTGTGGTGCCAGACACTGGTGAGTGGGCCCAAGTGGGCCCAACACTCAGTTGTAAGTTACAATTTCACTAAGTGTAGAAATTCTGCTGTTTTGGGGTCACAAAATTCAATTTTTATTTATTTTTTCAATGCGAGTATGTGATTTTTCTTCTAACATCTTCTATTTGGGGCTATAATCATGACGCTGAAGCTGACATCATCAAGTATCCAGTTCCAGTTGCAGAAAGACCCTCCTCGCATGGTGCAAGGATGCCCTAGGGGAGTTTTTAATTTCAAGTGAACTTGCCGAGTGCAGACTCAGTTCACAAGTATGAATTTGTGGACTTGGTTTTGAGAAACGGCCAGGGAGGACATGCAGACTCCACGCACAGGTTCAAACACAAGGCAAACGGGGGACTTCTTGAGGTGAGATGATAGTATGCAGCAAGCCAGTGTGCGGCCCATATCATCATCTCTTGCTGTTTGGTAATCTACCCATTGTGGGATTAATGAAGAAATTAAGAAATATCTTGGTCAACATGACCTATAAACACATCTGCTGTAGATTGGCTGAAATTCTTAAGAATATCAGTCAGTTTATTGTCATACTGTTGTACAATCTTTCTCTGTAAATACTTAGCAGGAGGCACGTAGATATTCTTAATATCACAGTTTGAGAAGCACACAATATTTTAGATAAGCATCATAGTTATCGACCTATCTATCTATTTATCTATCAATCTATCATCTGTCTGTGATTTTAAGTTGTGCCTTTGTCTTGATTTAGTGTGTATTCAGACCTTGCTCATTTGGAAAAATTATTCCAAAACAGGGAGCGCTTCCCTGGGTCGTAGATTGCCAAGACAGGGGTTAGGGGTCGGGTTAGGGTTAGGGTTAGGGTTAGGGTTAGGGTTAGGGTTAGGGTTAGGGTTAGGGTTAGGGGTCTCCCAATGGGAGAACAGTTAGTCGAATATGAAAATAAGGTTGATGATATAATCCATCAAGTTTTTTTTGTATAGCACCATTCTCACACAAGTCAATCCATAGTGTTCTATAAATGCAAGGAAAAGCATAGGAAATTAAAATAGGCTGTTCAAATCAATAAGACAAGCAGATATGCATTTCTCTCTCTCCACCCATCAGGCCCTTTCGCCTCAGTTGCCCCTGGACTTCTTTGGTTTGATATGCGTGTATCTCACTTTCGATTTTGTGTTCATTCTTGGTCAGACTGAAACTGAAGCATTGCTCTTTCTGTCACCATGGTCTTGATATCTCTTGATATCTCTTGATATCGCTCTCATGTGCATGCCTGTGTTTTTCTTTCAACTTTTCTATTTGATTTTTATATTTTTTGGATCCCGTTTTGTTTTGATTTGATTTGGCTTCTGTCTTGTGTCTTTGAGGATTTGTTGAGTAACCTCTCCCTTTTAGTTGGGTTTTTCTGTATTGTTGTGTTTAGAAATAATGTGCACTGTCTGTTGACAGGGGTCCTTCCATCCCAGTTCATTTATTGTCCCTGTGTCCCTGAATGTCTCTCCACACCTGCTCTGCATCAGCCTCGTCACTTGTGCCTCGCTCCTTTCTCACCTGAGCCTGACCAGCTGTCTCTGATTTGTTCAACTGGTTTTGTTCTCCCTGGAATTTTAAATTAAACCTCTGATCTTTTTGGATCGGCCTTCTCAGCCAACACACCTGTTGCTTCATAGAAATCAACAGAAGTTTGGATAGGTGGAAATGAAACATTTTTGCAGATTTGACTTAATCCATAATACCTCAAGTCCGAACTGTTGTGACGACGGGTTAAACTGCACTGTTGCTCTGTTTTGGTAGCATCAGACTGCAGACTGTGCGGGGTCATATATCCTGCGGACCAGGCTGCCCCGCCTGACACAGAGGGCCGTTGAAATGAACTAATTTTTTCCACAGTTTCACAAGTGGACAGTTAAATGCATACAGGTCTACATACCTCACAGGGTACGTTATAACATGAGGGCTGTTTCTTATTTGCCTGGCAGAGTAAAAACAGTATCCTGGCAGCAATTTCCTTACACAGATGTAGGGTTTCTGGATTTCTATCATCATACCCACCATGATACCATCCTACTGTAACATTCCCCTGGATCCCAAATGAGAGTCTGGACTGATGCTTCGGGTTTCTTTTCTTTTTTGTGATTTGTTGTTTTCTTTTTCTTTTCGTTTCATAAGCAGCACGATGAATACTATGCAGTAACTCAAATACATTTTGTCTTGCACCTTTCAACACTGTGAAGACTGTATGACAAAAGTATGACATTCAAACACACAACCAATATGAATTGATACAAGTTCCAAATCAATTGAATAAACAAACATAACTCACTCCACACAGGCACAAGCAAGGCAAATAGATAACCCTTCTTCTGTTATTAAACAGGTATGAAATATTGCAAACAAAAGCTTAGGTTATGTAAATGAAGCACTACATTTGACCCACATCCGTGAGGTTTAGGCTCAAACAAAGCAGTGGCCATTTCTTAATAATAAGTACTCAAGTTTGTAGTTGTGAACTTGTGAAGTCTGGGCATGGCAAGTTCGCTTGAAAGTAAAAAGTCCGCAAGGACACAAGGATACGAGAACGGGAGGACAAAATGCATTGTGTACCTCAGTGTATCCTCAATGAAATGGGGAGGAGCAAAATTTGAGAGTACTTGGCGAGATGAGTAATTCAAACAGGAACAGTACTTGATCTGACCCTGATGATGCTTTTCAAGTCCACAAGGACACAAGGATGGATAGATATGCATATTGAGAAATGGCCAGTATGTCTTTGCTCACACCTGCTGGTTACCTTTTAGAGTCTCCTCCAACAGGGCTCATACATAGAGCAAAGGGAGGGAGTACACCTATCTATCTATCTATCTAGAAAGATAGATGTCTGTCTGTCTGTCTGTCTGCCTGCCTGTCTTGTCTGTCTGTCTTGTCTGTCTGCCTATCTGTTTATGTGACAAATTTGGTTGATCTCAAAATATAACATTGAACCATAAAACAGCACATGTGCACATTAGAAAAAATATTTTATTTTTCATTTCTGTTCACAATCCAGTTTTTCACATTTTCAGACATTTTCCAGCCATTATGACAAGTGTCTTACACAGAGAAATATATAAATCTATAAATACACAGTAAGCAGACAAAATACTTAAATTACTTACTTACTTATTACTTACTTACAACACAAACATCATTCCCTGTCATTTCAGATGTGACTGAAGTGTCTCCATGCTGGTTCGTAGCCACAGCGTCATTTCAACTGTCTGGTTTTCAGTTTGCTTTCAATTTGTTTTTTAGCTTGCACATTTTTTCCGATGTGCAATGCAATTATTGTCATTTTCAAGTATATCTGCAACGCCACGGTGCCATCCAGGATCCAGTGCAATAACAACAGTGGTGAAGTAATGGTCACTAAACTGACATAGTCCAGCATCTGTAAACTGAGTGATCTGTGTTGCATATAAATTTACATATATATAACCCAAAGTCCATTATCCCATACCCTTTAATACAAAAGGGGTTTTTCAGTCGTTTTCTTTCGCTTCTTCAACCGTTTCCTGTATTTTGATATCACAAATAAATATTGGCCACCCCTGCCACTGTAATCTGACAGAGAAACCTGGGCAGTGCAAATGCTCAAAAGCCCTGAATACAATGTAATTTAAATGTGAAACATCACACAAAAAATGTCAAAAATTAAAAATACTCTCGTAATGAGGAAGTTTTCCATTTCTTCTACAATATCTGCAGATATTTTTGTTGTTCATGTAGCAGCTGCATGAAAAACTCCTGACATTTACTGCATTTATATTTATATTTACTAAAAGGTAATACAATAAAATAAATAAAATTGACTGAACTCACCAAGGACAGTGGTTGGGTTCAAATAAGTTATCTTTCCTCTCTCAGCATTTCACAACAGACCTACACATTAACTTTGTATGTTTGAGAGCGCTTCCGACATAACCTGCGGAACCACGCCCAATAGAGGAACAACATGAACAGCCAGTAGCTAATGTAGGCCATACAGCCAAAAACAAGAAACTTGGTCTCCATTATCTTGGCTGGAGTTAACCAGTCCATTTGACTCTCCTTGTAGATTGTATAGCAGAGCCCACCTAATAAAATGGCCGCCCACACTGACAGGGGGAGGAGGGGCATGTAATTGCCCACAATTTTGCGCCTGCCTGACGTGCCCCAGCTGCTTTTGTTCATGGTGAGAATGGCAAAGTACTTAGCAGGCAGTAAGCTGGTCATATACAGGGCTGAGTAGAGGGACATAAACACCATCACCATGTCCCGGCGCAGGATGCAGGCGTAGGCCGCCTTCAACAGCCCGATGAGCTGGATGCAGCAGAGGATCCAGAGGAGGTCCCACAGTGTTCCAGTCCAGAACAACTGGATGATGGTGGCGGTGACAAAGAAAGGGAAGATCCCTGAGACGATGGACTCATAGGTCATCCAGAGATGATGCTTGTGCCACCACATTGCATTGTAGAGCCACTCACGGAAGTAAGACTTTGTCCAGCGTGTCTGCTGGTTGAGCCAGCGCAGGAACTGAGCAGGCGTCTCTGTGTAACATTTGGAGCGAGCTGTGTATCTGCAGGAAGCAGATAAAATGTAACTCATCACTGCGCTAAAGATATTTAATTGATTTCCGTTCACATGATTGAAAAGCCTCTTACTTTGTAGCGTAGCCCATGCTCAGCATTCGATTAGTGAGGTGCCTGTCGTCCCCAAACGTGCAGTGCGTTCCCAGAAACTTTTGATTGTACCAGGACTCCAAAAACTGCTGGAGGAGGTCATTCCTGTACAGACCTGGAGAAACAGAAACCATAACAAACATAACGACATCTGCCTGGCATATAGAATCATTGATTAAAGGACTGCAATGAAAAAAAAACATAATTCCTCACCCAAAGGCCCACTGATGCAGGACACACAGTTGAAGAAGGATTGACAGGACCTCTCGATGTTGAATGCCATCCAGTACCTGAGGCTGCTCATGAAGCTGATGTAAGAGTCCTTCAGATTGAGGATCATCACATCCCCACCCACAGCGCCATACTTGGAGTTGCTCTCCAGCACTTTGCACAGCTCCACGGTGGCGAGAGGGTCCAGCTTAGTGTCTGAGTCACACACCTAGGAAGTAGAGGGAGGGAGTCATGTCGTCAGAGATGAATAACACTTTTTTTAATCTCCAAAAACACAAAGACTTTGAAAAAATAGATACCTGTATGTAGTCGACCGATGACCCCAGTGCTTTAAACGCTGTGTACATCACCTCCCGTTTGCCACCCCACTTCTGCATGATGCACACACACCTCTTGCTCTGGATCAGACGCTCCACCTCTTTTCTCTGTGGGTCTTCACCTATAATGTAATCAGCGTCCCCTTCAAGACCCAGTTCTGCAGCTGCTTCCACATCTGCTTGAGCCTGGGATGGGTCCCACGTATGGTAGTTGTTTTTCCACACATAACAGCCAGGGTCTTGGTCAGCAAACACCTCTCTGAACATGTCCATCATATAGCGGTCATCCTCTGTGTTCCCATCTATTACCATGATGATGCGCAGAAGCTCTGAGGGATACTTGAGGGCTCGGATGGAGTTGAGGCACTCTCGGAGGTAGGTGGGGTCCTCCTGGTAAGCCGATATAGTGAAACCAATAGTTTTGGTAAAAGAGCAGGGCTCTTTGCGAGCTCTCATTCGCCGATGTTCCACAAAGGCGAAGAAGCTCTGGACCAGCAGGTGGAGGGAGAGAAGCAATCCATAAAAACCAAAGGAGATGATTCCATACTTGGAGGTCACTAGCTGGAAACCCTGCACGTAGGCCCACACCATCACGCCCAGGACCAGCAGAGCGAAGAGGAAAGTGAGGATGGCTCGGACTACCGAGCCCAGCCTCTTCAATAAAGGTTTCAGCTCCATTGCGTTTCTTCACCTAAGAGACATGAAGACACAACATTATAGTGCCGGCATGAAGGATGGATTTAAGCTAAAAATGTCCACAGACACTGGAAAAAAAGGGGTGTATAAAATGGGTTGTTTTATGTGAATCGTTAACAGGCTATATAAGTTGGAAAACAGTCCAGCTACGAGACATACAAAGTCTATTATTTGTAGTGGAGTAAGTGTGTAAGATTGTGACTGACGTCTGTGACATTTAAGAAATATCAGCTTATAAAACAGGTGTAAAACTGCCATTTTCTGACCTATCTCTTAAGTTAGCATTTTACTTATAAATTCTTCAGTGAAATTTCTATCACTTAACACCCCGAGGCAATCTGTCACAAGTGCATATCCTATTGCACATACTATTGAAAGAATGAATGACTTACTGCCATTTATAATATGCGTATTAAACTATACAGAGTGTATTCCCTGTCTTCGCCCGATGTGTGCTGAAGATGTGCACCAGTTAAATTCCTGTGATACCACTGAGTTCAAAGCAGGTAAGACAGTATGTATAGCGTAATATTAAAAATATCTGGATCTCACTTGAATATTGGCTGTCATGAAATAATGATGCAAAATCTGAAATGTGTAAAGGTGAATGCGAAATCACCTAACCTCAAGTCGAAAAGAGATGTATTTTTATTTATATCAAGTATTCTGACACCATCTCTAATTTCAATAGCATGTTTTAAGACATTAAAAAGATATTGCTTAAGAATATAAAGCAATCTGCCACAAGCATAAAACTGTATTATATTAAAGAAGGAATAAATGAAGGACAATGCCCTATTATATATTGTACATATCTGAAAGACACATTTTCGCATTACAATTGGCAAAAAACGTCTTTTCAAAAACACACATAAAGGAGCAGGTACCTTACCCCAAGAGGAAATCTGACATCTGTTTTTATTTATATATATATATATATATTATAAGTATTATAATTTCAATCGCATCATAATGAATTGTTTTTGTTCAAATGGCAGCCTGTCTTTCCTGTATCAATTCAAATACAGCCACGTTGTGATGTTTAACTTTAAAAGTAGGTATTCAGCAAAACAAGAATAAAGAATAAAACAACTTAACCGCACGTTGTTTATCTTCAACCATACCTGTTGTCGAGTTTCCCTCCAGGGCTTCAAAGTTGTGAGACATCCACTCGGAGCTCCTCGTGTCTGGTGACCTGCTGTGAGGTGAGTGGGCTTTATAAAGGTCCATTTAGGAGCCGGGATGGGGATGGAGTCCTGCTCCAAACTGCCCTGGGAATTGTCTTCTGACTCAACTGTGCGTCAGGAGTAGGAGGCGGAGGTCCCGCCGTCGGAGCTCTGCCCCGCACCGAACCTCTGTTTGTGGCTTTGCCATAGAGACTGCAAAAACTTAAGTCCGAGGCAGACATGCTCCAAGTTTTCTTCGAAGGAGATCCCACTGGATCCAGCAGCGTGGAACCATCCATTTTTGCTGTTTGAACTTCAGTGAAGTGATCCTCGTCTCTGATTGGGGGATTGCTCGTGACGCCTATATCATCAAGACTGTCCGAGCAACCTAAACAATAAATCCAAAATAAAGTTGACTTCAGACCAAAAATGTGTTTACTTTTGGGTTCCTGAAGACCCTGATATCACTCGGTGGGTTTCCTCCTTTCTTATAAATCCGAACTTCTATTTACATAAATGTAAAGTTATAAAAAAGCCTTTTTTGTTTTTCTCAAGGACTACTTATCTTGTGCAAGGACTGCTATCAAGTGCTACTTATAAATCACACATTCAACACATCCTCTGGCTAAGAGAACCTACTGACAATGCACCATGCACCGTTTATTTAATTACGTAACACACACACACACACACACACACACACACACACACACTGTCTGTCTGTCTGTCAATCTGTCCATCATATACATTTTCCTTATTGACTCAAAGGTCGTTTCTGATGAAACGGTGGTGGTTTCACAGCGAGATAAAGAAAGTAAGTCTAGTGCAGAGTGTGTAAAATACATGATGTATTGCTGATGTTAATAGATTGATGTTTTCTGCTACTCTGTACACTGTGTTGTAGTTTTGGACTCCTCATACACTGGAGTCCATACACATCGAGAGCAAAGATAGGTCACCCCAGGAGCAGCCCCTAGCTTGTACTGCCATCTGCTGGTCTCTGTCTGAAAGTGAAATGAGTAGGGGTGGGGTGTGGAGGAGTGGAGGAGGACTGTAGTTGTGAGGTGCAAGAGGAAAAGCCGGTGTCACCGAGTATAAGGAAGTCTTGTCTCAGCTCTAGGCTACTAATTTTTGACTTCAGAGGAGGACCAACTCTGACTCCTTCAGCCTGCTGAGCTGAGGCCACCGTCAGCCTGACTGCAGCATGATTACATCCTGTGAGTTTCTCTGCAGGCAAAACTGTTGACCGCTCACGATGGTCCACACCCTTAGCCACAAGAGCTGGCCCCGGCCGTCAACATGCTTCATGTCAGACCCAAATAGAAGCCACCAGGCAGCTGATGTCACGTATGCAGCCCGTGCCAGACACACGTGTGTAGGGGACAAACTGGATATGTTATTAAATGTGGGGATCCTGCATGAGATCCCTATGTTTTAATTAGAGTGCTTTACAGCTGTATGTCGCTTTGTCTCGCAGATGCAGCCTTGCGTGTCCCAGGACGCTGGCCTACATGTCTGTTTACCACAGGACTATATGGAAAACTCACTAGATGCAAATGACAAGCTTTCTTGATATTGTCCTGACACACACGGTCACCATTGCTCTCTTTCTAAATTTGTATTCCTGTTTGAGGTATCATACTAGATCTTTTAGCACACTCATTGAACCAGAATCAGCTCTGTGGCAACATGGTCGATTGGTTCAGTCTGTCAACCTTTTTGCATGGAGTTTTCATGTTCTTACTGTATGTTGTCAAAAAACAAGAATTAAGGTTGTTTGAAGAAGGTCTAAGTGTGAGAATGACTGTATGTGTGCTCTGCAATCAGTTGCCAACCAGTCCAACGAGTATTCCCTACCTTACCTTACCCTGTATGTGCACTGGAGATTCCTGTAGTGTAGACCCCAAGAACTCGCAGTGTACTCGAGTGTAAAGCAGCTAAGAAGATGGATGAATCAGACACCTATTCTCCACTTCTTTTTTCTTTTTATACCTCAGTTTTTATGAAAAACTCAAGGATATTCCGCATAGCTGTGTCCCTTGCTGCTAAGAGACAAGCTGCACATCTACAATGTGCTATGTGAAGGACAGTACAGAAGAAGAAGGACTCTTTCACCAAGCCGCCATAACTTCTAAATAGTTCGTAAATATGGTTTGTGGACTTTGGTAAGATTCAAAACATGGACATCTGCGCTTCCAGAGTCAACATCCCATCCAAAACCATGTCTCAAAAAAAAAAAGTGCAGCCACCAGGATGCCTCATAGAGGGCTATTTATTGCTCATTGCGTTTCAGTCCTCGTTAGCTCTTTATTCGGTGGTCAAGAAAATTCCTGGTGACTCACTGCTCTCCTCGGTGCCCCACCCAAGCAACCAAAATCTGCTTAAATCATGCAGGGACTTTTTGATCAACTATTTGCATGCATGCACCTGATTTTGCTGAATGTGTGCGGCAGCGAACTCAGGTTATGATCTCAAATAGTTATGATGAGCTACGGCTAAAACATTTACTAGATAGACAGATGTCTGAGCAGCTCACATATAGCAGTTCTCCGTAATCAGTGATTATGGAGTGTGGCCCCAGTGAGCAACATGTTTTATAGTCTCAACCCACAGAGTGAAAGAGCTTTTTTTTTTCGCCCCCAGTGATTTACTGCTGGCAGAAATGTCAGGTTCCCTCCACAACTGTTGTATGTTTCAGTAGATGAATCTTAGAGCAAGGTGGAGTCAGTGCCTTTACTGCATTCAGATCACTCAGATCACTGTTTATACTCTATGGCGCTCTCCACTTTGATTTACAGTCTCCCATAACAAGGCTATGAATTACGGCATTGAGCATTGGTGGCTTTTCAAACACACACACACACACACACACACACAGAAACACACACAAGACACATACTAATTTTAGACACCTGCAGAGCACAATACCTGTCTGCCATTTTATTGTGGTAGTGTAAAGTCTGGGTTTGAACTGTAGCTTGAAGCAGTTGCTGTTGTCTGTATTTGGTGTGTCTGTGTGTTTGTGTATCCCATCTCACAGGATGTTGTATTCTTAGACACTTGCAGTGTAATGACACCCTAGCAGAGCTGCACACATCACACTGCACACAGCACACTAGATATACAGCTTTAATATCTTTGCAGCTCAGCCAGACACCATGGTATCCTTGATCCAAGAGACATAATTGCAAACTTTTGTGTACACCCCGGGCTTGTTTCTCATAGCGCAGCCATGGCCCCAAGACACAACTCCCTGGAGTTCTCCATCGCACACCATGGGACCCCCAGAGTCACCCTGAAGACAGGAAAATGGGATGAGACTTTGTTGGTAATGAGGAGAGAAACACTCACAGGCTCTACCTTACCTGACAGGAGTCCTTCCCTCCCTCCAGATAGCCAGCACAGATCATGTTCTCGGTGATTTGGAAAGGATATACATTAAAGCAAGTGTCATCACTCAGAACAGGGACCTCAAGGCACTGCAACTTAGCTGGATACCTCGCTGAAAAAGATACAAAAACATGTGAGTGTTTTCTTATTTTATCAATGAGAGCATCATCGCTATGTTTCTGTCATTAACAACTCACAGCCCTCGTCACTGGGGCGAAGGTTCCCCCATCCAGAGATCTGGCACATTGTCCCGTCACTTGCACACTTGGAGGGTAGGACAGCAGGTTGCACATAGCGGCTCAGAATGGCCGGACGGCTCAGTTTGATTAGCATGATGTCACTGTCCTGAGTGCGGCTGTCGTAGTTGGGGTGGGGGATAAACTTGGAGGACATGATGTGTTGCTCAGTCCCATCAGGATCCCAGATATCATGCTCTCCCAGCCTCACTTCTACATTTGACCTGGAAAATATAAATCTTTTATAAATAAATATAAAATATAAATCTTTTTCAGGATCGTTTCCTTTGTGATCCTGAAAAAAATCACCATGAAAAAAATCAATTTTAAATAACCTCTTAATCCAAACTCATTTTTTTACTGGTTTTGAGATAAATATCGAACTAATTCTTGAGAAAAGTAAGATGTTGTCATTACAACGTCACGACAACACCTCTATTTTAGCCTGAAAAAAAAAAACGAAGTCCCAAAGCCACTGAGTGCACACCTGTCAAGCTAGACACAAGGCAAAAGACAAAACTCTGTATTTGGATTTCAGTAACCCCTCCTCCAAATAGTGTGATTTTTCAGTCATTATCTTGACCTGCTCAAACAGTGTTTCAGTGGTACTGCTGGAGCATATCCCAGCTATCACATAGCAAGACACAGGAGATACACCCAGATCAGGTCCCAATCCTGCACAGGACACACACACAAACACCGTTCTCACTCAAACTCAGGGACGTTTTAGTCTCCACTCAGCTCAATCGTGCATGTTTTTGGACATAAGTCATTTAAACCTATCAGTGTAGCCCCAGCTGCTGTAGTTTTGGAACTGTCTTACTTACTTTGATTTGCAGTGTGCGGCAGAGAGCACCCACTCATCAGACAGAAGAGTCCCACCACAGGAGTTGTACCCAGTGAAGAGAGACACTTGGTAGGGCACTGAATTCTTCAGACACTCATACCCTCCGACTATCTTGCCATCATCATTCAGGGCAACTGCAGATGGTGAAAAGAATCAGTTTTGCATCTGCCATGGGAGTCTGTGCCAGCATTCACTTACCCAGAATTACACGTTTTACAGTAACTATGGACTCTGTACAATACCTGCCCATCCAAGAAGAGTCAGAAGAAGGAAAAGCTCCATGCCCTCTGTCCGCCAGGCCAGTAAATTAATGTGCCCAATCCCCTCGGTTTCAGCTGTTTATGTCCTCTTATCTCTTCGCTCTCAAGGTCGTCCTTTGCAGGTACGTGCACCTCAAACATTAAACATGTGTTACATTTCCCCAGGCCTCTGGGTTTAATGCACATTATACAATAAAGGAAAAAAATGTATCTCTGCAAAGCTGTGAAAACTTGTCCAACAGCTCGAATGTGGAAATAGCCTGTATTGTAAATCCTTCGACACATTTCTCCCCTTCGTCACTGTGCTTTCACCCAGTTCACATTACATGTGTTCATACATTTCAGGCTGTTTATTTCTTCTACAGTGAATTCCACATGGTTTGGAGAATTAGCATGAAATTTGCTTAATTTTTATCGTCACAAAACTTTCACTGAAATTGTGTTTTATTTACATTTATGATACAGGTCAGTTCTGATAAAGCTGGCTGTTTTTGAAAAATGTGATAACAGCTGTTAAGTGTTTCTAAGTGCATGAGACATCCTTTCAACAATTTTGTCTTCCACAGAGTTACAAACATCATCTGAAATGGAATGAAATGAAATCGACAACTGATTCTACCCTGAAAGCTCTTTTCAGACTCCTATGATCTGCTGTCAATGATTTTGTAAACCTATGGCTGATCCAAACAGGAAATTGTACAGCTTTTCCTGTCTTTTGTTGCCTCTGTCTCAACATTCTGACTTGTGCAGGTTTAGTAAGATTTGGTACAAAAAAGAAAAATGGCAAAATTGAGCTATTGCAAATGTGCCATTTTCAACATCAAGGGTGGCAAGACTAAAAGCAGAACTGATTGGGCACTACTTTGATGTTATGTTGAAGCCTCTTATCAGTGAGGTTATTCCTGGAAAAAGTAGGTCTGCTCTGACAAAACATCCTGTTACTTATATCTTGAGAATAAACCACTGATGATATCAAGTTGTTCAGAAAACGTGACATGCTTTCTATACCTGCAGTTTCTTGGTTGTTACCAATGAGTTGTCAGGGTATTTCCTTTTGATATAATTTATTTGAGGTCATATTCACTGTTTAAATAGCTACAAGAAAATGGCCTGTAAAGCAGAACCTTGTGGAATAGTTTCATGTTACGACACTGGATTGAAAACAAATCTAGTCAGCAGCTTGGGGCACCAATATATCTTTTTCCGCTACAGTTTTGGCTCTGACACTAAGGAAATCTTAACTCTGACTGTTTCAACATCGCAAGAGTCATGGCTGAGTCAAATTTCAGAATGGAGATATATCAAGGGGTACGTGGCTCTATTGCTCTTGTATGAGCATAGGTGTTTATCAGCACCAGACAGGAAAACATTTAAATGGGAGGTTACATTTGCCAAAAGCCTGTGATTATACACTTAAGTCTAAAACATAATGCATTCCCATCCAGCACAGGCAAGTTCTCTGCCCCTTCACAACCACCCTTCATTATTATGTGGCACCATCACACACCGTCTGCCTCATTCCTTTTACAACCTGCATATCATTTGTATGCTTTGATTGCACACAAGTGTATCAACTTGCCACATTCTGCTGAGAAACTCACTCTCTGTAAGGATAAAAACAAGAAAACATCAGAGATTGAACATGCATTCACTGCTACGATTTCATGCTTGTTCCTTTGTTGTGTCAAGACTTCATGAGGCCTTATACCGTAGATTTAGATACATTTTAATTAAGCCTTCAATTGTAAACAGGCCACAGGGAATTTCAGTGGCATTTATTAGACAAATGTGCAACCAATGCAATGAGTTCCTGAGCAAATGGCACAGAAATGTCTTTGATGGGCCCACATATGACACCCAGATGCTTGTTGAGTTGTACAGCTGAACAATAGCATTAAGGATGTGGCCAAATGGAGGAATTAAGAAGCAGCAGATACTTTGCAGTCATTGACCTTCGCTTGACAGCCATTCAGGCAGTTCCCACTCTAACCCTGAATTACGATATGAAGGACCAGATCAAAACTCCCACTTATTTCACCATCTGCTGGCCCCTGTTTAACAAGTTCCGCTCCCCTAATGCAATTCCACTGTGCCTCAAAATACCCTCGGACAGACAGAGAGAGCTGTGTCTTGTGCACTGCTGGGCTTGTTTTCTGTCCGACAGTTCCCTGGCTGATTATTCATATCCCTTAGGTCTGCTGCAGGGGGACCAGGCGTTGTGGTTTAAAGCAGGGACGAATGTAAGGAAGTGGTTTAGGTTATTGAGGTTCAGCTTTTTTTTCCCCTGTGTGTGGCGTATTTCACGGAAAAAAACTGTCACCGAGCCATAGGGGCAAAAGACGTTGGCACTGGTTTTGACTTGAAAAACAAAATTCCTGACCTCTCCACACCCGTGAGACATGGGTTTGAGTTCCAGTCAGCACCGCAACAAGATCAACAAACCTTTGAGGTTTTGGGAGACGGCAGATTCCCACTTTTTGTGTCCGTAAGACAGCAACACCGGAGTCTGGAAGTTTCAACACAACAGTTAGTTTGCAACCGATTCACAGAAGGACTTAGAAATGTAGTGAGCTCACAGTGTTTTGCACTCAACAGACGAAAAATGCTGGGTGTAGAAAAGTGATGCTAAGAGAGAGAGCATGTCATTATTACTCCAGTGTCCCACATGCAGACATAATGCACTTAAGTTGTGTCTCTCAGGTTTCTCCCCAAATGCTCCGCCAGATGTTTTAGTAAATAGTAAACCCCCAAACTCCAATAGCGTATATCACCCACTCCTAAAACCGAATTCCCTTTAAACCTCCACTCGTTGTTTTACACACCCAAATTGGTATTTGTGCAGCACACACATAATTGCAGGTTTGGTTGGTAAATCAAGAACTCTGGCGAGCCCTGGGCTCTGAAGGCTTCCCTCAAACTATAGCCTTGGGATAGCTATTAATATCCCCTACAGACACTAGCAAAATGCTATGCCTTCAAGTTCTGTTGCAAGACTAGAAACTAGAAAACAAGAAAGCACATTTTTGCATAGGAATAAAAAGTGGAGGATGTATTTCTCAATAGAATTGTTACCAAATTAAACAAAGCAATCATGCAGTCTAGACCTCGGCTAAAACAGTAAAAGTCTTTAGTGTTACAAATGGAGCTGCTCACTGGGAACCGAGTGATGAAGTTAACTGGGTCAGCTTATTTTAAACAGTTTCCTGTACTTAGAGTGAATTGTTCTTGGATCTTGGATCTGAAATATCACAGTGGGGAATCAGTTGCTGAATATTTATGTATCCAGAAAAAAGGCAACAATAACACAGACATGAGTTCTCCTACACGCTACAAGGGTGTTGCTCTGATCTCAAGCAGGGACAGAGAAACCTACAGAGTATTTCTCTGTCTCTCCCTCTCCCCTCTCTCTTTCACTAACATCCTCCCCCTCACATCTGGACCATTGGCAGATTCCAGTTCCTGTGTGGTGTGTGTGTGTGTACAATCGCGGGGGACTCAGTTTTGAGGTTGGGCAGGTTCTGGCAGCTCTCACTGTGTGAATCTGATCATTTCAAGGTTTTGAGCCTGATTGTGTTTCACTGTGATAACAACTGCTTGGTTCAGATCCTCAAAGCCTACACCATTACAAAGATGCTTCCTTGCTAATATCACAAACTTAAGAGGGACGTGTCATTTCACTTTTAAAGTAGAATAATTGTACTTTGATGTCAGTTTTGGCCAACTTTGATTGGCTTTTCCTCACTTGTCTCTCTGTGTTTGCCAGTTAGTAGGATTTTGCAAAAATCATCAAATACCACTCATTCTTAGCGACGTCCTCTTCCGAGCTATCAAGGAATTTGGTGTCGACCATACATGAAACGGTTTGAGGTCTTTTGCCACATCCTGAGAGTAGTGATGTAGTGATTTTTCAGAGGATTTCAAATCACCAAAGGACATTTTCGATTTTCGAGAGCCACTGATTCTTGGTGGTACCTGATGTTTGGTGTGCACGTCGACATGCTGTTCAGGAATGTTGAACTGAGCAGTATGAGAGCAACACATCTTGCACAGCAGCGTTGTTGCTTCAACTTTAGTGTGTTTACACTAAAAATACTGTTTACATATGAAAAGCAAAGAAACAGAGACCTCTTTGCTGGAGTATAGTCTGTTTTATCATGTTTTTTTATATTGTGACACAACAGATTCTACACAAAAAAGCAATGATTGACCTTCCAAACATATCATTCGGATGTACAAACGTGTGGGCTGTTGGGCAGTAACACAGAGTGTAAAGGGAAACCATGTGGGAGGAAATATTACCATGAAGTCAAACTCGGATGAAGTGTTTTTCCCCTTGAAAGGTAGGGCTCTACTCTGGGGACATTAGATTCTCAGCCAAAACTCCCACACATACATGCCTCCATCTTGCTCATATTATTTTATTTTCATTGTATTTATCTCTTCCTTCTATAATGTTTCTGCTGACTTCTGCTTTCACATGGGATTGTTTTTAATCAACAAGAAACAGTTCTCTGCACGAACTTTCAGCATGTGGTGACGCTTGTGTCAGACCTGCTGCTTTGCCCTGTTATTTGTTCGAAATAAAGTTTTTATTTAGCTAATCTGTAGGTCCATGATCCAAGGCCTTGGAATAGATTTTGGCTCAGTTTTTTCCAGACTCTGAGAACTTGCTTAAAATCTGAGGTACAAGAGTGACAGGAATGTGCCAGGCAGGTTTCAAAGATGAAACGACTGAGAATTACAGCTTTTATTTGCTTCAGGGTGTGCATATTAACTCTCTTGTCAGAAGCTTGCAGTCAGGTCTGTGGTTGTGTGCCAGTCTCATTCCAGAGAGATTCCTTCGCTTGTGCATTTCTTGGCAGACACTTTAAATGTCAAATGCATGTTTCAGTGAAATGAGTGTTACCCAGTGACCAGAAACATTTCATCCTGTCTCCAATGTGTTCCACATTTAACCTTCTAAATTTGAGATTTTGGGCCAGTAGCACAGAGCAGAATGACCAAGCTGCAAAATCAAAAGCTGTGTTGCATTTTTCTTTTTTTTCCTGTAATGCCAATTTAGAAGTATAGTCGTCCAACACATTACGAAAAGCATGTGTTCTTTCAGTGTTTGTTCATAAACAGATAGTTATCTATCTATCTATCTATCTATCTATCTATCTATCTATCTATCTATCTATCTATCTATATATGTGCAGATTTTAATATAGAAGATTGACATGTGGAAACATACTGAGGACATTTCTGAAATGATTTTGTTTGCAGTTTTCATTCTACAAAAGCACCACAGTCATGTGCCCAGCAACAAGTGGACAGTGACACAGAGGGAGTAGCCTGCTATTTCATAAAACTGCAAGCTACCCCTTAATTATCGACAGCTGTGACTTTCTCATTCACTGCGCGGGACATTAAGAATATGTGACCTGCACGTCCAGATGTCAGGTCATAGGCAACACGGGGCTATTACTCTTAACCTCAAGCAAACATGAGCTCAACCCACATAGGGAAAAACACATTACGCAGCAGGAAGACTGGGGCACATGAGATGCCCAAGCTCCTCTTTCTCAGGTAGTCATCTGCAACAACCCACAATTAATGCATTTACTTGTTTGGTTACTCTGTGTTTTCACTTGTGGAGTTTCCCAAATGACAAAGCCTCCTCCTGCAGTAGGTGAAGAAGACATGCCTTGGCAAGGTGGTCTTTGTGTCAGACTGTCAGATGAGCTGCTGAGAGTCTGTGACAGAATCTGTTATAGACAAATGATACGTATGCACTTGAGCTTGACTTTAAAAAAAAACAAACAAACAAGGATTCACAGTCGACACACTGTAAGTAGTGGTAGTACCAGTTACTGTGTGGTGTCTGCAATGCACATACATAATGTTTATAGACAATAATTTATTGTAATGTTTATGGACAATAAGAATGCATATATGTAATAGAAATAATTGATAATGTAGATAGATAGATAGATAGATAGATAGATAGATAGATAGATAGATAGATAGATAGATAGATAGATAGATAGATAGATAGATAGATAGATAGATAGATAGATAGATAGATAGATAGATAGATAGATAGATAGATAGATAGATAGATAGATAGATAGATAGATAGATAGATAGATAGATAGATAGATGGATAAATCTAGGTGATTAAACCTTTGTAGAACACATTTTACAAAAGTAACTGAGTTGGCTGAATTATAAAAGGCATCATGGGATGGGAACTTAGAATCGCTCAAAAAAATCTATTGTACCCGATGCTTCTTTCCTATATTTGAGTAAATAGGACTAGAAAATGTAAGTAAATCCGATGCCTCTAGCAAGCGTTTCAATGGTCTTAGCTAGACTTTGCATGCTGAGGTCCCGCCTTGGTGGGAGCGACGATGACGTCACACATTTAAGTAGCGACGGCTCGGGATACGATCCAGCACTCCCACAGACTGTCAGACTGGAGCTGCGCTGCGGCCAGTGCGCAGGACGCATCCTCACCGGACTGACGCTGCGAGAAAGGTATGGTGTGCTCCATCTTTATCTTCCTCTCCGTCGGGGGTCTTCTGAGACGTGTTTTCTCCAAACTTCCCTAAACAGGCGTCTGCAGCAAGATCTGGCAAACATCTCAGTCTGGATTTTCAACCGCGTCGTTTCATAGACTTTATGACTCCCCGAGAGCGTGGATAGATCTAAAGTCTCCATAAAGCCAATGAGGGGAAGCTGCCTTTTCATGCAGTGGGGTGGTTTTATTTAGCTTGCTGTGGTTAGACTGATCATAACTTGGAAAATACTTTTGTCTCTCTTATTGCTGACTTTCATTCAGTAGGAAAATGTTGTGGCTGCCAGACTTAAAGAAGAGACTCGGATTTCTTTGTGTGTGTGTGTGTGTGTGTGTGTTACAGAATGTTGTGAGAATTGGTAAAAGAAAATTATTTTCTAAATGAAACTGAAAATGATCTTACATTTCTGTCAAAAACACATCTACAAGCTGTTTTTATGTTTTCATTGCAGGTCTCAGGACAATGATGGATTTATTGACCACTACTCCTTTCTATTACATTAATGCAACAGAGGGGACCGGTAAAAACTGCACAATGTACGACGACGATGACGACGACGAATACGACTATGACGAGCACGCGGAGCTGAGGAAATCCCTCAACACAATGTCTCTTATCGTCTACTGCCTGGCCTTCCTCCTGGGCGTGCTCGGGAATGGAGTGGTAATCTGGGTGACCGGATTCAAGATGAAGAAGACTGTCAACACGGTTTGGTTCCTCAACCTGGCCGTGGCTGACTTCCTCTTCACAGCATTCCTGCCCCTGAGTGTGACCTACACGGCCATGGATTTCCACTGGCCTTTCGGCAAGTTCATGTGCAAGCTGAACACCACGATAAGCTTCCTCAACATGTTCGCCAGCGTCTACATCCTGATGGTGATCAGCGTGGACAGATGTGTGTCTGTGGTGTGGCCCGTCTGGGCACAGAACCACAGGAGTGTGCGCAAAGCGTCCTGCGTGAGTCTGGGCGTTTGGGTTGTGGCTCTTATCCTCAGCACGCCATACTTCGTCTTCAGGGACATCGGGCCGTCGTACAACAACGACGACATCATCAACTGCTTCAACAACTTTGCCTTCTCCGACGACTACGAGACGCCGTCTGTGAATCAGCTGCGGCAGTTTCGGCACCAGGCCATGACCATCACCCGCTTCCTGCTGGGATTCGTTATCCCCTTCACTGTCATCGTCTCCTGTTACGCCGTGATAATCCATCGTCTGAGGAGAAACCGCACCCTGGCCAGCCAGTCGAGCCGCCCGTTCAAGATCATTGCCGCCGTCATCACCACTTTCTTCCTGTGCTGGGCTCCGTACCACATCCTGGGTCTGATAGAGCTGGTGAATCACATGGCTGCTCACTCCAGCGAGATATTGGATCATGTCACCACATTTGGAATCCCCATCGCGACCAGCCTGGCCTTTCTCAACAGCTGCCTCAACCCACTGCTGTACGTGTTCATGGGCCAAGACTTCAAGGATAAAGTCCGCAAATCCATCCTGAATGTACTGGAGAGTGCCTTCCAGGAGGAGGTTTCTCGCTCTTACACATACACAAACTCAATGGTCACCAGTCGGAGCAAAGACAAGTCTGTCTCTGATGCCGAGGTATAAGGCTGTCTATGACATGCAATCATAAACACAGCTATAATTTTACAATAACTGTTCAGCAGAAATTGATCTGTATAATGTTTTGGTTGCTTTCGTTGTGCAGTCTATTCAAAGACCCTGAAGGTGCTCTTTACGTATTACTGTATATGAGTTTGAAAGGTTTCATCTTCTCATTTGACTGATATCAGCTTTATGGTAGACGAACGGATGGGATCTGGAAAAGTTGTACCTCGTAAAAGTTTCACCAGCAGCACTTTCCATTTGATCGAGCAGACAGGTAGTGATACTGCACAATAGGCTGTAGCTCCATTTGTGATGCTTGAGGCCCAATGACAAGTTTATTGACACAAAAAAAAGATTTTTGATCTGGAAATCTGATTATATAATGCCTCATCCTTTTTGACCAGAGAAATCAAATTATGTCAATTTTGATTTTGTTTTGATTTTGCTGGCAATGGGAGTCTCGTTTTCACTATGCTCCTGTACAGGGATAAAAAAACAACAAGTCCTAGCTGTTCATAATCAATCCTGTATTGACTGCATTAATAATTAGAGAGACTGGAACCTCACCTTAAATACACAGTAATATACCTTTGTTGCCACGCAATAAAGAAGACTGTAACAGAATATATACGCCCACAATGTATAGTGTAAATACTGAGAAAGAGTGTTGCTGAAACGGGCTTAGAGAAAATTAGTGGAACAACTTCCCCCTCACACCCAACCACTGAACCTATTGTGTTGTCAGTGTGTGACAGAATTGGCCACATGATAGTTACCACAGAGGCCCTGTTATGTTTGTATAGAAACAAAGTCAAACTAAGGTTCAGTGTCACTCATTCAGTCTATGTGGTCACTTTTTGTAAGTTATTCACAGTGTAATGTTTATTTTTAATGCTCCTTCCTGTCTGACAACAGCAACGGACTTCTGACAACAACATGTGTCTCTAGTAACTATGAGATGATTACGCTTAAAACTGCAGCTGAATTGTATGCTTGGTTTTATGTGATTTTGTGATCATTGTTTGTGGGGTGGTTTACATATCTATGAGCACCCTAATTAAATGCATGTTGTGGTATAATCTGAGAATGTTTAATTGTCTTGTTTTGTCCTCATTTCAAAACAAAATTAAATACTATTTTCCTTATTGATTGTTCTGTCAGTGTTTTTCTCGCATTTTGATTTTTCATCCAAATTTGCCTCTAAATTATTGCCTCTAAATTACTAAATCAACTTAATTCAACCTGCCAAATAACAAATCATTGCTTACCTACAAACTGTGGGATCTCCATATGTGTCTTGTTAGATGAGCCTCTATAAAAAACTTTTTTTTTCAAATTTTAACTGTGTACATTATTGTTCATTTTCATTTTGTCATTATTTTCCTTTCATGGATAACTTGGATAACCAAAATATAGGACTGACTATGGACTGTTATTGTGGCTGTTTTTGCCACTTTTATTTACAATATGAATAACATGAACACAGTTCACTCTTTATTATGTAGGTCTTTATGTCCAGGGAGAAAGAGAGCCTTGTATCTACCTAGCTCACACATGTTATCTTATGTAACAGCTTATAACTGATGACAAATAACTAGGAGATGGTTACAATGTGTTCCTTTCTGTAGCACAATGTATATATTTTATAGTGTTATACATTTGGCCAGTAGAGGGCGCTGCTTCTCATCTGTGGAGCCTCTCAAGCTGTTTTATGCCATTTGTATGTTCTTTTGTTGGGTTTTGAAGAAGTCTTAAGCAACAAACTGTTTTATTAGTGAGAAAAATGACCTAATACAACATTTATAGCTCAGGTTTGTACCTCTGTACAGTCTCTGTCTGCTCTCTGGACTTTGGCAGGTGGGGCTGGGTCACAGCGCTCTTCAGAGGGGAAACCACTGGAGCATGCTGACTGATTTGTGGCCTGTGATGGTGCAGACAGTGCCACAAATCTGTTTGCACATATTAATGGGTGCACATCAGTCATCCTATTCCAGCCCTTTGAACCATGTCCCAGTTAAATCACCACTCCTTTGTTATTTTGTACAACTATCACAAGTAAGGTTTTTGAGTCACAGGCAGCAATTATCAGTTCATTGTATCCAATAGTTGTGTATATACGCCATTCAAGTGTTGTTTCTTGTGTTTTAATGTAGATTTATGATTTAAATGAATATCACATGCAGACTGAGGGCCTTTCTGTGTGTATCTGAATCAGGTATTCCCACTCATACACATACCAAAAACATGCATGTTTGGGCTGATTGTCGGTACCAATTTACCTCAGACTCATCATCATTATCAGCTCTCGCACACAAGGTGTGTATGCCCTGTGATGGACTGCCTACCATATATTTAGCATTAGATAGACTCCAGAACACTCTTGCAAAGCGTGGTGATGGGTGGACACTTCTGCAGCTCTATCTGGTGAAAACATAAACATGAAATACATTTTATGCTCCTCATTTTTTTAACCAGGTATGCAACTTATTTTGTTAGCAACAACAATGTGATGCACAGAGAGGACTGGGCAGAACAATAAGGGCATCATTGGAATTTTTCAGTCAGGGCAAAACTAAACTTGGATTCAATTATTAAATAACTATTTATAAAGTTATGTTCTTATTTGATAGCCTCATAAAGAAAAATAAAACGTTACACACTAAGGAATATGTGGCAGTTATTCATGTATTTCATTTGTCATATGGTGTCAGCCCTTTTTGTGGACTTTTCATGCTTGCTCAAATGTATTGCTTAATTTGTCAGTAATCACCAACTGCTATTGCATGACAGCTGTCTTTACAAATGCCAGATAGAAAAATACTGATTTGGATGCTACTAACAGGATGCTGAAAACAAGGAACACAGACCATGCAGACTTCTGCAATTCTTAAAGTTAAAGTGGCAAATAATAAGACTTAATACTTACACAGCTCTGGGTGGACCCTCGTAAGCCAGAACTTCCTCCTATTGACAAATGTAAAATGTGACTTTTTTTAAGATAGAAAGAGAGAGGACAATGAAAAACAAGCTGATTATCCAGATTTTGGTTCAGCATCAGTGCCAGCTCCTCCAAAGAAGTGATGTGTTATCCCTCTATTAATCAGGGTTACTTTAGACACGGCAGGATTACTTTAGTTTGTGAACAAATCTCTGTTTACGAAATAGATAGGAATACGACAGTGACATTGGGTTGGATGACTGGCATCCTTCCCCATTTCAGCTTCCTTGCCAACAAGCCACTTAACTTGTTTCTAAGCGGATAAGCGGCTCCTCCTTGATGTTGTAACTGATTTCATCCTGTTTGTCAGTATCTGTTTGCCTGTGTTCACCTCAGACTCATCATCATCCTCAGCTGGATAGCCACGAGAAGGTACCAGAGTGATTACTCTCTAAACATTTCATTTTAGAATTCTTGTTCTTGTACTTGTTATTAATGAAATTCAATTAAGTGCTGGTTGCTTCATTAAATTTGTATCATTTGTTGATAACTGCTATTTGACTACTTTATGTTTTGTTGCCACATGAAGCGCTAAAATACAGTTGTTTTGTTTTTTTGTTTTAAATACAGCGCTTAACTGTTGGCTCAATGCATGCTGATAATCATACATTTCAGGAAGACTCATTCAGTGAAAATGACCATAGGACAATTTTGCAACAGTGGTGTGACTGGGTGTGACCACCTGATGAAAACAGCTGATTAGAATAGTTGGTGTCTTGATAGAAAGACTTGATTAAAGCAAGTATATGAGGCAAGTGTGCATACCGGTTGACTGCAGGAAGCTATGAAAAAAAATGATAACTGAAAGCTTGAAAAGAAGTTTTTCTGAGTCTTCCTCATAACAAAGTATTTGCTGTGAAGACATGTCTTATTACTTGATCTAATTGTCTTTGCATTTTATTATTGACATCTTATTACATCAAGGAATAAGGAACGGAAAACATACTGAGAAACACACATCTTCTTCATGTTGTTTTTACAGTTCTCGAGACAATGATGGAGGGGAACAGCTCCATGCCTTATCGCTACAATGCAACAAGTAAATATGATTATGAATATAACAATTATGTTCTGTGAAGACATGTCTTATTACTTGATCTAATTGTCTTTACATTTTATTATTGATATCTTATCACATCAAGGAAAAAGGAACGGAAAACATACTGAGAAACACACATCTTCTTCATGTTGTTTTTCCAGTTCTCAAGACAATGATGGAGGGGAACAGCTCCATGCCTTATCACTACAATGCAACAAGTGATTATGAATATTACAATAATGTTGACCATTACGCTGAGGTCAGAAAGTCCCTCAACATCATGTCTCTCACCATTTACTCCATGGCCTTTTTGTTTGGTGTGCTCGGGAATGGAGTGGTAATCTGGGTGACCGGATTCAAGATGAAGAAAACTGTCAACACGGTTTGGTTCCTCAACCTTGCTGTATCCGACTTCCTCTTCACGATCTTCCTGCCCCTGGGCATTATGTACCTGGCTTTGAATTTCCATTGGCCTTTAGGCAAGTTCATGTGCAAGCTGAACACAACGATAAGCTCCCTGAACATTTTTGTCAGCGTCTACATCCTGATGGCGATCAGTGTGGACAGATGTGTGTCTGTGGTGATGCCTGTCTGGGCACAGAACCACCGCAGTGTGCGCAAGGCGTCTTTTGTGAGTCTGGGTGTTTGGGTGATAGCTCTGCTCCTGAGCATACCATACCTTGTCTTTAGAGACACTTCACCTCCATTTTCAAGCGAGGAAATCGTTGTGTGCTTCAACAACTATCTCCCTTCTGACCGTTCTGACCCAGAGTATGCGATAAATCTGGCACGCCTTCGTTTACGGGCCATGACCATCAGCCGCTTCCTGCTGGCATTCATCATACCCTTCACAGTCATAGTCTCCAGTTATGCAGTGATAATCCACCGCCTCAGACGAAGCCGCACGCTGGCCAGTCAGTCCACTCGTACTTTTAAGATCATTGCTGCTGTTATTACTGCTTTCTTTCTGTGCTGGGCTCCTTACCACTGCCTGGCTCTTGTTGACATGGCAAATAACACGGCTGAAAAGCGGAGTGCTACATTAGACCATGTCGTCACTATCGGGATCCCCATCGCCACTAGCTTGGCTTACATCAACAGTTGCTTGAATCCACTGCTGTACGTGTTCATGGGTCAGGATTTCAAAGACAGGGTCCGCAAGTCCATCCTGAAGGCTCTGGAGACTGCTTTCCATGATGACATCTCTAGTTCTCAAGCCAACACAAAGTCGGATAACGTCAGCAAAGGAACCTCAACAAATAATACTGAGTTGTAAGAGTGCCCAAAATACAAACTAATATTGTGAAATAAAAGGCCCCTCCTTCTGAGTCAAGCATTTGCATGAGACTCACTGAGGATGTGAAAGTTCTTACCACTTATCAAATGCAAAAAGTTTCATAAGTAATCATCATTTTACTTGATAAGTTAATTCATGATACAACAGACAAATATAAATGGAGGAAGCCTGAATAAAGATTACTGACCTGCTAATTGAATATATTTTGAAGTGTGTTATGGGGCATTTTGTGGCCTCAACTTGATAGTGGTGTGATTTTGATCATAGAACAAATGGCTACACCGGGTCTTCATGTTCAGAATTACTAACAAAGGCAACGGGGAAAGGAAATCAGTAACTTTTAATCTTTAATTGCATTTCTGCTTCACAACATCTGTATTTCCTACCTTTGTCCTGAAAGCACTGGAGATGGGCACCAGCAGATCTGTTCAATTGAGGCTTCTCTTTGTGATGTTCATTTTGTGGTGTTAGTTTTAGAAAACAGCATGACTTTGGCAATGTTTTTTTATTGTAAGGAGGAATGTACGGTCTAAAAGATTAACACGGAGGGCTTTATGAGCTAATGTTCTTGTTTTGTCATCTAGCAGCTTTACTGTTTACTTGTCTCAGATGTGATCATTCCGCATATGGCAAAGAACCGTTTATTTTCTCTTGTGTAAGACTGTGGCCATGTGCACTGTCACATGTAACAGCGACTATAGATTCTTGATTGATATTATCTGCAATGCAATTGTTTTTATTGTTGCTATTATTGATGATGATGATGATTGTTATTGAAATTATTCATCTTTGTTACATTATTAAAGGTTATTTGGAATGAGCTGTACAGACAATGCTGATAGTAATTTTGATTCTGAACTGTTTTACATACAGAATACTGTAACATCCATTAATGCTCTTGATGGACTTTATTGGGCCTTCACTTCAGGCAACAGTTTGTAAGACAATTTTAACCGTAACCAGAGACTTGGTGGCTCAGACTCAGTGTCTTTCTGAGTTTGCATGTTCTCCCTGTATTTATTTTGTTCAATATCAATACTGCAAGGAATATTGTGAAACATCAAAAATGACTCATTGAGTTAAAAAAAAGTATGAATTAATTAAAAATAAACTTTGATTAATTGTCTCCAATCGTTGTGATGGACTGGAGGTCTGTCTAGGGTGTATTCCCTGCCTTTGGCCCTATGTGAACAGCAGATTGGCACCAGCAGACCCCGTGGCACTAGCGAGTGCGAAGATGAATGAATGAATGAATGAATGAATGAATGAATGAATGAATGAATGAATGAATGAATGAATGAATAATGTGTCCGATTAATCCCGAGCCAGTAGAGGGCAGGAATGCGCATTCGCCGTGTCTGGTCTGCTGCAAATTGTCGAGAGAAGAGGAAGAGGAGGAAGAAGGAGAAAAACAAACGACATCAGAATCGCTTTCATGTGAGCGTCGGGGGACTCCGAATAGCGACGAAATGCGTCATTAACTAAACTTGAATTCACCATCCTGACACGCATCCAATCGTGCGGTGAGTTGCTTGTAATGTGAGTGTTCGATGTCATTGTCTTGGTTACAAATATTTTGTTTTTTTCCTCCTAATCCACCAAAATCAGGCCACAGCCTCGTAGGAACTTATTTGTTGCCCCACACTGAATAGCTCTTTGCAGGTGTTGTTATTTGACATGGAGGTTTGGCATTGATCAAATCGATTGATGGAATTAAAGCATCCTGTCTGGCAAGGCTTCTTCTGCTGTAATTAATAACACCTGGAAGAGATGTGCTGTTACACTTGATGACAGTTGTCATAAGAGTTAATTCATGGCCATCGCATGATTACGACAGTGTCTTGTCAGTGTTATTGACCTACATTTAGATACGGTGTTACCCGTCCGTTCAGCATTCCTCAGACACAACAAATAGTCTCCTGCTGATAAGTGTATCTAATTGTTCCTCTGGCACACACTCATTGTGTGTCTTATTACAATAGTTGAATTTCCAATGGCAATGTCCAGGTATTATACACACAGTGATCATAAAAAAACAGAATTAGACAAATAATAATATTGTCAATATGTCAAAATTAAAAACAAACCTGAGCATGCCTTCATCCATCTATCTATTCATTATCTCACCCACTTTGTATCCAATGGTGTCACAGGTCTGCTGGCTACTAAATCCAGCATATACAGTGTAAAAGGCAGGGAATACACCCTGGACAGGTCCAAATTGACTGTGCTGTTCACTCATCCACCTGACTTTAATTTGACCAAGTACATTGTTTACATCTTGAGTATAAACCTTAGCCATTTTCTTCCCGTCAAGTGGAGACTCCATATGCCCCTAGCCGTGAGTGAATGGTGTATGTGTGTCCTGTGAAGTACTGGTGACCTACCTAGGATGTATTCCCTGGTTTTGCCCTTTATGCACTGTAGAAAGCTGCCTTCAAAAACAGTTAAGATGATGGATAAATGAGAGAAGCAGGAATAATGGTACAAAGAAGTATACATGTTGTGAGAAGTTACTGTTGTATTTGGAATGAAACCATAAGAATCTATGTATAAATAATATATAAAGTGTCCTTGATCTTCTTTTATCTTGTCAATTCTTTGCTTTATCCTTTTAGGTGCTGATAAAAAACAACATTTGGAAGGCCAACATTTGGAAGCATTCTCTCTTCAGGTCTGTGTGTGTGAAAAAGAGACAGATCTGTGTTGAAAGTGGAGCCAGCAGCTCATGGACAAAATCATTTGATCATGGAAAAGCAGAAGTTAATACAACAGGGTGGAGAATCTTTCATCTGCACTGAGTGTGGCGATGGTTTCAGCCAGTATCCCAGCCTTTTGGTCCATATGGCTATTCATGGCCCTTTGGAATCATTCTCCTTTGACGGCTCATCCAACGGATTAGAAGTACCCCGAGAATATGTGCTGCAAGAAAATGGGACACTGACAGTTGTGAATGGCTCAGTGCCGCCACAATCTTTTTCAAAACCAGTTTCTCCCGGAGTCTTTCCATCACGTCTCACATCTGTCAAACAGAAGTCTCCTCCTCCAGGATCACAGCCGCCTCTTTCTAGAGATTTGTTCAGACCAAAGCCATCTGACGTGAGTCTGGATAAATCACGGCAGGGCCATTATCGTTGTGAAATATGTAATAGATCATTTAACAACCTGCGGGGTTTACATCATCACCAGCAATATAGAAGCAGAGAGTGGGGTTACAAATGTACCTTGTGCTGTAAGATTTTTGAAAAACTTCAGGAATTTAAGAAGCACCTCAATGAACATGCCAATGACAAGTTTCATTGCTGTCTCCATTGTGGGAAGCGATTTCTCAGAGTGAATGCTCTGAATGCTCATCACAAGGAAAACCATCTCTCCCCCAAGGTCACAGCACCAGGTAGATCTGACCCTAAGCTGGAGAAAAAAGTTGACAAAACATACTCTTGTAAAAAGTGCAGAATGAATTTCTTCTGGATGTCTGATTTGCAGATACATTCAGAGTACCACTGCAGAGGCAAGGAGCCTGTAACTCCTGTGGTTAAAGTTAAAACGGAAGTGAAATCTAACAACATAGAGGACACAGCTGGAGAGAACAGCAACAATGACCACAGGTCTGTTGATGTGAAGAAAAGCACAGACATAGCCACAAGTGATGGAAGTAGTAGTGGTTCTTTCACACCATACCGCTGTGGCTTATGTGGTGATCGTTTTGAAACCTTAAAATTTCTGATGGAGCACCATCTCACACATCAGACTCAGGAGGAAATAGATAAGCTGAATGAAGAATCACAAGTAGCTTCTAAGCGTATAGTGGCACCCAGAGGCAGGCGTCGAAGAGGGAGTAACCCGGCTGGTAAGGTGCACCCTTGCAAGCATTGCCACCGCGTCTTCAATCATTCAAGCAGTTTGTCAAGGCATATGAGATATCATAAGGGTACTATGCACACTTGTGTTTTCTGTGGTAGACACTTTCCCCAGCGATGTGATTTGCGAAGGCATGTAACTATGTACCACAAAGGTGAATTGGACCGAAAGCCCAATTTGAAACTTTTGTTCACAACTCCACACCATTTCCCTCAGACTGTAAATAGCAGTGGTGAGAAAAATGCACTCCCCTCTACTGAAGAAAAGAAGAGCTCCTCTGATGAACTAATGGCTACATTTGAGGAAAAACAACCTGGAAAACCTGGCCGGATCAACTATAAGTGTCAGGAGTGTGGGAAGACATTTGGACTCTTGTGTGTGTACCAGCGGCACTTGCGCTATCACAAAAAGGAACCTAGCAAGTCTCAATTCAAGAACTCCTCATCCCTGGAACTTCACCTACAAAATCACCCAGGAAGAGAAGAAAGTTTTGATCCTCCCAGTATGGATGCTGGGGTGAAGAAGAGTAATGCTGAGGACATTGAGGATGATGATATGGGCAACGTTAGAAATTCCAAAGAGGTTTTTTACGAATGCACTGAGTGCACTGAGACATTTTCATGCTTGGAGACGTTTCTTCAGCACCAGACCACTCATGGCTCAGAAAACAATGAGTAGTTATCCTATCGGATTCTTTATTTACATTACCAATAAGTAAACTCTTCATTGCTGTGAGTTTTCTCCAAGTATTAAAAATACACATATAATCACAACTGATTTTAAGCCGTTTCAAATGTGATTTTGCCAAGCTACTTCTTGCTTGCATGCTTTTTATCTGTGGCTTGTAGAAAGATGTTTTTGAAGATAAAATGGAACAAGATTTGGTTGTTTTAACCAACCAACCTCTCTCTGAAGCCACACCTCCAAAGTGCAGGAACAAGCTGCAGTATCGTCTTAGTGTCACAAACCATCGAATGGATGGATTGACCAACTGTATATAATGTGACGTTCAATGCGATTGGATTTTTTTTTTTTAAGGACTACTCATTCACCATATGACTGATTTGTTTCATTTTTGTTAAAAAGCATCTGCTTATTTATTTGCGATCAGGGTGTTTAGAGGATATCTAGTGACGTTTCAAAAATGTTTCAGAAAGAAATCGCCTACCCGATCTTTCATATGCCACTCTCATCAATCTGGTGCATTTTTCATGTTTAACTTGCAAAGATATGGCTTTTATTTCTGATATATATGTCTTGCTTTCACATGGCCTTGTCGCTTTATAGCTCTTTCACTATGTGATTAAATTTTTTGTGCTATCAATTTTGCTTTGATTCCATGACCTACATTCCTCTTAGGAACCTCATGTCCCATTTTTATTATCCAAGGTTAAAAAGGCAGCTTTTTTGCAGATATATGCAGTGTACTTCCTGGCTCAAAATGAGGTGGGCAGCACTGCCTGTATGGTTGACTGTTTTAATCACAGCAGCTGCTGTTGTATGAATTCCAAATGCCACTATCCCATTGACATTATCCCTGCCAGGCCTAAGCTGGGGTGAAGTTATATGCCTGCAGCTTCTCAGACCACTGGTAAAGATGTTGTGGCTTGTGTCCTGATCCAATAGTTGCCAAATTTTGCATATCCAGATGAAGGCCAGCCTTTCCCTTTCCGTTACTGAGTAGTTTCGATTAGCTGAACCACAAAGCAAATCTCACCAGGGTCCTGTCCTGCCTGGAGACAGGACAGTGCCAACTGCAGTGCTGGATGAGTAGCAGGTCATAGTGAGCAAGTAGAGGTTAGGAGGTGAGCTGTGAATTTGGCGTACCGTAGCAGAACATGCAGGGGTCCAAAGCCACAGCGTTTCCTGATTTCATTATTGAAAAGTGGGGAAGAAAGTGCAGACAAAAGGCATTCATCCCCAGAATGATAGCTGTGCAGGGCAAGAGAGCTCAATTTGAATGGAGCAGGCTCATTGGTGCTGCAACGATGCACTTCACCCCATTCAATGTACAGTTGTGACTGCTGAGCATGTCAAGCACTTTGGAAAGTGCTTCGTCGTGTAAGCCAGAAATCACTCTGTGTGACACTATTTTGTCTAGACACGCAAGGACACCAGGGATGCCAACGAAGATGGCAGCCATGATCTTCTAGAAGGATGTAGGAGCAGAGATGAGGCCAAAGGGCATACAGGTATATTGAAAGACACATGTAAGTCACAAAGGCAGTGAAGTTGACTTCAGTGGCGTGACTCATGTCTTGATATGGAGGAGACTACTTTATGGCTATCTTGGCCATAAAGTAGTAGTAGTAGTAGTAGTAAAGTAGTAGTTTCCAGAAAGTGGACATTGATTAGTTTGCCACCTCTGTACAATGAATCAAAAAGTCAACATTTTATAGCTCGAAAGAACCCACTACTCTGTTGACCTACCATCAAACGGTTTAACTGCCTTCCATTGACAAGCTCATCAAAAACTCTGAAGTTGCTGCAGTACTTGACTCATTCATAAAAAGAAGATAATGAACTGCATTTATTATATATGGTATTTGATATCCAAGCTTAAAGTATTAGGGTTGTGTGTTGAAAGCATTTTGAGAGCTTAGCCTTTGTCAATCAAGATAATAGAGGTGACTCACAGCCATCAGCTGGTATCAAAACAGAGTTAGGGAGTATGAAACACAGTTTTTTTGACAGAAGAACGAAGCTAAGGTTAATTAATATGATTCACTGCAAAAGCAGCCATAGCTTCTGCATCTGTCGGTGGTCCTTTTCACTGAATGAATCATTCTGAAATGTGTATTTATCATCATGTACTGAGCCACCAGTGTAGCAGTGAGTTGTTGGCAAAGAAAAAAAACATAATGATTTATGTTGATTTGATAAAAGAGAATCAATTTTTGACTTTTTTTTCATACTGGATATCTGTCCAGGGTGGATTCCCTGCTTATCTACTATGTAAGATGGAGATAGGCACCAGTAGACCCTGGTGACACTTGGGTATGAAGCAGATAAGACGAAGGATGGATGGAATATAACTTCATCCAAAGCCATGCTGTTTTCTAAAAGTAGCCACAGTCACTGTGAGCTGGCAAAGGTTGCTAGACGCCTTTGATGCGCCAAGCTTCACAAAGAGTAGTCTCAACTGGGCATCCATTTGCTTACCTGCTGTGTACCTAGGTGAATGGCAAATGGTGAATGGTGTGTGTGCGTGTACCCAGAGAGAAACCACACAGACATGGGGAGAACATGCAAAAACAGAACCTGTCATTTGGCACGAACTATTCACCAAGGCCTGCTAAGTGGAGCTAGTGAGAGAGAGAGAGACAGCGAGAGGGAGTGAATGGTGAAATGAATACAACAAGGAATAATATGATAAAACAAAAAATGTCTAATTTCTCTGATTAATCCGAAGCACTACTATATGTGTCCAGTAGGAGGGAGCAATCGACCTTCCCTATGTCTAGTCTACTGTTAATTCATCACATGAAGAGGAAGAGGAGGAAGAAATATGGTAAACTAGCGTCACCCGTATCACTTTCATCTGAAGAGCATCGAGGGACTACGAACTGCGACCAACTACCTCTCAAAGTAACTTCATCCTGACACTAATCGTGCGGTAAGTAACATCTAAAATGCCAGTTCGTTGTAACTGTTCGAATTACAAACGTCTGGTTGTAGACAAGTCGCAGTGCATTGCTTCTTCCTCTTGAGAAGCAGTATTAGCTGTTCACCAGGAACCAAAACCAGGCCGCAGCCTCATATGAAGTTATTTTCTGCCCCATACTCAACAGATCTATGTAGATGTTTTTATTTGTCATGGAGGCTAGCGTTGCCCCTGTAAACGAGGCCTCCTGTCTCGGAAGGCTTCACTGTCTATAATTAATGACTATCTGAACAGTTGTGCTGTCTGTAAAACCGTTGTCCATCGCTGTGTTTACATGTAAACATTGCAGTAAAATAACAACAACGGAAACCCACACTTTGAAAAAGCTTGCAATGTTTATAAAATTCTCAGTGTTTACAAAAAGGATGTTGTGTGTATGAGCCTTTATTCTCTTTGTCTTGTCTTGTGACATCCCATACGTCTATCCAAATCGTAATGGAAAAAAATATGAAGGAAATAGGTGCTCAAAACATTTTGTGTTTTCATGGTTTTGGAACAGTGGTGTTGATTTCCACCACTGCTGTTGACATGACTGTTTTAAGATATCTTAATGTGTACCATTTTGTGATCCTAAAGGTCAGAAGTGCTATATAAATAAATTTTTACTTTTTCACATACTTAAAACAAGACGCCTGTACCATCTTATTTGAAGTCAGCCATGACCTTTTATCTCTGCTTTGGTGATGCATCCATGTGGGAAAATGTTTTTGTTACACCACTTTCTCCCACAATATTGAGGTTTAGTGCATATTTAGGGGTAATAAATTTAGGGCAATTAGGCAATTTAGGGGATATGTATTTCTGTATTTTCATGATTATAAAATTCAAAGATACAAAAGACCCTCCACAACGAATTACTTTCGTATCTCGAGGCTCAATTGTAGTTTCATCTATTCAACATTCCTCAGACTGACTTCTTAATGTGTTTCCAATCAAAGTAATCTGAAACCTGAGCATGTATATATCCATACTGATATTATTTTGTCCACTTTGTGCTTGACTCAAGGGGTCTGCTGGAGCATCTCTCTTATGGCAAAGGGAGATAATATCTTAGACAACCCACCAGAGAGTACACAATTAGCCTAATTATGCATGTTGTTGGACTGTTGAAGAGAACCTTGATTAATATAATGCTGTCCACCTGAACATATTTGGGTAAATAAAAACGTAATGTGCAGGCATAGGCCACCCTGCGGTTCAGTGATTAAAACTGTTCCCAAAAACATGCTGGTGGATTGAAGACTCTAAATTGCCCACAGGCGTGTGTGATTGCTGTGATTAACGGGCAGCCTGTCTAGGGAGTATTCCCTGGTTTCATCCTACGTATGCCGAACAAAGCAGGTAAGATGATGGATGTGCAGGAAATAATTTTATGAGCAAATACAGATGTTTTGGACAGTTTCTGTTGTTTGGCATTCAACCACAAGACTTTAAAAAGTGCAATTTTTCATTAAAAGTTTGATCTCCATTGCTTTATCCTTTCAGGTGCTGATACAGAACACAGTTCATCATTTCTTTGGGAGGAATAACTCACTTGGACCAGTCTTGTGAGAGCGGACCCACTGATTTTAAGTCAAAGAACACCCCTTTTTCATCATGGATCTGTGTTGAAAGTGGAGCCAGCAGCAGATGGACGAAAACAACCGATCATGGCAAAGCAGGAAAAGCCGGCACAGCAGCGTGCAGAATCTTTCATCTGCACTGAGTGTGGCGATGGTTTCAGCCAGTATCCCAGCCTTTTGGTCCATATGGCTGTTCATGGCCCTTTGGAATCATTCTCCTTTGACGGCTCATCCAACGGATTAGAAGTACCCCGAGAATATGTGCTGCAAGAAAATGGGACACTGACAGTTGTGAATGGCTCAGTGCCGCCACAGTCTTTTTCAAAACCAGTTTTTCCCAGAGTCTTTCCATCACGTCTCACATCTGTCAAACCGAAGTCTCCTCCTCCAGGATCACAGCCGCCTCTTTCTAGAGATTTGTTCAGACCAAAGCCATCTGACGTGAGTCTGGATAAATCACGGCAGGGCCATTATCGTTGTGAAATATGTAATAGATCATTTAACAACGTGCGGAGTTTAAATCGTCACCAACAATATAGAAGCAGAGAGTGGGGTTACAAATGTACCTTGTGCTGTAAGATCTTTGAAAAAATTCAGGAATTTAAGAAACACCTCAATGAACATGCCAATGACAAGTTTCATTGCTGTCTCCATTGTGGGAAGCGATTTCTCAGAGTGAATGCTCTGAATGCTCATCAAAAGGAAAACCATCTCTCCCCCAAGGTCACAGCACCAGGTAGATCTGACCCTAAGCTGGAGAAAAAAGTTGACAAAACATACCCTTGTAAAAAATGCAGAATGAATTTCTTCTGGATGTCTGATTTGCAGATACATTCAGAGTACCACTGCAGAGGCAAGGAGCCTGTAACTCCTGTGGTTAAAGTTAAAACGGAAGTGAAATCTAGCAACATAGAGGACACAGCTGGAGAGAACAGCAACAATGACCACAGGTCTGTTGATGTGAAGAAAAGCACAGACATAGCCACAAGTGATGGAAGTAGTAGTGGTTCTTTCACACCATACCGCTGTGGCTTATGTGGTGATCGTTTTGAAACCTTAAAATTTCTGATGGAGCACCATCTCACACATCAGACTCAGGAGGAAATAGATAAGCTGAATGAAGAATCACAAGTAGCTTCTAAGCCTATACTGGCAAACAGAGGCAGGCGGAGAAGAAGAAATTCAGCTGACAAGCTGTACCCTTGCAAGCACTGCCACCGTGTCTTTAATCATTCAAGCAGTTTGTCAAGGCATATGAGATATCATAAGGGTACTATGCACTCTTGTGGTTTTTGTAGTAGACATTTCTCTCAGCGGTGTGATTTGCGAAGGCACCTGAACATGAGCCACAGAGCTGAATTAAATAAAAAGCCCAATTTGAAACTTTTGTACCCAACTTCACACCGTTTCCCTAAGGCTGTGATTTACAGTGGTGAGAAAAATGCATTCAGTCCTATTGAACAAACAAAGAGGTCCTCTGATGAACTAATGACTTTATTTGAGGAGAAACAATCTGGAAAACCTGGCCGGATCAACTATAAGTGTCAGGAGTGTGGGAAGACATTTGGACTCTTGTGTGTGTACCAGCGGCACTTGCGCTACCACAAAAAGGAACCTAGCAAGTCTCAATTCAAGAACTCTTCATCCCGGAACCATCACCTACAAAATCAACCAAGCACAAGAGACAAAGGTGTTGATGGTCCCAGTGGGGATGCTGCCCTACAGATGGGTAATGCTGAGAATATCAAGAGTGATGATATGGATAATAGCAGAAATTCCAAACCAAATTCCTCAGAGGTTCTTTATGAATGCACTGAATGCACTGAGACGTTTTCATGCTTGGAGACGTTTCTTCAGCACCAGACTTCTCATGGCTCAGAAAACAATGGGTAATTATCCTATCAGACCCTTTATTGTCATTGCCAATAAGCAAGCTCTTAGGTGTTGAGTTCTTTGTTTGATCTCTTAGGAATGCAAATATGGCAGCACAGGTTATAAACTGACATCAGGTTGTTTTGAATGTGATTATGCATAGCTATTTTTTAGGATTTTTATTTCTGGCATGCAGTCACTCGTGATTAAGTATAGCCTTATCTGGCCTCTAATCTGGCTCATTATTCTTATTTTAATTGTAAATATGTGGTTTTGACTATTTTTTTCATTTATGCTAAATAAATGTCTTGCATTTGCATGGCCTTATCACTCAGTAACTTTTACTATGCCATTAAAGAATTTAGATTCCGATACATTTTCTGTGCTATCAATTTTGCTTTGATGCCATGACTTCAATTACATTAATACTAATTGATGGTTATTAGTGGTGCTTATGTTATTTATTTATTTATTCAGTCGGTCAGTCAGTCATCCCAGCTGGTCCTGCAGACCTTAAATAATAATCTGGGATACTTTTGCACCATCATAATCACACATACATAACATAGCAATCATGTTCAACTGTTTGTATCATGACCTAACGAGTGATGTGTCAAGGGCACTGTTACCCTATGAAAACAGGCTGAACTTGATTGGAGTGAGCCCCCAAGAACTACCATGACCTGCACAACTGAGAACTTTCACAGACAATAACTGAAACACAGAAACATCGGCAAATTTTTTTGAGCAGTTCTTTATTTTGTCTGTTAAATCTTAATATAGCAATTGATGCAGGGAAGGAAAAAGCAAGTGTAGCATGCTAGTATTTTAACATAGCCAGTTACCTCTTGCTCTGGCTGTTCAGTGTTGCCCGAGGCGTATCGTACCTCTTAACAGGCGCCATTGCTGATGTGGTGCTACCACGGCCACTAGTGGCCAATCACCTTCTCTGTCACATCTGTGTCAGGATCATCTACTACACACCTCCCGCCACAACACCAGGCAAGGGAGGCATTTTTCCTAGTCTACCATTATGCCACACCCACCACCCCAGCAGGACGAGTGATTAAAGGTCCGCACAAGCTTGCGCAACCACGCGGCTCATGGCTTGTGGTGCGGCATTCCGCACACCCTCCTTCGCCCATACGTCTGCAACCGTTCTTCCGAGCTCTGTAATGTTCTTGGCCACCACAAGGGGCAGTACAAATCAGTACACAGGCTTGTCCTGACCCCAGAGTACACAAAGAAGAACGACATGTAAACAACTCTGATCCTAGTATTTAGGCGACTCATGTTGCCGCCTGTTCCGGTTTTCCCTGTCCGCCCAGGACAGGGAATTCTCCCGAGACACTGAATGTCCGAGTTTTCCGATGATGATGATGATGCGCAAATTTTGCACAGCGGAAACCGTCTTTGTACTGTAGCAGGGTTGTATTATAGAGGCGAGTGTAGCGGGGGACTTCCTCAACAAGTCTTTCGTCTGAAGTGTCCAACACTTCTTCGTAGCAGAAAGAAAACGAGCTCTTCCTGGTTGTCAACAGGGTTTTGAGCTGCGGACTCTAGACTCCACCTACTGGTGTGGCGAGTTGCAAGGTCTCATTTTTTGACTTGCACAAAATGGGTCACGCGGCAGCACTTTGGACGTTTTGGTGCCACTTGGACGCTTTGCAGGCCATGTGGCTAAAGCCACGGAAGCTTGTGTGGGCTTTAATACTACTCACCCGTGTCATTCCCGAACTATGAAAACTCAACAGTTCATAGTTCTACAGACTCGAATCCTGTCCATTTTGTTCGCTCACCATCAAACCTTTCTGCTGTACGCTATCCATTCCACATGTTGACAGCAGAGTATTGGTGCCTTGCACATCAAGGAAAGTCTGGATGGAGAAAATGAGCTTGGATCCTCCCCTCCATAAGTTGTCCCTTAAGGAGTGCAAACACACCTTACATTGTGTTTTTTCTTGTTCTTCTGTGGGGATCTTATGCTTACGATTCCAAGGCTGTTACTACAGCCAACCAAAGGTGCCAGTAGTCCTAGTCAGAGTTGCTGGAATTAAATTCCCACTGGGTGTATTACACAGTGGCAAGTGCTGTTGCCTCACAGGAAGAAGGTTTGAGGTTCAATTCCAGCTGCTGCTGGCCAATTCACTGTGGAGTTTTATGTTTTCCCCATTTACACATGGGTTTCCTCCCATAGTCCAAAAAGGTCAATTGTCCCTAGGTGTAAATGAGAGAGTAAATGGTGTACATGTGCCCTGCAATGGACTGCTGACTTATCCAGGGTGTATCCCCTGCTGTCATCCTATGTGAGCTAAAGACTGGCACCAGCAGACCCCAATACACGTGTTGTTATGAAGCGGGTAAGAAAATGAATGAAATGCCATTGGGTGACATAGGTGTTAGTGGGTGCTCTTCCGTTGCCTAAGCAAGATGGTTATAGATTCATGTCCTACCACTTCCTGCCATTTCTGTGTAGAGTTTGTATGTTGCGCCTGTGTGTGTGTAGGTTTTTTCTGGGTATTCTGGTTTCCTCCTACAATCCAAAAAGATGCATTAATGTCAGTTGGACAGACAAATGCCCCTTTTCCAGTGCACGGTACCAGTACTGTACGGCTATCTTGGTATCTGTTTGGCAGAGATTCCAAGCAATGGCCAAGCAGCAATGGAATAAAATGCTAATGTAGTGTAGTGTATTCAGTGCAGTATACAACACCTGCCTGCCTGTAACTAAAGACAATGAAGCCAGAACTTCTGCAACAGCATATATGTTAAAGATGAATGAAGTTAAACTTATTGAGAAAAATCATCAGAACTCCCTTTTCAGTTTATGTTATCTCTTGGACAATTTGTTATCCCTGCAGTGGAAAATAATCTCACTCAATGTTGAGTAGGCCATGCTCACAGATGAAAATGCTACCTTGAACAGCAAAGGATATATGGTTCTTCTGTTCCACCACCAGGCAGCAGGGACATCAGAGGTCACTGTTGGCAGCAGCACTCTGTCAGTATGTACGGAGATGGACATGCTGTTGTTTGTTAAAGCGTTTAAATTGAGGTCATCCTCGCTAGCAACTCTTCAAATGGGGATTGCAAAGCCTTTTTGGGAAGCATCTGCTCCTCTTTTTTACTCCGAACCCCCTCCTTATTATTCTCTCTTTCCTTCCTTTCTCCAGCTCTGAATGTGTGCAACAATCCTCTGTTACCATGTTCTGTAGTACAGACTTGGCCAGCTGCCCTGCCACCATTTTCTCCGTCATACAATATTTTCTCCTAAACATTGTTGTCCTCCATATGGTTTGAAAATAGGGTATAAACCTGTGGATTCTTAAAGGAGGGTTATGATGCCATCGCTCTGGTATCCCTTGGAAAGGTTTTTACAGAGAGCCTGCTAACGGTTGCACACAGATACTGCTTCTTATGCCACAGCAGATGAAGGAAGGGGGAGTGTGCATTTGGTGTGTGTCTTTTCTGGAGAAACAGTGTGACTGTGCATAATACTAATCAGATTGATGACTCCTCTGCCTTTTAAATGTCTTCATCCATTAGTCGTGCAAGATGGTTACTCTCTTGAATGGCAGGTTACTTTCAGAAGGAATTCCAGCCATATGTCAAGAATTAGGAAGTGCTGTGGTCTATTCGATCACAAACAAGAAAAATCACATACGAAATTATAATCGATAAGTCGATAAAATTATTGATAAAAAACCTAAATGTACTCTATGCATTTCCTTTGCTTGTTCTTTCGTCTTGCAAAGTGAGAAATTGTTTATTTGTGATGTAAATGAATATACCTCATTTTGCCTAAATAAGATCCAGTTTTATATAGTGTAATTAAGACATGTTTTTTATATCTCCACCTCACCAAGGACAAAGGTAGGGAATAATCCATGGAAAGGTCCCCAGGCTATCATCATAAACATTCCCTAACTCCTTCACACCTATGGGCAACTTTGACTCCAATTGACCCCAATGCATGGTTTTGGAGAGTGGGAGGAAAGGAGGACCCAAAGAAAACCGCCCCCAAACACAAGGAGAAGGTGGAAAGTCCACAAAGAAATGGAGAGTAGAGCTGTAGAACTGAGACATGAACCCACAACCTTCTTGCTATGAGACAAAAAGCTTTTTTGTTTAATCTGTCCCTTAGTGATATAGTGGGCCAACAATAGTGATCTTGGAAGATGTTTGTCCAGCTGTTGCTTGCCAATGCAAATTTGCCAACATTCCTTAGCTCAGAGATGATTTTTGCCTTTTCCACATTGTAACAGGCTGGAATCAATTCAATGGACAAATTGTCTCTTGAAGGGGGTGGATATATGGAGTTGAGGCCCGACATTCATCTCCTTTCAAATATGAGTTTCATGGATCTATTGAGCTTCACTCTATCTTGCTCTAGTCAGTTAAAGTGAAGGTGTACTTCTGAGCGTTTGCTGTTGCGACAATTCATGTCTCTCTCTGTATGTTGTGGACACAGTCTTGTCCACAATATACATTGAGCATCCAACCAAATATATGTGGTCAAGTAGATGGTTCAACCAGTGTCACATAGAGAGAGGCCATTAATGCCTGTTACTTGGTCTCAAGCTCAGGATGTGAGTGGTATCAAGGCCAGACGGTATTGGGAAGAAATTTCCGGTGTTGCTAGATGCTTGCTTGATGCTTCAAAGCAATTTTTTGAGAATGTCTATTCTAGCGTCTGCACCAGCTGGTGGTAATCCCAAAAACCGGCAACAGCTGTTGCCACAGAACATCTTTTCCTGAGTGTTGTGGACCTACACATATATCCTTTGGGTTCCATGGATAAAAGAATAGTCCATAATAAAAGAAATATGCACTGGACTATACCATGCCACACTAATGTTTGACAGTAGTGATTGGGTGTGTGTTTCCATGGTCAAATAGTGATCTGCATCCTGTGGGAACACAGTAGAGCACCTCCTGCATCATACAATGTGGAGAGACCCTTGGAACAACCCTACCTAGTGTATCTTTTCTTGGTTTGCATTCAGAATCAGAAGGACTTTTGAAGAGATGTCAATGTTTGTTGACCAGTGATTGAAGGACATGGGGACAACAAGAATGGGGCCTTATTGGCTGTGGTGGTCTTAGGCAATATTATATATTACTATTTGTTTTTAATGTTTTATATGCATGGCAGACACTTGATGTCGTAATCAAACGCATCGATGCCTTTAAGATAACTAGAGAGAAAGGGCAAAGCTGCTGCAGTGATATGGAATGTTATACACTTACTGTCTCCTAAATGGGCATGGCCACCATTATTCCACCCCCAGTACCTTTGCCCACACCACATCTGTGGGGAGAGTGTTGTCAAGACACTTGAGCAACATTGATTTTCTTCTGATGTGTCTGTCTGAAAATAACCATTTTCATGTCAAAACAATTGGAAGAGATGTGGCTTGTTAAAAATGATTCCAAGATTTACTTTGGTGAATGTGAGACAAAATAATCTATCAAAGTTCACACTCACTTTCTCCATTGGAGTCAATAAACTCAAGATTATCAGTAGTCTCCTAAAAGGGTGTGTGGCCACAGAGAAGTCCATGTGACATACAGGAAGCTGATCTTCAACTTCTTCGTCATGCCTTTTACTTCCTGGTCAGTGCTTGTTTTGGGCAAAAGTGCCCCAAGGGGAAAGTGATTGTAGCCGCGTGCTGAATCGCAGCAGAATCATGGTCCTCCTTCAAAAGTGACTCATGAAAACAGCAAAGGTGTGGAATTTATCAGACACCACACTATTCTGGTGTGAAAGCACCTTAAGTGATAAAAACAGGGCAAACAAGGCAACTGGACTTCTGAGACATCTTGCCTCTTTGCAACTTTTCCACGACACAGTTCCAGCAAGATTTGGTATTCCACTGAATTTCAAATCAATTGATAATTATGACATCAACAGACTGCTGGCCGCTCATTGCTTAGAGTGCTGTCACTACAAATGCAACGTCTTACCCCAAATTTCTACTGGATGCACACTGACTCCGAAAAAGCAGTGGTCTGTCACTTCTGTGTATAATCTGCTCAATGAACCCCTTCTGAACCCAGCAGCAGCCTTCGGTAGTTATGTGACCAGTCCAGCTTGTTGTTGAGGTGCACCCAGGAGTACCCAGGAACTTGAAGGAATCCACTTTCTCACTTCTGTTCCCTGGATGTTGGGATGTGTCCGCGCAAATCCACCACCCTGTCTTTGGTTTATCCTTGGATTGTGACCCAGTCCAACAGGAGAGGAGGAGGTGATTACCCACGCCCATGAGCTCTATCTTGTCCGTTAAAAGCAGCAGCGTGATGGTTTTGAAAGTAGAAATCAAAGAAAGTTCTTCCATGTTTCAACTGGTGAGAAATCACTTGCTGGTAGATGATAGTATCATCTACCCCAATGGCAGGCTGGTAGGTGTAGTGGGTCCATTGATGCTTTCACCAGGGCGTATGTGGATCAGGGCCAGCCGTTCAATGTCTTCATTGGGTGCAATGTCAGCACCACCTGTAACTGCTGAAATGCTTCAGGAGCAGCGCCTTTAGCACTGGCACCACAGAGGATGTTTTCCACAGTTGTGGAACCCTCTACAGCGCCACATTCGGGCTCATGGCATCTGGGCCCACAACCTTTCTCATTTTTATTTTCATGAACTCTTTTGTAACCTTCTTTGTAGCAAGGGAGATATTAGGACTCATGGGCAGGGTGGAGGGCTTGGAGGTGTGAAAGTGTGTGGAGGTGTGAAGGGAAGCGAAGCTGTTAATTTGGTGTGTGATGTATGATGATGTGATGGAGGAGACTGCAGCAGGGACTGCTGGGCCGGTGGAGGGTTATGGCCTGGACACACCAAGCCAACAGTTGGTCATCGCAGCCATGGAAGCTTTCAGAGGCTTTTGTGAGGATGGCGTGTCTTGCATATTGGTTGTCAGTACCCATCATGCAGCCTTTTTCCACCAATTCAATATGTTGGTTAACAGCGCTGGCAAAGCAGCCTGTTGAGAGAGCTGTGAGAGAGCTGATCCAAATCTTGTTTCGTGGAAGTATGCCTGAGCCTTGACTGTCTGATTAAGTGTCAGTGTATAGGCACCCTGCATCCCCTCATATTTTTTTTCACAGGCTGTATTGTGTTTGCAGAAAAAAAAGTAGTCCCAAAAAATTGTGTGTTAGCATGTGGGTGAAACAAATTTTGTCATTGATCTTTTGATTGGCCCCCTTGGACTAATCCCTTTTAGATGTTTGGAATGAGATGTCTAGAACGGTGTTTTTCACAGAAAATAACCAAAGTTTGCAATACAGTTAGTAAAGCTGCCATTGCTGTGTTACATTCAGCAGTAAAAAAGGTCTATCAAAGTCAAGGTCATCATACCTCCACCATAAAATGGTGGTCCACTGTGTGAGGGGTTCACAGCATGCAGGTAAGGCAGGTTGTAGTCCTCGGGTAGGGAGTTGTGATGAATTAATTAATTAATTAATTAATTAACTTCACGGCACAGGTATAAAATAAAAACAGTATTTATGATACCCACTGTGGTTGTATGTTGTCAAATGTGGGAATTGTGAAGAAAAGAAAAGGCGTGATTAATGTCCTGAAAGATAAGAAGAAGGGCCCCTGGGTGTTATGTCTGTAGCCTGCTTGTGAGACTGAAGCACACCACAGGCCACATTACCATTTATACAGGCAGTATATACACAGTGAGTGCATTTGCACTGTTCGTTGGCAGATCATGAGATCTTCTGGTCAATAGCTCAAGATTCTTACAGAATATCAACTCTGTTTACAGCTTACAGTTTCCATCAACAACACTAGTCTCTCCTTTTTCCATATCAGCCATATCAGCTGAAAATGGCTGTGGTGCTTATGTCTTAAGTTTCATTGGTTAGTTATGTCTCTGCAAATTCTGGGGCCAGGTCCTGACAATTAATTCATCCATCTTTTTGATGAGTGATCTGACATTTCTCATAATGGTCAGTGGGAGAATGAGTCAACTGTGCATGTTGTTGAATGTCAATTAAGTCTTGGGCCGATAGAATACCAGTGAAAATTGAATAGAACATTCACGTTGAATGAAGACCAGGACTGACCTTATAGGTTAAGCATGCTTCTCATATAAGGGGAGTAACCGTGCACTGTGCCCTATTCATTCCTTGAAGTTGATCAGTAGGTACTGTGAAGTCTCAGGAGGGCACATGCTTACATGTAAATACCATGTTGATTTTAGGGCTTTATATGTTGAAATTCCCATCTGGACAAACTGTCATGTTGGGTTTGGGTCCTTTTTATTTGATGAAAGTAGATAGGACTACTACATATTTTCAAAGTTTCATCAGACATCATTCAAAACCTAATTATAAAAAGTGTCAGTTAAATACAATTGTAACTCTTCAAACAACAATTTGGGGGGACAAAAAGGAGTAATGAGGGTTTAGTAGTTGGGGGTGGGGTTCAATGTGCAACCTGCAATACCAGTGATGGCCACTACACCAAGATTCTAGCACTCTAACCCCAAAATTTCATCACATACGTAAATGCACATTATTGAAGCACAGTCTCAACAGAGCTGATTGGCAACCACTTAAGTCCAAAGGCAATTTTCCACTACCAACATCGAACAGCACTGCAACAGCACTGTCATACTATATGACCATCAATTTTACAGGTTCACTGCAATGACACCTTGGTCCTATTTTGACTGACAAGCAAAGCAGCATTCAGCATGAGCGTATCCAGACAGAGGAACGGAGGAACAGAGGATCATAAAACTTGTCAAAATAAAATCCAACTGGACACCATCACACATTTAACTTAACTACATCAGCAAGACACCATAATCCTCTTGACACTCAGTGAAACTGATCTGTTTCTTAGGTCTACAAACACCTGTGTTGTTTTCACAAGCATGCAGTGACGAGAAATCTGAGCCATTCATGCTTCTGTTATGCAGCTCAGTTTATGCTTCCCTGTAACTATGGTGGTGTAGCCCTCTTACTGTAGTTTTCCATTTTTACTTCAGTGTAGGTCCAGCACTCAAAACAGTATAAAGTTTCTGGGGGCGTCTGTGGTGAAGTTATCTGTGGCTCATTGGTTTGTATCTGTGACTGATGGTGTATGGTAATGGTTGAGTTGCCATTACAACTGCGGGGATAACAAATACAAATACAGGGATGACAAGTAGTACAAACTCTCAAATTTTCTGACTTCTTCGATGATAAACTTCTTCATTTGGTCCATTTTTGGCCCATAAGCGAGAATTTATAAATGGTCATCTAGCAAAAGGGGCAAGCCAGAGCAGCCAAAGCCCAGAAATTACCTGCACTTCTGAGCAGTCAGAAAATTTGACAGGTGCACATAAGCTGCAGGGGAGGATCCACAGCAGGGGCTAACATCTATGGAACAGATGCATGTTTTACATCCCGCTGCAGTAACAGTTCAGTGAAGATGTGTTTACCACAATAATGACTAGTTATGTGGTTTGCCTTTTTTTAAAGCGCAACATTTGTGTAATACAACTCTGAAATTCTTTCTGTAGCCCTTAAAGCAGGGTGAGGCACCAACTAATTAGATAACTCTAAATTTATGACACTATCCACAGCACCTCAAATCCAGGTCAAGGCACTACATTTTTGACACTTTTCTGTTATTTCTCTCAAGTCATCAAGATAATCCTGTATTCCATGTGATCCCTAACTTGGGTGGGACCATGTGAGTTTTGCATGTTCCTCTCATGCCTCTCGTGCTTCTAGTTTCCTCCAAAATTCCAACCCCCATCAGTTCTCCTGTCAGTGCCATTTCTCAGGGGACATTAATGATGGTGTTGTACACTGGTTGCCCACCATTTCTCAAGTGTGACTTTGTAGATACAGAGAACATTTTCCCTGTATTGTGGGTAGTGTTGTATGTTGCAATAATATTTTACTCTCTTGGAAGGTAAATGACCAAATGGATATATTTTACCCAATGGCTTAAAATCAAAAATGAACAAGATATAGAAATGGGCACACTGAAAATAATTTATTTCTTTTTTGTTCAGTAAATACACATAATATAATGCATAATACGTTTCTATCTATTTTGATACAAACAACACAAAAACAAATTATTTTCCAAGAGCTATACTATTTGAACTGAATAAGTGAAGGATAAAAATGGTATTACATGGGACTGCTTGTAAGCAGCAGGCCCAACAACCCCAACTTTTTACATTTATAAAATAAGTGGTTCAAAAAACATATTTTGTATATCTGTGTTACATAAAACATGATCAATTTCTTTCAATTTGAATACACAGGCACATTTGACCATGAGGCCGCATGGTGAATCTTCCACTCCCTCAAATGCCAACAATTTTGGACCAGGTCATTTGCCCGTCCTAACCCTCTTGGGAGGGACTATGAGTGTTTGGCATGAGCAGTCAACAATTATCTTTCTATGAAGACATTCTAAATCCTGTGAAATTCACTAAATCCATCCATTTTATAAAATGCCCATTAAATAATGCAAACATGGCACCTGTCTTGCTGACATAACTAAAACTGTTTAAACTTATGGAAATAGTGAGCATTACTCGCACATGGCCTCCACCTTTGGTCTTGAGTTTTTATTTCTTGTTCTTGTTTGATGGTGGAGTAGTTGGAGGTGCTGTAATTGGCATTGCATTAATTATCACAATGAAGAAGTTGCTGATTGGATTGGGAGTGAGCATTTTGCTCACTCCTTTTTCTGGTCATTCCCAAACCACATTAGATACTGCACCTATCCTTGCAAGGCCAGACACTATTGCATATTAATTGCCCTGGCATCACACAAATCTTGTCAGAATACAAGGAACAAGTTGGGGTTCCACATAAGTACATGTAAAGTATGCAGATCAGTAAATCAGCCAGAAAAGCTAAGTGCTGTTTAGCCAATAATGTTTTTTTCTCTGTAACTCTCAAAAGAACATCCATCCATCATAACACATAAATCCATGCACACACACAGGAAAACAAGCAAACTCCACCTGATTTGAACCGAAAACTTCCTTACTGTGACATGACAGCACTTTTCACCTGGCCACAGAGTGTCTTCTTGGATTGGTCAAACTCACAGTTTTTTCACCAAAAAACTGTTCCAGAATGTGGTTGCCTCATAGCAAGGTCGCTGGTCCACGTTCCAGCCCAGGCCAATTTCTGGGTAGATTCTGTGTGCCTTGTGTGCCCTATGTGCACTGCAGATAGGCAATGGGTAAGATGGTGGATAGATGGACAGATGGATGCCCTAGACTAGCAAACCAGTCAAATTCATCAAATTCCATAATTTTACAGCTTCTTTGTGACTGGACAAATCCTCCTGATATTAAATTAATGGATTCAGTATATCAGCTGACCTTTTTGTGGTAAGATGTAATGTGATCTCCCATTGAAGAGTTTTCCAGTCACTTGCTTAATATTAGTGCATGATCCCTCCATTATTATACCTACTCAGTGCCTGTCGGCCATGGACAAGGAATATACCCTAGATGGTGAGCCTGTCCATTGGAGGTCAAACACACCACTTGCTCTCTCATTCAGATTTAGGGGAAATTTAGAGTATCAAATTGGCCATAATGTATGTTTTTGGATCATGTGGCAAAAAAAAGCAGAGCACCCAGACAAAATCCATACACACATGAAAATTTTGCACAGGAATAGCTGGGATGCAAACTCACAACCCTCTTACACGTCACTGTCCCACAATGTGGTCCCTTATCAGTGCACCATTTTAAGTAGATGGTGCTCTAATTGGTGCTTAGACTTGCTTAGAATGCCATTTCAGTTAATTCTTTTCTGAATTCATGCATGAATTCATTTATCCAGTGGTATAATTTTACAGAGTAAGCCACACATTCTATGATCAAGGGGGGAAAAGTTCTAAAAAAATGGGGTAAAGGCTCAAGCGATCCTCAGGCCCTTATATCATAAAGTGCAGGGGTTTTTTTCTTCCCTTTTTTGCCCCTCCAGCCAGAGTTCCACCCAGTATTGGACTTAGTGTCGCCATTTTGAAGCAAGCACTACCCACAAAATGGCCGTGTGCACCTTATTAACCCTTTAATGGCCAAATCATTGGACAAGTCAGCAGGCTTGACTTTAGGTTCCCTAGAGAGTAACTCACACGCAACATCGACAAAGAAGTCCTGAATTTGCACTTGGTAATACAGAGGTCCCACTGAGGACTTCAAAAAGCGGTCAAACTGCTGTCAGAACAAGTAGTTCCTGGCAGGGTGCGCAAGAGGAGCGACTGCAGTACCTCGGTGCAGTCGCCCGGATGGAGTCGTGCGGCTGCTGCTCCGGCTGCACCAGCCATACAACATGAAGGGGCGGGCTCTACGAGCTCCATGAGCTCCTCGTTATTGGTTGTAATCCGGACTGGTTGTGTAACATGCGCACAATTTCGGGCACATTGTCTGAAAAATCCGCAAATCGACCCTACTGGTAGTGACGCGGAACTGAATCCTGCACCACCATCTGGGGCATGAGAAGCCTTATCTTGGAACTACATGTACATGGACAAACCGAACTGTGATTTTTGACAAGACGACCATCCACGACCTACACAGTAGATGTAGGAGAAAGAGGAAAAAGGAGGTCTCCCGGACTGTATCTACAAGGATCGAGAGCAGCCGTCGGCAAGGAGGACGGGGTTTTTTCTCCGCATACTGACAAAGAAAGCTGCCTACCGATGAAGTGTGCGGAGTGATCATTACTGCACGGACGGACGAAGAAGCAAGTCACCCACGAAGGAAATCTGACGGTCAAGCAAGTGAAAGCAGCGTCGGTCTGGTAAGGGATCCAGCTGAAGACTGGTTGCTAAGAGGCTATTAGCTGCTTGTTGTCGGAGCTAGCTTGTGTTGTGCTAGTCATTGAGGTAGCTAGCTCTTTAGCTTCTCCGAGGACATGAACAGACGGCCCTGCACGAGTGTTTACCACAGCCCTGCACCGCTGCTGTGCATGTGGGTTGATGCACTGCTCTCATATCTGCTGTCCTCCGTCCAGTGGTCCGTGATCCGAAACCAAGTACCAGTTATTGCCTCGATGTGGTCAGATAACAGGCTGCACTGTGTCATATTAAAATGCAAGAGAAAGTTTTGGTAATGTCACAAGTACTTATTTAAAGCACAATGATGTGTGGATTAATTGCTTTAATTACATGTCAGACTGAAGTGAGTGAAAGTTTGACATATTGTGTATTTATCTAAAAATTCAGTGATGTCCCCTATGATCTCAGCCTCATTTTGCACAATACATTTCATTTATAATTAGTCCCGAGTCCATAATCCTTAATCTCAGGATATTTGTGCATTGGAAAACAATTTCAGTGGCTTGACTTAGTATGCCCACCAAACGTGTGTGTGTGTGTGTGAGAGTGCGTGTGTGTGCATGTGCATGTATATATCTAAGTCTTTTTGATCACACCTGGGGGGGATGTGACAGTAATAAAACTTTGCCAAAGTCAAGATTAAAATCAGTAATTGGTGTGTAAAATGGGATAATAGTTGTAAAATCTGTGCATTCACAAGGTGGGCATTTTTGTGCATGTCTGTATTTATTTAGAGGTGGAGGTATAACAGCCCCATTAATCAGATAGTTGGTAGGGGTTCTTCCTGAGACTGAACCTGTTACTGCTCATGCAGTATACTTCTGTGTGCAGAAAGAAAGGATTGTCAGCCCTGGTGTGCTTGTTGTAGTTTGACTAGTGACTTAAATAGTATCTTAAAGTCAAAGTGGTCAGTAGCACCAGAATGTGTCAGAACTGTAGTCAGTTTCTCATATGTGACTGTTGTTTTTATTACTACCCTAAATGCACGTATTAAGAAAAATTGGAGACACTGAACTGCCCCTCACTGTGAGGGTGAATATGTGTGTCCTGTGACCTGTCCAGGGTCCCTCCCCAACCTTCACCCCATGTGCGCTGTAATAGGCACCATCAGGTGCCTACAACAACAGTGGGTATGAAGTAGATGTGTATGGGTAGTTTTATATAAATGGTTATGGGGTGGTGCTTGTACAGTACCTGCTTTCTCTGTATAGAGGTCTGTTTGGATGCAGAGTCCCAGTCATTGTTGTGGGACTGTAATGTGAATTGCTTCAATGATAGCAATTTCATACAAAATTTCTGCATGTCAAGGGCTACATTTTCTGATACCGTTTTCTGTACATGTAGACACTGTGCTGCCAAAGTGACGATGTTATAGTGTTCAGAATAATGTTTTTTTAGACTTGATAGTGATCTAAGTTAGAGTCACATATAAAAGGGTCCTGAATCTGATTTGAAGAGGGTTAGGGTTAGAGATGCGATATTTTATTTGTTTTTAGGATTCAAGATACTTATCCCAAGTACAATAACACAAAAGTGCTATAATAAATGCACAATATAAAACACAATTAAAACAAACATTACTAACATCATCTAAAATGGTAAATAAGGTAAAAGCTTTTATACTTTGTGTCTGGTGTTGTCAAAGAAATCTACAAAATTTGAATAACACACAATATTGTAAACAGCTCAATAAATTGAATAGAAAGCATAAAGACAGTTGGGACTGAACATTGTGTTTGGTGGGAGGAGAGATGCTAGGGGGAGGGGGTAGTGTCCGTTTATAACTCACTCCGCCTGTGGGGAGAAAACTGCGCAGCATTTTGGCTGACTTAGCATGGAGCCTTTCCCTGATTTCCCTGATGACAGTAGGAAAAAAAATGGTGACAAGGATGGTGTCTCTGCCAATGCCAAGCGTAGGCAACAGTGGTTGAAAATCTCCTTCCATGAGCAGAGGGGGCACCGATGGTCTTGCATATTTTACTATCCTGTGGAGCTGTTGCTTCTCCGCTGCCTTGCAGTTCCTGAACCGGGAGGTGAGGCCATTTGTCAGTAGTGGTTTTACAGTACCTCTGTAGAAGGCGGTGAGATGCTGGATCGGGAGGCCTGCCTTCTCATTTCTCTGGTGACTTTACTGTAGATTTGCTTGGGCTTCCTCCAAGTAGGGTAGGGACTTAATCTTGGATCCAGTGCTGTGGTTCTGTGCAGATAGTCCTAAAGTATAGAGGTCCCTTATCTGACCTCCAGGTCATTATATACCCAAAAGAAGTGGTAACGTGATAACTCGAACACCGCTTGAATTTGAATTTTGTTATTTGGCAGACAGATTCATTACTTGTAGGGGAAGAACTAATTCAATTTTCATGCATTTCAGATTGTAGGTTTGGCCACAAGGGGCAGCACTTTGGTGAATAATTACATTTGTGCTTATATCTCCAGAACTATTAAGATAAGTTTTACTATTAGTCAAACTTGATGCAAATGAACCAACGCAGATTTTTCAATCGTGCCTCAGGGCGTTCAGAGACATCTATCGCATTTGGTGCCGAATTCACAGGTCAAGTCTGGGATTGCTGCCTTGGCATCTTTTATGATGAAGCTGTCCTCACTCAGTGTCATGGATTTTAGTATCATCCTCTGCAGAGGGAGGATCATGGACGCTGATGGGAATTTTTCTGTGCTCATGAGGGTTGTCACATTCTTTAGAGCAGTGGTCCCCAACCCCCTGGGCTGTGGACTGCTACTGGTCCGTGGATCAGTTGGTACCGGGCCGCACAAGAAATAATTAATTATTTCTGCTTTATGTAATGTCTGATTCCAGACAATCTTTTATTTTGAAATGCCTTTTATTTTGATTCTCCCGGTTGCGTCTGACGCTCGTTTCACCCTACGCAAAAAAGACAAAAGGGGCCCTGTGCGATTTCGAAAGGAGTGCTCATGCACATGCCCCCCTACCCCCCCACCCCCCACCTGGCAGCGCTAACCGACGGTCGGGGGGGCCCTCTCTCTCCACCTCCTCTCTTCCACCGCCCCCCCCCTTAATTAGGTCCTCTGCCAGTTTTGCCTCACTGTAAAAACAATGTCCTTGAGATGTTTCTTAACATCCTTGTTAATCAGAGCAGAGTAGATGGCAGCCTGCTGTTCCAAATAACGCTCCAGCATGTCATGCATCGTTTTCTAGGAGGTTGGGACATCATTATGAACTGGCAATTCCACCTTCCTTTTTGGCATTTAAGGCATGGGTGGCTGTTGTGCTCTGATGGAAAAATGTTACCACCTTAGTCTTCCCCTGGAGTTGGGATACCTGCATTCTTGGCTGCAAGATTAACTGTGTGCGCAAAGCAGCCAATTTGTGGATCCAGTCCAGTTGTTGCATTGACTGCATTCACAGCTTTTTGCATTGTTTGTAGTGACAGGGATTGTGCTGCTGTCCGACTGCAACTTGCATTCTGTCACTGCCTCTGTGCTTCTAAGAGATGAGACTTGAGAGACTTGGTTGGTTCTCATAAAGGGGATGTGTCTGTTAAGCAGAGCTTTTCATCCCCCAGTGACTGTCCATGTAATGGTTAGTCACAGTCAGAAAATCTTCTGCTGCTCTAGAGGTCCATCCATCAGTAGTAACACACATGCTGATTTCCTCATAAAGTGTGGGAATTATTTTGTTGCTCAAGTGTTTGGGAGGGGCATTTATATGATTGGTTGAGTGCTTTTATCATACATCAAAATCCTGCATCATCAACCACTGCATAAGGTTGTGTGTGTGATGAAATAACCCAGTGCTTTCATTATGCCCTTCACCCTTTCTGACCTGTCATTGTCAAGGGCCATTTATGCTCTACGCAGATAGTGTTTACACGCAAACCTGGACTTGTATAGAGCATAAATATTCCCATACGAATCTACCATTGGTCTGGTAGTTGAGCAACATCCACTGGGAGACAGTAGTGGGTTGACTGCTGGGTCTAAGGTCGAATTTGCTCACAAAAAACGATGGGATCAATCGAAGAAGCTGTACTTATAAATACTCTCTGTAAGAGATCCAAAGAAAGGCAGCACAGGAGATGGCAAGGTTAAATACATTGTGGCATGAGGGTTGTTGTCTTTCTTCTTTGTTCCTTTCCTGCCTCTCAGTGCTACAGCGCCCCCTCCATTTCTGGTGGGATATCCTGTATCATGGCTATCAAAGTATTTGTAAGCCTGCTATGAACAGACTAAATTGCGCACGAAACCACACAAGGCGGGTGGATGGTGCTATCTGCATAGAGAATAAATGGGCCTAAGGCCGGATTAAAAGCTGTGTGTTTACGTCCCCCACAAAGATTAATTTACGGCAGTGCTAGGGCAGCGTGGATGTCAACAACATCACAGAGGACACAGTGAAAACAGAATCCCAAGAGCAACTGGTGCCAAAAAGAGGGAACCCGGGATTCCATAGTTTGGCCTTGGTTTGGATTTAAAAACCCAGACACAGACAGACAACATTAATTTGCGAAACATGCATGAAAAGAAAAGTATACAGCAAATAAGAAATTGACATGTATTTCATATGATTTTAATAAATAATACTATATATAGGATATCAAATGCACGACATTATATGGTTTATATGTATGGTTTTATTTGCTGCTCCAAACTTTGTAAATGTAAATGTTGTGGATGCTTGTGGTCCTTCCACGCTGCGGCTGGTACCTCCAGCCACTGAGCAGCTCGTCTCCAAGCTTCAAGACGAGCTCCAAGCTGACGTTCCTAAGAGCAAGGCAAATGGTCAAAATGTGCTCTGCTGGCGTGGTCCAAAGTCTCTCTGCGCCATGAGCTGTCCCATGTTGCTCAGTCTGTTGTCACTCACTCTGATCCCTCCAGCTGCTGTTGACTGCCACACTCCCTCATGCTGCACTGTACCTGTGTCCCCTGAGTATAGGCTATAAAATGCCCCAAAAAAGCTTTGACCAGGTTAATGTGCTATGAGGAATTGCAGGACAATGGTTTATCAATGTAGTGGGACATAAACGGAGTACTCAAGGCTTGTAAATCACCAAACGTCACTGGAACACATTAAAAAAAAATGTTGATTATCACTCAACACAAAGCATGTAAGTCAGTTTAAAATATTAACAGGTCACAGATGTAAATATAGTTTTTCATTTCAGGTCCTGATTGTGTCAACAATGCATTATAGATTTTTAAATGGCTATATTTTTGACCATCGGCTTATTAATGTAGTGCTTAACTGTCCACATATGTATCCAACAGAAATGTGTATTTCTGACTAGTCACACTGATTATCACATTCTCCTTTTCCTACTTGACTATCTTATGGTTCAGATGTTTGGTGACTTCAGCTGCTGTGTTCTTTCCATTTGGAACACCATGTGATATTACTGACATTGTGAAAAAAATTGTGTAGACTATGACCCAGAATTTTCACCAGAGGCCTCAGCAATGTAGTTTAGTGCTGTCCTCGGTCCAGCATTAATCCCCACCAGGAGCATTAAGGCAGCAGCACGGAGCCTTGCAAGCCCAGCTGATTTTGCATGATTCCTACCAAACATAGGCGAGACTGTAATAAAGGAAAGGAGATGAGGAAAAGAAAGGAATAAAGGAAACAATAGCAAACAATAGTTTATTTTGCCTCTCAGATGTTGACTAGCCCTTTACTTTGCGTTTTTCCACTTTGAAAAATTAGTTGCATTCATGGTGAAAATCAGCAATGTAACCCACAGACCATTTGGCTTCTGACCTGGTGGTCTGGTGCAGTCCAAAAAAAAAATCAAGCCTTGATTTTTGGACTGTATTCCACCACACTTTACTGGTTGTCCCTTCACTTGACTAGCTCAGGGTGGGTTAGGGTTAGGGTTAGCCCTAACCTAGGGTTTGCCCTTTAAAACCCTGGGCTGTTTCAAGTGTCAAACACACTGTTAAGGCATACATTACAAGTGTAATTATGTCACGCATGAGTCTTGCGTTGCACAAGGGAATTAATCATTTGAAAATGTGTTTGTGACGTCATCCTCAACGCGACACTGCTGGCCGTCGGTTGAAAGTAATGGGGGGGGGGGGGGGGGGGGGGAAATCAACAATACGCACATAATGGAAGAAATCGAGGGCATAATTTTTATCCTGTGTATGTGGCTGTTTGCCACAGCAAACCAAATACTATGGAAAAATAAATAGTTTGGGAAATACTACAGAGATCAGGCAACGAAATGATTTGGTTGTACAGTGTCACAAGGTATGTACTTAAGACTGTACCCTGTCCAACTTCACTGTGGGAGGAAAGTAACTGTTACACCGGCTCACCAATAGACGTAATGGGCCGGTGATAAAAAACTTTGTGGCACCGAAATCTGCGTTATCCCCGGTCCCAGTACTACCGTTAATGTCGGCACCGGTTCCGTCATGGTACCGGTTATCGATACCCATCCCTAATGGGGGTTGCTTGGAACACGTCCTCCTGCCAGATAGGAGGAGTTGGAAGCAGTTCGGACTAGGGTTGGGTACTATTGGAACTGGTACAGTGCCAATAACTCTTTAGTTGAGAATTGGTACGAGAATGCAGTGGTACCTGTTTCTGGTACTCTGTGTGTGTGTGTGTGGTAGTTGAAGGTGTTTCGCTTGTGAAAAAGAAAAAATGGCGTCAAACTGAATTTTGTAGTCTTCTTCTGAAACAAGGATTCTGTTCACATGGAGGGTGTCCACTGTTGTAAAGAGCAACATCCCTTAAACCAGAAATGTTCAGCTGACGTTAGGCTCTGTGGCGAGGTAAAGCAGCCTCATCGGCATTGATGAATGGACTGACCATTATCTCTTACACTATAATTTTGCCATATGGGGCAGAGAATATATTTTCCACCACAGGGGTGTCACAGGGGTCAGTGCTGGGTTCCCCTCTTTTAGCAGTATACTCCACCTCATTGGGTCCTGTCACCCACTCGCATGACCTCTCGTACCATTGCTGTGTGGATGACAACCAACTCTACTTGTCCTGTGGCCCTTCCTCCCTCTGCCCAGTTAGAGCTGCAAGAAATCTGGGATGTTTAAAGATGATCAGCTCTCCCTCACAGATCACATTGCAGCAGTCTCGTGGGCATGTCCCTTTGCTCTCCACGACATTTTGGAATGACTCAGTGCTGTGACCCAACTCCTTGTTCAGGCAATGGTCACCTCCCACTCAATTACCGCAATTCTCTTCCGGTAGACCTTCCCTTATGTTTCACAAAACCTCTACAGAGTGATCTCTGGGTCTGCTTCCACTCACCTGAATTCCATCATTCATGCTTGTACTCCTTCTCAAGTACTACGTTCAACCCAAGAAGGCCGTCTGGCACTGCCATCCCTATGCAAGGCAGTCACAGTCCAGACTACCTACCTGTATGGTACTGCCACCCTAGGTGGTGGAACAAACTTCTGAATACTGTTCTAACTTGTCTTCCTATCTTCCAATCTGGCTTCATCTTATCTTTCCTATCTACCCCAGCTATGCCCTCTTGTTGCACTATATGTTCCTCAACTGTAATGCCGAATGGACTGCCAAATGAGTAAATATAAATGGTCCATTCCCCGGTATACATTAACCTTTGTATAAGTGCCAGGCAAGAGCGTCATTGGTCAGAGTGTGTTGTTTCCCCTGCTTTGTCCTCCCTGCGGGAAGCAGAATACTAAAGCCTCCGGTATACTTCCGCGAAATATGTCTCCGCAACGTCTCATGTGCAGCCAAAAAATTTTCAAGACTTTGCGAACGTCAGGCGACATTTGCGTGTCCGCATGTGCCAAACTGAATTCACCACAGCATAAAGTGGAGTTCTCACCAGGTTAAGCCCTGTAGAGAACAGGGAGGAACTCGTTGGAGCTATCATCGTACAGCTATTTTAACGTCGTCTTTGTTTCCATGTTAAAGTGTAGCACAGTGGACTTTGTTTATGTTCCTGCCTCTTCTTCATCTTGTGGCCAGGGGTAGGACAAGCCTGTGTACAGAACTTTACTGGATGGGATATTCCTGATATTTACCTTTGTACATCGTTTTGTATGTTACCATCCATGTTCACATACAGCAAGTTACATTACATTCGGTGGTCTCAAAGTTCACCAGAGAGGTACATCTGGCTTGAAAATGTACACGGACCCCTACCCCCATCTGTACAAAACCCTCCCACCATGGTCTCCTAAAATCCTGTGGGATTTTTTTCAGAGTGACGCAGGAAGTCTTTTTTGCCTGTGGCCATCAGACTTTTCAACTAGTCCATTGGATTGTCACTTCCAGAGTCAAGACTGGCCCACCTCAGCAAAATGTATCTCGTTTATCACCATATACCGTCTATATATATATATATACATACCGTAAGTGCAATGTGTGTGAAAAGCTCACTCCTCCAGTTAATACAGTCAGGAGAGCGTCAGTGCGGTCAAACTTTCTATCTCTCTAGATATTAAAAAAGAGACTGTTCTAATCTAATAATGATATTGATCTTCATATTCCCCTGTTTCTATTGACAGATGCCACCCACATCATCCTGGATAACTGGAGTCCTCATATGCCCAGGAAAAGGTCAGTCTTTCATTTTCAATCATGTTGTGTATAAATATATGGTATGCTATGTATAAGTATATGGTAATGCAGGAAGACTTCTAGAATTCTATGTTTTTTGTGTTTTCAGGATTGGGTAAAACATAAGACTGCAGTCCTTGCAGAGAATGGCAAATGGGTGGGAGTCTTACTTCCATAACCTTCCATCTCTGTCCATGGATCCAAGCACTTTGAGAAAGACATCAGAGTCAGAGGATCTTTCTCAACATATTGAGGACTTAATTGGACAACATGATTTCCCCGATACCGTGGATTCCCATGAAGCCCCTTCAACAAACGCAGATCCGAACACAAACTACTACTCAAATCCTTGTACTGGAAATTCCTCCTTAGACTGTGTTTATCAAAGCTACTACAAAGAAACTCCCTGGCAAGCAGATGGAGGACAGGTAGAAAAGGATTACTTACCAGGATGTGGAAATGGTGATGTAGACTTTGCTGCAGACGGAATATCAACACCGGAGTCTTTTCCCGTGTCTTTTGATGCAGACTTGCAAGGATTTAAGCAAGACTGTGGAATTCTATCTACATCATTTCTGGAGGCCTACTCGGATGTCAGTAGCTGCTCTGATACAGGTGTTTGTGACACAAGGCCTTCTTGTAAATTTCTATCAAGTAATTTAGTTTCAGAACCAAAAATGTCAGTTTCATCCGAATGTCTTTTAACTGACTCTGAAAATATGGCTAATGCAACAGAGGTTTCATCTCCTGACATGTCAGAAACAAGTCCAACAAATAAGAAATCTGGAGAAAATGTTGTTGAATGTTCACAAGACAAAATGTCAAGTCCAAATAACATCTTGATATGTGGTAATGAAAACTTAACTATTGATGAAGGTGTGAAGTACCGAGATGAAACCAAGCCAGAAGAGATGACCACAACTGCTCCAGATAACATCAGCTTTGCCAACGAGCAAGGTTGCTTAGATGAAAACAAAGTGCAGGACAAAAATGAAATCCTAAAAGGGGAAGGAAAAGAATTAGGTACATTAGAAAATGACAATATTCCTCAACAGACATTGTTAAATATCAACTCAGCAAATGGTCAAGAAAAGTGTTTGAAAACCAACTGTCACCAGACCACTGAGCTATATGCTTCTAAACCAACAGATTCATGCAGTCTTGAGTGTACAAATACCTTGAATAGTCTTGAAATGGGGACAGTCATTGAAACTGACCATCAACAGAAGACTGAGCCAAATGCTTCAAAAGCATCAGATTCATGTGTAGAGGGGTTTACAAGTACCTTGAACAGGGACAGTCATGATCTTGAATCATCCTGTTCACAGCCCTCTGAGAATCCATGTGACAAAACTGTTGCTAAGGACAATATTTGTCCAAGCCCTGCCGTAACGAGTGGCGATCTTTCAAATGATTCCATTGGTAACAATGAACAAAATAGTGAAAGTAATTCGGAAGCGTGCCTGGAGCCAAATGGCACCAACAAAGATGCCATTCACTGTCTGGAAAAATATGAATCAGAGGAATCGAATGCCACTTTTCCACATTTGTCTTCTAATTGCTCTGGTGTTACTAGTGACACACTTTCAGTTGTTTGTGGTAAGGGAGATACTGTTGGCGATGTAGACCCATGCTTTCCATCAAATGGCAACGGTGCAGAAATAAATCCCTGTCTGGAAAAGGAATTGATAAGTCCAGAGGAAAACGTAACTACACCTTCCTCTCCAGATGACGAACAGACACAGCATCATAGTTCAGTTGCCCTTGAAACAGAAAGCCTAACTGGAGATTGTGCTGAAAATGAAAGAGAGCCATTTGAAGATGTTGAGACATCTATGGAAAAGCCACATCTTGATCTCCCCTATGGTGAGCCTTTGTCAAGAGATGACTCTTCATGTAGCAGTGATGATATTAAAGTTGGCACAAGTCAATTTGAAGACCCCTCCACGGACATGTCTGAGAGTAATGACCGGAATCACACGGAAGCACTGCAACTAAATTCGAATGAAAACTTGAGAAAGCAGCTGCAGCCTGTTGTAGTATTGAGAACAGGGTCAGTCAATGGTATGAGTGACTCATACATTTGTGGCAGTTGTCAATACACAACTCATGCTGTTGATCAACTAATTGAGCACCACCATTGTTGCCACTTAGTGCATGTCCAAGTTTCCATGCCTTGCAGTCTCTACCAAAGTGAGAAACCTTTGTGTGGTGTGACTAAAAACGCTCATCTCCTTCCTGAGTCCAGCGAACTGGAAACAAAACACCATTCCCGCCACCGGTGCCTCAAGTGCAGACTAACGTTTTCAAAAATGAATCACTATGTGAGACATATGCGGGCTCATACTGGCAAAACACCCTTTCAGTGCGATGGATGTGGAAGTTATTTTTCACAGTCTTGTTCCCTTAACAGACACCTGCGTGTACCTGGCAGATGCAAGCACCAAAAATCTCCGGTTGCAAAGTCTGATGATAGTTCCAATAGTGAAACAGAACTATCACAACCAAAGGACACGGTACAAAACAAACCAAATGCAAACTTTCCCAAATGTTTCGTAAAGCTTGTGGACATCTCCAAAACAAACCTGTGGAATGGTATTAAAAGTTTGCCAACTTCACAGAGGGACAAAGTTGTAGAAATGGAAAAGATCAGGGCCGCTTCCCCAAGTCAGACCAGCACAATACCTGGGGATAAGGAAAGTCAACAAGACGAGAAAGAGACGGATGGAAAATATAAGTGTCCTCTTTGTCCACGGCTTTTCAAGTACTCGTACAACAGAACTCGACATTTGCGTTTCTGTATCAAAGATTCAATAAGTGCTGAGAAGGGAAAAAATGCAGGCAGATATCATTGTCCATTGTGTCACTCAAAGTTCACTTTATCATCAAACCGACATCGACACATCTACACTCTATGCTTCAGAGAGTTTGTGAAACGGTTTTCAAAGGAAAAGATAATGAATTCCATGCCTGTCGTGAAGGAGAAGAACAGTGAAAATGAGCAAGCAACACAGTCGAAAGCAAATGAACCAAAAATCTTGGGAACTGTGCAGATGGACGGAGAGCAAAGACAAGCACGTAAAGCTCCAGTAGCTTCAAAGACTGCGCCACGGTTCAAATGCAATCTTTGTCCAGCAGTTTTTTACCATTCTTCTGGAAAGTACAGGCACAAGAAAAAACATGAGCTATTTAAACTCACTGGCAAACGCTTTAGATACAGGAATTCAGTCTCTACATTTTCAACAGCAGCAACTTCAAAACGTACCCTGACTGAAGACAGTAAAGACAATCTGAAATTAACCGAAGGAAATGTCAGTCTTTCCCTGAACTGTCATTTCTGTGGAAAATGTTTCGGCACATCAAACTCTCTGAAGAAACATGAGTACACTCACAAAGGAGAAAACCCATACCGGTGTTTGCAATGTGGAAAAAGGTTTGCAAAACGTGGCCATCTGACAAATCATCTCACTGTTCACCGGAGGAAGATACAGTGCACTGTCTGCAAAAAGATTCTTCCAAGTATTTCAAAATTGATCCAGCACCGAAGGCTGCATCTTAAAAAGGGAAAACTTAAATGCCCAGACTGCAATCTGCAGTTTGCGCAACCTACGCATTTACTCAAGCATCTAGAGCACCACAAAAAAGGAAGCAACGAACAGGCTGAATTAAAACCGCTACAGTGTTTCTTTTGCAAAGAAATGTTTAATACTGAAAAAGTACTAAGAAAGCATTGTCTGACACATCTGTCTGAATCCTCATCATCACAGTGTCCCTTTTGTGACTTCAAGTCCAGCAGTCAACGCTATTTGCTGTGCCATATGACCAAACATACAAGAGTGAGCCAACCACTACCCTGCCCCACCTGTGGAAAACAGTTTCACAGTAGGACGTATTATAAACTTCACATTAAGAAGTGTCAGTCTGTTTCAGCCAGACCTCATCAAGCAAGTCAGCTATCAGAGTCAAAGATAACGGAGACATCTGAGACCATGACATTGGGGACAAAAAAGCTTAAGACTTTCAAATGTACCTACTGCTCACGACAGTTCACAAAAAGAGTTCGCTGGAAAAATCATCTCAGTGGCCATAAGGCAAACACTCTTCTTCTCTGCACAAGATGTGGACAATACTGGGGAAGGACAAAATTAAGTCAGCATCAAAAGACCTGCATCAAGGTGGAGCCCAGCACTGTCCTTTCATCTCACGATGACAATTTAACCGAGAAAACCTCTCAAGATACTGAGAATGTCCAAAAAGTACAGAAAGTCCAGTCGAGTGAAACACAAATGCTTCCACATAAATGCCGTCACTGCCCACAGAAGTTCAGGTATAGATCCTTGCTCTTGCGACATCTTGTTTCACACACTGGTGTTCAACCCTATGCATGTACGCACTGTGGCTACAGATTTAGAAGTCAGACAAAGTGTTTACAGCATGAGGCTTGCTGTGTCAATGCCTTGAAAGAGCGACAGTCCATGGTTGAAGGAGGTGAAACAAAGCAGTTGTCAAGTAGGCCCATAGCGAAGGAGGTGGGGCAGAAGTCCCAAGCAGAAGCTGAGTACAAGTGCAAATTCTGTACCAAGACATTCATGAAAGCACGAAACCTGAGACGTCACATTTTAACTCATAACGAAGTGAAGCCATATCGCTGTAAAGCCTGTGACAGCTGCTTTTCCAGATACGATCACCTGAAATTCCATCAGATTCACTGTAAAGGGAGGAGAGCACGACTGGAAGTCTGTATTCCAAAAATCAGTTTGGATGATGTAGGAACAGGCTGGCAAACTCGCTTTCGTACCACACCTACTGAAAAAGAGCAGACATTTGATTGTGAAGCCTGTTCAAGGAGTTTTTCAACTCGGTCCAATCTTGCCAGACATAACACCCTGTTCCATATTAAAAAGTTATTCAAGTGCACGGGCTGTGGCTCAGCATTCAGTCAGGAAAAGTCTCTGAAAGATCACAGAAGGAAGAAGAAATGCACCAAGGTTGTCAAGCAAATGAATGACTGTTCATCACTTGGAACTAATGAATCAACAAAAACTATAGAGAGTCTCCGTGAGACGAGGGCTTTCATTCTTCAGAGGTTACGGCCCAAATTGCCGAAGAAGTATAAATATATGTGCACTTATTGCCCTCGTGCATTTACACACCGCTACCAATTATCTGTTCATCTCCGTCTGCACACAGGAGAGAGGCCATATGCTTGTGATGGTTGTGGTCAACGATTTATCAGGAAGGATTACGTGCAGCGTCATCTCCCAAAATGCTCCAGGGAACTAAAGCAACAAAAAGTGTTATGTGACAGATGTGGAGGCTTTTTTCTGCTATCAAAGCTTGAACATCACAAACAAAGCTGTGTTTCAGCAACCAGCTTATCCAAGCCCACAGCTTCCCAAAGCCAACAGTCACCACCTTATAACCCACCTAAAGGCTTTTCTTGTGCATACTGCAGTTCCCGTTTTTTGCTTTTTTCGCAGCTCCAAGAGCATTTCTTAAATTCGCACAAAATGGAAACTATGAGTCCCCCAGTGGCTTCTGCTCCCTTGCAACACCATTTGTCAAAGATGACAAACATTAAAGAGGAGCGTTTGGATGATGACAGCTGTGAAAAACGTCCTACCGATGGCACTAATGTCACATGTGATCTCGAAACAGCTCTTAAGAGTGAGAGGCCCAGACCATTTACTTGTCCAGAGTGTGGTTTAAATTTCATGAGTAAAGCAGGACTAAGTGGTCATCTACGCACACACAAAATGAAGCATACCTTTTCTTGTAAAACATGCGGTAGAGGCTTCTGGAACAAAAATCTTCTCCGTAATCACTACAGAAAATGTAGGTTTGAAAATAAGTCTGAAACTAAGCAAACCCAACAATTGGAACTTCCCTTGAAAGCTGAGATTGACTTTGCGCTAAATGACTCTGTTTTAGTGTTCAATGAAGGGTCCAAAACAACTGGCACTGGCGTTTTGCAGACCAATTTCTCATGCAAAGAGGAACTTTTGAATGAGATACCCCAAAATTCAGAAGCAAGTGAAATGTGTGACGGTTCAAGTCAAGTGAAAAAACCTGTTCAATACCAATGCTCAGAGTGTGACAGGAGCTTCACAGATGGGTTGATGCTCATTAGTCACCTTGAAGACCATGGAAGACAGGAGCTAGAGAAAAAGAGGAATACTTGTTCTCAGTGCGGGCGTGTATTTGCTACTCAAGCAAAGCTTGAAAATCACATGAAAGTGCATGAAAATAGACAATACTCTTGCCCTGACTGCTCGAAGATTGTTCACAGCTTATCAGAACTTAACATGCACAGACTTTGTCATGACCCAACTAAACCATATCCTTGCAGACTGTGTAATCAGAGGTTTTCTACAAAGCCATCGTTAAGTTGTCATTACAGCAAAGACCATCCAGCAAGTGTATATACCTGTCGTGTCTGTAAAAAGACCTATGCAGTCAAAAAGTCACTGGCGAGACACTTTAGAAAATGGCATAAAAATGAATTGAGGAATCAAGACAGCATTGCACTGGAAAGGAGTTTTGCTGGACAATCCACCAGTGAAATTGGCACCGCTCGTGAAAGTGATGAGGAAGAATATAACAGCAGTGAGGACAGTGACTCAGACTCTGCACCATACTTCCCTTGCCATGTGTGTGGGAAGACATTTCCAACATCAGAAAGTCTGGAGGATCATCAGAGGTGTCACCTTGGTGAAAAACCACACGAATGTGCAGAATGCGGCAGGTGTTTCTTCCAAGCATCTCAGTTGCAGCAACATCAACGAATGCACAAGTCAGAATTTCAGTGTCAGGTATGCGGCAGGGGTTTCGTGTCATTATTTGCACTTCGTAAGCATAAGCATTCACATGGGAAGAGCCGTCCCTACCGCTGCTCTAAATGCGATCTCAGTTTCACTGGCCCCTCACAGTTAGCAGAACACATGACAACCCACCGCGAAGAGAACTTTCCATGCGACATATGCAATCAAGTGTTTCTCTCCAAGAGTAGTAGAGCTGAGCATCGCAAAAGCCATTTAAGTGACCATCAGTACTCTGCTCTTTCAAGGAAAAGTTCTGCGCCTTCTGACACCAAATCCCCTGGCAATAACGAACTTAAATACCGATGTGGTGTTTGCAGTGACCGTTTCAGAGACCCGGAAGAACTCTCAGAGCATGGTTGCCTCGCAGCTAGAGAGCGTCCCTTCTCATGTAAGGTCTGTGATAAACATTTTCTGGATCCGTCCCACCTGAGAAAACACAAGACCACCCATCAGCGTTCTTGGTCTAGCCGCGAATATCACTGCAATTACTGCAACAGTCGTTTTTTCTCTTCTCAGCAGTTCCTCAGTCATCTGCATAGCCATGATATTCCCGCGAACTGCAATAGTGACGGAAAAGCAAAAGCTCCTACACATGGTTTCATATGCCCCGTTTGTCATCAGCGTTTTGCAACTGCTGTAGAATTGATTGTTCACTTTCCCACACATCCTGCCGGTCCATTTGAATGCAAAATATGTAAATTGAGATTCCCAACTGAACGTAAACTTCACGAACACAAGAGCAATCACGGGACATCAGCTACTGCACTGGATTGCGAAGACTGTGGCAAAAGTTTTTCAGGAAGCGAGGCTTTTCTTCAGCACCATTGTTCCAAGCAACAGCATACTGTGACGGTGAATGAACACCCGAATCCACCTGCTAAAACATCCCCTCCAACCAAACACTCACCAGGAGAGGAGGAGGAGATAGATGTTACAGGAGAGGACCTTTACACTTGCCTTGCTTGCTCTTTAAGGTTCCCATCAAAAAGCAGTTTCCTGGAGCATCAGAATAAACGGCACTCGAGTGACAAGCTATTCCACTGTAAAAATTGTCTGAAAGGGTTTGCTTTGAGGCGGTACCTTAGACAACATGAAAAAAAGCACTGTCCGAAAAGCACGGCTGTGCCAGACGTGAACACGCATGGTCAGACCCCGGCTGCCACAGACAAAGCTCTCACTTCGCCAACGCGAATGCAGGCTATAAAAGACAACGGATGTTATCGGTGTGATATGTGCTACAGGTCATTTCATCAGTTTGCACATCTGAAGCGGCACCAAGAAAGTCACGTTGGCCAAATAGTGTATGAATGCACTGAATGTGACAAAGCCTTTGCTTATCCTGACCTACTGGAAAAACATCAACAGTTTCATGCTGGGTCTTCTCAGTAACAGTTATTACTTTTCCTCCCATTGAGGAGTTAAAACTAATGGAACTTTAAATCTCTTATGCCTTACTGCAGAATGTGTACCTCCTCTTGTTGTTCCCATTTTGTCTTTCTTGCTCTGGTCGCAATCTTACAAAGCTGTCAACATGACGGGGCATCTCATGGTTTGTATTTACATTGTATATATTTGTAGTTCTATTGGATTTTGTATACTAAGGTTTCCTGACAGTGTTTGTAAATCAATGATGTATTTGTTAAAAACTGTTTGGTGAGAAACAGACAAAGCATGGAGGATCAATGTCAGTAAATTGAGGATAAATCCTTGAGTGTTCATGGGTCACAAATACCGTTTCTTATTTTTGATGTTATTTTGAAATAGATTCTAGTTTTGTTTTGTTTATGATGAAGATGGAGGCACCAAGGTGATTTTAATTAATAGGTATTTTCAATTACTTCAATTACATGCTATAGATATTCAGTTGCTTATGTTCCTCCCCGTTTCTCTCATAGGTTTTTGATATTGATATGCATCTTGTTCATAGTTGTAAAGATGTTTTAATTGCATATTTTTTTTCTCCAACTGAAGATGTTACTTTCTTATTAAACCTGAGTTGATGCATTCAGTAAAGGATTTAAGTCAACTAGAAACTGAGTCTGTATTTTCTTTCTCATGTTTTAAATCAGCTTTCATAACGAAAGGCTGTGTAAAATCTTAAAATTGGCTTGAATTAGATTTTTATGGAACAAGCTCATATTTGCTGAACATACAAATCATTGTGGTAGGTCCGCAAATAATAGACTAATATTCTCACACCTAAAAACAGGATTGTGAAACGGTTTATAAAATAGCATCTGAGGTCTTTCAGATGAAGCCAGTGTTCTAGTTGCTATGTTGGCACAGAAGAACAAGAATACCAACTCTATTCATTGTTGGTCACCTTTTTATAAGAGACGTAATTGTGCATTTCTAGCTGAAAAGGGCTGGTACCAACAAAGCCAGAGAACCAAGAACCTAGAAATGGGATGCATGAGATGTGTGTCAAGTCTGGGAAGGTAAGCAACATATATGTTGTTGCTGAATACTGAAAATAGAAACATGCACACCCTGGTGTAAGTGTCGTAAGCCAGAAAGTTCCTTTGTCAAGATCAGATGTTGGTAATGCAGAAGGGGGTTTAGTACAAGACTTGCAGAAGTAAAAATGTATATGAATATGATAATCTGTTATCTTACCTGCTTTGCACCCAGTGTTGCTGCAGGGGGGAGGCAGGGTATACATCCTGGACAGGTCTTCAGTATATCACAGGACACAGGCACACGAATGCACATACCGCTGATTCTCACATTCAAATATACTGTAGGGCAATTTCGAGTCTGCTAGTGGCTATGGATGTTTTAGACTGTTGTGGCAGAGTAGAGATAAACTCAAAATATATGGGGGAAAGATAGAAAGTTAACTCGTGCTTTGTAGCAACACTGAGATCTGCGTAGCCTGTTGGACTCACACTGAGAGCAACTTGAGCTGCCAATCATTTTCAATGTGCGCTGGCAACCAGGGGCGAGTGACGTGACTTGAACGGCTTGAGCGACTAGAAAGTTGAGCGGATCTTAACTTTATGCAAATTGGAAGCGGCACGACCGCAACGACAGCCAGTCACAAGCCAATCTGGCTGACGAGACGTCCCTGATTTCTGGGTAAATATACACAAGAGTGTACAAGAGGGACACATTTGCGCCGCCGCTTGAAGCCCCACCCCCTCAGTCACTTTCAGTGGCACGTAGAGCTGCCACAGATGACACGACCTGAGCGCTCACAGTCGCTCAAGTTGCTCTGAGTGTGAGTCCCACATAATGGCTTTCACCATTTCCCAGGCACTTACAATGGCTAGGGTTAGGGTTAGGGTTAGGGCAGGGGTAGGCAACCTGTTCCACAAAGAGCCGCTGTGGCTGCATGGTTTTTGTTCCAACCTGTCCATAGCACACAGATTGACCAATCAACTGTCTGAAGACTCAGATCAGTTGATTGAATAAGCCAAATCAGGTGCTGCCTGGTTGGAACAAAAACCTGCAGTCACAGCGGCTCTTTGTGGAACAGGTTGCCTACCCCTGGGTTAGGGTTAGATTTCACAAAGGTGAAATCCTGGTCACCTCTTGAAGGAGAAGTGAAATGTCTTCAAAAATCTATAAACTGATGGATATATGCATTTCAATTATACTTCATATCTGACACATATATTATGCTCTTAAGTTCACTACTTTATGGCTGACATATAGTGCACCTGTGTATGCACTGATGTTATGTTCACCACTTTGTATCTGGTACAAAGACAATTCACCTTGATAACCTGTAAGCCTTTTGTATGCAGTATTACTGGAAATGTGTTGTACTTTTGTGAGGGGCATGGTGACCCTGCGGTAAACAAATTCTTAAAGGACAGCGGAACAAGAAGCAGGATTTAGGTGAGGGCACTTGGATCCCAAACTGTGCCAGAATGTTCACAGAGAGGAAATAGGTTGGGTACTGTTCAGGGGAATTCATACCATATATGGAGACAACTCAAGACGCATTAAGGGAGGTCAATCATGAGATGCAGGATAGGGCTACCAAAATGTGCCAGATTCACATGAGAAGCAGGATGGCCAAAGAATTGATGTTGGAAAACAGGAACAGTTGTCTATCACAGGACCCAGCTTGGCTGTCACACATGAACCGGTAAAGTCAAGGATGGAGTCAGATGAGCAGGCCTATCAGAAGATTGGATTTTCAATAGCACACATACGCATGTGGAACAGTCACTATATTAAATATGGTGGGCAAGGGAGAGATAGTCAGACTTCTCAAACTGACAACACTGCTGGAGTTAGGGAAAGGAAGACTGGCCCAGAGCTCTGTATGCTCTTCACTTTTGCTGTTATTTTTTTGTTCTTAAGAATAAAACTGAGACCAAAAAATTCTCCTACTCTTCATGAAAGAATGCACAGGACTGGTTGAAGTTCAACAAAATCCAATTCCAACAATATACCACTCCTTGGATTACAATAACCTGAAGGAATGAAAATCTCCACAGATGTCATGCATGTTCAGAGTTGCCTCGGTAAGTACACAGTGTGCCATCATGGGTCTGTATTTCAATGGCTGTGTATCTTTGTTTATGAACCATTTGTTGTCTGATGTTGTTTGTTGCCACCTCCCCGCATGCTTCCTGTTTACTCTCATTTTAAGGAATAATAAAATGAACTAGAATATCCCAGGGAAAGAGAGAGGGAGAAAGCAAGATCAAGAGATAGATGGAGAAAGACACCAATGTATAGTGTATACTAGGCTGCCTTGAGGGACTCTGGAAGCACACTACATTCACTGGATGTAAAAATTAGATACCTCATCTCATAATTACAAGACTGGGATCTCATAATTACGACCAGAGATCTCAAGCGACATCCAGTACATCATACTGGCCCGTCCGCCTGAACAATCCTAATGACTTGAAATGCCTGCACAGTGTTAGCAGTAATATCCATACCATCCTCATGGTATGGATGGTAAATACTGAAACATTATCTACCAGTGTCTCAAATCAAGAAGGTAGTAAAAGCAGATGTAGCAGAAATTTCGGATAAATACTTGAGTGTTAAAGGTTCATCGAAATACCATTTCTTATTTTTGATGTTATTTTTAAATTAAAAAGATTCTAGTTTTGTTGATGTTTGAGGATGGAGGTGAATAGGGTTCTAATGAATAGGTCTTTTCACTCACTTAACATGTGCTATAGATCATTTTATCATATTCAGTTGCATATGTCCCTCCCCCATTTCTCTCATGGCTTGCATTTTTGATATTGATAAGCATCTTTTTCAAATAATATACAACTTGAAAGATGTTTTAATTGCGCATTCTTTTCTCAAACTTAAGATGTTACTTTCTTCATAAACCAGATTTTTGATGTGTTCAATAAAGGACTGAAGTCAACTATATACTGAGTCTGTTTTTTTCATGTGTTTTAAATCAGCTTTTGTATCAGAAAATGTTTATATTTGATAAATTTGATAGATTTTTTTGGAGTAAGCTCATATGTGCTGAACATACACATCACTGTGCTAGGTCAGGAAATAATTGACAGGTGCCCTAACCCCTCATCAATATTTTGAGTACATTCAAAATGATGAAGGTTGTCCAACAGAACTGAGACAACGTAGCAACAAGGTTGTTTTTACCTGCTCCTTGTTCTCTAGATAAAGGGAGCAATTGTGGCTCAGACAGTTAAGGCAAGCTATGTATGTGCTCCTTAGCTGTATCTCTCCAGTTACCACTTAGTTCTGGAAAGCAGCTCAGCTGCATTGTTACCAACAGATGTTAAGTCATATCATGAATGGAAACCTATGAATGGAAGACAAGACAGCCAAACGGCATAAAGCATTCCTGTGGTTGTAAGATTAACATGAGTGTGTATAGAAACAGACTAATATTCCCACACCTAAAGGGGATTGTAAAACAGCATGTAAATTGAAGGCTGAAAAATAAAATATAGGGTATAAAGCTAAATGGTTGTTGATGCGGAAGTTGGTTTAGTACAAGACTTGCAGAAGTAGAAATATATATGAATAAGATAATCTGTCATCTTACCTGCTCTGTACCCAGTGATGCTGCAAGGGGGAAGGCAGGCAATACATCCTGGACAGGTCTCTAGTTCACTACCACAGGGACCACGCTCACCTAGACCTTCCAACTGTTCTTTCAACCCTTGGTACTTTTCAACCTTTACGTGTTTCTTCTTTCTGATGTTGGCGTCAGCTGGTATTGCTTCTGCACTTTGTCAACCACCACGATGTCCGGTTGGTTAGCCAGGAGCTGTTTGTCAGTCTGAAAGCTGAGGTCCCACAGAACCTTGGCCCAGCTGTTTTCAGTCACCTTCTGTAGAATAGTCCATTGGGATTTGGGAGGTTTGAGCAGATTGGTCTTCAGTATTTCAGCCACCTGGTCGTGCCTCCTCATGTACACTGAGCAGGCTAGCATCTTACATCCTGCCACTATGTGCTGGACTGTCTCAGGGGCATCTAGGGCCTGTTCTTGTGTTACCATGATTAGTGCCTCTGTGTTAGTGCCTCAGCTCTTTCCAGCCACTGGTAGGTCTTCTCAACAGTTCCATCCATCCATCCATCTTCTTCTGCTTATCTGGGGCCGGGACGGCCAGACCTCCCTCTCCCTGGACACTTCCTCCAGCTCTTCAGGGAGGAACCCGAGGCATTCCCAGGCCAGCCAGGTGACATAGTCACTCCAGTGTGTCCTGGGTCTTCATCTGAGTCTCCTCCCAGTGGGACATGCCCGGAACACCTCCCTAGGGAGGCGTCCAGGAGGCACCCAATACAGATGCCCAAGCCACCTCAGCTGGCTCCTCTTGATGTGGAGGAGCCGCGGCTCTATTCCGTGCTCCTCCCGGGTGACAGAGCTCCTCACCCTATCTCTAAGGGAGCGCTCAGGGAGAGCTCATTTCGGCTGCTTGTGGCCGGGATCTTGTTCTTTTGGTCATGACCCAAGGTTCATGACCATAGTTGAGGGTAGGAATGGAGATTGACCGGTAAGTTGGGAGCTTCGCCTTTCGGCTCAGCTCTTTCTTCACCGCAACGGACTGCAGCACTGCAGCCGCTGCACCGATCCGCCTGTCAATATCGCACTCCATCCTTCTCCTGAACAAGACCCCGAGGTACTGCAACTCCTCCACCTGAGGCAGGGACTCTCCACTGACCTGAAGGGGGCAAGCCACATTTTTCCGGTCGAGAACCATGGCCTCGGACTTGGAGGTGCTGATTCTCGTCCCAGTTGCTTCACACTCGACTGCAAACCGCCGCCTTCTTGCCACCGCAACAGGCACTGGAGGTCTTACGGCCACAGCTTTGAACAGCCACATCTTCAATGGAGGTGGAGAACATTAAACAGCATCCACTCGGTATCCATGTCTCCAGCCTCCCTCGGGATTCAGGGGATCCCAGCAGACCGTCACAATGCGCATGGGTCTGCCAAGTCTGTCCAGCTTCCTCCCCTGCCAGCGGATCCAACTCACCACCAGGCGGTGATCAGTTGCCAGCTCAGCCCCTCTCTTTCGATGACACGACTACAGAGTTGATCATTGACCTCTGGCCTACGGTGTCTTGGTGCCACGTGCACTGATGGACACCAATATGCTTGAACATGGTGTTCGTTATGGACAAACTGTTACTCGTACAGAAGTCCCAGCTGAACGATGGAGTCTCCGGTAAGAGCACTTTCCAGTACTCCTCCCAGGGACTCCGAGAAGTCTGGGTACTCTGCACTGCTGTTCGGCCTGTAAGCAGAAACAGTTGCCCCCCACCTGAAGGCGGAGGGATGCGACCCTCTCATTCTGCAGGGAGAACTCCAACACATGATGGCTGAACTGGGAAGCTATAAGCAAGCAAGCCTCACCGTGGGCAACTTCAGAGTAATAGAGTCCAACCCCTCTCGAGGAGTTGGGTTCCAGAGCCCAGACTGTGTGTGGAGGTGAGCCTGTTTCTAGCCGGTACCGCTCCACCTCCTGCACAAGCTCAGGCTCTTTCGCCCCCAGTGAGGTGACATTCCATGTACCCATAGCTAGACTTCTTGTCCTGGGATTGGTCCGTTGGGGCCCCTGCTCACAACTGCCACCCAGTTCATACTGCACCGCACCCCAGTCATTTGCCCTGCAGGTGGGGCGGCGGAGGCGTCCTCCGGGCAGGGTCCCATTTCTCTCGTTGTTTTCCATGGGGTCTCTTGAGCCATTCTTAGTCTGGCCTCTCGCCTGAGACAGTTTTGTCTTGGGTGACCCGACCCGGAGTTCATGACTCCTGACAACATAGCTCTCAGGGGTCTTGAGTGCACGCAAACCTCTCCACCAAGATACGGTATTCATTGCAATTCAAGTTGTGCAAGTGCAATGAATAGCTTGAAATGATTCAATGGTAAGTACTGAACTGCCAGAGGTTAAAATAAAAGTTTAGTTACCCAAAACTTAAAAACAAGGTAAATTTGACAAATGTACAAATAGGCCTTTTTCAGGGAATACACTTGAACACATGCTTGAAGCAGTTGTCCTGTGAGGTGCCTACCACCTCACCTCTGTTAACTTGTCCTCTGATTCACTTGTGGCTTTGGGTCTGCCAGACCACTTCCTGTCAGTTTCCCCCATTTTCCTCCAGTTTTGAGTGCGTTTTGATGATACAGTTTGCACCTTCACTTTCTTTGCAATTTGCCTGTAAGAAAGACATAAATTTTTAAGTATTATGATGATCTGATATGATAGATAGATATAACTTCTGCAGGTGACAAGTCTCTGAATTGTAGCAAAAGCCATTGGTGTGCAGAGTACTGGTACCATTCTCTATGTGCGCCTGTGCTGCTGACCACCCTCTCTGATGTAAGGTCCCCAAGTCTGACAAACTGGAGCTGCTCAGTGAGATAGTCCCTCATCCAGGACACCAGGCCAGGCTCTCATCGGTATCAGCTGGATGGTGTTGGGGGCGCTGGAGGAGGATTCTCACAGCACTACCTCCTTTGTCCAAGTTGGAGTGAACCCTGTGTAGAAGATACAGGATAGCATCCTCAACACCCACACTCTTAGTAGGCAAACTGCAGGGGGTCTATTGCATGGCAAACCTGAGGTTTGAGCAGATTGGTCTTCATTATGTGTGAGGTGAGGGCAACCAGTCTGTAGTCGTTAAGTTCTTTGGGGTATCCTGTCTTGGGGACTGGAATCAAACATGATGTCTTCCATAGCGTTATGCCTGTCTGCAGACTCCTGTTAAAGAGGTGTTGAAGATGCTCTGCTAATTCCACTGCACGTGTCTTCAGCAGTCTAACAAGGACGCCATCAGGGCCTGCAGCCTTGGACTTCAGTCTTTTAAGCGCTCCTCTCACTGGTAGTACCTATGAGTGGCGAGTGTGGGGCGTTCCCAAGCAGAAGTGAGCTGCAGTAAATGTCCGGGTCGTTTTCAAAGGCAGGTGGGGGAGGTGCACTTGAGGTGACAATGGGAGTATCAATGGTTGCCCCATTGTCAGTAGCCGTAGTAGTGGCCTCCCCATGACCTGAGTTGCAGAACCGGTTGTAGTACTGGTTCAGCTGGTTGGCTCTGGACATGATGCCATCAGCCTTGCCACTTTCTGGCCCCCTGCCGTACCTCTTTCATGTTGTTATCTTGCAATTTCCCTTCCACCTTTCTCCCATATACCTTCTTGGCCTCCCTCAGGCTCCCTCTGAGTTCCCTCTGCATGCTCTTAAGCTCTGTGATATTGTGTCCATGAGGGTCCAGGACCACAGTGTGTTCCAACATTGCTTTCAGGTGAACAGAGAGGGTTGCAAGTAATCAAGAAAAGCTGGAACACCTTTAGGAACTAATAGCACGAGCTTTCAAGGCTGATTCAACCTTCATTGCCGCAGAACAGCTTTAAATTCTGGAACCACTTTGTATTTCCTTTGTATTTCCCCTGAAAAAGGCCTGTATCTTGTATCATTGTCTCTCTCTCTCTCTCTCTCTCTCTCTCTCTCTCTCTATATATATATATATATATATATAAATTTATTTATTCTTCATATTTATTCTTCATTCTTCATTCATTCATTCGTCATTCCATTTATTTCCAATATTGAATTATTATTATTATTATTATTATTTGAATATTTTCCTTAAATTTCCTTTCTTTAATGTGTCCTTTTGCACTACGTGTAAAGCACATGCAGTTGTCTTGTTGCTGAAATACGCGAAAAATTTGAATTTCCTTGCCTTGTCTTAAAAGTCTTAAGTAACAGGACTTACTTCAACTAACATAGACTTCACGTATAACCACGTGTCAAATGCTTTGCATTGTCAGGTGAGCAGTGTCTTTAACATAACACCAGATACAGGGGGGCGGATCAAGGCGGAGACAAATAAACCTCGGTGCCAAATCACGGCGCGGCCATGCCAGTTTAGCGCATGCGCACTCCAGTGTTTCCGTTCCGCGCCTGGCGCAGCTGGAGCTGTCGGTGCCTCTGCTCTGCGTGCAGAGACAGAGCAGATCTGGAAAACCACAGAGGCGAGTTGAACCGAGCCTCCCCTGAGAGTGCATGAGCAGATGTCCTCTGAGCTGTTCCCTCCTCCCTCCTCTGTCTAAACTACCAGGGCTCCTCTTTTTTATGCGGCTGAAGGCAGCGCTGCAGTAGCTGGTGAGTACGGCTGCTTGCTGGTCATTGTGCAGAAGCTCCATAGGTCATGGTGGCTAGCTTGCTAATGTACCTCCTCCTCTTCCTCTCTCTGGCCTTCTTCAGGGACCGAAGCCGTCACCTCCCCGGGGTAAGTCCTCCCCAGCAGCCCCTCCTGACACACTTGAATCGTGCTAGCCTCTTGTATAGCAAGGCTCATAGCTCATAGCTTTATCAAGATGCCAAGCTGGCAAATACAGCTAGTTAGCCTGGTATTGCAGCACCTGTAACCGACCATAACTGAAAATAATAGAATTAGCAACCACCCATGTCGCTCTGCGATCTTCCACTGCTGTGCAATACTGTTTGTATCCCGTGGCTTTGCATTGACACACTTTGATAAAGCAGTCATTTGTGATATTATGATTAAGTAATGTGAGTTATAGGTCTGAACATTGACCTGAATCCAGAACCCAGCCCAAATCTATTACTGCAGAAGAACCAGGTGGTAGTTGTATTATAAGTGGATACATTTTAAGCTGTGATTCATGTGAATACATGAATTATGAGTTTGTTGTGTATAATGTACTACCATAACTATCCATCCATAATGCAACAATCACATCTATGTTAAAGGCAGTGTTGGGCGCGCTATTTAAAAAATTAAGTGAACGAAGCTCCAAGTTATACTACATTACATGAAGCGTCACCTCACTGAAGCTTCTCACCAGCATTAAAACAACTCAGGTTATTGATATCTACTGATCTTTAGAGACAATTAGGCGAGTTCAGTTGTTAAACTGTTCTTAAACTCTTAAGAAAACAAACAAAACCACAGGCATCAGAGAAACAGGTGGTGTGGTGTGTGTGTGTAGGGAATTCAGGCAGTAAATAAAGAGGCAGGTAATAGGAAAAATGAGAAGACAAGGTGAGGTGTGAATGACCTTAAAACTCAACAACCCTGTCCAAAGCGCAGGAGAAAAATAAGAAAGACCTGCTTCAAGCAACATCAACAAAAAATAATATTTCTGAGTAACGTAACCAAAGACATACTAAAAGATTCTCCTGTCTCATTTTCCTACCTCCTCACCTTTTTTTTTAAACTATCTTTGGTGTTAGCTGAGTGATTTGTGATAATTAGAGACAATAGCCAGTGGCTGTAATCTACCTGCTTGTGCGTCCTTAAGTTTGTGTTGGACATTTCAGATGTTGACAGTAGCTTCCTTCTCTGGAGACTCAAGACTCGCAATTAATGAGATGTACTTAGGGCCCCCCTCAGCGTGTCCCTGATTTTACATTCTGAGGTGGACATCAGAGCAAGGATAGCTATATGACATCACATGGAAAGAGATGTGCTATACGTTTAGAAAATACCGGGGGAGGTGTAGCTTCTTGTATGGACACTTCTGTGTTTCTTGACCACTAGCTTCCATATTGAACAGGCCGACGTAGAAAAGCTGTAGTCATGTCAATGATAAATGTATTGAAACCAGTAGTGCCACTACTTGTAAATCCACTACTGCCTAACACTGGTTAAAGGTTCTGAATATTATGGTTTCCCAAATTTCCCAGAGGGAGCTTCCCCAAGGGATCAAAAAAGTATCTATCTCCTCTTCTCTCTCTCAACCAATCAACTTTGTTAATCCTACCAAGGCAAATAGAATGATAAGTATGTCTTTGCATACACCTAAAACGTAAACTTTTTAGCCTGGCATTTACTGTGCTATGGAGTGGTTTATTTTGATAATGATGCCAGACGGATGTTGAAGACGCTGGAAGCTCTTGGGATGATTATCCTGTTTTAGCGTTCTTTCATGCTCTGGTTCATAACCAGGATGGGCATGTCAAGCATAGTTTTCATGTATTTTAACTGTATTTTGACTCTTTTACTGCTCTTCATAAAACTTTCTAAATCATAAAACTTTTGAGAAAGGAAAAAATGTCGCCTACTTTGTTGTTTCCCGCGTTGTCTCGATTTCCTCCCGTAGTCCAAAAACACATTTGTGGATGAACAAATCTAATCAATTAAGGTTGGTTAGAGACTAAATTCCCCTTGGGTGAAAATGTGAATGAGAGGTTTGTGTATACTTTGCATTGGCACACTAACAACCTGCCCAGGTTGTATTACTTGCCTTGTGCAGTGGATGCAGACACCAGTGGGTAGAAAGTTGGTAAGATTAACGATGGAAGGAGCAAGAAATTTCTGTAATAGTATGTGCTCTAATGTTACTCCTGTATATGTCAGTTATGACTGCTTATATGTGTTTGTTTAAACATAAGGTCAGTGCTTCGCAGGTGTACAGTTGTGTGAAAGGCTGTTTACCCCCTTACTGATTTCTTTTTTTGCATGTTTGTCACATTTATTATCTATAATATATGTAATAATAGGACATTAAACAAGGTCAAATACTAGACAAAGATAATAAAAGTTGACACAAAGTGCATTTTTTAAAGAAAAGTTTGCTTTATTTTTAAGAAAAGGGAAGAAAGCCCAAACCTACTAGGAAAAGTGAGTGAAAAAGTGATTGCCCCCTCAAACCCATGAATGTTTTGGGCCACTCTTAGCAGTAACAACAACTGCAATCAGGCGTGATAACCAGCGTTGAGTCTTTTACAGCACTGTGGAGGAATTTTGGCCCACTCATCTTTGACGAGATGTTCTATTGAGCCATTGGAGCATATATGAGCAAGCACCAACTTTTTAAGGTCACACCACAGCCTCTTAATCAGATTCAGGTCAGGACTTTGTCAAGGCCACTCCAAAGTCTTCCTTTTGTCTTTCTTAAGCCATTCAGAGGTGGACTTCCTGGTGAATTTTGGATCACTGTCTTGCTGCAGAATCCAAATGCACTTCAGCCTGAGGTCACGAACAGATGGCCAGAAATTCTCCTTCAGGATTTTTCGGGAGACAGCAGAATTCAAGGTTCCATTTATCACAGCAAGTCTTCCAGATCCTGAAGCAGCCATAGAGCCCCAGACCACCACACTGTTTTACGCTGTTACTAATGCCGTTACCCTTATGTCTGATGTAATGCGACACACACCTTACAAAAAGTTCAACTTTTGTCTTATCGGTCCATAGAGTATTTCCCCAGAAACTTTAGGGATCGGGGCCACGTAGGGTAGGAATTTCTTCCCCCTCTATAATATTTATTGAAAAACTGAATTTTATGTTTACTTGTTATCTTTGTGTAATATTTGAATTTGCTTGATTAACAAGTGCGACAAACACGCTGAAAAAGGAGAACGGGGGCAAACACTTTCATGCCACTGTATATGATGGTTTCCCCGCTGTGAGAATAATGGGAATTCTAATGGTCTTGGCAAGGCTAAAAAATGTGTTGTTACAAGGCCAGCTGATATGGTGTGGAGCTCTAGCTGTTGGATGCAAATTCCTCCTGAGGAAAGGCCATGGACACTCAGAAAATTGAGGACGAGGCAGGACTGACTCAAGTCTGGCCTTTTTACATATTACTTACTGGTGTAAATTTAGGGTTTCTGTAGAGACCTGTTATAGCGTCCTCAAGCTGTAATACACGTATACTACATACATATACATAATTTATACAATCTTTCTAAATGATGCTTGTCATATGGTTTCATTTTGTGAATTTTGGATTTACGTTACCCTTGGCATGTCTTCCTTTTAAAGAGGGTTAAGGTTAGATGTAATAGATGTAATAGGTTATTACATTTATCATCCATATGCCATTGTGATAGAAATTCTATGTGTGTGAAGGTTCTCAGTCATTCAGGTCATGGTAGTTTAGGTCAGCATTTCTCTATTCTCGCCTTCAAATACGCCAGCTTTGCATGTTTTCGATGTTTTCTACTCCAACAGACCCGATTGGAATCAGTGCCTCATCACCAGTGCTTGTTGATTGGCTGAGGACTGGATTAAAAACAAAAGCAGCTGGGCTTCTGCTCTTGAAGATGTTTCGCCTCTCATCCAAAAGGCTTCCTCAGTTTCGATTTGATTGAGTCCGCTGGTTTTAAAAGGAGATGTAAAAGATTGTGTGTGATGTGTGTGATTAATCGGTGTAATAGTTTGTCTTAAAAGCCAAGGGGTGAGTAATTAGAGTCATTGTTTTCCCTGAGAGCCATGAGAGTCATCAGTCACATGGATCAAGGTGTGAAGCTACAAAGCTGTTCTTTGCATAACAGGCAGTGTTGTGGTTGTATATACTTCAGGTAGATAGTGACCTGTAAAAGCAGTGTGTACTATTAATGAATAATGATATTGTGCTATACATGAACACCGTCCTCTCCAAAGTCATCATCTTCATACTTGGGTTTCTTTTTTTTTCAACTGAAATCGACCATCTTACCCCAGAGTGTTGCTAGCACACATACTAATGGCAATAGCAAATCACATGTAATGCTATAAAATTAGTTATCTAGTTATGCTGTTTCAGGCTTAAAATGCATTTCGGTGAACATGTGGTTATCTTCACTGTATGACTTTTCTCCCCTTTTTTTGTAGGAAACCTCCATGAATGTCCTCACCACCTTGATTGGTCAGTTCATCTGAGTGCCATGATGCTTGGATTCCAGGGAAGTGCTTCGCAGTCCAAGGTGTATCGTTGTGTGGCATGCTCAGCCACCTTCTCCGGATTGGCCTCCTTGTTGGTACATCAGGCAACCCATGCTGGCTCCACCTCCAAGGCCTCTGACCCTCTACAGCCTAACGTTAGCCCACGGGAAACACAGATTGCAAGTATGGACACATCGAGTGAACCCCCTAGTGGACCAGCACCACCGCCCGAGAGCCCTTCACCATCTTTTTATATATGTGACTGTGGAGAAGAATTTCAGGACTTCACTCTAATGCTGGAGCACAAACGTTCGCACACTTCCCAGCTACAGCTACTGCAGCCTCTGGGTAATGAAAGGAGTCTCTGTGAAACTGACAAAGCTTTTCCCACCCAGCATGCATCATTCAGTGCAACTGAAACCCAGCCAGGTCCAGGCCTTACTGGCCCCTCTACTTCAAGGTCCTCAGCTGCTGAACTACCCAAATTAACAGACCATAAAACGGATGGGAGCCAAGGGGATGGCATTTCCATGGTAACCAGCCCTCAAGGCCAGAGTACACCCTCTGTAGATGGTGCAGAGAAACAACTTGAGAACATGTCTGCCACAGCAGAGCATATATCAGAGACGAGAGAGGACACGCACCTCCAAGACAAAGCAAATTCTGTTCACTGCAGCGAAAGCAATGAGAGGGGTGCCAGAAAACAGGATCTAATGAAAATGCTAGCCACAGCATACATAAAACACTTGTCAGTCGCAGAGTCTCTGAATCAAAACAGTGAAAAAGTAACGCCTAAACAAGAATATACCCCCATTGACATAACACCAGTAGTAGAAAGTGAAACCTCTCCCCTCAATGATCTTCCTGATGCACAGGTGAGGCAGTTGCTTGCAACACCGGGCGTAAAGACAAAAGCCCCATCCATCGTCAGAGTTCTAGAGTCCAGCAGGAAGAAGCTTGTTTCTCTGACAAAGACTTTTTCGCCCGTTGTGGTCCTTGAAACCCGTCAGAAACTCAGAGATCCTACCACTAAAGCCACTTATGGGAGATATCAATGTGGCCGCTGTCGAAGGGTGTTTGATAACTTGGACAAACTGACGGAGCATCATTTCTTGCACAAAAAAGAGAGGATTAAGTGTTGTCGCCACTGTAAGCAGCTTATAATCGGGCGATTACCTTTACCTAACAACCACGTGTGTCGTAATGCAGTAAAGAAGGTCCCGCTTGTTCCGTGGTCTTTAAAAAGAAAGATGCCATTTGGCCAAAAACTAGCACCATTCCATACTCTAAGCAATACAAGGAAAGTATTCTTTTGTCCGCTGTGCAAGCACAGCTATGCCCGGAGGTGGAACCTCAAAACACACAAATGCCAGGGCCCAAAGCCAGCCATTCCTCCGCAGACCAGTCTCTCCATTCAGAACATGATGTTGTCAGGATCAAACATTCAAGCCAAACCAGATGCAGAGCTCCAAGCTGGAGTTGAAAACAGCAAGAATGTTGCTGTAGGCACTGAAGTGACTGGTCGCATCAAGATAGAGGCAACCTCTCAAAACATTGAGGAGTCTGCAATTTCACAGGTGGCCTGGATTCATCCAGCAAAAAGCTTTTTATCGTACTACCCCAGATCTTCCACTATGGAGAAGCAAAAGGATGCCTCACTGTCTGGGGTTTCACTTGCACAAGAAGAAAACAGCAGAAGCTGGGAATCAGATGAACTTGAAGATGATGAAGACAGTAATGAAGGACAGTGGACGGTGCCCTTGGATGATGAAATGGAAGTTGCTGATGGGATAGAGATCAACAAATCGGGTGCAGGAATGTCTCCCTTTGCCCTGCGATACTATGTCCGAGACGGAGTGAAACGTTACCCTTGTACCAGGTGTCAAAAAACGTATTGTCGGCCCTCCACTTTGAAACGCCATCTGCGGCTGTGCGGGTTTCAGCCACGCGGCTTTGGGACGCCGAGTAGCCTTCAGGAAGAGAGCGTGCCCAAGATCAAGCCGATGTTTCCCTGCGCAAAGTGCGGCAAGAGCTTCAACCGCAAAGACAACATGATGACCCACAGCAAGAAGTGCCAGGCGCAGCAAGCCGTCGCAGACGTGGACAGGGTGACCGTGCAGAAGGGCGCCCCCGACCCTCAAGCGCAGCGCGATGATGGAGGCAACTGGGGCATCATGTCGCTGCCCTCCGTGCTTCCACGGCGGGTGACGTGCGAGTGCGGAGTGGGGTTCACGTCGCCGAGGCTCCTCCTCGAGCATCTGCAGAAGCACGCTCAGGAGTCCTACACGTGTCCGACTTGCGGAGAGACGGTCAACTCCTGGGCAGACTACGAGGTTCATTTGCAGATCCACATGCATCCCCATCACCAGCTGCTGACAGGCCTGACGCCGCCGCGGTCGCAGCCCCTGCTGCTTCGATTTCAGCAGCAGCAGCAGCAGCAGCAGCAGAATAACCAGCAGCCACAGCAGCAGCCGCAGCAGCAGCAGCCACCGCCTCAGTCAGTGCATCAGCCCCCACCGAGTCAAGCTAAGAAAGAAGAGCAGCTGCAAAATCCAACCAAAAAGCAGCGCATTGTGTGCATCCGGTGCAGCAACACTTTTGCCACGCGCTGCTCCCTCCGAAGGCACATATCTTGGAACAGGTGTAAAGGTCCCCGGACTATACATCCGTCTGCAAACCCACCAAAAACCTACCGCTGTTCCCACTGCGGCACCGACTTTCCCAACACAATCAGCCTCCTGTTTCACCAGAGGAGCGGCTCGTGCAAGCCGGCCATCAAGCCCGTTCGGTGCCCCATTTGCCTGCGCTGGTTCGGCACCGTGGACGGTTTGCAGAAGCACCTGCTGACGCACAAACAGTCCGAATCGTTTCCCTGCGACGTCTGCCAAGGGACATACCCAAGCCTGAAGTCGCTCAAAAACCACCGCAGACGGATACATCGCATCATGGCGGGAGAGACGTTGCCAAAAACACCAGAACAGCTGGCATCTTAATGACGGTCGGGTTTTCTGCCAAAGTGTCGTCTGAATAGAGCGTTTAAGAGGAGAGCAAGTATTCGTAATTGCCACTTTTGTGTCACATGTTTACCTGGGTTCTTTTGAGATTGTACAGCAATAAGAAGTGTCTTCTCTCTTTTTTTTTTAAGCTACTTGGAGTGTGCTCGTTGAACTGACCCTGTAAAAAAAAATGCATTTAAGTACTGTACATATTAGTTTGACTCGGCTACTCTCACTTTATTCAAAAGCCTTGTGAGCTTGTAAATGTTTTTGGTAAGCAAATGACTATTTTAAAGGTCGTGGTGATGTAGTTTGTTGTCCCCACTGTCAATAAATGCACCAGTATGTGAAACATGCATTACATTGTACTGTTACAGTACACGATATAAGATATTTTGTGTAAACTGCTTGTCTTTTCAATGGCAATGGTAATAACAGTATTATCCCTAAGGTAACTCATCAAGTAGAGCCTGATTTGTGTCAGACATATTTGATTTTATAGCAATATCTCCACAGGATTGTTTGACACAAGATATTACGGATGTGAAAATTGCATTCGACATGAGCTGAAACTAAAAGGGACAGGTAACTATATTTTACTGAATGCAGCGCGGGTGTCTGACATCTTAATATAATTTGTCCTTATCATGCTATGGATGTACAAATTATTTTAGTGGAATAGTGTCTCTTTTTTTCGATGACTCATTGAGGTGAACCCCTACCAGGCGTTCAGTAGTGGGGGGGGGGGGGGGGGGGGGGGGGGGGGGGGTGCACCTCAAACAGGCAATGCAATTATTCACATTTCCTCTTATTTTAACTTTATAACTGATGGATTATTTTATGCAGATGTTACATTGCAACTTTAAGATGTTTGAAATGTTACAACTCCTGATCATATTGCTGAACAACTGTTTCTGCATATAATTACGTACTGAAGTGTACAAATACTGTCCAGTTTTCTCATAAGATGAGTTTGATAAGGAAACATGCATGCTTATACTTTAAGCCAATTCTGTCAATTTCACCTTGCTTAAAAGAGGGAAAGAATTGTAAATGAATAAACCGTTGAACTGTGTAAACACTAGTATGTAAACACTCAACTCATTAGCTCTTCTTTAGTACAGTTAGTTTTATAAAGATTTTTAATGAAACATTTTCATTTGTTTTATTTGCCTTTATTTGCCGTCTTGTGTGTATGCAGGTTATGCACCTCTTCTGCAATCACTGAAAAGTTGTGGCTCAAAGGGATATTTACTACAGCCAGCACCCAAAACTTGAACATTCTTCTTAACCACGACATTTTAGTGAAGTTAAGTTTACACATAATCATGCATTTTGTTGGTCAGCTGTGTCATGGCTCAAACCATCTGAAACCACAGCATTTTATCATCTGTGTCAACTTCTGTTATATTTGACATGCATACTTTTATTTTGGGATGATGAAAAAGTGGATGCTCACTTGTTGGGCTTTCAGGACACATATCACATGCTGTGTGAACAGCTGTTGCAGCCAAGAACACAGGGTTTTCCCCCTAACCAAAATGAAGTTTTTTTTTTTACCAGTACCATGATGATCGTGCTAATTTGGCACCTGGGCACCGTGATGCACTCATGTCGACATCACAGTGAAGTGCGGTGTTGCTGGACACAAACTCTGCATTTAAGGTTTCATTTGGTACATTTTTCACTAAATGGTGTGCTCTGTGTCAGATGATGTGCCGGTTTATATGCACAACGCGAGTAGTTTAAATGCATTTCATTAGCTGCTTGGCAGAGCCAGGAACTGTTATGATTCAAGGATTTGGTCCTGAGGCAATGTTACAAATAAAAAGGTCTGTCAGGGCAGGATGGAAGCAGTGAAAATGTTTCCTGCTTCCTTGAGGGTCCAGATGGCATTCAAGCTAGGAAGGAACTGCAGACTGCAATCATTTCCCCAGTTGAGGACTGATGACCTGCAGTCTGACCTTGGCTGTGGCAGTGACACCAGCACATTGCATGGGGAGGATGTGGATGGGCTCGATGTACACAAGCCACATTGAACAAGCCTGAAATGATGCACGCTGCTGAAATACAGGGTTTTCACAGCACATCAATCCGGAATTGCCATGTTGGAGGGACTCAGGCGACTGCCGAATTGATGGCATGCTGATGACGCACCATGAAACTCTATATAAACAATATCTATACAAAATATCAAAGGTGGAATTTGTAGAGTGAGCCTGTCAATCGCCATCTCGTGTCTTAAGATTGTTTTCGGGGATTGTATTCAGTATGCTCATTTGACTTAAAACACAGATAGCTAGCTAGAATATTCTTTATAATAGTCACTCACCGCAATGGCGAAAGTGAACCAGCCTGGACAGGGCAGGAGGTTTGAGCCGTCTCAGTTTCCTCTGTTTACCTGGTGTGGATGGCAACAGGCCGTGATCAGTATGTGATGGGAAATTAGGTTATCCTTGTTGTGTTGTATAACAGCTGTGTAACGTACTTTTCTCATCCTTGTTGTTTTGACTGTTCTGACAAAAATGTGCCAATAGTAAATACTTCAAGGACATACTTAAATGCCTAAGAAGGAATAATTAACTAGCTGACAAATGTATGTTGTGGTTTTTCTCTCCCTCTCCCTATAAAAGACTTGTTTATAACATCAGTTGGTGTCCAGTCTCTAAGGAGACTGCACCCTATTTGGCCGAATAGTGAGACGTAGACGTCTGATTTTGTTCAAAGGTCATTGCTGTCTACTGCTGACTTTTGCTGGTTGTTCATTTTAATTCGATACGTTACCCTGTAATAAATTCTTGTAATCCCAGAAGACTCATTGTTGTCTTGCTTCCTCACCATTTGCCTCCACAACCTTGGCGTCGAGGATGGGATCGGGTGCGTGGTCTGGACTCTGCTGGATGGACAGACTTGGCCCATCGAACCTCCTGTTGGGAGGCGTCCGTCCTGCAGAGCCTAGGCCGCCAATCCGACCCAGTGGACAACCACATGCGGTGAGGACACAATGGTCTAATTCAGACAGAGACAGTTGAAAGGAAAAAATCTCACAACTAAAGAGAAGTTGTTGACAGACGTGTCATGATTATTTCTGTTGTCTTTCCTGGGTTTGTAGGCGACAAGTGAAATTAAAGGTTCGAAGCTGCACACTTTTGATAATAAAGGGAGACATAACTAGAGATGCAGCGGCCAAAATAAAGGAGGGACAGCTGCAACCGTGGAAGACTTATCACCCTTCTGTAAATTCATGACCGAAGGACATCCTGGCAGTTTGAACCGGATTCAGAAGTGGGTATCATTTTTCAGGAACACAAGCAGTACACTCTACACCTACTTCACTAGACAAAATATCTCAAGTTTGCCATGTATGCTAGTTGTGAACCTCATGATTTCAAATTACCGATTAAAGTTTCTTGTTGATTCAGGTGCTACAAACTCAGTTTTCTGAACAGATGCCTTGCCTCAGCACCCAAAGAAGAGTGGAAAGTCATGTTACACAACCCCCTATGATGCGAACTAGCTGATCGGGTGGTAAAACATTCCCTTTTGGTGTCACAGAATTGTCCTATAAATTTGATGGGATGAGACTTGATGTGCAGTTCTGGTATTGTGATACATTCTACCTATCAAAGTGCTGAAAAAAACTCTTTGTAGTTGATTACTACATGCACAATCAGTTCCTACATTGCACATCTTATGTCAACAGAGAGTAGGGGATATGAGGAGGTGTGGTATGTTGAAATAAGGCTGAGGATGAGACGTGTGTTGGACAGAAGAGGTAGCCGTTGTAACCGTGTCTCTTACTCCATCTCAAGAAAACGTTTTCTGGGAATCTACTCCTAACATATCATTAGCTAAGTCAGTAGATCGGAAATGGCAAGAGTTGGATCCATGGTTGCATAACTGTCTCCGCCTGACAGCCTTTGAGCCATCTGCACAGGATCCTGGAATAAAATGTGGAGCTGAAGGTAACGTGTATTGATTGATGTTGGACAATGCTCTGTTGGTCTAAAGGTCAGTAGAGCTTGTGGAGGAACAATGAAGTGTGTTGATTTGTTTGCACTGGTAGGAAAGGAACACATCCCAGAGCTGTCTGAAGTCCTATCTTCATTGTGGGCCTCTCATAAGTTTGATGTAAGGCTTATAGAAGAAGTTGAGCCTTTGGCGGTGCACCCTAAATCTGAGTATAGCCCACATTTGAAACAGTACCCCCTGAACAAAGAAGCTATCGATGGCATCACACCAGTATTTGAGTCATTACTAAATCTGGCATAATTCTACCATGTGACTCTCCTGACCATGTCATCTTTATCATTTTAATTTGATATGTTATTTTGTAATTCATTTTTGTAATCCCTCAAGACTCATTGTTGTCTTGCTTTCTCACCAAATAGACACTTGCCTCAACACCGTTGTCTTGTTCATTTTAAGTCACGAGGTGTTACAATTCCTGCTAGGTCAGCACTTGTTTTAGTTACTTTTAGTTGGCAGCGACATCCACAGCCTTCGGGGTTGTGGCTTTCAACAAGCACTACCACATTCAGCTGACCCAGGCTCTGTTGGTACATGCTCCAGGTAGCAGCTAGTGCCAATGCTATCTAATGTAAACTAGTCTTGCAGTGAAGTTTGACCGACCGGTAATGTTTGCTAAGTTAGTAAGCAAGTTAGCTTACCAATTAAGGAGAAACGTCACCATTTACATGTGCATTTTAATGCCAGTGGATACTTGAGTCCATCAAGCAGAGGCTTCACCGATATTTACTCTAGTTCTGGCCCTTCATCGTTCTCTTGGACGGATAAAGCACCTTTCACTGGGTCTCTGAACCAACTGCAGGACTTGCAGGCTGCTGTGCCAGCTCCAGTGCCAGCCTAGAGACTGTGTTTGTGAACCCGCAAAGCTTGGCTGGTACATGATGAACAGTGTTTGTTGAACTAGTCAAATTTTGTTAAATCATGCAGCATACATTTTCAAGGAAATGCTATACTCTTGTTCAGTACCCCTGGAAATTTATATATATATATATATATATATATACACACACACACACACACACACATTGCACCACCCACAGGCTATTCACTCTCATAGGCATTTAGAGCATCCTGTGGGAGGAAACAGACAATCACACAGAAAGGCCCTAAGCGCAGCTGGGATTCGAACCGAGCCGTGGTGGAGAAGGACATGGTCGAAAAGCTTTTTCTTTCCATGTTAAGTTAATCACTGTTCTCAGGCCAAAAGACTCTTCAGACAGTAAGTTTAATGTTCCAAGTCAGTGAGGCCCAAGTGGAGGAGTCCTTACCATTTTATAGAGATAGTAACAAGGCCACGGAATCTCCACATTTTGTTTTGGGTAAGAATATGACAGCTGGGAAGAATCACAGGAAAGCAAAAAAAAAAAAAAGATAGAGTCCTGCTGGAGTTATGGCAGAGGTGAACAAAGTCAAGGATTGATCATATTAAGTAAATGGAGCGTGCATGACATTTTAAACAAAAGGACAATTTGTAGAAATTGACATATTACCAGAGACGTTTTATGATATTACTAGTGATTGTAATGCAGATATGAAACTTCTAGGATGTGCATACATTTAGATTAGAGCCACTGTGCGTGTGCGTGATACACCAGTACGCCAAGTACGCCCTTTTACAGGAGACATCAAAAAGCTGCGCGCGCATCGTGGCAACGGAAGCGATGTTGTTCCTCATTCATTCTGAACGCAAGGCAGTAAGAGAAAAGTTGAGGTAGCAAAGCGTTCGTGTTCAGGATCAAAATGTCTGGCTGCTGTGTTGTCGGTTGTCGGAATCGATATTCTACCGGCGGACTAAAGTTTTTTAGGATTCCGGGCGGGTCGCGCCCATTCCAGAGCAATCGACGGCGTCTGTGGCTGCAGGCGATTAAACGTGTAGACTGGAATGAGAACGTGATCAAAAATGCTCGCGTCTGCAGCGCTCACTTTATATCGGGTAAGGTTGTCCGTCAACTCTTTGATTTCCCCTGGAAAGCGTGTTGTAGATTAGTGATCGCCTGTACGTTGTAGAGTAGTCTGGTAAACTGGTGTTAGACTTGGCCAGCAGCTAGCAGGCTAGGCTAATAAACAAACGTGTGTGCCTGTTTTAATTGCAGGTGAGGCGTCGCTGGACTCTTGCAGTCCCGATTTTGTGCCTTCTCTGTTTGCGCACAGAAAACAAAGCCAGAGCCCTGCTGCAAAGATGGACCGGTAAGAATAGTTACCACAACCTTCGTTCATTCTTTGAAGTTGTATTACTTTCTTGGATAAGCTTTGGTGCCGAACGCTGCTGTTTTGAAACGTGAATCAGTCTAACTGTAAATTTATGCTTTTTACTGAAGGTACCATAGGAAAATGAGGAGAGATGACAGAGCCAACACTTCAGCAATTAAACTTGTTCCTTTTAAAGCTCCAGGACAAGTATACAGCATGGATCATCGTCCTGGTATGAATATATCATCTTACAATTAACTGATCTACTCTCAGAGTTCCCACCGTCAATGAAATTCCTAGGAAAGAAATTGTTTCCACTATAGTGTGACTGGAGTCATACTATAATAGAGCTATTTAAATAAAGTTATTTTGCATGGGACAAAGTATAATGGAATCTTCATGAACTGAATAGACAATGTGCTCTTGCCAGGTAAACTGCTTCAATTGCATGTGTGTGTGTGTATATATGTGTAGGTAGACTGGCCCCTGGATGGGTCAAATGCAGAGGAAAATTGTAAGAGAACCTGTGGATTGTGAACTTGCCTGCATTGTTCACAGCATATGGTATTGTTTTCATTTTTTTATGTTAAAGCTGAAGAGGATATCCCAGTTCCAAAGCCAGTGTATGATGACTTGAGCCCGAGACAGAGTCAACTTCAGAAGAACTATGTCGACCTGCGGGAGGAGGGTGACGCACTACAAGATCAAAATGTAAAGATGAAAGAGAAGCAGCACAAATCTATCTTTCTATTTATCTTTTCTTACACCACTGTTAAGTGCAAGTGACAGTATGTGGAGCCCTCACAAACTTCTGTAGGAGGGTTAGGGTTAGTATGCTTTGTATTTGTGCACAGCTGTAGTGACAGTTGATGTTGCATTTGACAGAGATTATCATTTTGCCAAAAGCTGGCCTTTCACAGTATTTGCAGAGTGTCTGGGACATCAAGAGAGCGTCATGCCTTCTCAAAAGTTCTGGCAACACATTTTTTGGCAAAGGTTCCTGCAGAAATTCTTGCATTGAATGTCTGATTTTTAATTGCATTCATTAATGCATAGGCTACAGTATACATCTTGAGAGCAGTCAGGAAGATTGGGTATGTTATCAACATGTTAGAAGGCAGCATCAGCCACAAGGTCGGGATGGTGCTTGTGAGGTGTTGCTCCAAGATGATTGTTGTAAAACGTGATGTTCTGGGACGGGTGAGTTAGAGTACAGACAGAATACCCAGTGCCAAAAACCAGACTGCACCACTGATTAGAGCTCATCTAGAATTACAGGTCTGTCAGTTAGGAAATAGATTCTCTAATTGACCTCAACGTACATGTTTTCGGCGAGTGAGATTTGAACCTTGCCGTGGTGCGACCGTACTAGCCACTCATCCACCTCACGTCAGGCAAATGTGAGAGTCCCCTTCAGGCCACTCACCTTCGCGCCACAGTAATTTATGCGATTCGGTGAACGGCCTCTAGTGGGCAGTGTAACCGCGTCAAACGTGGAGCGCTCGACAGCGCCGTAGAAGAAGAGGGTTGGAGGGTCTTTCCACCGGGCTTTTTCGTGTAGCTGGTGGCCTAAAAACTAACGACATCAACGCGTTTCTTGAAGTTAATCGGATTGTGAAGCGTTCACAACACGTCAAGACTGTCGCCGTCTGTCCCTGTTACACACAGGAGCTGCGCCTCCTGTTGATGTGAAGGTAAAACAGCGTTGTTGTCCCTGAGCTAAGTGGTGCTAGCTGCTGCAGGGCAGGAGCAAAATATTGCGCCCTCGTAAATATGTCTAGCCCGTATATGTGAACCTGTGTAATGCTGGCGGTCGATTAATTTAACAGCAACCGACAGATGTTGGGTTTGGTTAAACTGCTAAAACATTGTCCCGTTTAGAACTGACTCATTTCACAAGATGCAAGGATGTAAAGTAGGCAAGTCAAGAAGTTCATCCCTGAATTGTGATGCTTTTTCTCACCAACGAGCAAATGACATTTCAGTTATCTATAAGTGACCTTGTTAGAATAATCAATCCTTTGTTTAGCTTGTAGTTTGCATGCCTGTATAATTTGCAGTATGATAGTGCTCACCCTTTAACCAATGGGTTAATTTTTTTTTTTTTTAATGAAGTCTTGGTTATGGATGTTTCTGCTAATATTTGACTTCTGATGTTTGTATCTTGCAGAGAGAGTGTGCAGCCAAAGCACCCAAGAAGAGCCTGACCATGGAGGCGGGTGAGCAGACCATCTTGGGGTACGGCCTTGGCAGAGAATTGATGGACTCTGGCCGGTTTTGCTTTAGCTGTGAGCAGATATTCAAGGATCGGAGGAGCCTGGAGGAGCACATGTGTTCTGCTGCAAGCTTCATCTGCTCCTGCGGTACTGAGTTTGCAGAGTACAAGGATATGCTCCAGCACAGCACCACGCATGAGCCTGGGCATCAAGTGCTCGACCACCAGACGATTAAGAAGCGACGTATTGAAAAGCGCATTGAGGAGCAGCAGCAACTCCACAGACTACAGACTACAGAGGTCATCTGGAAATCACCCAATCCGGAGAGTAAAGCGCAAAACCGCTTCGTGAGCAAAGCGCAAGTTCCCGTGCAGATCAAGCAAATGTCACAAGTGCCTCAGTTGAATTCAGCTGGGTCTAAAGAATATTTCTTCCCAAACCCTGCCTCCTCTGCTGATGTGAAGAATATTTTTGCCGGTGTTGGTGCACCAACGGTTGATCTTTGGATGCTTTACCAGCCAGTTGTCTTATTGAAAATGGAACGCTCACATAAGCAAATGCCTTACACCTGTGGTAAGTGTGGTCAAGGCTTTGTGACAAAGACCTCCCTCATATCCCACCACAGCTCTCACTCCACAGACAAAGTATCTGGCTGCATAGGATGCGGGTTGCTACTCTCCAGTAAGAAGTTAGTGCCTCGCTTCCATTTTTGTAACGCTCCTCCTAATGTTTCTAAAGCCAAACTCATCACCGCAAGACCACAGGGTCTAAATTCTTTAAACAAAATCCAGAGTCAGGCTTCCAGGGTTAGCAAGCCTCAGGCCATAGCACCCATGCAAATGAAAAAACAGAATGTCATTGCAGCTAGTAAAATACGACAGGCATCCCATGTCATGACGCTGCAGCAAAAAATGCAGAGCATCAGAGCATACAATCAGATCCATCAGGGGCTGCACATCACATCCCAGCAGGTGAGGAGTCACAATCCCAGAGCACCCTTCCCTCATGTCTCTGACTCTCTTTCACCAAAGGGCCGAATTTGGAATCCCAATGTGAGGAGAAACAGTTCTGGGTTGCCCGTTTCTCCTATGCACCATTTGAAGCTAACCATGAACTCTGCACCAGGTACATTAAGCAAACCGCCAAGACCATCGTCTTCTTCGGGTGGCTTCACGTGTCGAGTCTGTCATATTCCTTTTGACTCTGCTCAAGTGCTTCAGAGGCACAAGTGTATCAAAGCACATGAGTTCATGGCACAGCATCTGAACAGAAACAAACACCTAAACCTGGCGAGGGCAGCACCAGTGGCAAGGCCCAATCCTCCTCAGATTAATGCCGATCAAAAACTCAGAGTGCTCACTTCTAGTGCTTTCAGGGGACAAGGGCCGGTTCCTGTTAATGGGAAAAGTGGAGTTGAAATTGACACAGATTGTTACATTGTTGAAACTGGACCAGACAAACCTGCTGAGATGATCTACCAAGTAACCTCATCTGTCCCTATCAAGACTTGACAAAACTAGAAAGTCACTTTCAGTTTGCATGTCACAGTTTATCTGAAGAAGGGACCAAGTGCTTACAAGCCAACAGCCTCCAGGTTGAACCTTGTTTAGTTTTTCCTCCAGGCAATGAGATGTAGTTACAAGTCGAAATGTAAGATGAACTCACATCTAATTTATGCTGTTTTGTTCTATATTGGCCTCCCAAAAGCCTCTGTCCCTGCAAAGCTTCTAGAAGGTGTAATTATGTTTATTTAAATATATGTGCATGGTTTACCATGTCCAGTGGGCTAACCAGGTACTGTATTACGTATGAATATAGTTCTTATTTTTTAAATATGTTTGTATGAGCAGACGGATAAGAGCAGTGACCACACTTCCTCATGTTTCTTTCAGTTTTGTCAACAACAAATGTTGAATAAACTATATTTTCAAACTTGGTCTGTGCACGTCCATGAAGTTATGCAGCATGTAGTCCGAACAAGATTAGTAAGGTGATAAGTTTACTGAGTACATAGTGCTTCAAAGCAGAACAAACACATAAATTGAATGCATCAGACAATGTGTAACAATGTAGTGAAATCCTTGGTCCAGCAGCTGTCTTAGACATCGTCATGATATTAAGTAGGTAACAAGTACAGTATTTATTGCTTAAAGAAATAATCCCAATCTACAAAAGTGGAATAAAATCATATCAAAAACAATCATGGTAAACTGACCTTTCACAGCTGATAGGTATAATTTAATAATTTTTTAAAATATTTTTTAATACGTTTTTTTTGTTTTGTTTGCATGTTTGTCACACTTAAATGTTTCAGATCGTGAAACATTGAAATATTAGACAAAGATAAGTAAACAAAATGTAGATTTTTAAAACGTTTTTATTAAAATTGTTACATTTATTTTATCTTTGGAGCAAAATAAACAATAAATTGGACCACCGTGACAAAGATCTGCCTGTAGCCAGGTGATTTGTTTACAGAAGGGTGTAGCCATATAGTCTCATTTCTGTGTTCTTACATTTTTTAACTTACAATATTTATAATTACAAAATTAATTTCAGATATGCACACTTAGCATTGAATCTCCACTTAAATGAGTTGAAGTAGAGATACACGGAAATGTGTCTTCATTTTAATTTACACTTTTTGTGTCAGTTTTCCCTATTTTATACATTTGATCAAGACAATATCTACAGCGACGTATTTAATGCTTTTAAAAAATATATAAAATAATACATATGCCCCTCGTGGCAGTGATTTGTGCAGGGCTGCTTTCCCCCAGCAGGGGGCGCTGGTCGTCGTCATTTGGAGGTGAAAACAAAGCGTCGTGGCGAGTCCGCTGATTAGGACGTCAGCACGCCCTCCACCCCGGACTCAAATGTGGGGTTCAGGTGCGGCACCCTTGTGTGGAATCTGGCTTCTCACCCCTAAACGAATGCTTCGCGTTGCCATTCATGAAATCTTAAAAAAGGGAAAGAAATAAAAAGGAAAAAAAAACACCTTGTATGTCTTTCCAGCTGCAGTAACATGTTGTAGCTGTATGAGACACAAGTAAGAGACATACCTGAATACAACACATTGTTTTTATGGACACTCCCTCTGAAGAGTTGATAAAGATTGCATGAGGCGGGTTTGTTGGCTTAATCTAAATAAGCCATATACATATATATTCTCGCGACTTGTTTCGTAATTGCGCGACTTCGCTCTTGATTAGTGCGTCCCGTCCACCCCCAACCCAACTACCGCTCCTGGAATATGTCTTTTTTTCCTCGAATGCCAAACTTCCCACAGCCCGTAAAGTATCCAGCCTGTGCTTGAACTAAACACAACTCGTGTCTGGTTTTGTGCGCCTGGTCACGGACCGCACTCCTCCCTCCTCCAGAGCAGCTCTGAAAACAACAGGAGAAGGCAGGTCCATACAGCCCCAGCTCGGCCTCCAGACGTGTCGTGGGGAAAGTATTTGGCAGCCACGGAGCGACAGACAGGCAGACAGACAGTCTGTCAGTGTTAGCCGGGAGCTAACCTGCTCCGGGTCGTACAGTAGAGCCTCCGGTCAGTGCGGAGACCAGACCAGTCCAGACTCTCCCACATACAGCAGGCAAGCAATCGAAGTCTATTTCTGCAACCTCCGACCCCAGTATGTATGGTGTTAGGCGTTGTTGACCAAACAATAAAAGCATATGAGATGACAACGGATATGTTGGTATGGCCTGTTTTGTGAATGAAGTGCAGCTAGCAATCTGGCCTACCCACAGATTCCGCCTGCATCGCTGCTGAGGCTGCAGCTGGATGCTGAGGCTGTGCACCAGTAGCTCATACCGAGTCTGCAACATCTGCCTTGTCTTTTTAAGTGTGTGAGCCCTGTTGTTCCAGTCGGAAGCCGTTTACTCTACATCTGCATCAGAAAGAGCGGCGTGACAACTTGCTTCATGATTTGTCCAACATCTGCATGGCAAAAAGCAAAGTTGATCTGAAGCACAAAGAGTCGGTTTTCATTGTGTGCATACTATTGAAAAGTGGTCCATAGATTTGTTTTCACTGATGTTGCAACACATCAGCATCACTCTGGCAGGTGGTCAGATTATTCCGTGATGGTTAGTCATATTTTATCGTAAGAAGTTAAGCATAAACTCAGTGCAACCTTTGTATAAGTATTAGAGTAGAAAAGAACAAGTTCCTCTCTGAAATGTTGCTTATGTGTAATAAAGTACCTCAAAGCTGTGCTAATGTTTCATCCATATATCTTCCAGTGCTTGCTGGCATCTATATCAGCACACGTAGTGTGAGGGCAAGGAATACAACCCACAATCATCTCAGTAAATAATCTGGGTGACTTGATATTTCTGTGTGGAGTTTGCACGTAATCCCTGTGTTAAATGGGTTTTCTCCACAGTGTATGCCCTCCCAGAAACTACCCAGAGAAAATCTATGTATATCAACAGGGGTGGACATGGAAAATCCACACTAAAAGGCCTGAGATTTAAGCCAGTAAGCATCTTGCTTAATGTCACCTTGAATTGCTTGTAATTTCTGACTGAAAATCCACAGTACCACACTCAAAATTTACCAAAAGTTCCCAAATGTTGGCTCATGTATTCAGATGAAAGGGAATGTAGGCCTGTCAGGTTATGGTAACGGTGTATTTCCAGAGAGAAAACATGTAAACTAGTCATATTTGACCGGAACACAACTGGAGGGTTAACTCAGGGATGTAGCAATGAGAAACTTAATAGTGTGACAAAACAGTGCATGTCAGCTGAGCCGAAGCTTTATGCAAGATGTTTCTAAGAGGTACAACCTCATTGTCATTGTTCAATCCACAGACGCTTGACATGGGGAGTAAAATGTCCTTCAGCAGGAGAAGCAGTGACCAAAATACAGTCTCTGAGTTAACTCCCGCGGCAACGAATCCCCGCAGCTCTGTTCATGCCCCTACAGACTGCAAGCAGGTAGACAGTGAGAAAGAAAACATATCACCTCAGAAGTTTCACGTTCTCGGACAGTGTACAGCAGAATAGGTAGAGTGCATGGATGCAGTCTTTTGAAACTGAGGGCTCGTTCATGAACACTTCTTGCAGTACTGGTTCATTGCAGTATTTTTTGTATACAGCACAATTTATGTGCTGTTAAAAGTTTAAGTTAACCTTAACTTTGACACAATTGTTATGATATATTTTCTAATGTACCTATTTATCTGTCTAGGCATATATGATTTTGTTTTGTATTTGGATTTAACAGTTGGACAAATTCTAAATGCCTTAAATATATAGATTCATATTGTTTGGAGATCATTGCTTTTGTTTTCATGAATCTTTGTTCTGCTCTCTCTTGCTGTTTTCTCCACAGAAAAATGTAGATAAGCAATGCGTTGAGGGGGACCTGGACTCCAGTTGGGTAGAGGAAATGAAAGCTTCAGAACTGAGTCCTGCACCCGAATCTCACCTATTGGGCCATAAGGAGTCTGATGGCCCTGTCAACTCTGAATCTGCGGGCGCAACTAATCACCAAGACCCCAAGGACACTGTGCCTCAAGTAGACATGGAAGCAAAGGCGCAAATTACATCTGCAAGTGAGTGCATCTCAACCACTGATGGTTGTAGACAGCCTCAGGCGGCCCGCAGAGGACCGGGACGTCCTCGTAAAAAAAAACCCAAACCATTGCTGACTCAGATCAAACAGGAAGCAGAGACTGCCTTTGTTGATGCCGTGCAGCATGAGGAGATCAGCACAACAATACCTTTGCAGACCTGCCTAGAGAACCACAGCAATGTTGATGTGCCTAATAGTTCTATTATCCCAAATTCACTTGATCACGAGTCTGGTCATCATACTGTCTGTGAGGACAAAGTAGTTAATATTCCTGTGCTTGTGAAAAGAAAAAGAGGAAGGCCGAGAAAATCAAAAACCGCGGCTCATGAAGCCGTGGTTGCTGAGGTTGCTGATGCCAGAACTGCTGCTAATACTAACAGTGTAAGTGATCCTGTACAGAAACGGAGGAGTAGACGAAAACAGCAGCCTTCCACACTAGACAAGGAGAAAGACTTCAACATAAAGGAAGAATCTGAGCAAATTGAAGTCACTCCTACAGAAAGTGGCATTACCTTGAAAGTTAAAGATTTTAAAAAGAGAAGAACTAAAGGAGTTCATCAACATGTTCCAGCCAAAGTGGCTGGGCTGGATTTTGACCAGGATGCCTGGTCACAAGCTAGCAGTAAAGCTGGCTGCATGGATTTAGGTGAGACAGATGAGCAGATGGAACTAAATACTGACAAACAAGAGACTGATACCTATGGAACGGGGAATCAGCTATCACCAGAGTCTGTAAAGGTACAAGAATGTCAGCCAGAACTAAAGGAAGTTGTATTACCACAAGTAAGTCTGGAGTTCCAGGCAGCACCTGAGCAGGTTATTCCTTCAGAGCGTTTAAATGGTGCAAACCTGCTCATCCTTGCTGAGGGTGACAGTGTTAATGTGGAACAATTAGCTGACATGAGTCCCAGCAAGGAACCACAAAATAACCCTGAATATCCAAAGAATGCAGAATTGCCAAGCACAGAGCCTCTTTACAAAGAGGATGTAACTTCCTCAGACCAACCACCTGAAGATAGAGAGCTGGGGCTGGTTAGAGTCAATCCTGTGTCAGGTGAAAACAATCGCTCTTCTTTACAGTACAATGGCAATGCTGCAGTTGCACCTGAAGCTCCACACAGCCAGAAATACATTTGCAGTCGCAGAAAAGGTGGCAAGAGAAGGCCAAGGATAAGTAATGTTTTATTCCAGGAGCAACATCCAGTTGATGGTGATGAGGGTAATAATGTCACTCTACAGAAATCAGACTGTGGCACCGGTGAGAAGGCGGGCAACTCGCTTGACAATATGAATGTCGTCTATGTTAGAAAAGGGACCAAAACTCTATTGAAATGCGGATTCTGCGGCCAGATATTTAAGTTTCTCTCCCAGTTCATCATCCATCATCGAGTTCATACGGGAGAAAGGCCGTTCAAGTGCCCAGAGTGCGGTAAAGGGTGTAGCAAAAAGTCAAACTTAAACCTTCACCTCAGGACGCATCAAAAAGTCAACGTGTATAAAAAATGTCCACTTTGCAAGATCAAATTCTCCTCCGCTGAGTATGAGTCGCACGTGAAAGTACATGAGCAAGTGTTGGTCCAGAGCTGTGAAAGCATGAAGTCAGAAGAACACGGCAGTGGGAGCCAACATCCCAGTCCTGAACTTGGGAAACCAGCGTCCCCAGAGAAGGGAGAGAGAAAGGAGTGCCAGTACTGCGGCAAAGCATTCAAGTTCCAGTCGGCGCTCACCAGACACGTGCGCGTCCATACTGGAGAGAAGCCTTACAAATGTGATATATGCGGCAAAGCTTTCGGCCAGGCCTACTTCCTCCGCGTTCACGAGCTCACACACTGGTCTGTGAAGCGTTACAACTGCACGCGTTGTGAGAAATCTTTCACCCACTACAGCAATGCAAAGAATCACACTTGCAAACCGGCAAGGGGTGACAGTTTGGAGCCCAACAGACGGCTCAAGCCTTCCCTAACGTTCACGTGCCACATTTGCAAGAATGTTTTTGACCACTTGAAGCAGTTTAACAGCCACATGCGAGCCCACACCGGCGCAAAGCTTTACCGCTGTTTGTATTGCGACAAGCTGTTTGCCATGCAGTCCGAGTTTGACTCCCACCGCATTCGGTGCCTGGTAGAGAGGAACTTCAACGCCTACTCCATGAAAGAGAGAGAGATGATGACCTTAATTCAGTATTCGGTGCCCGCGCTCAGGTGCTCGTTGAAGCTCGATTCGGCCACGCCTCTCACCACCACCAGATGCAGAAAACAGAAGAAAACGTCACAGAGCAGCTGCAAGAAACCCTTCCCTAACTTAAAACCATTCCAGTCAGCAGACACACCGCCTCATCCGCTGTCGCACTTCATCTCCAAGCTTAACGACCTTGATGACCAGTCAGACCCCAGGAAATATCTGTGCCCAAGGTGTGGGCGACTGTTCAGGCACATGGGCCGCCTCCGAGCCCACATGCTTACTCATGCCCCCGGGCAAAGTTACACCTGTGATAGTTGTGGTAAGACTCTAGAAAACTGGAACAAATTCTGGCTTCATCAGAGATTGCATCGACAGAGACAAGGCCGCTTCACATGTCCTCGGTGTGGCAAAGGTTTTCGCTTTGTGGAGCCCTACAAGAAGCACATGAGCGAGCACCCAGATTTCCATTGGATTAATTTCAGGTCCAAAAAAGTGTCTCTGCCTTACCAGTGCGAGCAGTGCCGGTGCAGATTCAAGACTCTGGATTTGCTCTTCAGTCACCAGCTTTGCCATGCCCCAGCGCAGGACTTGCACAAGAACTCCTATTTTGACTTATCCATAGATGATCAAGTTACACATGTTACAAGCAAGAAAATGTGTAGCATTCTCACAAACAACCACGTGACCGTCGCACGCTCAGAACCTGAGCAAAGCAACTTATCTCTTGGCCTTGTATTCAACCCAGTTTCACAAGATCCGCCTTCGGCAGCCATGACTTCCCTTGTCCAAGACCAGGCTTCTGATTTTGATAAAACTTCCTGTCACCTAAACTGCGAACATTCAATCCAAGTTGAAGAAGCAGCCGGTGAGCAAATAGATAAAAGTGCACTTGCAAAACCGATTACTCCTTTGAGAACTGTGAAAGCATATGTCAGCCAGAATGCTATCTTATCAAATGAAGAGTCTTCAGATGGTGTGAATTGTGCCGTATGCGGTAATGCATATTCTGCTATTTCAGACCTTTATCAACATTATTTGCAGCATGCAAGAGGCCAAGTGTAACGGCTAAAACAGAGAGCTGCTTCTGCTCACACATCAGACACTCTTTAGCCTAGGAATCATTTACTGCTAGAGTAGAATTGTAGAAACATTGTCAGACAAGCACTTTGCAAAAGACAGAGGAACTGTAGCTGATCATTTGGAGGATTTGTTCACAATCCCATTTTGAGCTGGCCAAGCCTGCCAGTTAAGATTCAAAAGACACACTGAGTGTGTAAAGTAACAGAGGCACTTTGGATTGTCATGAAGTTCACAAACTGAGAGCCACAAACCATTTCTAAGTATTTACAACCAAATTTTGCCAACCAAAATGATGCAGACGTCAAGGTAATTCTATACAGGTAGATTGTACCAAAGCACACTGCATTTTATTGTCAGCAATATGCTTCAGGTATTCAGTACATTCAGTGCTATAACGCAGTACTGGAAGTGTCCTTTGGATTTGATAATCAGCTGCTCAACAAACATTGAATGAAACAATCTTGTTTGTAAATGATGGTTTGATAAACCACTGAAACATTTTGAGGTCTCTTTGGGCTTCGTGTCAGTGCAAATTCCCTGCATTTATGTACGTATGTATTTGTAGATCCTGCTTCATGCTGAGCATTGAACTGGGGAACTAACTGAAAACGTCATTAGAAGGGTATGTCAGTGCAGATTTTCACCATAACTTGTAGAACAGACATCAGTACAACCAATTATTTCAACAGTTGCTGTGCAGTTTTGGTATTGTCATCTCGCCTTGATCCATCCTTTTGAGTACTGTGAATAAACCATGAATGGGTTGCTTTCCAATCATGTATCTCACTTCTTGACTTCTGCGTGTGAATGTGATTCCACTGCTCAAAATGTTTCAGATGAAGTGTCCTGCTGACATAAAGTTAATTCATATGCATTTTGTGAGCAACAGATTTTCCTTATGCACATGGTAATCCAAGAGTTTGCCCTCCTTGTGTACTTCAAACAGGACTGATACAAAATTCATTTTGTTGAACATAAGTTGAACATTTTGAAAAAATAAAAAATACATTTCATGCATCAGTGTTGACCTTGACTGAAACAAATGTTTCCCACATGACTTTTTAAGCTCTAATGTAAATGCTTTTTTTAAACAAATAAACGTCTTTTTGTAAAGATTCATGATCATGCCTCTGTTTTATGTTGTGTGCACCTCACAGTCCAACTCCTCAAAGAAAGAAGTCCAGAAATCAGTCTTATTTAATATCTGAAGACTTAAAACGGTATCTAGCAGTTAGACATCAGACTTAGTTCAGCATGTTAAAACTGAAGAATTCTATATTAAGTTGGTGATCAAAAAGTCAACTGGATGTGTTTGGTTATATTTGAATTTTTATTTTATTATGTTGAAACAACTCCCTGCCCAGCAGCAAGGGGAAAAGTGACTTTAGTTGGAGGACATGGTGCTGCGAATCCAGGAGGTGTAGTTGCAGACCTTGGCGTAGACTCCAGGCTTGTTCCTCTGGGCACAGCCGTAGCCCCAGGACACCACACCCTGCAGCTGACCACCGCACACCACGGGGCCACCAGAGTCTCCCTGATAGGACACACACAGGCAGGAGAACATGTTAACAGAGGTGTTCTGATGTGCAAAGTGAACACTGCTAAGAAACGCTGTTTGGGCTTATACCTGGCAGGAGTCCTTGCCTCCCTCCAGGAATCCAGCACAGAACATGTTGGAGGTGATCTGTCCAGGGTAGGAGTTCCTGCAGCTGCTGTCACTCAGGATGGGGGCATCCAGGCACCTCAGGCGGTCGGGGTAGTAAGCTAGAGGACAGAAAGACCAGACAAGTGATCACTCCCCGTCATGCATCATAAGTATTTTCTAGCTGTACGTGAGGACTCTCACTCACTTCCAGAGGAGCTGGTGTTGCCCCATCCAGAAATCAGACAGCTGGAGCCAGATCTGGCACAGCTGGAAGGCAGAGCCACGGTCTTGACATAGCTGTTCAGGGCAGCGGGCTTGCTCAGCTTGATCAGCATGATGTCGTTGTCCAGGTTGTAGCTGCTGTATCTGGGGTGACGGATGACCTTGGCAGAGCTGATGAACTGCTCGGTGCCCTCGTTGACTTCAATGTTGTGCTCACCAAGACGCACCTGGATGCGGCTGCAGAGACAAGAATGTTCAATTTGTGATCACCTGCCATCAGGAGGTGGAAACCAAATGTCAGTGTAAACCCATTAAAGTGTTTTCAGTATGGATTATTGTTTTGACATCAAGTGTTCAGTGTTGTTCTGTGGTGCACGTACGACTTGTAGCAGTGAGCAGCAGACACCACCCAGGTGCTGGAGATCAGGGAGCCTCCGCAGAAATGGTAGCCAGAGTTCAGAGAGACCTGGTAGGGCACAGAGTTCTTTCTGCACTCATAGCCTCCAACAATCTTGTCATCCTCGATGGGAGCAGCAACTGCAAAACACTCAGTGAGTTAGAACCGTTTTGAAAGCTTGAAATAGTGGATATGGAAATAGAAGAGATGCAGTCTTTAGCAGCACAATCAAAGTATCCAGCCACTTACAGGCTGCAGCAGCCAAAGCCAGAAGGATGAAGTACTTCATGATTGTGTTCTGCACCAACTGAGCGTACACTCAGCACGAGCAGTGACAAGGTTTTTATATGCTGGCACACTTACCTAACACTCAAGGATTTCCCCCCACAAGTCTGTCTTGCACAATAATTAATAATTACACTACGTGGGAAATGGCAGCCTGGTCAAAGAGAAAAACCCTTGGGTTTCCACGAGTCAGTCATTTTTAAGGTGACATCTGCAGATAAAGATGTCAGTCCTGGCTTTATTCCATTTGTGCAATTCATTTTGAAAAAACACTATCTGTATTCTGTCTGGTTTGAGGTCTCAGATTTTGTTAATTTCATTAATTTTCCTTTATCTTGCCCATTGTGTACCAAACAGTGTTACAAGGATCTGCTGGAGCACACATACTGCGAGGTGAAGGCTGGGAATACACCCACACCTAACACAATTATGATTCTTTAATTGACCAAGAAATTAATCCCTGTGGACTGTAAGAGGAAACAAATCAACAAATCAAAAAGAAAAATTAAACCCAAGTCCTTCTTGCTGTGAGGAGCCAGTGCCTGAGATTGCCTTTTAAATGACATTAATTTAATTGAATTCATTGTTTATATTTTATACTGGTTGCTCAGTGCAGATTTACAGCACATTTATTTCACGTTTTTAGATCTCAATATTGTCACAATCTAAAACTACAGAGATCAATAACACTTGAGTAGAGTGTATGTTTGTGTATGTGTTGCAAGTGACTTTCTGGGCTAGATATCTCATTCTATGAAACATTTCTATAGTATCTCCACTCGACTCTGATTCGGTTGTGAAAGGTTTAAAATTGCACAATCATTCCTAAAATAAAATTAACCCATCCCCTCAGAGTCTTGCAACATAACATGCTTTGGGCTTATCATGTCTGTGAAGTCACTGGAGAACAATAAACAAATCCTCCACATAAAACAGATGCACATTCATGGGAAAACAGGGAGACCTTACAGTACTTAGAAATGTGCAAATTCGGACACATTTCCATATTCCACCCTCTACACTCTTGCCCCTCTCCTCCTCCCCTAACACCCCCGCCTCCAAACATGCCCACACCCTCCAACTCTACTCCCTTTCAGCCTCATGGTTTTGTGGATTTTTCTCCTGGAAGTTTCTCCCTCTCCTGTGGTTTAACTCATGCCCACAACACCATCGATCCTCAACGATGTCCCCTGTCCAGGGGCCTATGAGGCCCAAAGTCAGGCCTGAGGAAGGGGACAGATATCTGCAGATATATGAAGTGATTGATGATTCTGTCAGTCATCAAGCAGTTGAAGCATTCCACTGATGGGATAAAACTTCAAACAGATTTCTGCATGCCTCTGTCAGTTGATCAATCAGTTCAAATCAACAACTGGTAAACAACACTTAAACAATCAAATTCTGTGACTTCTATTCATCCATTGCCTCACGTGTTTTGTACCTTGTAGGGGTCTGCTGGACATGCGCGCCCTCACACATATATACATGTTTTTGGACTGTGAGAAGTAACTGGAGCACCTGGAAAAATCCCACATGGACACAGGGAGAACTCCACACAGGAGGGCCCTCAATGACCCAGAAGCTGAACATAGGTTATTAAAAAATAAAATAAAAATAAAATTGTTCTAGGTTCTTAACAATAACAAAACAGTTTGAGTCAGATTGTGTTCTGTTGTATGGAGTAATTATCTGATGCCAAGTGAACATGACTCAGTTATGAGAGACTCTTTAGTTGCCATATGACATATGTTGCCAACATTTTCATTAATTTGTAGATCGTGTGTCTAATTCCCAGACCCACGTGGATTGCCTCTGAATTCCCAATTTAACAATGATTTCTTTACGGTAAACTTCAGAGTGAAAACCACAGGATGAAGCAGCCTGCTCAACACTGGCGAACTCTGATTGGTCCCGAACGTAACCCTGGCGATGACGTCAATAGCCAGCGACTCTCCCTGGTGTTTGTATCGGCTGCTGGGCTAACAGCTGCTGCGGTTGTGTTTTGGTTTTTGTTTTGCCTCCCATGTGCACTCAGCTTGAGGTAAGACACACTACAGACCCGGCTTTCTCTCCCTGTCCGTTTCGGTTGACGTGCCCGCTGTGTCTGAGCTTGTCGTTAGCTTGCTGCTAGCTCTGTTGCAGGATCAGCACCTAATGTATGCGGAATGCGCAACCATTGCGGATGTGGTGCAGAAAAAAAAATGCGCATCGATGCGACAGAATCCAGAATTCAACACCAGTGAGAGGAAACTGAGCTAAGAGTTACTGGTGTGTTTTGTTGTTGTGTTGCAGCTCTTGGGGGTGATTCTCTGCATCTCGCAGTGGAACAGCTGGACGTGCAGATGTAGCTCGCAGTCTCCTCCAGGTGTTTCCCCTGTGTCCTCAGCACCACAACAGCAGTCTCACTGAAAGTGGTAGAAATGGATTCGAGTGGCTGCAGCTGCCCGTAGAAGCACTCTAATGAGACACTATGATTGTATCTCTCCTCAAGCTGCAGCAATGACTTGATGCCAGCAGAAGCAGTAAAATGGAAACAGTACTTAAAGATACTGTGACTCTGTATGTCCTGTGAAATCACCCCATGGGGTGTGTGGCAGCTGTGCCCCAAGCAGCTTCATGACTGTCCGATAAAAGTGTCCCGTGGAGTTGTGATGACTTCAGCAGTAGGTTCACTCGCGCCTTGAACTTCATGGAGAAGTGGCTGCCAGCACCAGAATTGGCCTGCCAGTCAGTTCTGCTGTAAATCAGGTCTGACCCATGACTGAGTACTACGAGGAGGGGGGGCTGCTGTACGAGCAATCACCTCCCATGCACATCAAAGTGGAGTCTCCGGAGGGACCCTTTGGAGGGGGAGCCTCAGAAAACGGCTTCCCCAAGGAGGATGAGGACTCGGAGGGCAGCTGCGACCAGCCCAGTGTGTTACCTGCGGGGCTCCCCTTCAATGTGGTAGTGGTGCATCCCAACCTCATGGCACCAGGCATGTCCTCAGATGACCTCTTGTCCATTGAACAAAGTAAGCCTGAATGTGATCAAGCACCTTTTCCACTCTATTTACATTCATCCGCAGAGTGTAAGCTTTGTACAGAACATATAATGTTAACAAATTTTTATATGATAGTTCTAGATGGGACATAACACTGTCCTCATATATTGCTTAAAGATGGCTGGTTTACATCCTGGCAGGATCTTCTCCAGATTCTGTTTCTGATGTAGTTCAGAAAAATGCTTGTCTAACTTGATTGGGCACTCTAAATAGCCCCTAGGCGTGAGTGTAATAATGGTGTGTGTGTGTGTATTTTCATCTGCAGTACATAAAGGCAGTCACCTGCATCAATAGGTTTTATGTAGTCAAAGACCTTTTGCATTTTTGTGAATAGTCCAATAAAATTACCAGAGAAAGACTAACATAGGTTTCAGCTAAACGTTTCTCTGAAGGCCCTGTTCCCTTCCAAAGGTATATAGTATAACTGAATACGTTTTAACTTGGCATCGTGTCAAGAAAGGGTGTCTCTGTTAAAGCACACTTCTCTTCGTCACATATTATATTTAGCTTAGCTTGATATTATTCTTTCCTTTTTTGGGCTTGTCCTCTCACCTCTCTCCCTCTACAGACAGAGCTATGTCAGCTGCACTGGCTGCTGGTGGTGCAGGAAAAAGAAAGAGCCGTTTCAGTGGAGCTGAGCTGGAGGTGTTGGTGTCGGAAGTCACACGGTGTGAAGGAGAGCTGTTTGGCCCTGCAGGGCGGCTCCGGCGTCGGGAAAGAGAGCGCATCTGGGCAGGAATCCTTGAGAGAGTCAACGCTGTGTCCAGGGTCCCACGTACCCTACGGGAGGTGAAGAAACGCTGGGACGACTTGAAGAGACGCAACGGGGGCAGGCTGGCAGACGCCCGCCACCGTACCTGCTACCTGCCGTCTGGCAGGGGCGCCTCGCTGCTTGGCCGTCCTTCGCAGACGAGCCCCAGACTCCACCAGGCCAGGCAAAAGCAAGGGAGCAGACCAAAGCCCACTTTCCCATGCTTCCCAGACTCTGATCCAGGTAAAAATGAGCACTGTGAGCACCCTGGTGCTTTTCAGTGGCAATGCAAAAGATGCAACTAATATCCTCATATGATGCTTGTTCGCAGGTGTAGGAGCGGAGGGATCTGAGAGAGACGGTTTGGAGAAAGATGAAGACAATCCAGAGCGTGACCGAGATGTGGGCGAACCTGACTGTGAACCGGAGAATAGCATGGAGGACAAACTGGGATTAGGACTGGGTCTGGGCATAGGACCGCCTCCTCCATCAGAACGATGGTTGCCTCCTTCGCCGCTCTACAGTGCCCCTTTCCTGAACGGCAGCCCACAGCCCAGCAGTCCTCAGCCATCGCTCGGAGCACAGCAGGGTCCCCTCGAAGCCCCCCTGCGCACGTCCTGGATCGAGGATGAACTCCGAGGGTTAGGCGAAGCCGCAATTCAGCTGGGCAATCGAGTTGAAAAGAGTCTGCTGGAGTTTAGCGAAAGTTTCCGGCAGGACATGAGGACGCTTGTGGCTTCGCAAGAAACGCTAGCCATCAGTCTTCAACAAAACAATGTCCTCTTGCAAAGGCTGCTGGGAGTGCTGGAAGCCCAGCAGCAACCTCAGCAACACCGTGCGCAACAGACACACCAAACACAAACGTCGCAACAGCACTTGCAGCAGCAGCTACAACACATAGAGCCACAGCAGCAGCAGCAGCAGCAACAACAGCAGCGCGTTGAACATCAGCAACCTCAGCAGCAGCCGCATATAGTACAGCAACAGTCACAACAGCAGCAAACGCAAGTACAGCAGCAGCCCCCAGGCACGCAGCACTCGAACAGTCAGTCAGCTGCTGCGGTGGCGCCGGCCCTGCCGTCTCCCGACATTCACAGCACTTTTCCCTCCGACCCCCCCGCGGACACAAACGGGAGCCTGCAGAGGTCGCGGCGAGGACGCGCTTTAGACCACAGGCGCAGGAAACGGCGCTGAGGCGGAAGTACGCGGAAGCTCCCGATGCACATGAAGGGCATGTCTGATGTTTCAAAATGTGACAAGACTCTTAAGACTTTAAGCTCTTTTTCTATCGACAGTGTTTCTGTAAAAAAAAAAAAAAAAAGAAACTCAGTTGTTTGGATTTTCCCGTCCAGCTCCGAATCAGTAATACATCTCGCACTTTAGTTTGTCTTCTGAGAGGACTGGAGCTGAGAGGAGAGTTCAGCATAAGATCATAGGGTGGCCTTAACATTAGCTTGGTTCCTCAGACACTTATAGTGGCATGAAAAAGTTTGGGCAACTCGGGTCAAAATGTCTGTTATTGTGAATAGTTTAGTGACTAAACTGGACACTGATCACCAAATGTCATCCAAGTTCAAATGGAAACATTGTTTTATACATTTTATGCTGTGTGAATTATTTCTGCTCTGTCTTACTTTAGAATGAAGAAAGGGAAACAAGTTCCATGCGGAAGTTTGGGCTCCCCAAAGTAAGATCATTGTTGTTCACAAAGCAAGAGAAAGAAGCAAAATGTTGTGAGGTAGCATTTCCCTCAGATTGTAATGTAATTACAATGTTCTGGCATTTTACTGGGCTAGTACCAGGGAGGAGGACTGCTGAAAAGGCAAACCATATCCCTCGATGGGAGTGTATAAACGGCTGCTCTTTTCTACTTTGTAACAACAATTGTGCATGGAGGGGTGATCTGAAGAAGTTAGTTACAAAAAACACAGCACCAGCTGTGCAGGAGGAACACTTTACTCTGGTAGAAGAAAGAAGCAAACACTGAAAGCTAATTTACCATCTGTGGAAAAGCTGAGGGTGACTAGGAGATGGCTTATATACCAGGATACTCATGCTGACCACACCTCAAAATCCTCAATGGACTACCTCAACGGGCACAAGTTAAACTTTGCCCAGGCCAGACCTTAAAGGCCCAATAATCTCATAGAACTGTATGCTTTTAGCAGGAAGAATGTCAAATATTAAGGTTTTCTTTGCTTCAAAAAAAGCCTTTACAAGCTGTGACACCTGCAAAAGTGATATTAGAAAGTGCCCACTATGCAAGGTGCCCAAACTTTTGCTTCAGGCACAATTTGTGTATGTGAAATAAAAACAAATGTGAAGCTTAGCGTCTTTATCTTAATCTTATTTGGAAATCCTTTCAGCGTTTATTTACTTAGCTGTTCACTCTAACAGAGCTTTGTACCCAAACTTTAGCATGTCACTGATCGTGTACTAAAGTCATTGTTCAAGAAATTCTATCTTTGAGACTACAATATCAACATGCTGTTGGTGCTGGTGTTACATATGCATGTCACTGTACATGCCTTGCAACAGAGCTTCCAACGTCATAATATACTCAATAGTTCAGTGCTTCCTCGGTTCCCCTGATAAAACGAACTGCATTGTCACAAAGTGCTTGTTATCTGCAGTTGTTACCATATATTGTAGTACTACAGCTATAGTAATTACCTGCTAATGTATGCTTGTGCTTTTTTTTTAGAAAAAAGAACAGTCACATGGTACATACAGTACTTTTCCAGCTTTGGACAATAAAGTTAGACCGTGCCCTGTTCTGTGTTTTGAGGCAGAAATGTTCCATTTGAAATAACATTGTAACACTCTACAACACAGTAGGCTCAGACTTTGACTAATGTGTCTGGTGGGATTTCAAAGCATACGTGCGTATGTAGGGGCTATTTATTCTAATCTTGCATGCAGTATGATGGATGTGTCTGTAGATAGTTGCAAAGAAACAGCATATGGCCCTCATCTACGTAGTTTTGCACAACTTATATTTTGTAGATAGCTGCTGTTCTGTTTAAATGTAACTGAACTTTAATAAAAATCTGATGTGGACTGCAAATGAATCCAGATAATAACATGCACATTTTTCACATTATCTGTATCTATATATGTTTGTTCTGTCTGTCTGTCTGTGCATACCTATCCATGTCTAGCTGACGACTGTCAGCTAGACATCTAGCAAGCACTCATGATGTACTAGAATAATAATTCACTCAAGTACTTCAGTGGGATCACTGTTCATCTGAACTTATTATACTACCTGCTATCTGCACATACACTGGATAAACAAAAATAAAAAAACAAAATAAGATTTTTTTCAATATACAATTATATGTATCAAGTATAATTTATAATACAGTATTAGGCTACCATTATGAATGGAGTTTGAGTGTATCAGAAAAATGCAGAGCCTGTGGATCTGATTTTTGGGCATGGTAGTGTAATACATTACAATCCAGAAATGTAAATGTTTACATAGATAGATAGATAGATAGATAGATAGATAGATAGTTACTCTATATAATTAATGTATTATGTGTATTATATTATAGTAGCTTCTCGGTAGTTTTAATCCATAACAGTTTGTCAGCGTGTATGGAAAGAGGGCAGAGTTTTATTATGAAAGGCTGGCTGCGGAAGTGTGGCTCCTCGCGCTCAGGCAGCCTACCACGAGCCTATCGGTGTGTTCTGGACAAGGGGGTGCATGGGGGAAACATGGCCGCCATAAACCCAGCGGAGTCTCCGACACCACCGATAACCCCAGCTGAGGAGGAGAAAACATCTGGGCCGGACAGAGAGCCTCTGGAGCCGGGATGCTGCTCCCCTCACACCGGGGAAACAACACCCGGTAACACCGAGCAGAGCCCCGTCGGGGACCCGGTGGCCGCTGTGGGCAGCGACGGGGCTGGAGCTGCCATTAGTGTCGAGTCCGAGGCTGGAGCAGACAAGACCACTAGACCAGCTGGGCTCCCAGCCCTGCCCGAGGACATGTCCGAGGCTGGAGGGGGACAGGACCAGAAGGAGAAGGACTCAGTGGAGTCGGAGACTGAGGACTCGGGTCGGGGAGAGGGGGAAACCCACAAACAGAGCAGCGAGGAGAGGGGTGAGTTAACGTTGTTTCAGTGTTAGCCCCCCCCCGGCTAATCAAAGCTTCAGCTTTAAATTCACAGTGTCAACAGTGGGAAATGTTGGTCGCCTAAACAACACCCCACTGCTCTCTTAGCTCTTAGCTCGCTGTCACTGCTGTGCAGTTCAACTACAGCTTAGTTTGTTGTTGTGTTGACAGCTGATGCTCAGACAGCACACTCTCATAATTGCAATACAACTGTGTCCCCACAGTAAGTACAGTGTTATCCCCGCCTCCATCCTGTGCGTCCACACCGTGCACCCATCGTAATGTTCTCCTGTGTATGAAGTTTGAACTAAAATAGACAGATAAAGGACAAGTAGGTGAGTGGGTGGATAAATAGACCTGAGCTGCTGCTTAAATTCACACTGCCAAATGTGCTAAACGTTAGTTACCAAAACAAAACCAAAGCAAGCGTCCTGCTCCATTAGTTCCAACTAAACTCCGTGCTGCAGATCGATTACTGTGTGTAGCTCGACTACAGCTTAGTTTGTTGTTTGGTTTTACAGCTGAAGATCGACAAGACACACTTATACATGCAATTCAGTTGTGTCTTCATATGTTGATACCTTGCCATATGAAGATCACTGTGAAGCTTCTCAGTCTCTGAGTAGTCCTTAAGTGCTCAGTAGGTTGGTTGGCCTGGAGTTGAACTGAAGAGGCCTTTTGGATGTCTGCAAGAACCTAAAAGATGTCCAGTTGCCTTCACTTTTAGCAGTGTTATTCCCAGCATCCTGTGGAATGTCTTACTCCAGAGATGCACTCATTACAATTTTCTCCAGTTTATATTTAATTCAATTCAGATATATAGATGGTGTTGGAGAAAATAAAAGTATACCATTACATGTTGTTGTGGAAAAGTACGTGGCCTGTATAGCCTGGTGTGATCTTACAGACATGGTCTCCCGGTTAGCAACTTTTTGCATCATGTCATGTTGTTCCCATGGTCTTCTCAGGCAGCTGCACTCTGTCGCAACTCTGAATGGTGGGAACTGACTCCCCAGAGCCCAAAAGGACTCTGAAACTTCCTGCATGTTGCTAGGCGGTGAGGCAGATTATGATGGAGGTGGCGTGTTACAGTGATAAAGGTGGAGTGATCTCATTCATCTTGGTAATCCAAGGAGTTGTAAATAGTGGCACCTGATTTAGTTGTATCTGAAAGACAAAGGTTACTATAGCATCATGTCATATGTACCATATCATCTCTTCACAGGAAGCTTCAAAACCTTTCACACCTGGCTTCAGTGAAATCTGTGTAGAGTGAGAGAGAGAGCAAGATATATTGACACTAATACTGCCACTAATATTGCGACCATTCTACTTAATTGGCCTAATTTCTGCTGTTATCTATGGAGACTGCTGTTTTTGGCAGTTATATTGTATACATTTCCTATTTCTGTTTTCTATGTTTCTATATTTATTCACCCATATAGTCTCTGGACCAATGTTTGGAACGAGAAAATCCTTCAGGATGAATAAAGTTCCTCTAGTTCTGATCTCTCTGGCTTTGTGTATGTCTGTGTTGTCACTGTGGTGTGTTTTCCAGTGCCGGAGCACAACGCTGATGAGGCGGAGCAGCCGCGGGTACAGGCTGATGATGGCGTCACAGCTTGTGCTGGTCAGGACCTCCAGGTGGAAAAGCCCCAGCCTGAAGAGCAGAGCCAGAAGGAGGACCAGGCCCGGGTGCAGGCGGGAGAGGTCGACGGCGTGGAGGACATGGCTGAGGACGAGGAGGAGCAGGACGCTGACCTGCCCGCCAAGCCGAGAAAGTGCCGCTTGGTGTGCAAGGAGTGCGGGAAGAGGTTCGACCGCCGCGAGATGTTCAACCTTCACCGGCACTTCCACGCGCACGAGGACGAGCTCACGCCGCTCACCTGCAAAGAGTGCGGCCTTACCTTCAAGCAACGCAGCAGCCTCATCAAACACAGGAGCGAACACAAGGCCAAGGACGACCCGTTCATCACCCCAAAGACGGAGGTGGAGTACGGCTGTTTTCAGTGCGCCGAGTGCGAGACTATTTTCCGCACGGTGCAGAAGCTGAGGGACCACAGCTGCTGGAACACAGTCGAAAAGCCTTACCACTGCCCGCTGTGCCGCCAGGACTTCCAGTTCAAGGTGTCTGTTACCAAGCACATGCTGAGCCACTCCCAGGAGAACAACCTCACCTGCCAGGAGTGCAGCCAGACCTTCCCCAACATCGTGGCCCTGCGCTACCACCAGCGATCTCACACCGCCCTCAAGCCCTACAAATGCCCGGAGTGCGGCATGGTGTTCAAACACTACTCGGTCATGGAGGACCACCGGCGCAAGCACACCGACACCTCCCGCTCCAACCTGTGCAACATCTGCGGGAAGACCTTCAAGTACAGCAGCCTCCTGCATCAGCACCAGTACCTGCACACGGGGCAGAAGCCCTTCCGCTGCCCCGAATGTGGCAAACAGTTTGCCTTTGCCCAGAACATGAAGGCGCACTGCCGACAACACAGACTGCAGGGACCCGGCGCGGCCAGCGAGCGGCTCCCCGGGGCCGCGCCGGAGCCCCTCAGGGGCCCGGGCAAAGAGAACGCGCAGCAGAGCGCCGAGCAGAAACGCGTCTTCAAATGCCCGCTCTGCCCGCAGACGTTCTCAGCCCCGGCGAACCTGAGAGCCCACATGCTCATCCACGAGGCGGAGTACGAGACGCTGGAGCGAGCGGCCAAACCCCAGGCCGAGAGTGACACGTGCTGGGACAAAGGACTGACTTGTCCGCACTGCCCGTGCGTATGTCGAGATGAATCCAGTCTGAATGCACATTTGTCAAGCGTCCACAAGCCTGTAGCACAATTTATAGAAAAGGTGGCAGAGCCACCTCAGAAAGAGTTTGCTCCCCTGAATAGTGACCACATGCTCGGGAGGTGGAATGACGTTGCAAGGGTCAAGTCCTACAAATGTTCCGAATGTGACAAAACCTTCCACCACCGTTCAGTGCTAGAGCTGCATATGCGCATACATTCCAAGGACAAGCCTTACAAGTGCAAAGTGTGTGGCAAGGGCTTTAGATTCAGTAGCTACTTACAACAGCACGTCATCATCCATACAGGCAAGAAGCCATACAAATGTCCCGACTGCGGGAAGGATTTTGCCTTCCTGCAGAACATGAAAACGCACCAGAGGCTGCATCAGGAAAAACCCTTCCGCTGCACCAGCTGCCGCAAAGGCTACAGCGACGAGAGCCAGCTGCAGCAGCACATGCTCTCGCACAACGGCGAGAAGCCCCACAAGTGTGACCTGTGTGACAAGAGCTTCGGCTTGGCCTACCTGCTCCGCGATCACATGAACACGCACACGGGAGCGCGGCCCCACCGCTGCGAGGAGTGCCACAAGTCCTTCTCGTGGTTCAGCAGCCTGCTCGTGCACCAGAAGATCCATACTCGCAAGCGGCTCGGGCTCAGCCAGTACAACTCGCTCCCGCTGGGCGCCCGGCCGCGAGGCAAGGGCAGCCGGGGGAGAAGAGGGGGCAGGTTCATGTGGGACTCCTCCAGGCAAGACATGGTGGGTTCTCAGCCGTCCCTCTTTCCTGTGTCTCCGATGAGGGACGCGGAGCTGCAGAGCAGGGCGGTCCAGCCGCAGTCTTCCACGTTCCCGTCCCAGGTGGATGTACGAGGCAGACAGCCGTCGGAGCCGTGGCTGCCCAAGCTCAACCCCCAGCCGGTGCAGTGGCACGTGGACGGCGGGGAGCTGAGGCGCATCCCTCCGTCCCAGCCGCAGCAAATCGATGGTCGCGCGCCCCAAGGCCCTGGCTGGGCCGGCAGTCCGTCCACGACTCAGCCCGGCCTTGCCTCTGCCCAGAAATCAGAGTCATCGCACGCTAAAGAGAGCACAGCCGCTGCCGGGCAGAGACCATGCGGCCTGTCTGCGGTGAGTGAGACAGAGCAGCAGAAACAGCTCAAGAACCTATCCTGGAGCTCCACGGCCACTGTGCTGGCCTCCGCGGGCTCTCTGCAGCGTGACTTTTCCACAGCGACCTACGTAGACGGCGCAGCTCTGTGGAGTGTTAGGCCCGCCACGGTAGCAAGTTCACAGGACTCCCTAAATAAGTCCGGCACAGAGCTCCAGCTGTCCAGATGGTCAGTGGCCCCCGTCTCCTCGCAAAAGGAGCCATCCACACCTTCTAAGAAAGAGGACACAGTGACTACTCTGACTGTTATCCAGCCTGAGAAGCCAAGGAACGGCTGTGAGCTGCAGAAACAGCGGGCCTCAGGCTCAGCAGGGGCGTCCGCCTCTGCCCAAGTAGACCAAAGCAGTGCCATGTCGATATCCACCCCGGTTTCACTAGGGGTGGGCGCCACCCTGTGGGACGTCCAAACACCGGCAGGTATTCCAAAGACCAAAAGCTCCCCGGAGAAATCAGCAAATAATCAGGACTCTCAGCCGCAGCAGAAGCAGGTGTCGCCTGGCTGGGCCAAGAGTCAGACGGTGGCACAGAAGGTTCCCATCTCCATTCAGTACGACGCTAACCGCCTCGGCCCGGGGATCGGGACGCCAGTATGGGGCTTCCAGAGTAACCCGGTGGGTCCTCAGACGGTGCTCACTGGGCAGCTCAAACCAGGGAATGGACAGGAGCTGCAGCAGAAGCCCATGGTTTCAGGCACTCAGATCATTATCAGCCAGCCCTCACAGTTTTTCTCCCCTCAGCTCACTTCGCTCCCCCCTCCCCTTCGTTTGCCCGGCTCCCATCCTCTTCACTCTGTCACATTATCAAGACCCTCGCACCCAAATATTTTCTTCACACCGCAGGCAGTCATAGGCGAGAGGCCACTCATTCCACAGACCCTGACCCTACCTCAGCTCACCCCACGGACAGAACCTCCCAAACTGGGACCCCGTTTGCCTTTTGGTCCTGAAAGACTTCTCCAGTGCATGATATGTGGGTGCTCTCTTCCTCGGGAGCTGGATTTACAAATGCATTACATACAACATGCTAAAGGAGAGATTTGACATTTCCAGATTAGTAACAAGATGATAGTTGTTTTTTTTTCTCAGTTGAGCCTCACTCTTAAAACCCTCCGTTGTGCAGTTTGGCAGGTTGATGAAATGGGCATTAGAGACAAAAGGAAATAAGTGAAGCATCATTCTCCTCAGCTCAAATGAGACAGGGCACGGTGTCGTGTCAGGATGCATACGTGTGCCAATAAATGACTTCTAATGTCTACCAATGCATTCAACTTGTTAAATCGACTTCAGAGGGTTTGCACATTAATGAGGCTCTGTGCTCCAGATTCCATTTATTGCCAATGACCTTTAGATTTAGACAAGATTAGTACTTTTATAGTTCTGTTCATATGTTCTCAACCATTGGAACTGTTTTTCATGTACAGTTTACTGTGTGCCTTTTATGAGTACAGTCTGCATGTCTGCTGTCTTTGTATTCTAGGCCTAGTTTGTGCTTAAGGTCGACTCAACAATGTGACCTCACTTCCCAAACACAGAGCAACTCTTCATTAAGATACTGTAAAGAAATGTATGGTTCTGCTTTGAGGAGGCGAGGGGAGGGGAGGGGGGCAGGTTGTTGGGCTCACCTGTTACACGTGTCATAACATACGATGGAAAGCTGGTTACTTGCAGTGGCTTATTAAGGCCAATACACACTCCCCGAGAACAGAGAAATTTGTTCTTGCTCCCAGGGCTCAGGCATTTCTCTGTCCTTGTGGAGTATGTGCTGGCCTTAACTGTCTGTATTCACAGGGCCCGGGGTCCAAATATCTCCTTAGGAAAAAAAGTCTGTGATTATCTATGTCATAATTGTGTCCAAGCAAAATGATGTGTAAACAAAATGCAAAGGAGACATATAAGTGTCGGTTCACAGTGAGTCTTTGCCACCGTCAGTCCAGCAAATTTCTGGCAAAGTGTCTTGGCTGAAAAACGTGTTCGTTAGATTTAAACTGATTCTTGAAAAGTACTGAAAGTATTTTGCACCTGCTGTAAACTGATGAGTGCCATGCACTGTGTGTCTCTCTGTAGAGTGACTTTTAGATTGGAATATACCTATACGAATATAAGATATAAAAGTTCAATTTTGAGTACAATTCATTGTATTTTTTGTGAATACTCAAGTCCATAAATGTAGATTTAGCTGATAATGGGCATTTGAGTAGCAATGGAGGCCCAATACTGTAACTGACCGAAATCTTCATTACTACTGTAAAATAAACACATGGTCCATTTGTTAAAAAAATAAAATCCTCCCTGTGCGTCCTAACATTGAATGTCTGAAGATTCAGAAACATGTGCCCTTCTACCTCTATCCACTGTTATAGCATGGAAAGAAATAGAAATTTCCCATGATGTCTACATTAAATAAATTAAAAAAGAAAAAAAGGTGAAATAAAACTTGCTTTGAGTAAAATGATGGCTTACTCTGTATTTGTCAAGTAAACTCATTCAGAGTTATTGGGTAACTTTGGTAATGAGTTTGTTTCAATCCAAGGAGTTATAGAGTCGTTGCAACTGAATTTGCAGATTGTTGAAGATGTTTCACCCCTCATCTGTGTGTGCACGGTTTTGAAACTTCTTGAGAAATGATGAAAGGACAGTATTGTACACACGGGACCTTCCTCTTGTGGTAAGAGGCATTTCTATCTTGCCGTAGACTGTTTCCTTTAGTGCTCTTTTCTCCACTTGTCCAGTTGCCATGATTTACAAACCCAAGGATTACGATGGCTTGGACAAATCTCTTCTCATGTGAAATATGAAATGCACAAATATGTCAATATCTTACAGTAACAGTTCCAGTTAGAAAGTTCGTGGAGAAGTCACATCTGACACCAAAACATTTTCCTGTTTTCTATCACTGTTTTCATGAGGATAATCCATTGCATTATTGCAGCAATAAAGAACATAACACAAACTTATTACATGACAAATATAGTAAAAAGATTTAATGATTTTTATCACATCCTGTACCCGTCTTGCCACTGTTTGTTTTATGATGAAGGAGTATCAAATCAGAGTAGGATTGAAGAGCTATATAACTTGTTGACCTTGCTCAGACCCTGTGCAACCGTCGGACCCACAGAGAAATACACGGTGCGTGATCAGAGTCCCTGGACTCTGTGGTTTGCATCAGAGCAGAGAAGAGAACGTTACCAATGCCTGATGATCAACCACACACTCAGCGAATGATACAGACTCATTATTTATTAGATATTTAATATCTCGCTTAAGACCTCAGCATGGCAAATACAACCGCTGCCACATCTGTACACACAGCATGTATTACCTATTTTTATATCAACTATCTCTAGTAGTAAAATTCTGCTCCGTTATTCATGTATATGCTATCTAGCTTTGTGGACTCAACATCTTTGCATATAGATAGAACTGCTGCCTCCTTGCACATAGATCACCTGCAATTTGCACTTTTGTGCTAATGACCTGCTAATCACATGGATATGTTCTTTGCTTTGGATCAATTAAGAGATCAATTAAGTGAAGATCAGATCAGTGAAGTTAATATTGATTGATAAACTACTACAGATAGATAGGTATCTATCTAGATACCATGTATGTTTATCTAGGTTTTAGGTCTTGCTTCATCGTCTGTCTATGAGGAAATAAAGTCGCAGAAACAGATTCATCTTCCGGCGGAAGCTGCACAACCACATATAGCAGGTGTGCGGAGCGACGAGGCTCTGTTGTGATCATCACTTCAATGACAGAAACCACCGTCGCCACCGTTAACGAATTAAGATTAATTAATGAATTGATTTCAATTTCCCCCCCTCTCTCCCCTCATCCTGGCTCTGCGCCGCGGGACTGAGCAGCAGAGAGGACGCATTCATTTCCCTCCAGGGTGTCGCTGCAAAGCTAAGCTAAGCGAGGCTAAGCTAACCCAAGCTAAGCTAGGTAGCATTAGCCACACTGAGCCAAGATGGACGGAGCTGCGGCTGTGACTGCTGCTGCTGCAGGGGAAGACACCATGGAGGAGGAGGGAGACCACACAGGAGAAAACAGCACCCTTAACAGCGCCGAGGCTCCGGCTGAGGACACCGCACATGGTAAGCCTCATCCAGCTGTCGTTTTTGCGTTCATAAAACACCAGAGATGTGAGGGTTGTCCTCGAGGACCCCCTGCCCAAAAAACCAGCAAGTCCCGAGACAAATGCATCACGTGTAGAACTAGAATGAGGTGGGCGACACTCAAACACATAAGAATGCAACTAAAACGCGTTTGTTGTCTGTATTTGCAAATAAAGCAAAATAATTTTCAACTTTGCAATTGCTTAAATTTTGACTCCTGCCAACGCCACTCTGCAGTGGTACATAAATGTTTGTTGAGGCTCAGGAGTGAGTAACGGTTATCCATTCAGCTATAGCCAGTTCACGTTGTAGCTCAGTGTGCATTCATATAATGCATAATGTTTCAGCTTGTCCGTTTCAGCCGCCTAGGGTATTACAGATGTGCATGTTGATTTGCAGAAACGGCCAACTTGATAATGTCAATGCAGCTCAGATTAATCCACTGAATGGTTGTGCAGAGCAGATCGGACGAGATAGAAATCTGAAAGATTTGAGTTCCAAGGCACTACACCATATTGAAAAAAAACATACAATGAGCATGCATACTGAATGTTTCAAAGTCCTGTATTTTGCCCTCTATCTATCTATCTATCTATCTATCTGTCTATCTGTCTATCTGTCTATCTGTCTATCTATCTGTCTATCTATCTGTCTGTTTGTCCTCTCCAAGCTTGTACGTAGTGATGGTCATTTACCCATATTGTAGTTATCTTCATGGAAATTGCTGTCTCACTGCTGGTCTTGCCTCAGTATCCTTACTCAAGGGTATGTTGTGGCGATTCAGAGAACTGAAGACTTAGTCATGCTGCCTACAAATGCAGCTAAATATTTAACTAAACTGGGTCTGATTTTAGTCATTGACACTGACTTCAATAAGTTGGAAGCAGAAGTTAAGCTAATAACAAAAAAACACTGCTATGTTGATTAAATTGTGAAGTGCTAATGAATGCACTTTTTTAAGTGGTATTTTTTTGTTGCCAGGATCAACAAGCGACAAAAGTGTTGCCACGACTTTAAATGCATGTGGCCCAAGCTCGTGGTGTGTTCCTCTATCTTCGTCATAAGCATGAACATCAAGAGTGGCTTGTGGTTGCAATCGTCACTGTATTCATTTCCTTTTCTATACGTTGTTGAAACCTTTTTAGCTTTCTCAAAGCCGTAGTACAATGAATGAATATAGATCGACAGTCCTGACACAGCGTCAGGTTTGCAGTGAAGTGAGCTTTCTCTGAGGTCCGACGCCGCAGTTGTTGCGTAACATTTGCAAAAAATACAGCATGTTTCATGTTTTTTCGTCATTCTTTACTCTTTTAAGTTACCAAGTGATTGGGTTTTACGAAGTAAGCATTTTATGTTTGTTCCTCTGTTCAATGTTTTGACCCATGTTTTTGTTCTCATCCTGTAAACGTGGTTTTTACAATAAAGATGTGACGTGCACCTATGGTTTTGTGATTTGTGTTTATTTTTCAGTCTTTCTTTCTGTCAAACCAGGAGCGGCTTTGACCTCCTATTCTCCCTTCTCTATCCGTAGGGGTTGGGGTTTTCTGCTGTCAAGATTGTGGAGAGGCCTTCGGAGAGGAGGCCGACTACTTGGAACATCGCCATCAGCACCAGCAAGAAAGCGGGTTTTCAGATAATCAGTTGGACAATCTGAATGATGCAGAAAAGAACAGTGAAATGGCAAATTTCTGTAGTATATGTTCACTGTCATTTGTTGAACCAAGTGAATTTGACGCGCACATGGAGACGAACCACGGGCATGACCCCCAAAAGGCGGCTAGATTTCAAATAAATACTAGGATGACAAAGCAGCCCACCTATGAATGTCCAGAATGTGGGAAATGTTATGGAATAACCGGACACTTTCTCAACCATCTACGCTCACACCAACAAGCCTCCAAATCAGTTTTACACGACCTTGAACATTTGAAAAAGAAGTCGTTTCAGTGCGAGTCTTGTGGTAGAAATTATTCCCGTGCCTCGGCTCTTGATGCACACCGTCGTTGCCACGAAGGAAATCTAGTGAAGTCTCGAAACCGGGGCTCAGGAGACGCTTGTCATTCTGAGGAGCCAGTAGTTGAAGCCAAGCCAGAAAAGGCTCCTGAAAAGTCTTTCAAGTGTTCATGCGGCAAAGCCTTTTCTGCCATGATGCGCCTTAAAACACATCAGCGATTTAGCCGCAACAGCCAGTGCTCTCCAGAAGAAATGAAGGAAAAGCCAAAGAAAGAGTTTTCCTGCAGCGAGTGTAAAAAGGACTTTGCCAGCTCCATCGCCCTCTTCAATCATCAGCGGTGGCATGCTAATCACGCCAACAACTCGGCCAAGCGATTCCCCTGTGAGGAATGTGGAAAGGAATTCATGACTCTGACTTTCTACTATAGGCACCAGCGCATGGTGCACAGCGAGGCCCCAGCAAAGTCCTTTCTCCACCAGGTGTGTCAGCTGCAGAAGAAGGCTTTCGAATGCACCGACTGTGGGCTCAAGTTCTCCAGGGCTTCGGCTCTCCAGGCCCATCAGCTTCACCACACGGATGTCTTCCAAGAGACGCAGAAGGAAACGCAGACGCACACGCACACGCCTCTGCTCCTTCAGCCGCACCACTTTGAATCTGAATCCGAAGAGGCTGAGCAGGAGCAGCAGTCCGAGAGTCTGCTGTCCTCCAGTGTGAGTGAGGAATACGAGCACGGAAACGACTCCGATGAAGACATGGACAGTTACGAGCCCGGGGACTTTAACGTACAGGTGATCAGTGCCAGCGAGTCTGAGGATGAGCCCGAGCAAGACATGAATCCCGATCTCGAGCTGCTGTGTGAATCCGATCAGGACGTCAGAGATGACGACTCGGACGTCACCTTCAGCACCGGCGTCTCAAAACCAGTGCTGGATCTGAAAATTGTCCAGATTGACTTTGACGACCCGAATCAACCGTGCGCGCTGCCAGAGGAAGAGCCCGAGACTAAACCAGCCGAAGAAAGATTCGACTGTCCGGAGTGTTACCGCTGGTTTAACAGCGCCTCGTCCCTACGAGTTCACAGAATGTGGCATGGCATTCATAAAAGAAGACAACAGAGCAAAGGTCAGTCAGTGGAAGCGCACACATGTGACACATGTGGCCACCAGAGTAGTAGCTACGCAGCACACTGTAGTCACATACAGCAACACCAGACTGAAAACACAAGTAGTGACGAGGTCTCTCAGGCAAAGGGATTAGAAAAGAAAAATCTGACTTGTGAGCAATGTGGTAAATGTTTCGCACGTCTGTCTGCTTTAGTCTCTCACCAGTTGCACCACCCCAAGCGAAAGCCATTCCAGTGTCCAGACTGCATGATGTCGTATTCGCATGCCACTAACTTGTTCAATCACATGAGAAACTGCTCCGCGCAAAAGAAAGAGAATATTTCTGAGGCGAAGAAAGAATATAATCCAAAGAAAACCCTTCTGGGGCCAAAGATTTACCATTGCGAGCAGTGTGGGAAGGGCTTTTGGTCTTTAGGAGCTTACTCCCATCACAAACAAAATCCGACCGAGTGCACAGACTTGAGGCTTAGGAAAGGTGTGGCGGGGTCTCAGCACTCGGTGAATGGACACCACCGCTCCCACACGAAGGTCGCGTGTCCGGTGTGCGGTAGAAAGTTCCGTCACAGGGGCATTATGGCGCTGCACATGCGTAAACACGAAAACGGGAATCACACGTGCGAGCTGTGCAACCGGTCGTTCCGTCTGTTCTCGAGCCTCCTCAGACACCAGGTTGTGCACAGCGACCAGTTGCTCCCGCCGCCAATCAAATCCTTTCAGCATCAGGTTGAGCAGCTGCAGAAAAACACGTACAGCTGCCCCGACTGTGGGAAGCTGTTTTCGCGGGAGAAGGCGCTGCAGTTTCACATGAAAAGCCACGGCTACGAGACCGGGCATTCGCCCCCGTCGCCGAGGTCTGCGGTCTCTCTGGAGGACCTGCAGTGTGCGACGTGCTTCGCACATTTCAGCAACAAGGCCTCTTTGAGGGCTCATAGAAAACTTTGCGTCAAAAGAAACCTTCAGGCAGCTGAAGAAAGTAATGACGCCGTGAAACTGCACGCAGGTTTTAAGGACGGCGGCATGCCGGCACGACAGCATGGCCTTAAAGCCGAGGTGAAAGAAGAGGATGTCCAGGAGCCAAAGACAGAAGTTCAAACGGTCGAATACGTTGTAGAAAACGCAAGTGCAAATGATTTAAAATACAAATGTAATGAGTGCGAGAAGAGCTTTTCGGTGGTGGGAGCTTTGAATTCTCATAGAAGAGTTCATGCAGCAAAAGCAAAATTGTCCAGGTCTGCACTGCTCAGGAAACCGAAACAGGAAGAGCTAAGCAAAGGTATTTTTCTCTGCTCGGAGTGCGGCAGGCGATTCATGTCCAACTCGGCACTCGGCTCCCACAAGCGGTGGCACAAAGAAAAGAAGTTTACACGGCCCCCGCTCAAAGACGACGATGTGAGATCCGTCGGTCACAGGATGGAGGGAGGGCCCTTCCAGTGCAAGAAATGTGGGAAAAGGTTTTTTAACCACCGCGTTCTCCGGCGCCATGAGATGTTTAATCCTCTGTGCCAAATCAAAGCCGAGAGCGTGGAGGGCAACAGCACGCAAACCTCGCTGGATGCAGAGTTTTCAAGTGTGAAACCTACCAAGCCGTCTGAGGGGAGCGCGCTCCTCCTTGCTGCCCACTGTGAAGCTCAACAAGGGGACGAGCCAGCCTCTAGGATGGATGACCGGACCTCGGGAGGGGCTGACGTCGACTTCAATCGCATCAAGTCCGAACCGGCGACGCTGAAGCCGAAAGGGCACCAGTGCTCCCTCTGCAACATGACCTTCGCGAAGGCGCGAGGCCTGCACACCCACAAGTGGCAGGCGCACTCAAAGACGACCAACGTCAAGCGGAAGCTGGCTATGAACCCAGAACAGGACCTCACGGGAGCGAGCGGGGGATTCAGAGAGGCAGAAGAGTCACCAGCCGTGGACGAGGCAGCGGCTGTGGTGTCTGACACTCCTTTGGACAAAGGAAAGAAGAGGATGGGACCCGACCCGGCACCCGTGCAGCCTGTGTCGTACCAGGACGGCGGCAGGGAGCAGGGCACCTCGGAGGCTTCCCCCTCGGACCGCAAGAAGGTGTGCCTGGAGGTCAAGCAGGTGCTCAGACAGGACGCCCAGCCCGAAATCACGGCCGAGGTCTACCCACCTCTGAGCCGCTTGTCGGAGCTCACAGCCAAATGCCTCTTCAAGTGCGATAAGTGCGGGAAAGCCTTCCAGACGGAGGAGCTGCTGGCCTCCCACAAGACCAAGGCGAAGAGCCGGCCCTTCTGCTGCGCCCTGTGCTGCCACGGCTTCTGGATGGAGAACCAGCTGCAGCAGCACCTGGCCTGGCACGACGAGGTCCGCTGCCGCCTCCCCACCGAAGTCCGCTACCGGCTCAGCGCCACCCTGAGCGCCAGCCCCCTCAAGGCCGGCGCGGGGAGGACGCTCTCGCCCGCCGCCCCGAACCACCCGCCGCTTGTCTCGGACGGCCCGGCAGGCGGCGGCCACAGGTGCCACCAGTGCGGCAAGGCCTTCCTCTCGCCGGCGGCGCTGCAGAAACACAAAGCGCTGCACTGCTGCAGGGACTCGTACCAGTGCTCCATCTGCCTGCGGACCTACAGCGACATACAGGACCTCATCAGCCATCACCAGGAATGTATCAGTGAATCCGCCGAGTGAGGCCACCGCCGCCTCTGTCTCGTCGGGCCTTACTTGCCTCGAATGTGGAATCGCTCTCCGTCAGCACTCTCTTTTTGCACCAGCACTGTAACGAAAAATGCCTGTGGCGTGAAATAGATCGAAACGCGGTGGAAGACAGGCTGTAGCGTGGGGGGTGGGGGCGGGGGCGGTGGGTTGAGTTGTTAAACTACTTCATAGTGTTAAACTACAGAATTTCTTTCGGCTAAGGACAAACTCGCGTTCTGTATTTGTTTCTGTTTTACTTGAGTTTTTCTGTTCAAGGCTTTCTGTTACACTGGATTAGGTCGTGTCGAGCGCTATAGTGGACTTCACATTGTATACTTTCAAACCACCCGACCGATTTATCTTTTGTTTTGGTTAGGTAGGTCAGTGATGCCGGAGTAGTGGAGTAGGTGACATCTAGGCAACGTCATATAAAAAAAAAAAACGAAGATTCAAAAGCATTTCTGTATATAAATATTTGTCCTTGTGTATTGAAAAGTCAGTGGCGTTCATACACTACATCTTGCAAGTTTTAACCGGGCATTGTTTCCTTACTTAGCTGGTGATGTTTTAAATACCCGACACATGGCTGTGCAAGCTCTCACATACATAAGTGCGAAGGAGATGAGTTGTCAAAACTATCCTTTATATTAAATGGAGAAAAATAATTGCCCTGATGATGACCAACCTTTACTATCCTCAGATTAATATACCAGTCAAGTCATTTTGTGTTGCATACAGTTCTTCATTGCATTAGTTGTACAAGCTCCCTTTGTCAGTGTTACATTTGTAAGATTAATGAAGATTATTCATTAGCTTTAACTGCTTCATGTTAAGATAGTGGATAGTTTACTGTACCACTTACACAGTGGAAAAAAAGTATTGTATTGTATTAAGATGTTATTTTGCCGTTTTAATTTATGAAAGTGTTTGTTTTTTCCTTTAGATGAGAGATGAAACTTCTTGTTTTTATTGCTCTCAAAAATGCCTCTCTAAAAGTCTAAAATAAATGGAGCACTTATGCGAGAACGATTTGGTTTTGTGGTTTCTGGCACCTCATATGCAGTCACCTTGTAATGAAAAGTGTATATTTTTCTAATTATGTTCCAATAAAATCAGAGATTAAATCAACTAAGGCATTAAATAAACATTTATTAATAAACCGACTGCTAAATGAATAATTAAAAAATAGTTTTTCTTGTCTTCTTCCTCTAATTTTGCTTTAGCATATTAGTGTATGTGACTTTATGAAGACTATTCTGAAGAATTCATTATTCTATTTACTGATATCCTCTGATGATAAATCATTGATATTTTGATCAGTCATCAATATCAGACCCACGTTTAGCTTTAGATGCTATATTCACACATTAGTCACACTACTTGTCTTTTTTTGTTTACAATGTCGCAATAACACATGCACTGATGTACTGATTGCTTTTACTCCTAAAATATTTAAATTGGTCCTTTTTCTTCTTTTGTAGTCAAACAATACAAGCACGAGTGTAAGGAATGTGGACTGAAATTTACTCACCTGGACGTCTATAAGACTCACCTGCACCAGCATGCCCTGGAAGACGACAACGACGGGGAAGAGGAGCGAGAAGGAGAGGAAGGAGCAGATCGGGCAGACGCAGATGAGCTACAAAATGACACTACGGACCTATACACGCCGACGGGCAACAAGAAACCTCGTAAAGGTTACACTTGCTATGTTTGTGGTAAGGTTTATATATACGAGGTTTCTTTCATAAAACACCAACAGCTGCATAATATACAGCCGGGTGAATCCAAACCGACTCCAACCGAAATGCATAAATACGAGTGTGCAAAGTGTGGGATGACCTTCATCAGGCACGCGCGGCTACGGGCTCACATGAGAAGCCACAAGTATCGCAGCAAGTTGGATGCCCCGACTCCCAGGTGCGATCAGTGCAACAAAAACTTCTCCTCGGTGAGTCTGTGGATGGCTCACGTTGAACGCCATCAACAGAATCCCTTCTGGTGTTTAAGTTGTGCCAAAGGCTTTTCAGATGAAGAGTCGCTAGACAAACACCTGCAGCGTCACAGTCTGAAGCCGTACAAGTGCAAGATTTGCCAGAAGAGCTTTCACATGTTCACGCAGCTCGTAAATCACTACAACATTCACACCGAAGCAAAACCTCAGGGTTGCACAATCTGCGGGGAGGTCTTTTCCCAACTGAAAGATCTCAACCTTCACCGAAAAAAGCATTTACGCGATTACCTCAACTCCATAAGGACGGACAAAGGTGTTAAAAAGAAGGAGATTGTCTCTAGTGTCAAAGAGGAGCTGGAAATGCATTCAGTCATGGAGGAGCTGGCAGGAACAGAAGAGCAAATGGAGGAGGGTGAACTCATAAAGTCATGCGAGGAAGTGGAGTCTGCCGAGCACATGGCCTCCGATGTGTCTGATTGTGGAGAGCTTTCACATTGCCTGACACCGACCAAACTCCCTGAATCTGCAGGACAGGGGCTGGATGAGGATGAGGGAGAGACTCAGGAAACACACACGCACAGAGAGCATAAATACTGGGAGTGGGAATGTTGTGTGTGTGACATGGGTTTCGATGAGGTAGAAATGTTGCATGCACATTATGTTAAACATGCTACGGGCGAGCTGCCGATACCACAGGATGATGAAGAGGTTTGAAGCCTGAGAAAAACTGTAGTTTTCTTTTTTGTCTCACACTGCTGCCTTTCCTGATCTTGATTTAGCCCTTTATTTGTCTCAGTTTAACTAAGATATAACACTATACGAAACAAGTGATTTATTTTTGCCGAAAGCTTTGTATTCAGGGTGGCTAGGTTTATGACTGTTTACTACACTGCACCACTATGCTAAAGACAAATGTCCCTGATGAGGCAAATGATATAAGCATTTCAAGCTTCCTACCTCTCCTTTTTAAGTCAATAAAGTAATGTTCACTCAATGCGTTTCAGCGATCGTCTTTTTGTTATTTACATGCCACTTGTGCTTAGGAATTATTGAAAATGAGAAGTATATATTTTTAAATGGTTCATGATATGAGTTAACATCTGTGAAATGCCACCTGTGTTAAAACCACAGCAAAACACAGACTGAATAACATCATGAAAAACTGTATAGCTGCCCCTGCCATGGGCTGGCATGTTCCCTGCTTTTTCCCAGGCTCCAGCAGACTCCAGAGACACGGTGGGTCTGAAGTACTGAGAGAGACTGATGCAGTGAGAGCTAAAGGAGCTCAGCAAACTTCAACATAATCTCATAATTAATCCCGTTATTAAAAGATTATACAGATGATCATCTTGACACATTTTAATCTTGTTTCCACAACACTAGAGCAGAGGACAGACACATTTGAGAAATGCAGTGCTTCATCAAGAGTTTTCTTGGCACTAATAATGGGATGTAATATTGGGCATAATTGGCTATTTTTAAAGGTTTACTGCTGATTACAGACTACTTAAATTTACTCAAACTTAGCCCTTTGTGTATATAAAAACAAATGGTTAATATTCATCATTAGGGCCCGAGCAACACATTAGCATGGCCACTAAACGGGGCCATGGTATCATTATTATGTTATCTTCTCTTGCTTTCTGTTAAGTTGGGTTTTTGAGGGCTTAAACATACATCTAAACACCAGATGCCTCCAGCAGGGCAAAAATTTCAGAATTAAGAGTCTTGAGCGTGACTATGGCAGAATGTCTCAGTAGCGCTATCTATGGACCAGTCCCTGGAGCCTCTTGCACATAAGGAAACTTTGCACATACATGCAATATCCTAAGGTGCACAAACAGTGTCTTTGAGCCATATTCTAAACCCAACAGGAAGTCTGTTATTTATACCGGAAGATGAAAGTTGGCCAGTTGCATATGTTCACAATCCTCCTGTGTGCTTTATCCAATTGACTTCACATGTAATAGGTTATTAACACATATACGAAATTTAATTGCCAAGATTTTTTATCTTTTCGTTCAAGGGCGTGAACAATGAATGAAACAGGAAGTTACATTAAATTTCTGCAATTCAGCCATCCTATGCTCAATATGCATATGCAATATGCAAACTTCTGTGACTTCTGAATGTATATAAAAGATGTACAGTAAAATATTTAAAAATATTCATTAAGTTGCTGTAGTGCCACTTATAGAGAAGGGGAAATAACATGTTGTGTACTGTGATGTGTTGTTACTAGCACGATTCACTTCAGTTCATTCTTTAAGACCAACTGAATGCGTGTTTCTTATGCCACGGTCCATTGTTACTTTATTGTATGACCTGCAACCTGCATTAGCCCTGACGGTGCGTTGTAAGGGCCCGTTCAGGGCTTCTCCAGTTTTAATAACCACCACTTTCATCATGCTTGTTACTGTTGTTAGTAGTAGAGGTTGTTGTCGGCGTAGAATCAGAAAAACTCTTAGATAATTGTTGTATCAGAAGTTGCTCCAAAGACGACAGGTTAAATGCTTTTTTTTGATAGAAAAGAAGTGTGTATATAGCAATTTGAAAAAAATATCCGCAAGGGAATTGAAGATAAATACGATAATGATTATGATTATGTAGTGTCATTGTGTGTGAATATATTTTATTTTTAAGATTTATAAATAAATAAACCATAACCTCAAGTAAATAACCTTTAGAACACTATTGGGCTTACAGCCGTTTAGAAGGCTGCTCGCAGAGTGGCGGTTAAAAAACTACAATTCCCATGGACCATTGTGGGATTGTTGTCAGTTGTGACGTCACTCTGCATCTGCTCGGTGGCTGCTTTGTGCTGGAAGACGCCGCAGAGATGTTTGGGTGGACGGGAGAGCTCAGGTAAGATAAAACCTCCATCTTCCTGCAACCACACGCTTCCTCTGTGTCTCAGGAGGGGCAGAATGCAGAAAATGATTCAGTGTTCATCGTCTGTGACACAGGAACATGTCGGAATCGTTACAGCCTTATTTCTGACTGGAGATTTCAAGCTAACTGGGCTTCTCTCTCTTCCCCTGCTTATTGTTACTGATGGGGACGATTATCAACACGTACATCACAGTGGTCACACGAATATATGTATTAAATGTGGGTCACATCACCGCCTCCAGTGCCCCCAGCCCTGTCCCTCCGAGCTTCTATTGTAACCCAAATGTTGTGATACCCATTCATTCATGGGATTAGCAGCTGGTCCCTCGGAGAAAACAAAAGAGGCTGCTGTCTGTCGGCAAGAAATTCAACTTAGTCCGGTTAAGTTTGAATGGTGCACAGTTATTGCTTGGTTGATGTCTTCAGGGTTGTGTATCCTCACATTTATTATTACCCGTGTCTTAAACAGTTATGCTTCTGTCTGATTTCATAGAAACTCATACTCTGAGGAATCAAGAAGCAAAGAGCTATGCAGAGTCTGAACCAGTCTAATGTTGGCCCGGACCCTGTGAGCTCAGCAACCATGGAGGAACCAATGGACAAGGAGCCTCATCCATCTCAGACTGAACCAGATGCACAAGAAAAGGGGACTGAATCAGCTGATCCGGCTGGGACCAAAGCACCAATCACACTACAGGAGGATGGGACAGGAGCAGTGGAGAAAGAGGCTGCTGTTCAACCACAGGCAGAGTCCTCAGACAGCACCGGAGGCGTGGAGGTGGGCTCTGAAGCTTCAAAGCCAAGTGCCCCCATCAACCCGCCCCCCGCCACAAATGCAAATCCTGGGGGAGGTGGTCAAAAGGCAAACAAGCAGGATAAAGTCGCAAGCGACAGAAAGAAGTATATTCCCTCCAAGAAGGCGATGATAGATCCTCTGAAGATGGACATGTCCAAACAGCAAGTTTTACCGCCCACATGTGAGTATTTAACTCTGTGCTGTAGCCCAATCAATGAGGCTGAGAATTAGTGTTGTTTAATTGTGAGACAACTTACTGTGTATCTGTACTGTGTATCTTACATTGCATGTAAGATACACAGTAACATCAATACAACAACACAATACAACTGCAAAGGTTTAAAAAAAACAAAAGTATGCGTAAACAACGCTAGATGAGGGGCAGGAAATTATTGTAGGAAGAGTCATTATCAAAGCTCAGTCTGTAATTTGCTACAGTGGCATGTATCAGATGAAATGCATTCAATACTGAAACGAGAATCTACTGCAAAATGCTAAAGCTTTTAACAAGACCACAGACTTAAGGCCCGGCGACACGCATAATTACGCGACCGTTCTTCAGAACTGTAATTTCTTGGCCACCACAAGGGGGCAGTGCAAATCTGTACGCAGGCCTGTCTTGTCAACAACAACGACAACAACAACAACAGACTCTTCTTCGTGGTATTAAAAAAGTAGTAAAAACCTCCTCCGCGTTGTTGACGGGGTTTTCAGCCCTGGACTAGACGCCACCTACTGGTGTAGCGAGTTCGACAGGGCGCATGCGTGACCAAAGCCGCGAGGTCTCAAAGTTTGGGCTGCAGGAAACGGGCCGCAGGGCAGCCTGTTGGTCGCGCCGCTTGGCGCCTTTGCAGGGCTCGCAGCCAAAGCCGCAGAATCTTGCACAGGCCTTTAGACCATAGTCTGTGAAAGTTCTGAGTCATCCAGGTCATTGTGGTCCGAGGTGATTAAAAACAAAAGCAACTGGACTTCTGTCAGTTTCTTAAAGACGTTCTACATCTCATCACAAAAGGCATGACAAGGAGCACTGTTTTGAGGATGCCAACATTTGTATTGTGAAAAGAAGGCAATCTGGCTTGAAGTTCTACCCAAACAGTGTCACCCCAATTCACACCTTGACTAATGTGACAGTCATGGTGCAAGCACACAACTCACATGACCTTTGTGCTAATGACCCAAGGTGCCTGGGGACTCCTAACAACTCCGAAAACAACTTTGAGAACGGAAGTCGCAGTTGCTTTTATCGCCTAAAACAGACTTGCTGATTCTGGAAAATAAAATCCAAGCGTGCGCTGCTCTGACAACAGCACACTTTAAAAAAAAACTTTTTGCAGTGATGGAATTGAGTGTGTTTAGTGTTTAGACTCCTTAATTTCTAATCCCACCATACATTGCCCCTAGAGCTTCAGTTATCCTTTACATGACTTTTTATCTACCATAAATATGATAAAATACATGTGTATTCTGAATAATTTTCCTCCCATTTTTCCCGTACAGCTTCCCTCTCTTTGCAGTGCCTGGAGTGCCACATAATCTTCAGTGACCAAAAGAGCAAGGTGCGGCATATGAAGCTGAACCACCCAGCAGAATATGAACATTGCATACTCCAAAATGCACTCTTTGCCTGTTATGTTTGTGACCGCTATTTCCCAAACTCCACGGAGCTCATGGCCCACCAGAAATCCCACACAGAGCGGAAACCCTTCAAATGTATCATCTGTGGCCAGGCCTTCAAGAAGTTATCAGAGTACAGCCTTCATAAAAAGGTTCATTTTAGCATCGATGGTTACGAATGCACCGACTGTGGCAAGTCCTGCAAAACCATGACTCTGCTCAGGTATCACCGCCGCTCTCACACTGGAGATAGGCCGTATGTGTGCAAGGAGTGTGGAAAGAGGTTCAATATGCTCAAAGCGGTCCGGAAACACATGTTGGAACACTATCCGGAGAAAGCGGAGGAAAATAAGAAAGCCCGCAAACTTAAAGCACAACGGACGGTACGAGAGGGTAAGAAGTTATTTTATTCTACAGTTGTTTTAACATTTCTGGATTGAAACGCTCATCAGGTTGTGGTGCTGCATGGCTCAAGGGCTGAGAGTGTTAGTCTTCTCACAACTTCTCACCATCTATGAAACTCAATAACTGTTATTGAATCCTGTTAATTTCAGAACATTTCACCTTAATGCTCACTTTAGTCCGAAAAGGACTACTTATGACACTCAAGTGGATACTCATGCCCCCTACAGAAAGAGTTGCAATCAAATTGTTGAGCTCCTAAATTGACCATGAAATCCCATGTCTCATGGGATGAATAACAAATTGTCAGGTTGGTGGAGAAGTGTCACAAATGAATCGTGACAAAAAGTTTTCTGTCTTTCCCAGGTCCTTATCCTTGTTCCATGTGCAGTGGGACCTTCAAGACTCCCAAGACAAGGTATTCTCACATGAAAAATGTGCACAAAGTGGTACCTTCTCCTGCCAGAAAAGGACCCCCACCTGGTACAAAAGGGAAACAGTGCACACCCATCATAACTCCAATATCTGTATGCCAGCCAGGACTACTACAGGTGGAGCCCAATGGACCTCTGCAAAAAGTCGATGCCAATATTGACACAGAGCAGATTCGCAGACTCATTGAATCTTTGGGAAATGTTCAGAAAGTGAACCAAGTGGTCGTACTGGGCCAGGTGCCGCCCAATGCTCCTCCTCTGGAAGTGCAGCAAATATCAGATCTTGTAGCACCAGCAAATCTGAATCCACCACAAATAGATTTTGTAGGACAGAAACAGACGGAGTCTGAGATGGTCGAGTTGAACCCTTCAAACAACTCACTTGATCCAATGGAGCAAACAATTATACTGGAACCTATTACTCCTGATGGGCAGTTGCAAAACCCCTCTTTTACAGGTCTAGCAGCAGGTGGAAATATAGAGCTGACACTTATTCCGACTGAGCACACCTCGACACCTGAGGGAGGAGTGATGAATCAGATTTTTCAGCAGCCTGATAATGGTGCAACTCAGTCTGGTCCTGTGGATCAAATGGTATGTCAGAATGAACAAGATCTCGAGCAGACTGTAATATTAGAGCTTACCCCAGCTTTAATACCAACTGAAGAGCTGGAGCAACGCCAAAGTATGCCACAAAATGAAATCCCTTCTCCTGCTCTAGTCCCAACGACCGAACTGGAGAAGGTTTCTGATCAGACTGTTGCACATGTGCAGGAGACCAGCCTACCAGAACCACCACCTGTGCATACAGTTGACCTGGAAATGACACCACTACAAAAACGACAACAGGACCTTCCTTCTTGCCCCTTTGGTCCGCTGGACACACTCACGCAAATTCCATGTGAATCTGAAACAAACTCCAAAGAAGGTGCTGATTCACAGATGCCAACAGTAAGTCTTGATCAGACCCAGGCTGTGATTGATGGAGAAGAACCACAAGACACGCAGAAAATGTCTGAGCAAGAGCCACTGGAACAAGGAGCGCCTGAAAAGTTGCTAGTCCATAGCAGGGAGGGTGCAGAGCAGGCAGAGAATGTGCCGGAAGCAGGGGGCTCGCCATCTAAAGAAGAGGTTCAAGGAGGGACAAAGCAGGTGCCCCCGATCTCAGAATTACCCATGAATGTAATGTCGGCTCAGGAACTGGTGAAGGTGCGGAAAAGAAAGCCTGCCAGGTTTTTCTATCAAGGATATATGCAAGAACTAGTCGGATCTATTTACAGGGACGACTTCCAAACTGTGACCTCACCTGCCAAACGGCAAAGAAAACAAAAGTCTCATCTCGTCGTTAAGTTTGGTCCACAAAACAAAGAGAAAATGGACAAGAAGCAGAAGAAGCCACCACAGCAGCAAGATGTCATAAGAGGTAAAGCAACAGCAAAAGCACAAGGAGGCAAGAGGGAAAAGAAGGGCAAAAAAGACAAAAAAGGAAGACATTTGCACTCAACAGCTGAAGTAAAACCACCTTCATCAAACCAGGACCCGAAGGGGCAAGAGATCAAAGAAGATGCAAGAAAAAATAAAGTGAAAAAGCAAAAACAAGTGGCCGCCGAGGCTGTTACAAGCGAGCAGAAAAGTGACTCATCACCTGTACTTAAAAAGAAAAAGCAGGCCAAAATTATGCAAAAAGACCAAACCAAGGATACAAAAGATGGAAAGAAAAAGAGAAGCCGGGCAAGAGAAGAAAAGCAAAAACCAAGCTCAGCCCCAGCAGATGTACCTAGTTCGCCCGTAAAACAAGATGCTTTGCTTCTACTGAAAGGTCATAAACAGCCCCAGCTGAAAGTTTACAAGTTGGACGCTTCAAAGGCACCAGGCCAGACGCATGAGGCCCCACCCCATGTGCCTGAGGTCACATCCCCACAGAGCAAAAGCAAAAAGCTCAAACATCCAACGAGTGAGTCTGCAACTAATCTCGCAGGGGCTCAGAAAAAAGCAGGGAGATCCAAAAAGACCCAGAAAGTGGTGTTGTCCTCCCTACAGGTTTCTGTTCAACCACCAGAGACACAGCCCAGCAAGCCAAAGCCCACCAGGAAACGTAAAGCCACCCCGAGAGTGGAGACCGAAGGAGTGATCACCTCCTCTCATTCCAAGCGCGCTTTAGAGTGTAAAGACTGCGGGGAGAGATTTGGGGAAGTCTCGTCTCTTCAGAAACACAAAGCAATGGTGCATATTGTAGAAAGTCCCGGGCTCACCTACACTAATGGGAACATCTTTGAAGGGGTCTCCGGGATGGATCTGTACCACCTTCCTAAAGAAAAGGTCGTTGGGATGATGAATGCTGCCACAGGCTGGGATACTGAGCCCGAGATGGCTTTGGAGGAGCGAGACCGAAGTGTCTCTTTTCCAGCTTTGATTCCATCCCCATCCTTACCTGTTCCTCCCTCGGATGTCGAAATGACTGTTAACATAGATAAGGACGGGAACAAAACTGAATCAGATGATCAGTCTCATGCCTTTCCAGGAGCTCCCTCACCCTCTGACCAGATGAAAAAGAGCGACACTGATGCAAATTTTCTGCCTCCCTCGCATTCACATACCAATTGTCAGGCAAAGGCCTTGGAGACAGGGGAGCCGTCAGATGAGTTCAAGTCAGAAGTACATACTCTAAACAAGCAAAGCTCAGAGGGTGAAGTTCATGGTTCCACAGAGGAAGACATCAAGGAGGATTTGCTTCTCGAAGTAGATTTGGTCACTGTTGGGGAGCAAAATGAGGCAAATGCTTCCACTTTGTACGAAGACACTGTTGTTCCAAATGACACTCTTGGAAACTGTAATTCAGCGGGTAGAAACGCAGAGCAAGATAGCAGTGAAGCTGACAAATGTTTGCACACTGTGTCATGCTCCACTCAGCAAATGGAGATCAAAGATGAAGAGGAGGAAATCTCAGTCCAAAAGGAAAAAGAAAGGAGCAAAGAACCTGTTTCAAGCATTGTGACGAGTGGTAGGGGTAAAGGGACAGGTCGTGTGAAAAGAAACTCAACATCAAAGAGACTTTTGGCTGAAAATGCTGCCAGACAAACAGAAAAAGAGCAAGAGGAATGTCAGGTAGTTTATGAATGTCACCCACTCACTTCTGACTCCGACAATCCTGAAATGGAGGCTGAAAAAGCTCCTCCTGCTCCATCTTTGCCTGTTGAGCCATGTGCATCTCCTGAAAAGCAGGTTGTGATTCAGCAGTCTGTTAACACTAACGTTGGGGAGGTGATAGATGAACAAAGACCGGGTGGACTGGAGGAGCAGGGCAGGGACCAGTCTCCAGGCATCATATTCGAGAAGTTCCTCGCTGGTACACAGGCAGCAACTGCTGAGGAGCAGCTGTGGCTGATGACAGGTCAAAGACAGGTGAGATGTTGGCTGCACCTTTTAATTGCTTTTTAAGCAAATTTGTCAGCTTTTAAGCAATTAAAGGGAAAGAAAGAATGAATTAAATGTTGGAAATTCTGATTTTATTCCAGGATTTGGAGAGCATTGCTGGTAGTGACGTCCAAGCCCTTAAGATCAAAGTCGAAGAGACTATTGCAGATCCGTCAGTGGCTGCCGTGGCTACCTGTCAGAATAGGCAGAGTGCTATAGTGCAGCCGCTGCACCATCACGACATCAGGACAGTTCTGGTGAAAGAGGAGACCAGACATGTGCCGAACGAGGACCAGACCACGCCAGGCGGCGCGCACATCCGATGGAACGTGGAGCCGGCCCACACAGAAAATAATCCCAGCCCGTGTAAGTAATAGGCCCAGCTGTTGGTACGGTATCTGAAGCAGAACTTCAGTATGTTGAGAAATAGGAGTCTGAGCATTCAATTAGACAAGAAACGCACATGTAGGAAGTCCCTAAATATAACAAATCTAATCGACGGTTGCAAATATGCTGTAGACGGACTGTTTGAGTCAAGTGCAGAGATTGACTTTTTTTTTGTGCTTTTTGCTTTCAGTCAGGGAAAGTGGAGAGACGACAGGGGAGTGTCGTGTCACCCCTCAGTTCAACACCAGCCAGTGCATCTTCTACCCAGTGAAGCAGGAGGAGAGGGAGGTCCTGCTGGCAGCCGCTCAGAGCAACACTGTGAACCAAACTGCAGAGACACCACCCTCTGACACCCTGCAGGCAGAACATCCAGCGGCAGATAGCAGTTTAAGTGAGTCACTCTAATTTCCTTTGATGTGTCCTGTGCACAAGCGGCCAATGCTGGAGGATCTATCCCGATGTTGAATCTGTCAATAACAGATGAGAGCAGCCGATCTACACCGGAATTCCAGGACTTGAGGATGAGCGGACTCCTCTCAGAGCCCAAACTCGATGATTTTGGAGAAGGACAAGGTATGACTCTGTTTATTACAACATGTTGGTCGTGACTTTTGCCTATTGATTTATCTTGCTACATTTATTTTACAGCTGAGGCAGATGCTGAATGCCAGGGTCCACCAGACCTGCAAAACTTTCTCCTCCAGAGTTCTGATGAAGAGGAGACGGGCAGTTTAGAAATACCTGATCCTCATCTTGACACCGAAGCACAAGTGATGGCCTATTTCCACAAGACCCAAACAAACAGTGAACAACATTCAGATGAAGTGTCACAAAGGTGCAGTGCATCGTCTTTTTTTAATTCAATGACAGAACACTCAAGTGTTTGCCATAAATGTGGCTAAGAGCTCATGAACGTTTTTTTTCTCCCATAGCTTGCCTTCCACATCAAATCAGCTGCAAACACCAGGAGAGGAGTATCAGACCAGAGAGCCCATTGATTTCTTCTCTGAGTATTTCGGTTGGGATACCTGGGTAGAGATTGCTAGTTGCACGAATAAGTTGTCTAAAGTGTCAAGCCGTGTCACTGCCAGAGAGGTTGCACAGTTTGTGGGGATCCACATTGCAATGGGAACGTTGAAGGTTTGTTCTCTCCTGTCATTTATTTATTAATTTCATTAGTTATTTGGTTTTTTTTTATTTGTTTGACACAAGACCACTAAAAATGTGTTAACTCTCTTGATATTTTTCAGTTTCCCAGTCCAAAGCTGTACTGGGACAACTTGACCAAGGTACCCCTGATTTCTGAGGCCATGCCACTTGCCCGCTTCCTTGAGGTGTCCCGCATGTTGAAGTTTGCTTCTCCCGAGGAGGATCCAGTCGACAGTGATCGGCAAAGAAGACCTGATAGTGACGTTCACTATGTACAGCAAGTTCAAAATATCTCAAGCACCCAGAGAGGAGTTTCGCAGGGCTGTGACAACCTGATGCAAGGTGAACTATCAAATGAGCCAAACAGTTCGAAAACACAGACTGATCCCTTGTGGAAGGCCCAGCCTTTATTGTGCCGTTTCAGAGCAGGTTGCCAGAGACTTAGACGAGATGGCAACTATGCAGTTGACCAGTATCCACTTCCTTTGACTGGGAAGACGCACAATAGGAAACTGTCTCTCAACTGCACCACGTTGATTGGCTTCGGCGGTTTGCTCTTACATGTGGATTTGAAAATGAGTCTGTCTGACACCGAGGACACTGTGGAAACAATGACTCCTAAAGGTAGCATGGTATACCTCTGCAAACAGGAGCTCTCCACCCCTGCTATGCTGGAGCGCCTACTAGCTGGCGGGGTGCATGGTGCGGGCAGGGTGGGAGGCGCCCGAGGTCAGATCGGAGACGAGTTTGTCAGCTCAGATGGGAAGCTGATGCTGCGCAGGTCACACTGTGGGTTCATCCTTTCCACTGCTGGACACAGCCACCGGAACATGGCTTCTCTCACTGATAACTTTGAGAGGGCTCAGATGTCGGCTCTTCTCAACAGAGATCTGCTGAACCTTTACTCCATCCCTCTCACTGCCTCGGCTCCAGCCTGTTGGCCTCAGGCGGTGCTCTGGTACCTAACAGATCTGGCTTTGGTCAACTCCTGGCTCCTCTACAGGCAGGATCACAGGGCAGCCTCTGCACCATTGACTCTCATGGCCTTCAGATTGGAGGTATCCAAGGCTTTGATCCTCTCCAGTGGTTCAGATACCCAGGACTCTGTTCCCCCTCAGCCCCCTGTAGAGAAGGCGCATGCAACAAGTGGAACCCCCAACCCGAGCCTGGTGGAGGAATGTCCTCTGCCTGATGCAGCCACGAGGTTTGACGGGTCAGGCCACTGGCCTGAGCAGCTTGGAGAGGGGGAAGGAGGCAGGTGTCGTTTTGGGGACTGTCAAAGAACCTCTCGGGTGCTATGCCTTAAGTGCTGTGTCTTTCTCTGTATCTCACGCAATCACAACTGCTTTTTGAATTTCCACAATCAAAGCAGTTTGGGTAAAGATTAGTGTCCAACTTTGTCCTTTATCCGTCCATCCGTTATGTGAACCATCTCCTGCCCAATGGTGTTGTGGGTGTCTGCTGGTGCCTATCTCCAGTGGTGTCGCACTAACTACTGTGCCGCCATGTGACCCTGCCTTGCCCTTTGTCTTTTACAATTTTACATTCTAATTGGGGGGAAAAAAAGTGTAGTGCTTATCAAAAAAAGTGTAAGTGTCTTCTCAATCCTTACAATTTTTCCATGATGCCTTTCACTTTGTTGTAGGATTATTGCGCTGGAAAAAACGCTTTGTGATGTGTCTCATTTCATGAGCAAGAGTGAATGACTTTGCCATATGAAGGAAATGTAAACAATTAAATGCTCATAGCAATACACTTAATTATAAATACAGAAAATATGATTTTTCATTCCAGGTAACACAATGTTTTCACTATTTATTTAACCTGGCTGAATTTACATGCTGTGATGAGCAGGGGGACGCTGTAATTTTGAATATTGTTCATTTTAAAATAAAATTGTTTCTGAAACAGTTAAAGACAGATGAATGAAATGTGCATTACTGATTTGTTTTTAAGCTCAGCAGCACAATTTGACATGCTCTTCTGATGCACCTTATGTACTGTATTGTATGTATTGTGCATAAGTATTGTACCTTGAAGATAATAAAAATCACAATTTTAATTTGGTATTTCAAGATAAAGAGGGGAAATGGAAATAGCTACAGGCACAACAAAACTGGAGAGATCTTTTTTTTTGCTGTATACACACAAAACATTTATGCAACATGATTATTGCATGAACACACCAAAACAAGTTACCACAATATAGAAGAAGGATGTTCTAAAATACAATTTCCTGAAGCTTGTACATGTGTGCTCAACACTAGTACCACTAACAGTGGATTTTATCCCAATGTGCAATATTGTGCAGACTGTACAGAGACCTCTGCTGCACATGAAATTAATTGCAGTTATTGCACATTGCCACTGTGTGGTGGTTGTGGTTGTCTGTCTCAAGTCTGTCTCAAAATAAGCAAGATGAGAGTTGTCTCTCTCTCTGTGTCTGTGTGATTGATGGGATGCAACTATTAGAATAATTACTGATTGCCGGGTAGGTAGACAATTTAATCACACAAATATGGAGAATTTGCTTTGACAAATGAGACAAAAAACAGGATGACATGGGCTAGCAAGACAACAGTACACACAAGGTTAGTACCCAGAATATACAACATATACAGATATAGATGTAATATACACATCATTGATTCCCTGGAGAAGGGTTAGGAAACTTTGGAAAATGATGGTAACAGCTTACAGCACCACAACACACTTTTCAGAGAGTGGTGAGACAGGTATCCATGATGAACAGCAGGTTATCGTTCATGATATTTTGATTGATGTGATTTGATGAGTTGTGACTCACTACACATGGCCGGTGTGGCTAACAATATACAAAGCAGGCGAAGGTGAGGGGTTGATGAATAGCAGCGTCTGGGAGAGGGAGGTAAACAACCGCAGCTCTTTGAATGAACATAATTTAAGTACTTTTTACCAACTGTTTTGGGTCACGTGACACAGCTCAACCATAGATTTTGTGTAAATAGAAAACACGACTTCTTCAAATCCTCGTCCAGACAGCGACAACCGTCTTGTATGATATCTTATCCGTCACACAAATCACTTAATGACTAATCACAACTTAGTGAGAGATGACATTTTTAATCACGAATATTGTATTACTGTACTGTACAGTTACAGAAATATCATCAACAAATGCTTCCTCTGCATGAGATTTTTGTTTTGTTTTTCCTCCACTCATTCACCCCCCTTACCACTGCGGTTGCAGTATTTATTACCAAAACATTTACAGGAAAAATCATTAAGAGAGTGTGTGGAAGACTCCCTCGGCAGCCATCTTAGTTGTAGCACGGCAGGAAGTGTCCGATCTATGCGGTGTGGATCTGTGGGGTCAACTCTCTCAGTCAAACTACCTTCAAACAGCGACCAGAGGTAACCACAGCGACTTCTCTAATCTCATGTTTTTGTCGTGTTTAAACCGCCTTTTGTCGACATATGTGTTGTTTTGCGCCGCGCTGCAGCGTACTGTAGCACGCCAGTTCTGAAGAATAAGTTAAAACTTGGTGTGTGGAAAGTCAGGCATCGTCTTTGAATGGCAGCCAGTGTTGTTAGCGCTAACCACTAGCTAGCGTTAGCTCGTTGCTCTGTCTGCCGCTTGAGTACTATCCTACGCAACGACTTCGTAGATTCAGCTACGTATATATACGATGCTTTAAATTTTCCCAGCATACCGCGTTGACCAGATAAACGGTTTCTGTGCCGTAGTTTGAGGGCCAAGCTTTCACGGAGCTAGTTAGCTTAGCCAGCGGCCTTGGAGGCAGCGACGTAACGTAAACCATCAGGGGCTGTAACTTGAGTGATCCCTGTGGGGAAATCGAGCCAAAAGTGACGCTACAACTTGCACGTTATATGCGCCGATAACCACAAACTAGACACTCGGTTACCTTTGCCCCTGGAGCAAGGACGTGTTTCACGTTTTGGATGTAGTACACGGCATTTAGTATTTGGATTTAGTTAGCGATGTTGTGTTCCCGCTTAACTGGGGCTGCAGCTGTTTCCGCCTTCGCACTCATTGTTTCTACTTGTGTATGAATTGGACTCCAGGTGAGTAAAGAGGCCTCTTCAGGATGGACTCGGAGATTTTGAACATAGAGGAGATAGTGATGGGACGGGGGCTGCCCGATCCATCTCCGGAGGTGCCCCCCGAGAAGCCAGCAGAGCCGTACAAACCCATCACCCTGAATGGACCTCCTGCTCCCCCTGTCCAGCCCTGTAAGTGTTTGACACTCCGGATCGCAGAGGCCACTGCACACATCCATGTATTATTTTGTTGCCTTGTACCTAATGCTGTCTTGGGGTTGGCTTGTACCTATCTCCCTCACAGTACAACAGTCCATCACAGACCACACACTAGTGCTTGGGGACAATTTAGAGTCACCAGTACTATTTCTTTGACTGTGTGAGGAAACTGCAGCTTAGTGGAGGACGTGCAAACTCTACACCATTTTGCTGTGAGGAAAGAGCGCCCTCAAAGCATAGATTGACTTTGTAATCTCCCCCCGCCTTTCAGACCAACATGAAAACCTGCAGTGCTTCCAGTGCTTCATCACGTTCTGCAGTGCCAAAGCGAAGGAGCGGCATATGAAGAAGAGCCACCGAGAAGAGTACAAGCAACAGCTTCAACAGGTAGCCTTTACACACCCTTTAGTTCAGTCCACTTGATATTGTCACTGTTTGTACTATGAAACTGTCCCCATACATGCAGGGCAATACCATGATTATGTATACTTTAATTTCTAGTATTTTTCTATTTATTTTTCTATTCTTTAGGGAAAGATTGTAACATCCATCATTACCTTCAGCGATCAATTAAGGACCCAGATTCTGATTTTTTTTTTTTACAAATTAACTTTTTAACTGTGTAACCAGTTTGTTGTCCTACATAGTGATTTTGAAGTCAGTTGAGTGGGACAAGATAATCCTTTGTAACTGCAATGCTACAGTCGCAAAAAGTGAAGTGAAATTATTTCACTCCACTGTAAATATCCATCCATTATCTTAGTTGGGGAGCACCAAAAATATTATGTATGGACTTGAAAAGCAACATTTGACCATGAACATAGAGTGAACAACCAGACTTTGATAATATTAAAAAAAAAAGGAAAAGCTGACCACTTGGGATAAATTTAAAGTTAACGTTTGCACAAGGACATAATGTAACAACCAAAATTGCACAATAATTGCAGAACTTATAGTTATATTGCTGATGTGTGTGCATGCAGTCGATGCAACTGTGTCATTACAAAATCAGAATCTGAATTCTTTATTGATCCCAGAGGGGAAATTGCATTTGATACAGTACCTCTGTCAGTTTAGAGAGGAGTTGCTAGATTGCCCAAAACAAAAGTTTAATATTGAATATTGACACGTTATCATAAACTGCCCTGCTCTGACAAACACCTTCTCTCTTTCTCTGTCAGGGAAACACGCTGTTCACATGCTATGTGTGCGACCGCGCGTTCCTGTCGTCTGAGGAACTGACGCAGCACCAGCCGACGCACAGCAAGGATGACAAGCCCTTCAAATGTGTGCACTGCAAAGAGAGCTTCAAGACCTTCTCCGAAGTGAGCGCAGCCTCCATTGATTCAGTCATTGATCTGCTTGTTTTGAGAAGATGGCTTTAATGGCCGCCCATTCATCCGTTATCTCTCTACCTTAACGGTGTCACGCGGCTATGCTGGAGCTTATCACACCTCACACAGGACGTCACCATTCCGTTGCAGACACACACACACGCACACGCACACGCACACACACACACACACACACACACACAAACAAACTTCGCTCTCACACTTGCATTCAAAATACTGTGAACACTGCCTCACTGTAAACATCTCTATCCACTGTGTTCAGATAAACTGGTGACTGTGGTATGAAACGGACACACTCCAGTTGACACCTCTGTGCCATGTCACCCTCACAGCTCACATCCCATAGACGACAGGTGTGTCCGGAGAGACAGCTGGTGTGTAAAGATTGCAACGAGACCTTCCGGAGTGCCGCGCTGCTGCGCACCCACCGCCTGACCCAGCACCCCCGCCCCGACGCAGACGCCGCAGAGCAGCCGGAGGACTCCGCAAAGACCCACCGGTGTAAGAAGTGCGGCCAGGGCTTCGAGACGGAGCCGGAGCTGGTGGCGCACCAGGAGAAGTACCCGGAGGGCCAGCAGTGCAACGGCAGCGCGTCGGCTGTCAAGAAGCGGGGAAGGCCCTCCAAGGCCGAAGACGTGGCAGCTACTGAGAAAAAGGGAAAGCGGAAAAAGAAGGACGAGGCCGACGCGTCCGAGGAGGCAGCGAAGACCAGCGGCACTGCGGAGCCTGCGCCGGCGGCGGGCGCCACGGCGGCCGCAGCAGCTCCGACTGAGGAAAAAGGAAAAGCGGCCGGAGCGAAGAGGGGCCGTCCCTCCAAAGCAGCGGTGGCAGCAGCAGCAGCAGCCAAATCTGAATCGGAAGAGAAGAAGAGTCCTGAGGAGGACAGCCAAGCGGCGGGGAAGGAGAAGAAGGCCAAAGCGGACGCCGCGTCGTCCCGTCAGCACCCCTGTCCCGAATGCGACCTCACCTTCCCCAGCGTGATCCAGCTCCGCACCCACAAGAAGGAGAAGCACACTCCGCGGAAAGCCCACCCCTGCGAAGAATGTGAGGAGAGCTTCGCCCGGCAGGAGCAGCTGGACGCCCACATGACGCGGGCCCACGCCGTCGGCCGCTTCGCCTGCGCCACCTGCGGGAAGAGCTTCGGCCGCGAGCGAACCCTGAAGGCTCACGAGAAGAGCCACCCCGAGGAAAAGCCTGAGAACCCAAGTGCAAAGAGATAATTGAGACATGGGGACTGTGCAGGAAGTGTATTGCTTTGTAAGGTTTAGTTAGGAATTGTTCTTTTTCTTCTAGCGGTGGACAGCCGATGCTCCCGATGGTTTCAGACGAGTCTGGAAGGTTTTTAAGAATGACGAGCGGATCGTGTTTCAAAGGTTTTGATGAGGAGCTGATGAAATTATGGACAAACAGACACATCTCTTGTATTGACTAACCAAATGTTAAACCCATCTATTTACACCCTTTGTCACAAAATATAGTTTATTTGTAAAAACATACAACTGTTTTGATTAACTTTTTAAATGATTTGTGTCAGTTTTTTAAGCTTGAAATGCGTGTGGTATGATTTTATTATTCTGTGTCTTGAGTTCTTGAACTCACTTTGTGGTTTTGAGAAATGTTTGTTTTTATTTTCCTCTTGTGTTCTTTTTAAAAAACACAGATTGGGTAAGTACATATTTTGAAGCATATTAGATGCCCAGTAGAAGTTGAATGTGTAGACAGTTTGTCAAAAGAAACGTGTAATGTACAGCTTCCGGTTCATATTTTTTTGCCGCATTTTTTTTTTCCACTTATTTGATTATTTTCCTTTCTAATTTAAGTCTCATCGAGGAAGATTTTGAAATAACAGTTGCATTCAGCTAAAAGATTATTTTGGCTAAATACGTGGATAGAAAGTATTCACTATAATCCTGATTTTTTTTTTTTTTTTTTTCCTGGTAAAATGTATTCCTTAATTTTTTTTTTTTTCCACTCATTAGAATTATTTTTCATGTCTTAGACATTTCTTAATTGGAACTCGTGGCCTTTTAATGCCTTTAGAGTCCCTTAAGGAACTGTGTATAATCATGTGTCATTCACTGATTGGATTGTTTCCCTCCTCTGCAGCAATGTGTCTGGACACTGCAAAACTGTAATAAAACAGGCTATCCCAAGGGAGGCTGCTCGACAAATAACTCCACTGTCTTTGTCCTTACTCAAGTTTTTTTTTAAACCTCAAACGTGGCATTTTGATGTGTGGTGAAGCCATTACTTATCAGGCTTGAAATTCATATTTTGCTTGCCATATTAATCTTGCATCCTGCTTCTGTTGTGTTAATACAGCTATCCTATACAGACGGATCACTATTTCATCCCCATATTCAAATTTAAGTTTGAACACTTGATGAAAAAATGAGCCGTTTTGGTCATTTCTCCATATATTCATGATGAGGGGCAATTTTTTTGGCCTTAGCAGAGTTCAAAGAATATTTGGCTTAGCTGCTGCTGGTGGGGTTAGGGTTTTTTTCCCCATTAATTTCAAAGGCAATTCATCTGGTTGGGCCCCTGGCGTGGCCCTGGTCTGGTGTGAGTACCTGTGTCTTTCTACCATTCATTTCAGGTGCACTCACTTTAGGTCACTACTAACTGAGAGGTTTGTGTGTCTGTGGGGACATCTGTGAGCTTGCATGCTGTAGCGGAGGGCTTCGTCAGCAGAGGAGCAGACACAAGGCACTTGACCACATCTTTGAGAAGGTACTTCTGAAAGAGCCCCACATATTATGACTAGTGTGACATTGTTATGACATCAAATGCTGACAGTTCCAGGCAAGACAGCAACTTGATGATGCAGCTATGGAGAGCATACACATCCGGCCTTGAATATTTGAGAAGTTTTGGTTTGTTGTTTTTTTTTTTTTTTTTTTTGTTTTGCTGTTTGACCCACCAACAAAGTGCTCTGCCAGGTCACACTGGGTGGAACTAACAGAGGCAACTACTTGAGGTTTTTATTTGATGTTTTTTAATATGTGAGGCCAAATATACTCCACATATTATGACTAGGTTGACATTATCATGACCTCAAATGCTGACAGTTATTGGCAAGACAGCAATTTGATGATGTGTTGTTGTTGTGTTTCTTTGTTTGTTTGTTTTTTTGTTGTTTTGCTGTTTGGGCCCACCCACCACCCTCTTTACTTTTTTTTTCCACAGGTATCGACCTGTAGAAAAAAAAAGTAAAGAGCAAAAAAAAAGTGTCCGTCAGCTGCTCAGCGTCTGCTTGGGACCTCTCTCCTGGGTCTGCTCATGCTTGGAGCCCACGGGGCCCACGTGCGTCCGCGGAGGAGGAGAGAGGTCTGTCTGCGTCTGCGCCACAGTGTCAGGACTCAACCACTGTGGCCACCCAGCCCCTACTTACAAACTCTGTTCTGGGGTGAACGCCCAGGCTGTGACATCATCCTGACTGTGTGATGATGTCACACTGACTGTGTGATGATGCCCATGCGGTAGGCAATCACAGATTCCATTGGTAAGGCTATAGCGGGTAGGTGTGACATCATCGCTGACATGATGTCACAATGGCAATGTCACAGTGACCTATTCCACACAGTGTGTTCTGTGTACTGTACAGCTTGAGCATTCACAGTGTGATGTCATCATGACCTCAAATGCAGACAGTTTCTGACAAGACAGCCACTTGATGATGCAGCTATGGAGAGCATGCACATCCAGCCTTGAATGGTTGAGAAGTTTTGTTTTGTTGTTTTTTTGTCTTGTTTTGTTTGTTTGTTTTTTTCTTTTGTTTTGCTGTTTGGGCCCACCCACCACCCTCTTTACTTTTTTTTTCCACAGGTATCGACCTGTAGAAAAAAAAAGTAAAGAGCAAAAAAAAAGTGTCCGTCAGCTGTTCAGCGTCTGCTTGGGACCTCTCTCCTGGGTCTGCTCATGCTTGGAGCCCACGGGGCCCACGTGCGTCCGCGGAGGAGGAGAGAGGTCTGTCTGCGTCTGCGCCACAGTGTCAGGACTCAACCACTGTGGCCACCGAGCCCCTACTTACAAACTCTGTTCTGGGGTGAACACCCAGGCTGTGACATCATCCTGACTGTGTGATGATGTCACACTGACTGTGTGATGATGCCCATGCGGTAGGCAATCACAGATTCCATTGGTAAGGCTATAGCGGGTAGGTGTGACATCATCGCTGACATGATGTCACAATGGCAATGTCACAGTGACCTATTCCACACAGTGTGTTCTGTGTACTGTACAGCTTGAGCATTCACAGTGTGATGTCATCATGACCTCAAATGCAGACAGTTTCTGACAAGACAGCCACTTGATGATGCAGCTATGGAGAGCATGCACATCCAGCCTTGAATGGTTGAGAAGTTTTGTTTTGTTGTTTTTTTGTCTTGTTTTGTTTGTTTGTTTTTTTCTTTTGTTTTGCTGTTTGGGCCCACCCACCACCCTCTTTACTTTTTTTCCCACAGGTATCGACCTGTGGAAAAAAAAAGTAAAGAGCAAAAAAAAAGTGTCCGTCGGCTGCTCAGCGTCTGCTTGGGACCTCTCTCCTGGGTCTGCTCATGCTTGGAGCCCACGGGGCCCACGTGCGTCCGCGGAGGAGGAGAGAGGTCTGTCTGCGTCTGTGCCGCAGTGTCAGGACTCAACCACTGTGGCCACCCAGCCCCTACTTACAAACTCTGTTCTAGGGTGAACACCCAGGCTGTGACATCATCCTGACTGTGTGATGATGTCACACTGACTGTGTGATGATGCCTATGCGGTAGGCAATCACAGATTCCATTGGTAAGGCTATAGCGGGTAGGTGTGACATCATCGCTGACATGATGTCACAATGGCAATGTCACAGTGACCTATTCCACACAGTGTGTTCTGTGTACTGTACAGCTTGAGCATTCACAGTGTGATGTCATCATGACCTCAAATGCAGACAGTTTCTGACAAGACAGCCACTTGATGATGCAGCTATGGAGAGCATGCACATCCAGCCTTGAATGGTTGAGAAGTTTTGTTTTGTTGTTTTTTTGTCTTGTTTTGTTTGTTTGTTTTTTTCTTTTGTTTTGCTGTTTGGGCCCACCCACCACCCTCTTTACTTTTTTTTTCCACAGGTATCGACCTGTAGAAAAAAAAAGTAAAGAGCAAAAAAAAAGTGTCCGTCAGCTGTTCAGCGTCTGCTTGGGACCTCTCTCCTGGGTCTGCTCATGCTTGGAGCCCACGGGGCCCACGTGCGTCCGCGGAGGAGGAGAGAGGTCTGTCTGCGTCTGCGCCACAGTGTCAGGACTCAACCACTGTGGCCACCGAGCCCCTACTTACAAACTCTGTTCTGGGGTGAACACCCAGGCTGTGACATCATCTTGACTGTGTGATGATGTCACTCTGACTGTGTGATGATACCTATGGGGCAGGCAGGTGTGACATTATCACGGCTCCCATTGGTAAGGCTATAGAGGGTAAGTGTGACATCATCGCTGACATCACATCAAGTGCAACACTGGTGACATCTCACTGCTTGATTCTAGGACTGATGTTACCATGTGATGTCACGATGATGTCACAGTGGCAATGTCATAGCAACGTATTCCATACAGTGTGGTCTGTGTACCGTACAGCTTGAGCATCGTTGCAGCATCATCACGCCCATATTCCCCCCATGTCATTGCTGAAATTACCATTGCTCCCATTTACAGGGCAATGTAGGCTTGGGCATGCAGTTCTCCCTGGAGAAAACACCTAGAACAACCAATATGTGCACTATGTTTAATGTGCCTACTTGATTTTTAATATCTTACGTTTGCCTTTATGTTATTTTTTAAAACACATCTATTGAATTATTACTTGTTTGGCCTCTGGTTTCTTTTTAATGATTTTCCTTTGGTCGCCTCGCACTAACCGCTATAAACAAAACTCAGCGAGGGAGTGATACCACTCCGGAACACCAGGGGGAGTCGCGTGCCCGGTCGCCTCTGCTCTCCGCCTCCGTCACCTCCTTTGTTTTCCTCCGCTCGCGCTCCCCTGTAGCCTCGACCCACTCATGCTGTCAGGGAGATAAAACGGCACCACTGTCCCCCACGGTCTGCCACCACCAGGCCCAGCGACCAGGTGAGCAGCGCGGAGATGTTCCCAACAGGACTCTGCCCGATAACGCGGGTCGAGCCAGAAACGGCGTGAAAAGAAGAAGAAAGCGACCAGGAAGCAGCATCCACTGATGTAGCAGGACAGGTAACCACAGGTGAGCTGGGATGCGTGTCTGGCATGCTCGGTGCCTGAAGGCCGCGGCTGTTTGCGTGTTTTGTAGAGTCGATTAAAACACAGCAGAGCAGAGAGAATGCAGGGGAGAATAGAATGTAGAATACGTTTCCAGAGCTGCAACAACTAACTGATTAACTGACTTTCCAACGACTTATCAAATAATCAACAACTATTGTTTTAACCGATTATTGATAAGTGTTATCAAAAAAAGATTTCGAAAAGGATTTTATCAATTCAGCCAAAATTGTCAGATCATTAAATGTCAATATTTTCTATTATCGTTAGTCCTTCTCAACAGAAAATGGAATGCCGTTTTGACAAATTTATAAGGTACGAATTAAGATTTTTTTAAATAAAATAACAACAATACATGTAGAAAGATTTAATCAATAGAGTAAAACAAGTTTGTGAATTCACTAACTGGCTTGTATCCCTGGCTGTAGAGGTGAGCTGATCGGAGGAGTAGAGAACAGAGACTATGTAAAAGTATAATCTGGCTTTAGTCCAATGTAGACAGGAGTTTTGTCCAATGTAGACAGTAGGAAACAACTGAAACCAGGAAGCAGCATTCACTGATGTAGCAGAACAGGTGAGGTGAGTTGAGGTATGTGTGCATTAAACACTTGTTTTGATGTCACAACTGTCATATGTTCCTATGTTTATTCTCACTGCTCTTTTAACACTGCTCTGTTCCCTCTGTCCTGCAGTCATGTCCCTTGAGTACACAATAGATGTCCAGCTAATAGAGCTGGGCTTTCAGGAGGTCCTGGATCCACGGGACAACACAGTCCAAGAAACCCCCCACCTCCCAGCATCTGTGCACCCCCTGTCCATCAGTCAGTCTCGCACACCCAAGGAGACCCTCCAGGTCCCGGACCAGCGGCCAGATGATGGAGAGCAGAAGAAAGCAGTGAAACAGACTTCAAATGTCAAACAATTGGAGTGTGCATCATCACCTCTGTTGAAGACAGAGCAGCATTGCACCCCTGTAAGCCCTGCTCAAAGTTCACCATGTGAACAAGCGGAAGAAGGTTTGGCTCCTCTGCAACCTGAAGATCCTTCAGAGGCGGATCCATCTTCAGGGTCAGGAACCACAGATACGGATCCATCTTCAGGGTCAGGAACCGCAGAGACGGATCCATCTTCAGGGCCAGGAGCCGCAGAGACGGATCCATCTTCAGGGTCAGGAACCATAGCAAAGGATCCATCTTCAGGGTCAGGAACCACAGAGAAAGATCCATCTTCAGGGTCCGGGACCACAGAGACAGATCCTTCCTCAGGGTCAGGAACCATAGAGACAGATCCATCTCTAGGGTCAGGAACCACAGAGAGAGATCCACCTTCAGGGTCCGTGACCACAGAGACAGAGCCCTCCTCAGAGTCAGGAACCACAGAGGTCAATCCATCTTCAGGGTCAGGAACCACAGAGACTCCAGGACCAACACCGTTCATGGATCATGATACAGAGGATAACTCTGATGACAGTGAGGAAGAAGAGGTTGGAGAAGAGGGGATTGATGCAATTTTGGCTGAAGATGGTATGACTGCCTCACTTTTCACCCTGACAATATCTTAACACCCAGAATCTATACTGAATGCATTTTTGCAGATCCACCAGTTTATTGCTCACACATACACATACACAGGTCTTAGAGATGATTGAGAACAAACGAAGAAAACAAACTGGTTGAACTTGTCGAATGATGATTATAAGGTGAGTTAGTACTTGGCACTATCTTGAAGTGACTTAAGTTTGGATTTTCTCCATATATTCTGGTTTCCGTACTCATGCATGTTTAGGCTGATTTGAGGTTCTAAATTGGCCCTAGGTGTGAGTGAGATGTTTGTATGAGAATACACCCTGCCAAGTAGGAGTCAAACTCCTGTCCAGGGGAATACACCCTGGACAGGAGTTTGACTCCTACTTGGAATGAGGGGTCTTATGAAGGTATAGCAAAGCACACGGATATGTCAATACCGCGTTGATTTCTCCTCTCTGCCAAGTGGACGTGTTCATGATTTCACACTGATCACGTTAATTCATATTATTTCCTCTTCCCTCCCCCACAGAGTCGGATAATTCGGGCGACTTCCGCTGCAGTGTCTGCGACCAGCAGCTGTCCTCCAGGTTAAAACTCCAGGACCACATGAATCTGCACACTGGAGCTCGGCCGTACGGCTGCGTTGAATGTGGGAAGCGCTTCTGCCAGATTCACAGTTATAAAGCTCACCTGCGCAGCCATGCCAAGAGCAAACCCGATCGCATGGAGTGCCGCGTCTGCCTGAAGGACTTTTCGTCACTGGAAGATCTCCAAGGCCACATCTACAAAACTCACTTTGAGAAGTGGTATTATGAGTGTGACCTGTGTAAACGTCTGTTTACTCAGCTGAGCGACTGTGAACGCCATGTGCAGACACACTACCAAATGATGGTTAAATGTGACCGGTGTGGATCCGATTTCACGTCTAAAAAGTCCCTCGCGCGGCACTTGAAGAAGTCGTGTCACCTCGTATTTAAATGCACAGACTGCACAAAGATCTTTACCACCAAGACCGCCCTGCTGAAACACAGCTTCAGCCATCTCGGCTTGTTGCCGTACACCTGTATACGGTGCTGCTGCCATTTCCGCCTGGCAAAACTGTACCGCAAGCACCTCTGCAAACCTGAGCGCATTAACTGCGTGGCCTGTCTGCGGGAGTTTGCCTGTCAGAGGGACTTTGAGCAGCATAAGAAGGACACAGGCTGCTGGGGCAATGGGAATTCAAAAGGGGATGAGATCAGATGTCTGGAGTGCGGGCAGAGGTTCGACACTCTGGAGGAGATGAAGAAACACACAGGGTCTCACCAACGGGTCTTAAAATGCGCAGAGTGTGGGAAGGGGTTCCGCTCTGCCTTGCTGTTGATGTCCCACATGGGCGGCCATGCCGGCCAGTCTCCCTGCCTTTGTCAGACCTGTGGATTGGGCTTCCCACACCAGCAGAACTATGACAGCCACCTCAAGACCTGTGGACAGACACCCCAGCCTGTGGTGAGTCGGGGGTTTAAACAAGAGGGTCTTTTGAAGCTGTGTCGTCTTTTCTCAAGTCGTACTGTACGCACAAAGTCTCAAACACAAAGTTATGAGAGGGAGGAGCTCCCAGAATAACAGGTTCCACAACATTTGTACTTTTTATGATCACCCCTCTTCTACTGTGCAACACCACCCTCATCACATCACCTTAGCAACATGCAAATCATCTCCCAACATTTAGAGTATGCTAATAGAGCTTATCAGCCAACTGTAGAAAGCCATTGTGTTGATGCACCAGAGTTGTTACTAATGATGAAAAACAACTGATAAAGACAATGAGAATAAAACGATATGAAGCATTAAGTGTGCTTCACAACAGGCAGCATACCGCGGGTTCATTCAAGTTCACACAGGGTCATGCAAGCTACTGTATTATCTCATCAATTTTTCTTTTATGGGTGCTGTGATCATAATTTGGTGTGCTTAAAGTACCCTTAAAAGGGATGATGTTAAAAACATTGGCATGGACCAAATGCCTATTGTAATATTAAAACTGAATATTATTTGGAATTTGTCTGAGACATTCTGCACCTGCACATTTCAAATACCAGAGCTCAGAGAAATGTTTCCATTTCAATTGATGAGAGAGAGAAAATGATCATCTGATGTCATCTTTCATGCTCAGACTTTGCTCATCACTCAACATCAAACATTGAATAATAATATAATAATGTTATATAATAACAAGAAGCAATAGAGAATTTCAGCTAGAGAAGGATGTTTTTTGGATGTTGGATCTCCTCCTTCTGCTCATGTCTCACTCTTATAACTTCTTGTTGTCGTCTTCCTCATTTTAGAGTGCCCCTAAAAAACGGCAGGGATCAAGGAGTTCCTCGACGGAGACTAAAAAGCCCAACGCACAGCCCAGCTCATCGAAGATGCCGCCTGCTGTCGAGGAGGACGGTCGTACAAGTACAGGCTCTGGCTCCGCTCCATCGAATGGAGTGTGGACACTCAGCCTCAACACACCGCCGCCTGCACCATGTCAGCTCATTTTGTGTCCTCCCATCAATCAGACTCAAACGGGGGGCCTGGCCTTCCCATCTGTTGTCTCTGTGGAGATCCCAGCTGTGGTTGAGCAGCACAGGCCGAAAGCTGCCCTGCACAATCCCCCACTAGAGTATGTGTCTGCAGATCAACACTACCCGGTATGCGAAGCACCTCTGGACTTGACGAAGAAGCTGGAGTCCTCTAAACCTGCTCAGAGTGACATTCCTCCAGTTCCCATTAAAAGTGAGTCTAAAGAGTTTCAATTCTCAGGAGAGGACAAAACAAGTGTGAAACTACACCTTGAAGAGACTTACACTGAAGGGAGGTGTAAGAGGTTTAAACCGGATCCTATGGATCTCTCCTCATTGGACGACAGCACAGAAATGTCACGACTTGTCATCGACATAAAGGAGGAACCACCGTCGCCCGGACGCGATCTAGATTGATCATCATCCAGCTGTGGCCAGCTTACTGAGAAAGACATCAGGATGGAGATTGACATTTTAAAGCCTGCTTATGTTGAGAAATTGATGTAAACGATGAGGGCAAAGTTAAAAAAGGACAGCTGTGACGCCCTCCTACCTGGATGACAAATCTTAATTTTGCAGAGAAAGCCCCCTCTGTTCAGCTGTACCTGAAGCAAATTTGGAGCCAACACAGCCACAACAAAATACTATTCAATACTATTGGAAATTATTAAGTCAGTGTATCTACCAGTATGTTGTGCACTCCGTAATAAGCAATGTTTCTTTTCAAACTATTTTCCACTACTCTGAGTAGATTTTTGTTGAAATCGTTAGTCCTTTTGGCAGCTGTGTTCAGACCCAAAACATGGGTCCTATTGTTACAAGCCAACTTTGAGGCTCCTGTAAACGTCATGCACTCTTTACGAAACAATTTGATTTATTACTTATTTATATAATGACTTACCTCAGATCTTTGTTCTTTTTTCAGTTCCAACAGAGCATTGCAAACTCTGGCTTAAAGTATTTGTTGTATTTGTATTTAGGTGAAGCCAAGTGGTGCTCTACTAATCCTGACACCTATGCAATATTGTGCAGTATTTCTTGCATCATTAAAACACATTCCAGATTTCTGCCTTTTTATGCACAAAATAATACATGTGAACCGATGACTTGAAATTCTGCACATTTTGTGTTGAGGGAAAATGCTGAATACTTCAGGTAATGGCACTGGTCAATAAAATGACAGTTACCTTATGATTTACATTTGGTGAGTCTATGGAAGAGTATGTTTTTTGTAAAGACAAATAAACATTTGGTCTTGATACATCAGTTCATCCCGCCTTGATGCAGATGTTTTATTTGAATGTATTGCTGTGATTTATTTATAAGGTCAGTGTCAGTGGAGAGAATGAATGTCAAATCATATTTTAAATGCATAACAATGCACCTTGTATGCGCCGAGCTGCTGGAAACTAAGGTAAGCATCTTACTGTCAGCAAGATGAAAATATTGAGCCGATGGCTGAATCTTCCCCAACCAGAAACCGTGGGTTCTCTTCCCAGATGGACATGCCTGGAAAACCACCTCAGTGTCTCTACTTTGAGACTAATCTGGATGTCTAAGGCTGGGCTCAGTCAGCCTGTGGAGAACTCATTTCTCTTTTATTTCTACTCGTATTTATTTACCCCATTCTTTTGGACATTACACACAGCTCATGACCATAGGTTAGAGTTGGACTAAAGCTCTGCCTCATAGCTCAGCTCTTTCTTCACCACTAGGGACAGGTACAGTTAATTATTCCTAATTTATCAATTAATGTAACATAAGAATGGAAAGCAATGTACATTCTCTCTGACAGTTTTTACTATTATTATACTCCTAACATAAACGATACAAAAAAAAGCAGGTTTGAGGAATAAATTGGTATTACTCGTTCTACTGGTTGACAAGCTATACTTTTTTGCTGCTTTTGAAGAAGTTTTTTTTATTTGTAAGACTTGCTGCAACTCATTTACTTATTTATTGATAATCCTACTTATGAGGTTGTTCAAACTCAGTTGTACATATTTCACAATGCATGCTGTTTTGTCACTACGAGTTGCATTTCAACTTTTTGTACAACAGCACAGTTAGAATAAAGGCAATGAACTGGAAGGAAACAAAATGAATTGAACTAATATAACCACTACTGGTTCTTGAATAGATTTCAGCTTTATATTTTCTCAGTGTGATCAAAATACTGAGGAGAAGAGCTGTAATTAATTAGTTAAGTGGTTGTTAATTAGAATGAAAACGCATCATTAAATACCGAATCTACCAATTAAAAATCTTTATAAATTAGAAATTAAACATATTTCTTGTTTAGTTTAAATGTTTTTCAAGTAAATACTAATTGTTTGAAGTGACGAGGGGAGCGTAAAATAAAACAAATCCTGTCACGTGACCGACAAACCCGGAAGTACATTGTTTGCCAGCTGATGGAGACGTGCGTGTCATCTGCAGCTGTGCACACGCACTGACGTGACCCAGAGTATGTGCGTGTGTCGTGTTTTGTTGCTTTCTGTGTTTTCACACTTGGCCTCTGTCACATCGACACGACCGTCAGCAGCGCAGCTTTAAACCCATGGACAAAGACAGGTGTAGCGACAATGTGAGTACCGATGGGTAAAGGCGGAGCACACTTGAGTCGTGTGTTTTTGTTATTTTCTGCACAGAGTGCACTCACAGCCCGCTGTTCTGCCTTGTAGCAGGCTCAGTGCTCCTGGATGGACATGCACCAGTTCATCGGTGACCTGATCACATCTGGAAACGCCTCCAAGGATCAGCCTGATGTGCTGAACGCAGCGTGGGGCTTGGCTACAGCCAGTCTCAGCGCTGCTGCTGGCATTGGTGGTGGCACCAGTACTGGTAGTGGTACTGGTGAGGCTCTGGGATTCAAAGCGGCTTCACTGGAGGCTCTGCCACAGCCCACACCTGGCCAGGTGAAGACGGGGCTCCAGAGGAAGGGAGAGGCCAGAGACCGGAGGGAAGGTCAGAAATCACCGTAAAGATTGTTGTAATTGTCTTGCATAAGTTCGTAGCCTCGTTTTGAGCTGCCATGCTAAACAGTTAAACAATAGAATAATCATCCATAGAAGCCACGGAACACTAGAATAATCAAATGCCTCAGATGATATTTTCCAAGCCCATTTGAAATCCAGTTTTTCAGTATGGTAATGTCCTTGTCTAGTCTAGTATGCACAGATTTCAGGCTTATCTGGCAACCATATGTAGGCTTTATGTCGATAGGCTGTCTCGGTTGTCACTCACATGAATGATCAGGTTAATTTACGTTTCAAAGCCCATATTTTCATTCTAGGTCTCATTTGAACATATTCGTCTGTTTTTAAGTTGAAATTATACAGAATCAGTTCCTTAAATAGCTGTTCCATAATTTTAGACCTCCTCGGTCTTCTATGACAGCAAACTAAAGATCTTACAAATGTATAAGGATGTCTCAACCGTACTTTTTTTAAGTAACAAAATGATCAAGAAAATAATTTAGATCATTCAAAATATTTAAGACATTAATAAACCATAAATTCTTTGTTGTGGACCTAACCTCCAATGTTTCTTTTATGTCTCAGACGTGCATTATGCCTGTACCTGCCCAGGCTGCCCTTACTCCACCTCTGGTCCTACCTTTGAGATCCTGAAACCCAGACAATCTCTGTCCCTGCCACTGCGCGCGGATGCACCGTGTCACCACCACATGTCTGACACAGAGCCAAACAGCACCACCTCCCCCACCACCGCTGAGATGGAAAGCGGGACGTCCGGCCGAGCTCAGAGGGGCGATGTGGACAGGAGGACCCGCAGCCCGGAGCACAGCTCCGATTCTTCTTCCTCTCCTCCCGCTCCTTCCTCCAGGGCGTCCTCCGTCTCCCTGTCTCACCTCTCCATGTTCCCCTGCTTGTGTTGCCACCGCAGCCTCCAGGCCTGCGGGCAGGACTCCCCGATTTCTCACACCCATGCCCATCACCACTTCCACCACCACCACTGTCCCCTCACCTCCTGCCTGCCCTGCCCTCAGCTGGCCCGCTCCCACGCCCCGCAGCTCGCGGGCCCCTTCCCCTGCCTGTCCTGCCAGCACTCCTTCCCCAGCTGCACCCCGGAGTGCCCCCACCCGCACAGACAGGCCCACACGCAGCAGCAGGAGGACCGGGGCAGGGCGGCCGCGGGAGCCCTGTCGATGCATCCCTGCATGCACTGCGCCGCCTCTTTCTCCCGGCCGTCCCAGCTGCTGCAGCACCAGCGCGCCGAGCACGCTCACAAGCCGTCCGGCTTCCTCTGCACCGAGTGCGGCCGGGCCTTCAACTCGCACAGCAACCTGCGCATCCACCTCAACGTGCACACCGGCGCCCGGCCCTACACCTGCTCCGACTGTGGCAAGAGCTTCAGCCAGTCGGGCGCTCTGAAGATCCACAGGCGCATCCACACGGGCGAGAGGCCGTACTCCTGCGGGTTTTGTGGCCGGGGGTTCCCTCACCTGGCCGGGGTGCGGGCCCACCAGAGGACCCACACCGGGGAGAAGCCGTACCGATGCAACCAGTGCGGGAAGTGCTTCACACAGTCGGGGGCTCTCAAGATCCACACCCGCATCCACACAGGAGAGAGGCCCTTCGTCTGCACCTTGTGTGGCAAAGGTTTCTCCAACCGCTCCGGCATCCGCTTCCACTACCGCACAGTCCACGGACTGATGCTGGAACACGCCGGAGAGGCCGGAGCAGGGGGCTCTTCTCGCGGCTCTCAGCCCGGGCGCCCCAGGACTTTTCCTGCAGGCGGCACAGGGCTGAATGCACCGAGCAGGCCGGATAACGGCTCGCATGTAGCTCTGAACCTCAGCGACACTCCCACATCCAGCTCGGCTCTGCTCGGGAAAACCCAGTCCGAGGTGGTGAACCCTGGCAGCGCCGGGGAGGTGCTCCCGTACGCGTGTGAGGACTGTGGCCTGCGCTTTAAAGATGCTCCATCCAGGAACAGACACCAGACCCTGATGCACTACTCCTCAGAGGGGAGAGAGGAGGAAGAGGAGGGCCAGAGGAAGGAGCTGAGCACTGCTGAGACCACCCCAGAGCAAAGAGTTTAAAGACATTAAAAATGTTTGAAATGATCTGCATGTAATGCATTATGTCATTCAGTACTATTACACTTTTCAATTTGAAAAGTCTTTGATATGGTCCCACTTAAACCCTTTTGAGCAATTATATAAACTTAAATTAAGTTTTTCTATCACTAATTTGTAGGATCTCAAAAGACTTGATGAGCCGCTAGTCTTGTAAAACTTGCCAGTTTTCAAAACAGTGCTTTAATCTGTTGTCTGATAGAAGATCCAAATTTGCTGACAAGTTTTTTCCACCCGTCTGTGTCTTCACAGACGGGTGGAAAAATAAAAATAAAAAAAGCCTGGAAAATGCTGCTGTTACACACCAGGCACAATCCCGAGGAATTTTGTAATACAGATGTTTTATTAAGTATTCAGCAGAGGAAATGGTGACCGAGGTCCTCGCTAAAATGTGACACCACAAATGTATTTCTGCAAAAAATTACACTTTTGAGAATCTTTTTAGTAACATTTTCAGATTTTGTGAGGCATACCACTGCCACCTGACCTTTTGAACAGGAAAAAGTACAATTTTCTAACTTTTTTTTGTATTCTTCCTCTAAGGACAGCAATGTGAACATCAGCAACTTTATATAAGTTCATGAACTTGTTTAAGACCTATATTTCCCAAACAACGACAGACAATCGAGTGGTCTTAACTTGGCACAGATAATTAAGCAAGCATGTAGGTTCATATTACTTATTTAAATGTAACTCGCATTGTGACGAGGTCACATACTGGCATTTGAGTTTTGTGATGCTATTACTCTCCAACAGGGATGCCTCGCAGCAAGAATAGAATAGAATAGAACAGAACACACCTATAATCGTCCCACAATGGGGAAATTTCAATAAGAAGAGCCCGGGTTCAACTCCAGGTTGGACAGAGGTTGTGTGGAGTTTGCATTTTCTCCCTGTGTGTGTGTGTGTGCGTGTGGGTGTCCTCCCATTGTCCAAAAACAAGCATTAAGGTCAACTGAAGACTCTAAACTGCCCCTCGGTGTGACTGGGAGAGTGAATGGTGTGTGTGGTAACCTGTCCTGTATGCGCTGGGATAGGCACCAGCAATCCCCTGCGACACCGTTTAGGTTAAGTTAATAATCACATCAACTCGCCCGTTGTGCCTTCCTGTGTTACAGGTTAAGTCCAAGTGTAAATATTAAACCAATATTTCTGATTTTACTGTTTGTTACAGATCATCATCACCAAGGGGGAAAATGACCGGCAAACGACGCCTGTACAGTATTGTTTGACGTGTAGAGCTCAAGAGAGCCATCTAGTGGTTGCTCATACACATAGCAGGATCTCAACCACTTAGTTACAGTGTGCCAATCATAATACTTCTTAAATGTGTCTTTTGAACAGGTTGAAGTTATATATTGTGAGTACAATGTTTATTCTGGACAAGTAACAATTGACCCACTTTGCATTAATCTGTTAAATAGACATACATCACTGTATATGTCTACTGAAAGTGCAGCTTGTGATTAAACATTTCATTAATATAAACAGTATCTCTGAGATACAAATGGACCCACGTTTTGCTTTGTGCATCACAGGATTTTCCCACTGTACAGCTCCACACTCCCTGGAAGGAAGTATCTGTGTCTTTATGGCTCTCACATCGTTGTGGCGTACCCTCATTTTAGATTTCTGCATAATGGTCCAGAGTGACCTCTCAGCTTTGGGTGCATCACACACCGGGCGTGCAGCCCGGTCGGCGTTAGTACGAACTGGACACCGCGGTCCAGCTGACAGCCTGCTTGAGATCATCCCCAGAGGCCCTGTCATATTTTGCAGCTCAGGTGTCTCTTTGTTTTTAGTCGCACAGTCTCAAACCCGCTGCTCACAGGGGCCTCTCGTACGTGTGTTTCTGTATCAAAGAGTCACAGGACTTGGGCTCAGCGTAGACCACGCTGGCCGGTCGCGGCCCACTGGCGTGCAGAGCAGGAGTGCAGTAGCCGTTGGACAGCATCCTGTGGGACGGGCAGTCGTACTGTGCGTGGCTGGACATGGTCCTGGCTCCGGCGGGTCCTGCTGGCCCTGGATGTCCGTGTGAGTCCAGGGCCTGCTCACTGAATGGTGTGGCGTACTCTGGCTCAGGTGGGAGAGGCTCGGCGTACTCCGGCAGGTTGCCGGGGGTGTCGTAATGGTTGAAGGCGAAGGGGGTGGTGTAGCCCTCGTCTGAGGAGGGTCGAAACGTCGACCCGACCTTCTGCCCGACTGCGGGCTCGGCGTAGTCTGGAAAACATGGAGGAAATGAGTCAAAACCGATGGGAAGTTCTTGTCTGTTCTGTAGAAATGCAGCAAACATTTGGCTGTGTCTATTGGCTGCATATCTGTGGGTCCTGTCAGCTCCTGGCTGTTGCTAGGGGACCAGCTGAGACCATAGGAAGTTACTGGTCCCAGATAAGCAACGGTGCAGCTCGTAAAGTGGGTAATGGTCTATTTCACACTTTGGTTTCTGTACACATCGAACAAACAAGGCGCTTGCTTAAAGTGGAGCACTTTACAGGTGTTGGTAGGCAGGTTTTGTCACTGTTGGCCGGAGCCAGGCGAGCTGTTCTCCCCTTGCTGCCAGTTTCTGTACAAGGCTGAGCAACCCTCTGCAGCTTGGTGCAAAGCAGACATGATGAGGGAGGTGAAGTAAAGCCAAATATGATTTCACTGATGTTTTTTTTATATGTGTGACTGTCACTTTGTGTTTTATGTGACATGCTACTCATCCTTAAGCTAAAGCACCTGTGAGAAACTGAACTGATGAACAGATGAATTCATCATCATGGGTTCAGGTCCTCTTGACAGGTTTAAGATATATACTTTTTTCATGTTACACATATTTGGAAAATCTGTCATGCTGCAAGTGAACTGAAACTTCTCAGAACAATTTTAAGATCAACCAGAAATAATGTAGACTCTGTATTTTGAATTACCTCGAAAATAAGTATGTATGTAAATATGTGAACCAGAGAAAGTAAACTTCTTAGTTGAATTTGTCTGGTTTGGTTTGCTGACATTTCAGATGAAAAAAAAATCACCTGTGCAACACAGAAACATTCATCCACTGACAAACCCTCTTTTCGGATCAACTGCTCACTGGCATGTTAGGCCTTTGTTTCATTTCTGGGAAGAGATTCTCCTCTGCTCAATAGCAGTGTCATAGCAGGCCAATGTTAACCCGCTGTATGAACCACTTGGACACCAACAATGTCTCCTTCTAATCGCAGAGCTGGAGGTCGACAGTGAAGCCCTCAGAACCAACCAGACCCTGCTCGTCAGCCTGCGGACGAGGAGCTGGTGTGGGAGGCCCAGGCCTTGCTCAAGAGCCCGCGGGGAGCCCCCAGAGCCAGAGCTATTTTAATTAGACAGGCTTTAGTGAGGGCTTTGATTGTCTTAGCTCTGACCCTCTGTCCTGTTTATCACTGGACCTCTTAGTGAAGGGCCCCCTCGCAGGGGGAGGGGATGGAGGAGGCTGTGAGGGGAACTGGTGGTGGTGGTGGGGGAGGTGGGGGGCGGCAGGCTGAGCGCCCTTTATCGAGCTCCAATTAAAGGGTCTCTTTCAGAGATGCTCCGTGGACCAAAGAAAGGAATGTTTATACTGCGACGGGGTGATGGGCTGAGCCGAGGCAGAGAATGGACAGCCCGTGGAGAGAGCTGTTTGCCTGTCAGGCCTGGCATGAGCTCCTCAAACTGACCACCGAGGCCAGACACTGTTAGAGCGGGCAGCACGGAGGAGGGGGGAGGCAGAGAGCACAACTTCTGATCAGCAGAAAGCTCCGATGTCTTCTGTCTGGTACATCAGAGGTTATGTCATCCTCACCATTTAGAGGAGGGCTGGGGAGAGCGTCGTGCACATTTCGCTCCAGAGGGTAGGAGATGAGCTCGGACTGCGGGCAGGGCAGACTCTTAGCCTGGAAGCTCTGGCAACCTGCTCGAAACACACACACACACACACAGAGTTAGAGACTTCTAACTAGGAGACTGATAGTTCCGCACACCTGTCACAAGGCGTGTTCCCATTCGGCCTAAAAATGTGCAAAACCTAAGAACCGCAGAGGACAAGGAATGGAAACACCAAAATGTAAAAAAAAACAAAAAAACTCTCAGACATTGAAGTGGATATTCAGACATACCAATATAGAAGTTTATAGTAAAAGTGAAATGGAAACTTTTTTTTTTTGCATTTATGTGACGATGGGGGGACATGTGGCCAGTTTGCTTCTAACCGTGCAGTGTGGACCAATACTGGTTAAAATCACTAACTAATGAAAATCTCAAATAAAACCCACGCCTAAACATGAAGTCTTGTGGATCATGATTTAACGTTTTACAATGATTTTGTGGTGTCATGTAATGATGAAAACATTACAAGAGCAATGGCTCGTTTAGCAGATCTCCCTTGAAGGACACGCTTGATCAACATTTCACAAATATCACTTTTGTTTTGGAAATAGAGCTGCAGAGACTTACCGGTGGGTAAGGAGTACTTCAGCTGTGAATCTTTCTTCCTGTATTAAATATAAAAAGAGAGAGGGATGAACATGGTTGGGATATCATACTATCTGCTCCTTATTGCTGGGATTGATTGGGATTTCCATCTTATTCTGGCTTTTCACTGTCTGATTCTGAAACTATTTCACACTTGGAAACTAAATTTATGAGCTTGACTGTCATCATGGACTCTTGTCATCTTGATAATTTTGTAAGGTAGTAATCCAGGCTGACTTAAGTCTGTTGTTATATGTTAATGTGTATTTTGTTTTAGTCTTTATTTGCTTATGCAAATAAAGATGTGATATCAATACTGCACTGATACTGCTGTTGCCACTCTAACATGATCCTTTCAAGAAACATTTATTTCAAGACTACTGAGAAGCTACTACAACTGGTCCAGAGCTCTGCTGTTAGCCATTTAATGACAAGGAAAAGACTCAGCCCTAGATCAAATTCTTTTTTCTTCTTGATTGTGAGTCTCTTAATGAGTGGAGACTTGCCGACAGGACCAAATCTTTGTCATTTGTGTCATGTATCAACACAATAGTACTTAAAAGTAAAATCCTTGCTTAAATCCAATGGCTAGAAAAGATACAAGCTGTCTCTTCAGAGAACCGTGTTGAACGTATGTACCTTCGCTTCCACCAGACTCCAGCCAACAAACAACTGCCGCACGTTAACAGTGCCAGGACCACTCCCACTGCCACTATTATTGGCTGGCTGGAACCTGCAGGACAGCAAGGAAGTCGGGGTAAGTAAACACTCACAAGTGTGGGGAAGGAATGCAGTTTGTTACAATGTACACAACAGACTTTGAGGGAACAACATGTTACACCGTTTTCCCTCCCACAGCTGAGCTGTATTTCATAAAATCGCCTGGAATAAAGCGAAGGAGCTCGAGGCTGATACTGGTACATACTCAGACTGCTTTCCACAAGCACCGGGCTCTCTGTGGGGGTGAGGGTGGGGCTGGGGCGCGTCGTGCTCGTTTTAACTTTAAGGGAAGGAGATTCTGTCAGGAACAACAGGAGAGCAGACATGAATCCTCACCGGCCAACAGTCGCGGTTTATACCCTGATGCACGTCGTGGATACCCACCAGCGGCCGAACGTGGCCTCAAAGAACAGCCCAGGACTTGAACCTGAGCAGAGGCCCGACCCTGCCAGCTGACCGGCTGCAGCCGCACGAACCGAGCCAGCACAGGAGGAAAAAGGCTGTTGAGGACCCGCAGGTGGCCGTCAGTGTAGGCCTGAAACACCTAGAGAGCACAACAATAAGTTACTCATTCACAGACGACAGCAGGCGGCCGTGGGCCATGAGAAAACACCTGGGAGGGCAGGGCCGTGCCTACCTTTCGTTCTTTAGTGAGAGCGGCTTTGTAAAGCTTCCAGTTCTTTCTGTCCTTGCTGTAAAGAACAGTGTATGATTCTATGTAGTTCTCATCTGATCCTGTTGTTACGATACCTGAAACAACAAACAACAAAGCGCTTTGTTTGGATGGACTATGATGTGATAGATGTGGGCAGCAATTCACAAAAAACAAACAATGAAGAAAGAAAAACAAATGACAAGGAAATTCATCACTTGGTCATAGAAACATAATTTGTTCCTGAAAATGAGTCAGACTCTCGTTTAATCTCTTTATTTGATCTTTAAAGGTTATGCTCATAAAACTAACACATTTAAACACTCACTCTTGTTTAACAAATGAAATTGAACTGACTGACTTAATATAAGGAGTAATTCAATCCTAATGAGCTGACGTCTACCTGTGATAGTGCTTTTATCGCTCAGCTGCAGCTCCACCCATGGGCTGGGATCACTGGCTTTCGCTGCCCAGGACAGAAACTCGTGGCTTGAAGCCGTGTTTCTGGAGGACCAGAACATGGCATGCTCCTCATTGTTTTTATCCCAGAAAGATGAGGCGTTCAGACCAGAAACACTCAGGATGTTGTTGCACTCTGTACGAGGGACCAGAGGAAAAGACAGAACAATGAGGAGGGTTCATGTCACCTGTGTTTTTGTATACAGTGGATTATTTATAACTACCACAATGGAGAGCGCAGATGCTTGTAGATGAGTGTAAATGATATCATAAAACATACAAATACGCTGGGTGTGAATTTGTGGGGATAGGAGTCTTGTCTTGCGTACCTTTGCTGAAGAGCAGCTTCTTTTCAGACAGTGATCCCCTGTGGCAGGAGCACAGTAGAGAGTCAGGGCTTCATCATCGGCAGAAAATCAAATATCGACTGAATCCAAGCAGACTCACGTTTTTGAAAGGATCCCGTTGGCGAACGTGGATTCATAGAGTGTGAGACTTCTCCCACGATTCACAGTGATGTGACCTCCCATACTGTCAGACGCTGCTCCGGCATGGACGGCAGACTTACACAGGACTGAGGTCTGGAAGGGAGGCCACACGTCGATCACTTAGACATGAATGCAGTTCACGACTTCTGTGCTTATTTGTTTAGACGAGGCTTCTATGTCGGTGCTTCAACAAAGGCAATCAAAACTATCTTCTGTTTCTTTCAGGTTGTGAATGTGAATGTGTGCATCTGACGACATCTTCAGGAAACCAACCTGTCACGTCGCCAAGCGTTCTAAAAGTCAGTACAGCGGTGTGAAGTGAGACTTACATCTCTGTAACCCTGGTCAGAGTTTCCCCAAATGTCCCCGGCGACGCTCTGACATCCAGCGGGGCAGTACACGCTGAAAAACAGCAGAGAAACACACGCTGTTGCGCTGGGGCCGGTTTCGTTGACGTGATGCGGAGGTGAACCGCTTACCTCAAGCGCTCTGTGCTGAAATGTGACCCACGCTGCAAGCAGGAAATGAGATCTGCAACAGCAAAACAGACACTCGTGTACGTTAAAATGCACCCGTTGGAACTTTCTAGACCAGCGTGTTTTGGTGGGCTTGGATAGTACAGTGTCAGCCCAGTGAGTCGGGCTTACATAATATCCCTGGCCGTTCTCTCAGCCGCACACAAACAGATCTTGTGTGAGACATGTTCTAAGTGTGCTATATAAGGGGATGAGCGGTCATCGCCGTTGATGTGACTAAGCCCTTTGTCTCTGTGACTTCACTGTCACAGTTCACGAGTACAGCCAATGGTCCTCGTGTGATGGGGGCTAACAGACAGTGGTTTGTACGTCTGAACATGGGCTCAGCTCCAGACACTGCGGGATTTCATAAACAGCTCGGCCAAAAACAGGAAACTATGATACACGCTACACAGAACCAGTGACAACACCCAGAGAGAGAGAGAAAAAAATACTATCTCTAAGTACAGAGTAGCATTCAGACTAAACAAGTCTGCATGACACAATGCATATGATCCAGAAATGACGTCTTTGCTTTTAAAACCTTACACGAAATTACACGTACGAGGCCTCCGTGTTGAAACAAAAGCTGAATGGTAGCGTGGGCTCACAGGGCTGATGAAGAGGAGGGGGAGTGGGGAAGAGATCCAACCAAGCCCAAGGCCTCCCTCCTTTCACTTCAGCTTCCCGAGTGAACGTGCTTGTGCAAAGAAGGCGACGAAGGTTGAATGCCAATAAGAAGTGACTCATACCCCCGTCGACACACAAGTGCACATACGTACAGATTTCCGCACGGACGCTGCTGCTAAAATTACACCAAAGAGCAAATTTCAAGTCGGGTGAAGCTACACATCAGGCGCTTGGTTTGCTGAGCTCAGCCACAGGAACAAGGCACCAATAATAACATACAACGGTAGGGTGACCACAGACAAAAACAGCCATCCACGCACCTGACAAATAATCATCAGCCTGTCAGAAAAACTCGTACCTGGATACTGATCTGTGGCGTAGGACAGCAGAAAGCCTCGTCCAGAGCGGTGTGGCCCTGACATGAAGCTGATTGTCACTTCATTGCTTTGGAGCATCATGCTCTTCTGCGAGGCTTCAAGCTTCCCACACACTGGACCTGTGAACGTGCAGACCGTCAGACTCTGGTAAATGTTGCTAAAAAATGACTATACAAGGCGAGACGGTGGATGAGCGGTTAACATTGTTACCACTGTTAGCAAAAAGGTCCCACAGTCATAAACATGCATTTTGGTCGATTTATTTTGCCCCTTGAGTGTTAGTGTGAGATCAAGTTGTTGTGTGTGCTTTGTGATGGACTGGTGACCCGTCTGACATATGTTTGCTAATAATGGATCACGTAGTACTACAAAGATCCATAGACCAAGTTGTGGTACTACTCTACGAGTGTTTTCCCATATCCCGTACTTAATACAATGGCACAGCTATGCAGACTCACATAAAAGATCTACGTGTAAGAACACCTCCCCATCAGACAAAACAAATAAAATTATGAGTCAGGCCCAATGAATCTAGTAATAAACACAAAAAGAATCTCTAAAACCCAACTCTGGTCTGCTGTCAAATTGTTATGCCCAGGGGCCACAGTTTACACCAGGTTGGAAGATGAGCATGTGTCTCTTGCGAAACAGGAGGGTTTGTCTCCTCAGTTAATGTATCAATGGAATGGCATTCCACAACCATAGCTGGGAGAGAATCAGTAAGGACACGAGTGTATTAAGGTATTTCAGTTTTAACATTCGAGGCTCCGTATGCCGTCTTGAGCTCACCCAAAGTGCGTTCTCCAGTCTTGCCTGTGATCACCAGAGAGCCATTGCTGCAGTCCGGACTGCTCTCAACATCAAAATCCCCAAACAGCAGTCGCAGGGTGCGCCCCTCCGGCACCCGAAGCCTCCACTTACACCAGGCGTTACTGGGGTAGGTGCCTGGGTAGTTCTGAGAGGCCAGGGTCCCCGACTCTGCACCCAGCACGGTATGTCCACAGCCATTGCCTGAAACAATACAGGTGATGACACACAAAAGTGAAAAAATCTGAGAAATAAATGGTAAAAAGGATCTTAAATGGACGGATTTCAATCCTAAATAAGATGTCCATAACATGACTGCAGCAACTGAAACAGGGGGTCAGAAAAAGGGTCAGTCCACATATTTCAGGTCTATTCATGTGTCTTTTTTTAAGCAAACGTTTCCAAGTGGCCACAAAATTCCACAAGAAAAGCTCTGAAACAAAATTGGTTCTCAGGATGTCAAAAATATTCTTCTTCTTTAGATCTTAATCGAGTCTTCAGGAACACGCATGGTTTATAGATATCAAAGTATATACATATGTCCAAAGTATATATTTATTTGTATATATTGACAAGTTCCCACTGGAAAAATGTGTAAAGAAAGCAATTCATACTTGGCCACCTGGAGCTTTACTAAAACTGGAATCACTGATCTGCAGACGGTTTCCTCATCAGTTCTTGTGGTTAAAAGCCACAGAATATTTAGCGATTTGGTCACACACCATTTCAGGTCAGATGAGTAAGCTCTGAACATTAGGACATGTATATACTCCTCAGATTAGAACTGCGAGATGGCACAACAGCTCAGAAAAATAAAACTTGTACTATATCTTTCAAAACCTGCGTTTCCTGCTCTTTTTAAAAGGATCTTTAAGAGGAAAAGTACTAGTTAATCAAATGTGTTCCAATTTATGCTTTTCATCTAAATAATATTTCACTAAATGATTCATTACTTCCTCTGACCCTCAGCGGCTATGACTAACACTTCAACTGGAACGGGAAACACAAATATTTAGATCCTCAGACATGCTTATGGGCAAGAGAAAATAAATGGGTCAATTCCCACAGCGCTCACGGAGAAATAAGTACTCTGGTTTCAAACGTACAACCAAAATGTCAAGTAGTGACGTGTTCCAAGAATGGTCAAAACTTGAAAAACTGGACCAGGGTACACATCTTCCATATAAGGCTCCAGGAGATTTGTCAGAGGGGAAACAGGAGGATAACCTTCCCTTCACCCCCCCCCCCCCTCTCTCTCTCCCCCACACATCCTGCATCACACCAGACGTTCCCCCGCTTCCCGGCAGCTCTTCAGCTCCTTTGGCTGTCATTGCCCCTCCTCTTGCCCCCCAAAGGATTCCCTGGAAATGCCACAGCGACATAGTGTAGCCACGGGCAACAGACCATAGATCTGTCACCTTCCGGTGGGAGGCCACAGAGGCTGGGGGAAGTTCTGGGTGGCCGGTAATCTTCCCGTTCTCGCTGAATCCTTTCACCTACAGTACAAGTCTGTCTCTAGACCAAACATGCTTCTACTTTCATACGACCCAGGATGTGCATTCAGCCTGTTGTAGTCTTCTTAAGAAACGCAGGAGGTGAATTAGAGAGGACTTACTGGGTGGCAGGTTAGCAGCGACATTGTTTTCCCACTTGAGGTTTTTCTGGCAGGCCCTTACAGGTCCACACTAGCAGACAGGATGTTCACCTGTGCTACCTGTCATTGCATAGCCTTTTTCCCTTACTTGTGTGTCAATCACAACATTTCGACACAGAGGGTGAAATGTCCCCCCCATAACCCGGCCCCACCAAAGCTCTTGGCATACTTTGCCAGCAAGCACAGTATGATTCAGAACAAGTAATTGACCCTGGACTTAATCATCTTCCGATGTGAGGAAATGGAAGACAGACAAAAACATTTAGTGTGTCTGAGTGTCACACAGCAAAATTAGCTTAACCATTGGTCTCTGTGTACGTGTGATCACAGATATTCGTGGTGCAAAAGGACTAAGCTGCTGTTTTCAGAGAGAAAAACCTGTGGGAAAGGTAAGGTGATAGCTGGACCAGTAGGTAAACATGCATAAGCAAGGAGTATGTCAAGAATGCTACCATGACATCACATGGGCGACCTTTGCACTTCTTGCAATATGAAACACTGCATTTTGTCTCAATACAGATGGCACTACTATGTAGACAGTAAGAGCATATAAGACTATTTGCATTGTTTATGATTAAATCAACAAATATTTGATGATGTAAAGCTCAGTATTGAGGCAAAAGTTGATGCAAAAGATGTTTAAATGTACTTGTTGACACTTTTCGTCCTTTAACCAATGTAACATGGATACAATAGCTATCAAATATAATTGGGAGCTCAGGACCAGGAAAAGTCCTTGTAGCTGAGAGCAACACGCTGGTTATCTTATCAAAAGCGTCAATAAAATAGTTTTCGCTTACCCTCCTGTCCACGAATACATACGAAGCAGAGACTTAAAGTGATCCAGAAAGAGGCGATAAGAGTCTTCACAGCATCCCCGACGTTTTCGCATTTTGCTGGCATGTTTTCTGTCGGGGAGCTTTGCCTGGAGAGGTAAGGTGCAGCCACAGCAGTCGGAGCTTCTGGCTCCAGTGGAAACTTAAGAGTACAAAGTGCTGAATATTTACTATTGGACACGAGACATCAACTCAGCTCCTCATTGGTTCCCATGAACGTCAATCACACATTCCCTAAACATTCCATTGCCAAATAAGGAGTGGGCCGTGCTCACATGGGGGACCCGTCGTTGGTTTTAGAAGCCTGAGCGAGACACCATCTTATTGATTAAAAACTTTAAAAAGAGAGCAATTAAACAGTAACTTAGCACAGCCAAGGCATTTAAATGTGGAACTTTATTGCCTGTAAGGTTTTTCTAGACACATGGGTATCTATCGACCCTCCTCAAACTAAGTGTAGACTCTGCCACCTTGTGGTCACACTCTGGCAACAACAAAAACATGAGGCAGTTCTCAGGAGGAGTATCCCACAACAAAATGAGCTAAATGAGTTGTGCAAAAAAAAGCACAACAAATAAAGAGATTGTGAGGTTTACCACTTTCATGATTGTTGAAATCAAAAATCTCTCCTCACAGCAAGAAGGTCCAGGGTCCGAATTATGGTCAGGCACTGCCCTTTCGATGCGGAAGTTCGATATTCTTCCTGTTTTTCTTCTCACTGTCCAAAATATGGAAATTTAGATTTCCTGTACACTTGGACTGCAGACCTGTTCAGGGTGTTTTCTCTGCCTGGATAACCCATTCAACATTGATAGGTCCAATCTGGGCAGGATGAATGATGGATAACTTTTTTGGAATCAATTCACAGTTGTAAGTTGTACAACCTCTACTTGTGTTTTCCTATATAATCAACAAACCAGCAAAACTGTAGCCACACAGCATAACAGCTGTGTAAAAAGTGAGTTGTTAACACCTCCACATTAACAACAGAAAGAGAGTATTAATGGTGTGTGTGGCCTACGATGGACTGGCGACTATCCACATTGTAATCCTTACCTATGTGTGCTGGAGATACGCAACTTGATCTCTGAAACTCCAGTGTAATATAACGGATGGATGGATGCTCTGAGCAGCAACTCAACAACTATTCGACGCAAGTGTGGCATTATTCTACATTGCCCTTCACTCTACCTGCCATGCTCTCCATATTTAGGTTTACACAAAGAACTGAGGAATTTGTTCAGGAGAGGAGCTTCGCTCATTGAGAACTGAGCAAGTCTGGCGGATACCACCCTGTTTCAGCTGGAATGAAGAGGTGTTTTTGTGGTTGGCATGTTGGTGCAAAAGTAAATAGGCTTGGAAGTGGAGATGTGGGCCCTTTCTCCTGTCAGTCATCATGGGAAATGACAGCTTTCTGCCCAACAAACCGATGAGCTGGAGATACTGGAGACTTCAATCATGTTTCCCTGATTTATTCTTTTAGATGTGGCATAATGAAGATGGTAAGGGTCATTCTGAACAAATGGGATCAACCACTTTGGCACACCTTGGTGACCAAAAATGGTAGTGCTGCTATCTACTGCATTCAGGCTGTTCAATTATTCTAGTGGTAGATGAGCTGCCAGACAAATTAATTTCCCTTTGGAAACCAATAAAGTAATTCATAGCATACTTGTACTCAGTCAGTCAAAAAAAACTTTATTTAGCCAGTCCCAGTGGACAATTCAGTTCACAGCACCTAGCCTAAAAAAATCTGCAAATGTGCAAATACAACAACCAGCGATATTTCTGTTCCTATCCCTATTCCCATTCACAGTATCCTACACAAAGTTCTATTGCTGCTGACAAACATACATTTCCCCTGGCGGGGCTTTTAGTCCACTTCCTCTGAGTCTGTGGCGTGAAACAGGGCGACGCTGTGGACATGTGGAGGACTGAGGCTCAGAGGTGCTCACAGAGCACGAGCTCTGGCACGTCAGAGCAGTTTGACCGACTTACGCGTCGCGTGCGAGCCGGCCGCCTCTCGTGACAGCGGGACAGATGCTTCTCAGGCGAGCGCTGCCTGCTCCGCTGCAGGAAGTGTGGCGGGGCCGCACGGCGCATGCTCCCGTCCCACTCCGACGAGCGGAGGATGAATTATCCCCTGCTGTAACACGGTAGGTAAAGATATATTTTTTAAACAATGTGTTTGTAGACTTTTTGTACCCGTCTCTCGCCCCGTGTGTGTGTGTGCAGGAGTGCGCGCCAGGGTGTGAGTGAGTGGGAGTGGGTGTAGCAGAGCTGTAGTGTAGGAGTTGCCTGATCCTCCAATACTTGAGATAGTGTGGGATTTGACGCTCAGTTTATTCTAGGCTGCTTGGAAAGATTCTCCGTCCTGTTTCTACACCAGGGAGTAAACCGGGCAGACAGTGTGTAAATTAAATTCTCCTCTATTTTTGATTGTTGCCAAGTGCTCTTCAAAGCCTCAGCTGACGGTGTGGGAGAGGAGAGACTACTGTCTCTATACCACAGTTAATACAGGGAGGATTATGTTTTTTTTCTGTAGGTGGAATGAATTACATTTTTGGTTTACAAACTGGATGATCAAACTGTTAAATAGCCATTTTATTGACTGCTCAACAGCCATATTCCCAGTAATTGTGATCATGCAACTTAGCTTACATATGTGCCTTGATGTACCTTGATATGACTTTTCTGAAGTTGTATTCTTGTGACACTTCACAGTACTAAAAAATCACAGCAAGTGGAGTTGCTACAATCTTGCAGATTGCATTTGTCCAACAGGTCTTTGTTTGTTGGCATTATACTTGTGGTAAAAGTGGTTACCTAAAGGCAGCAGTGATGTAACTCAACATGAGAATTTCTCTCCAAAAAGGTTTTTTTTCTTTTAATTTACAACACCATAGGTTCAAAATGCAGCTGAGTGGGGAACAGTCTATGTAAGAGTTGTCTGATCCTTGAATACTTGAAGGATTTGTCACTCAGTTTATTCTAGGCTGCTTGGAAAGATAGTCAATCCTGTGTCCCCACCAGGGAGTAAACCCAGCAGACAGTGTGTAAATTAATTTCTTCTCTTTTTTAGATTGTTGCCCAGTGTTAGCTCTTCAAATCCTCAGCTGACTGTGTAGGAGAGACAACTATGAGAAAAAACACACAATGATACAGTTAATAAAAGGAGGATTTATTGTGTGTTTTTTCTGTAGGTGGAAGGAATTATGCTTATTGTTTACCTATTCCTAATGACCTGGATGATCGTTGCCAAGTTGTCAAGTGGCTGCTATATCCTCATCTGACCTGTTTAATATGTGCTTTAATGCTTTGTGTTGCTCAATAGCTACAGTGTGTTTTCTGAACATGCAGTTACCTTATGCATTTACCTATAATCTTCCCTGACATTGTTTTTTTTAGGAAACTTTGAAATACGTAACTAATACTAGTATTTTGAATTGTTAGATTTCCTTGATAATGCTTATAAGCAAAACTCCAACACATTACATTTGTCCAACAGGTTTTTGTTAATTTTTATCACATTTGTGGCAAAAGTAGTGACCTCAACACAAAAAGGTTGCATAAACCGGCACTGATGTGATTCAATGTGAGAGCTTCTCTCTAAATAGGTTTTATAATATATGACACCATAGGTCAACTTAAGGTGCTATATTTAGGTGCAGTTTTACAATAAAGGCCGTATCACCAAAGATTTTAGTGAAAATTCACTTCAGCTTGTGGCATAGAATATTCATGTCCATACTCGACAGCAGTATAGGGACCAAAGCTTGCCTAAGTGAGGATTATGTCATCTGAAACCCGGCATGGACTCATTTCTATGACAGTTGCATGCCAGTTGGGGGAGGCTTTCATTGACTTGTGTTTGCATTAAGCAGCATCCCTGCATGCGTGTGTGTGTGATCTGGATGTTAACATGCGTGCTCGACCCTCTCTGCGTGCAGCTCTGTGGGGAGGGGTGATGGCAGGCGCTGAGGTCATCGTGTCTTCAGGGGATCTCATGGCGCTGAAGGAAGAGGAAGGGGGGTCCAGCAGCAGCAAACATAAGGCTCCAGTTATCCTGCACCTGCAGCCCATCCCGCCCGGGTAACAAGGCCTACATCATCAAACAGCCAATTTATTATACATAGAGAAGCACACGTTGACATATAGTGAGATTTGTATGAATGCTATAGAAATATTTCTTACATACAATGTTCTCATTTTTGTGGTACTCAGAATCAGGTGAATTGATGCAAAGATGTAAAAACACAATGAACTGTGTGGAGAGAAACAAATGTCTCTGAGTGAGGTTAGATTGGCAGTAGCTATCAGTGTTTTGCTGTTGAACTCAAAACAATTCATATCCAAGTCTGTAAACATGAAATGCTTTATTGCTAAATTATGAGAATCTGTCGCCACCTGCAGGGCAAATGATGACATTGCTGACACTGGCACCACAGTCCTGGCTATAGAGACACACCACGGTAAGTGACTCAGGCAAACCTTCCTTTCCTCTAGCACCTAAAGTGCAATGGCGGACTTTTTTTATTTAATTCTCATCAATTAATTAAGAATTCTTGCAAACACAGCTCTATTATTTCTACCACCCCGATTCCTAAACAGTTGGGACAGTGTAAATTATAAATAAAACCGAGTCCAATCATTTCAAAAGAAGCTGTGTTTACTGAAAACAGTGCACCAGAGCTCATGTAGTAACATCCTTTCTACAGTCATGTATAGACATATGTTGCCTTTGCCTATGTTTTGTTACTCCTGTCTCAACATGTTTGAAATGTGTTGATGACGTCACATTTAATTTGGGCATCTATTTACAAAATCAGTAAGGTTGATGAGGTGAGAGATTCAATACATTTCCCTGCATGGTCTTCAATTGAATATTTGTCAAAAATGGTAAGCAACCTATCACATTCAGTTTCATCAGTGTTACATCAGGGTTGTACTTTTATGAGTAGACAAATTGTTGATAATAGTAAAATTCCACTCTGGCTTTTTGCAATCATTAGAAGATAGTAAAACAGATGGAGAGGAGGTGGAGTATGGCTACCCCATCACCTGTGGAGACAGCAGAGCAGTTCTGCTGTTCAAGAAGTTTGTGTGTCCTGGAATCAACGTCAGATGTGTCAAAGTAAGGTGATTTTGAATCATGCACATAGTGAAGCCCATATTGAAGTACTGTGTCCTCACTGTAGACTCCGCTACCTGTGTGTGAATGGATATGAATGTGACTTGAGTGGCCATCATACTATATCAGAATCAGCCTATTAAACATGGACTGAACCAGTGAAACAATGTTATCTGTCACCTGTGCCTTGTGCTTCTAATAGTTTACTTAATCCAGTATTATTTTCTTTACATGAAGTTCAATGGCCAACTGATCAGTCCAAAGCAGTTTGTGCACCTGGCAGGAAAAGCCACTTTAAAAGACTGGAAAAGAGCCATCCGACTGGGAGGAGTAATGCTCAGGTAAGACTTAAGAAAATAAACAGTGAATGAACACTGTTTGTCTGTCTTCAGCCTTGTAACTGTTGGGGAAGAGTGTAAATCTTAAGTCCTCCACAGTATTTTGTTGCGATGGGGTTAAAGCGACAGACTTCAGATTCTAATTCTGTCAACAGACAGCATACCTCATTCATATAATTTGCACTTGTGTCTAGTCTGTCTGTGTTGGGGTTTGGCAGCACATTCCAGAGGCAGTCGGTAAGCAGCATTATTATGATAGCGGGATCGAATAACACGCCAGCAAAGCTGCTGAGTGATACTTCTCACCCCTTTATCGTGTTTGCACTTGCTCTTAGTGTGACAGCAAGCCAGTCTAACAACTCTCTAGGCAGTATCTGCTCATTTCATCTTCATTCCTCCAGAGGTCAGATCAATTGGTGTTGTACTGAGCAGACCTCTGGGAAGTTAGTGGGGTTGTTCAACTTATTTGATAAATTAACACCCCTCTGCTCCCGGGCGATGCAAAAGTGTTTTCTCATATTCTGTAGCGCTCTTTAAACCCACTTCTCCTCACGCAGGAAAATGATGGACTCCGGCCAGATAGATTTCTACCAGCACGACACCGTGTGCAGCAACACCTGCCGCAGCACCAAATTCGATGTGCTGATCAACAACACACGGTTTCCTCCAGGGGCCTTAGTGCAGCCGAGCCTGTCATGTCTGGCTCTCGACCCTCTTGGAGGACAGGTGCCTCCCCTGACAGGTAGATTTCCGTTGGCGTTTACAGTTTGATGCTTCTTCTCAGGCATATGCTTCGGCAGCTGCTTTGCATTATATCACTGACTGATGCGGAGAAAAAAAACTGTTGAAGCCACCTGGACACGGTTTACTGTATCTTCAGTAATGAGAGCAATTCCAGCAACTTAGCAACTTCCACTGCATGCCATTGAAGCTCAAGGACAGTAAAAAATGAGGAACATTAAGAACAAATATACACATTTAATAACAGGGCACTTTGCTCACTAAGCAATCAGTGCATTTTAGATTGGGAAAAATATATAGTGGCAATAAGAGGTGTTTGAATGCACTCTAATTAAAGACCATCCGTTTTTCTGGCAATTTCAGGAGAGGATGTGCATGATGGGGCAGAAGTAGAGGAGCCTTTGGAGGAGAACTCAGCAGCTGAATGGAGCCCTGTGCCAGCCCGGCCTATAAATCCCACCACAGCCAATGGACATGTCGCAAAGAGAAAGCGGGCTGACACACCTGGTAAATATAAAAGAGGATTTACAGGTGCCCATTAAACAGCCTGAACAGGATGAGCAAAAATGGACACAAAGTAGGTTACAAATATCAGCAAAAGCACCAACTGTGAAAGTTTAAAGAGAGCTCACACATCCTCTCTAAGTATGTACAGCTTCCCCAGCAGGATGCCAGTGCTCCATGGTGAATCTGACATGAGAACACATGTGTAATTGCTCAGTTTAAATCTTTGTAATCCAGTAATCTACTAGGGGATAGCCTCCGCTTTAACCTCTGCAAGTGTTTCGCCCCTTTGAGTCGAGCTATTTCTCCATCTAGATTGTCTTTGGAGATACCGACTGTAGAGATGTTTGGTTTCTGTACAATATCATCAGACTAGGTGGCACTATGGTCCACAGGCTTTAAGCAGTTTGATGTGGGAACCCTAACCCTACACCTACCAGCTCTTTCCCTAAGGAAACCTATCTGTCTGCCTGTCTGCCTGTCTATCTATGTACTCTGTCTGTCTATATGCTGCATCTACCTTTACTGTGCTTTCCAGACACCCACTCTGAATCGCACTGATGAATAAAAAAAGATTTTAAGGAAAACAATTGCACCATTCAAAATCCAATCACCACCTCGTAAAGAATGAAACAAAAACTAAAAACAAAAGTAGAAACATAATTGTGGATATGAACATCAGGCCCTCGAGTTTCACCTTTTGCCATCTCTACAACTTGACACCTCTGATACATTGTGCCAGTGAACCTCTGAATCTGCAGTTGTGTGGATGTTCAGCCAATCCTGCAGTCTGGCCTTAAAAAGGTGCTGACTGTTGGCAGCAGAAAGTCATGTCCTCTTATATTACGGTCAGTGACATTTGACATCCTAAGTATGGCTTTTTCTTGCAGGGACCTAAGCTTTGATTTAAGGGTTTTTTTTAAGTGACCTGATTAGGCACTGCTCCAGCTGGACAGGAGTCACCAACAGAGCCCCAAGTGATTTTGTGTGTGAATGGCAAATTTCAGTGCTCCACTATACAAGCAATACTCCTTGTCACAGGGCTTTGAACAAATTGATAACTCCCAGTGAACGCACTCAGCCCATGGCTATCTCCACAGATGTGCGTCTTTCCATTAGGGTACCTTCCTGACATGAAGAAATGGATGAATTTAGCTTTAGATAGCCGTAAATGGGATTTGGAATATTTTCCGTGTGCATAATGCATTTATCCTGAGAGACATTTAAGAAAACATGAAGGTGGATGCATTTCCTGCAAGATAAGATATCGAGCACGTCTGACATTTTATCACTCAAAAATTCTCTACTTCTATTTTGCTCAGTTTTGTACCGATGCCGAGTAATTCTTCAGCTTCTCCTATCTGCCCTTTCGTCCATTCTCACCTCTTAGAGCGCCTCTTTTCCAACCCATTTTCCCTTCTCGTTCCTCTCTATTTCACCCATTTAACATCCCCTCTACAAGTACAGCACCTCTCTCATTCCCCTTATCTTGTTATAGCTTTTTCTTTTTTTCCCCCCAAGTCTGACACTTTCTCCTGTGTGTCTCACTTCCAGACTTTTCCTGCCCAGTATTTCTAATTTATTTTACATTTTATCCCATTGATTCCAATCTCTTTTTCCATGGAGCTCCACAGCTCGTATAAAAATGCAGTAAATCACCTTGCCATAATCGTGCCTACACCACTTTCTCTTATTTCTCTGCGACAATTTGTCTTTTTTTTCCAATCATAAGAAAAACAAACACACTTACAGAGAGTTCCTCACACATCATTGTAATGTCTCACCTAATTGACCTTGTTTAGATGGAGTATTGAGCCTGTGGAAGGGTGTCGCAGACTCTGGACTGATGGGGGAAGTCCTGTCCAGTCTTCAGACTGAAATATTAGCCAGTCTCAAGGGAGTGGAGGCCCGCAGTGAGAAGGCCAACCTGCAGGAGACGGGTGAGTTTCTGGCATGGGATTTGGGCAGCCACTGAAATTAATTAAGTTCATTTAAATGCCAGTCAAGTTATAAAAATTGCAAGTCATCTTTGGAAATGAATTTCTCAATCACTGCACCTTTGGAAAGAAATCAGCAGCCATTTTTTTAGTGTGGTTGAACTGATGTGTGTTGTTTTTGTTTTGTCAGATGCCGTCATTCTTAATTCCCTGTGTCAGATGTTTGGGCTTCTGGACTCGGTGAAGGAGGCGCTGGACTTGAAGCGCAACCAGGACGAAGAGAACAAGCTTCACAATGATGTTAACGGTGAGGAAGCTTCTGAAGGCTACGTGCAGTAGATCCAGCGATATCTCAGTGGATTGCATGAGCTAATATCCTGTCTTTTCTCAGTGTTTGATGAGATTGTGGAGGACCGGAAGAGACCAAGTTGTGATAAAAGCAAAATCAAATCCTCGAAACACCTGCGACCTCAACGTCACAATCCGTCACACAGCAAAAGCCACAACTTGTCGTCACCAGTCAAAATGAGCCCAATGCTCCAGCTTCTGCCTTTCACCGGTTTATCTGCTGAATCTTACGCTCATCTCACTCTCAACCCGAATCTCTTCACCCTTTTGTCTGCCTCCGACGGCCACCGTCACTATGGCAGAAGGAGCAGGGACGGCTGTAGTGACGTAACAGAGGGGGAGCAGGAGAGGCTTCAGTGGCTCAGACAGGAGGAAGAGGAGGCCCTAGGGGTCCTCACAGAGCCGCAACAGAGGACCGCTAAGTCTCAAGATGGGGCATATCTTAAAAGTGAGGATAACAAGCAGCAAGAGAGCCTGGATGACATCGGGAAGGTGGTTCTAGGTAGCAAGATGTCAAAGAAGCATAAAAGCAAGTGAGGGAGAGAGACGAACCATTAGTGCTGGACTAAGTGAGGACAAGCGCCTCAAACCTGAAGACTCAAAGGGGGAAAGAAACAAAAACAGCTGCTGAACTTTGAAAAACAACCTCTCTCTTAACCGGCGTTTCTTCAGTTTTAAGAGGCACAATAGAGTTTGGACACGTTTCTTGGACTTAATCAGCTGAAAACACACCACAGCTGACATGATTAGCTGATTCAGTGATTAGTCAAGAGGCAGAAAATTTGCTGTTGACCATTTTGATATTTGATTACCGGTAATTATTAAAAGCATTCATTCAGCAAAACTTCCAAAATTATTTTGTCCTGGCTTATTTAATGTGAATACTTGCTGGTTCTGTTGAACAGCAAGTGAATGCATTTACTCTGTTCAAATACTTATTGTCCAGAAGAAATTATTCAAGGAAATCATCAGCAGTTAATTTAGGAATGAAAATAATTGTTAATTGCAGCAGACAAACATTTTTCCTCATCTGTTGTTTCATTAAGCAGGTGTGTATTGCCGTAAGTATCTTGTGAGGCTGCCTTTCACATCCATGATGTAAATACAAAAATGCTCTAATGCAAAAGTAATTGGCACTTTTTTCACAGATTTGTGATAAATATTTCCTCATACTTTTATAATTAATTTCTAATGCGATTTGTAAATGAAAATAAGCATTTGGTGAGCTCCACTGTCTTTGTGTGTGTGTTGAACTGTTGTCTCATTTTGATTTGGAGAAGTGTAACTCACTCAGGCATGTAATTAGGCCATAAGACCTGCCTGAAATCTATGCACCAGACACTCTGAAGAATAGATTGTTCTGAATTTTCTTGTCAGTGAAACCTATAGGTAAAGTAAATATTGTGACGTGTTGTTGCTTTAAACAGGACTGTGTTTGTTTTGTGTTCAGACATGAATTGTTCATTTGCTGCCCCTTTTTATCACAAAAACACGGAAAAGGGAAAGAATTGTTTTTTGACACGCTGACCATGTGAGACAGTGAAGACATTTTGAATAAAAATGTCCATGTTTGACATTTTAACAGAGATGTTTGTGTAACAGCAATTTTATTTTTGCCGGTATCGATGATAGTTTACCGACAGTGGATGGAGAGACTGTTCACTGCAGGAGGCCGACGTGTTTGTTTTGAAAAGCTGAGTTTTAATGGATAATCCACCAGTAAATCGCACAGCACAGAGTGCTGCTCTGTGGGCTTGCCTTTCATGCACGCAGTCACACAATAATGGCCAACGTCAAAACAATCATTTTCTATCTGACGGACTATTGAAATCGACTTTCGCGCAATTGCCGTTCGACACGTGGCCTCAAGTGCACAGAGCCTCCAAGTTTCGCCTCACGGGGAGCAGCGGTTTGGTGGGATTCAATGACTTCCGATGCGCTACTTTGCATGCAAAGCCCATGCGATAGACAAAGATGGTTAGATAGCCAGGCTATGACAGGCGCCATCAGAGCTGTAATAGCTCGTTATTATAAATTCATGCACAACGCCGCCCGGGCAGATGTTGTTGCTGACGGGTCATGATTGGCAGCTGATAAAATGACTTTCATCACAGAGCAGCTGTGAGCATCCCCGCTGACTCTTGCCCTGTTGCTACATTTGCGCAGCATTTTGCAAAAAATCCTGTTCTGTGACTGCAAATTAAACTATTATGCAGCTGAACAGAATCAGACCGAAATGGTCCCCAGTTTAAATAAATTGCTACTCTCTGACTCGAATACCAGAGCGCAAAATGGCTGCCATGCATCAAGCAGGTGTAATTACAGGTGTTAGCCTGACATACGCTGTGCTCGTTTGGTTAAATTAAGTAATTTGCTGAGCAATCCATCGTTCATCTGTCATTCAGGGGGCTAACAACATTAGAGGCTGAGGTGTGTACTCATGTTGGAAGCCTCCGATGCGTCTGTTGGCTCCCGCTAATTTAATCCAGCGCTTTAATGTTCACACACAACAGCAAAAGTGAATGATGAATAGCCCACATAATGGCATCTTGATCCAGCTGGGAATCCTGGAGCTACGGCTACGGTTAAGCACCAGCTCTGTGCAACCAGAGCAGCAGCTGCAGCATCAGCACCTGTGCAGGATCTTTAAATTTCAAAGGTGAATCTCAGAGCAGAGTTATGAGTGATATATATATACCGGAGGGCACCTTGCAGCCTGGAACTAATGCCCAGTAATCACATCTCTAATGTGGTTAGAAATATTAACTACCAGGGAATATGTATTTTAGATTTGTCAGAGTCACATTTGCTTTTTGGATCTTTGGATATTTACATTTTCAATCAACACCTGAAATTGAAAATTAAGGATAGTAAACCCAGCCAGCTATGTCTATAATGTAACCTCATCAAATGCAAGTCCAGTGCACACAACATAATTTATGGAAATGTATGTTTTGCACCAATCATGGGGAGGTGTGAGGGAACACTACCTGTCTGTTGTTTTAATATATAACTCACAGCTGTAGAGGAACACCTAAAACACTCACGGCAACAAGCAGTACACACATTAGATCTTAATTAGACCTCAGGTGAGGTAATGTGATTTCAAAAGAGTGACCGTATCGCTGGTAAATGCAAAAATGACCGTTATTACTTTAAAAACACGACATGCCTATGTGCAGTGCATGGGCGTGTATAGCTGGCTTAAATAATGAGTGTTTTCTCAACCTGTTGTCTGACTGATAATCCTGTGCCTGTTTTCTGCTGGGCGCATGGCGACAGCTGTTGGGAGCTGCTGGGCAGTGAAGATTAAGGAACGTCTCATTAGAATTAAGCCAAACGGATGAAATAGTGGAGAAAGACATCAGTGCTGTGCCTTTGTCTGTGCAGATTCGCACCAACATGCACAGACACTTTTGTTTTTTGTCACTGGGAGAGACTCTGAATTGACTTGCATTTATTATGGGGACATTTAAAATCCCATAACCAGAACCACTAAGGCTTGCCCTCCTTTGCACTTTAACCTTAAAAGTGACATTGAATGGTTGAATGGAGCATATATCTTTGTTCTCTAGTGTTAGTAGAGGAGTTATAGAGGAGTGCTTTTAAAATTATTAGGTGTGGGAATATTACGGTCCATTTCTGCTTGGATCTGCTGCCTTTTCATGCTTATCAACCACATTTAGGGTTTATGATGATTGGCTGTCTGCCTGCCACTCACATGAATGATCACATGTTTGCTAAAGAGCGGGGCTCAGCATGAACTTTACTAAGCTGGATCCACTCTTACATGTTTGAATGAAATATCAAGGAATAATCCAGAGGGCATACACTGACATTTCATCAGCAGCTCACGTACCTGAATGGAGAAGGGTACGATTGATTTTTAGCATTATGTAATGATTAAAGTGTTTGTTTTTTTTAACTCTATGTCCCCTTAAATATTGATGACGATCCCAACACTGATCATAAGTTTGCATGATCTAACTATGTGAACAGTTAAATTGCCTACTGTTATTCATTTTTCACCACATTTTCCAAAAATGTCCTCACCCCTCCCTTCCACACACATACATACAAGCTTGGGGCATTACCTGGCCGTCACTATCACATCCACACGGCTAACCCAGCTTCCAAGCTCACGCTAAAACCTAGACCCAATTCTTATAAAAATCCACTTCTGAACCTCAAACGGCTCTTTGAAGATGTGAGGACAACCAACCATGTCCACACTCTCAACAACTTCGGCTCTGCTTGGTCCTCACAAAGATACAGATGTGTCACCAGCAGCACTACACATGCACACAGTCTGGGGTTATGTTTTTTCAATGCACTGTTTATTGATTTGAAAAAAAAAATACAACCCCCAGCTTCTTAATCTTTATCTATCTACTTCTATCTACCTCTATCTTCTCTATCTACCCTTCTATTGGATAGATGCAATAATGCAGAAATAATCAATGTAATGTGGCCATTTCCCTTGAGAGAACAATAAATTGCAATGAATCTGATTCTGATAAATGTGACAAAACAAACCTAAAAGTAATATAGTGACATAACACGTGAAAAAATCTGCGGTGGTATGTTTGTGTCTGTTGCCTATTATTATGTTTGTTAAAATGTTAAAATAATATTATCATGATAGATAGATAGATAGATGCTGTAGATAGACAGATCTTGTTATCTTGTGAATTTACTTTTTGCTTACTTATAACATCTCACAAAACATGTCACATACTATGTATGTCAGTCTCAATTGTTCTTTTTCCTTCCCATTACATATAAATCCTACACACATTGTATTTTGCACTTCTGCAATGATTATGATTAGTTGATAACCCCGGATGATATTATGTGCTAGTGCTTTGTAAAAAGTGTGTCTTTTCCAATTCATGGTGTTTATGGCTCACTTACCTACTTTGCTAAATTGAAAAACAGATATAAACATCTCATAAACCTTTTCAGCGTTGCCTTTTACTATGCATGCTAGTTTTCCTAATGCTAGATTGCAGAACATTGCATTAATCCACTATTTAGAGTGTAGTTTTCTCGTAATCCTTCCATCTTCCTAAATACACATAGAACCGTACCTTGTATTTTGCACTTCTGCAATGGTTATGACGATTATGTGATATCCCTGGATGATATTATATCCTATTGCTTTGTAAAAGAAAGTGTCTTTTCCAATTTATGGCGTCTATGGCTCACTTACCTTCTTTACTGAATTGCAAGACACATATGCACGTCTCTTATTCAGCTTCGCCTATGACTATGTGTATTAGTTCTTAGACTGCAGGACATTGCATTGAGCGGTTATTCCTCTGTCCTTCCATCTTCGGCCGCTTGGGGGCGCCCTGTTCATACTGTGCGCCCGCGAAGCGAAGCGGAGGCTGGGAAGCAAAGTGGGCTTGAGAAAGAAATCTCTTCCCTCTAACTGTTTACCCTGACGTCAGTTTGCAGAAGTAGCTGTGCCCTGTCTCCCTCTGTGTCTCTGAAAGTCCTCTCAGTGAGAATGCGCTCGGCTCTACCGCGGAACCTGACGGAGTGAATGAAATGATCTCTTCCGCACATTTAAAGTGGACTAAAACGACTGCTTCGCGATGAACACCTGCGCCTTTCTCCTGATTTTGACTGTTCAGATCTACGCCGATGGCATCGAGGGGCCAACAGGTAAGGCTCGCGTTCGTCTCCATCTCCGTGTACGCAGTTGGCAAGTTTTACCAGGAGGGTGAAAGTCCACTTTGAGCGAAAGCAAAGCGAGTCTGGTGAAGAACTTTGCGCTCGCTTTTCCAACAACATGCTCCCGCTGCACCAGCAGCTTTCCGCTGTATGTGTATTACTCGTCCCCTGAGGAAAATAGAAACTAATTCCTTTTATAACTTTGCAAACTGGTTTATGAAGTTTTATTAGTGCCAGACCTCCCCAGATCATTGTGAAAGGCTGCGCCTTGCTCCATCTGCATTTTGTCTTATCGTTCAGCCAAACCTATTCAGGTAGCCTCAAAGGTGTGTTGCTACGTTATTCAAAGTTGGAAATCTGTTTCTTCTGGTGACCTTTACGCGTTTCTTGCAATAATTGTGAGCGTTTATCTTCCAAAAAATCCACCCCAAACAGCTCGAATCAGTCTGTGATGACACCCAGACACTGAGAGCTGGAAGTGCTTTTGCTCCACTCTGGTTTTTGGTTGCACATTTGTGTACAGACACCTTAAAAGGTTCCATCTTAATGAGGATTTGAGGGTTTGTAATGCTTATTGATTTCTGGAACCAAATTCTCACAGCAATACACTAACATCCAGTGTGTATGTATGTGTATGTGTGTGTGTGTGTGTGTGTGTGTGTGTGTGTGTGTGTGAGAGAGAGAGAGAGAGAGAGAGAGAGAGAGAGAGAGGAGATTCATTGTCAAGGCTACTGGACTTTGTCCCGATGTGATGGGCTGTCCTTTCTGATCTGAGTCTTTTTTATGCTCAGATTTATTCGTGTTCATATGTTAAAAGGATGCAGGGGAGAGATTTCACTTCTTTTTTTGTGTGCCTACAAGCTGCAATGAAATGCTGTGATTGTGTGTCTACAGATAAAAGAATCAAAATTATGCAATTTTCAAAATTGTTCCCCAGAAATGGAGTCTGACTTTCTCTCATTTCATTTTTTGCTGCTGATAAATTCCAAAATTGAAAAGTGGGTACATATGATTTGGGAGATGGAAAGAGAAAGCCATTGAAAGAGTGGTAAAAATAAATGTTGTTTGTAGGACTCTGAGACAGCCCTTTTCATATTCATCACATTCCTGTTTTAAAACATGTTTTTATTCTCAGAATTCTATTAGTCATTTGTGCAACATAATTACGGTGCTGTATTTTGGATATTTTGTCTAAAGGCAGAAACTGGCTTTTTGCAGTCTCTCACTGAAACACACACAAGCATGCACGCACACACACACACACACACACACGCACACACACACACACACACACACACACACACAGCATATTTTTACCCATGAAGAACATAAAACGAAGGTAACATTGAGGCTTTGACATTAAACTCATTTACATTGCAGGCTTCGTCATCACTATGTAACAATGCAGCTCAGTGTTTGCCACATTCTTATGTTAGTAAAGCTTCATAATACTGGAGTACAAGGGGCTCTGACTTGTCACTTTTGATAGAAATGTATGATTTTCTTCCCACTGGGAAGTGCTCTCATTGTGTTAGAAATGAAAAAAGCTTTAGCTCAGGTTTTGGTCAGGGTTTACGTGTCTGAAGTGTTGCAAAGAAGCAGCAACGGCAACTAGGAGACACAGTGAAACCATGCGCACAGACACAGTGTGTGTGTTGTCAGGAGCTGAATGAAGCAAATCATTAAGGGGAATGGGCTGAGACATATGAAGGATTAAATCACGCACAGAGGTAATTAAAGGAGCTGAATGGAAGAGTGAAGCATGACTACGGCTCTGTGACTGTCATTCAACAAATTCCTACACGGCGTCGGGTTTTTAGTGTGTTACCTGGGGTGTTGCAAGCCTCCACACATTCACTCATTACCTTTGCCATTAACCATTAACTGGGGATAATTAATGCTAAGTTTTTGCGACTTTGCCTCTTTGCTACTAATCTCGTTGGCCTGACTCCCGACATGCCACCTGCCTGCATCCTGCACTGCCATAGGATGAGAAATAAAGGAGGAGAAAGGCAGCCTTGATTCCCACCATCTTCAGACTGTCCTCGCTGATTAATGCCCTGCCTTTATGGCTCCGAGTGTGCGAAGACCACACCTTAACCTTGAATGCTTAATAACGGTTAAATCCTTGCACTCCTCTGGGGATTTTTTTTATGCCTTTCTCACTTGATCTAATCCATATTTTCCATAACTCTTTGTTGCTTATGCTGCGGTCGGTCCAAGCTGTCAGTTCGGGGGATGTGGAATTATTAGAGGCTGTGAAATATGGAGCCTCTCGGCTGCACCGGACTGACTGTAGGGAGGGTGATAAGCGGAGAAAAAAAATATCACATCCACATCATATTTTCTCGGACACAAGGAAGTTATGAACATGAAAGTCCAGTTCCCGTGTGCGTGTGTGTGTGCCTATGTGTTTTTCCTTCTTCATGGTGTAAAACCCAATATGACACTTTGCCTCCACTGTTATCTCCAATGGGAATTGAATGGTTGTTCACTTGCCATCTGTCTCCTCTATTAGCAGCAAATGTTGTCATCTGAGTGGTGTAATTATCCCGTGTCTCATGACTCATTTCCCAGTTTGATCTAAAGTTGAGGCAGAATATTCTTTTTGCTTATTTCAGTGAAAAAGCCAACACTTGGATCGAGATGAAAAGTACTGTGAAGCCCAAACCGTCTAGTTAAGGCATGGCATGGAATGAATAATACTTTAGGGCCTTAAGTTTACACTGAATAAACATCAGCTGCAGTGCTGAGAACATGGCGTAGGAAATAGGCAACATATGAGCATGAAGGCATTAGAGCTGCAATATGAATTTAATCATCAAATGTTCCTTTTACCGATCTCCAAATCTAAACCTAAATATTGGATTTTGGATGTCGATATACTGTAGACATAAGCAGCCAGGTGAGTGGAGCCACTGCACAAAACAGACAGGAAATTAGAGAAAACAGAGGAGACTGTTGATGGATGATGGATGGATGGATGGATGGATGGATGGATGGATGTCATTCTCAGCGTGTTGTGTTATCTATTTGTAGATCTTGGGAGTGCAGCCGTTGGAATGAATAGCAGAAAGGAAAAAAAACAACAGGCTGAGGGACACATTTGTGATTCATTGTAGGAAAAAAAAGTAACCAGCATGTAGAAAATGTTGCCGTGCGCCACCGAGTTGCAGCAAATCCACCAAGTGGAAGTGTTCCCTGCAGGAGCCAGGCCACCATCTGTGGATGGAGGGTGAGGGGAGGCAGGGGCTGGGCCCGAATCAGACTCCTGAAAAGACTGGTTGATTTCCATCTTTGCGGGATCACAGGCAGTAATTCAGAGAGCAGATGGAAAACTTTGCAGCGAGGAGAGGAGCACAGGAAAAAAAAAAAGAAGAAGGGGGGGAATTTTCAGAGAGGGAAAGCTGAGAACGACAGAGGGATTTATTCAGACGGATGGTCAGGATGTTTAGTCATTGGCTGAGGGTGCAGCACGACTGGTGCTGGGCCGGTGCGTGCCGTCCGTTTCCCTTCAGCGCGTGTGCGAGTGATTAAACAGGGCTCCTTATGAGAGGAGCCCTGTGCTCTGCTGCGCTCCTCTCCTAGTTTCCGTCTCTGATCTATTGTAAAGTGGGGCTATGCGGAGGAGAGCCAGCCCCTGATTGGCTTCCTCTGGCTGGGAAGATGAAATATATCCAGCTATTGTACATCTTCAAAGAATTCTGCTTAATGCCAAGTGTCACGATTGGAAATCCTCCTCGCTGGATGCCCGTGTCCAATCGTGGGGCCTCCTCTGTCATGAGCCGGTCTTACCTCTCAGTTCCTCGTGGTGAATCCCACAGTCTTGCTGTGCTGAGCATTTCTTCACGCTAGACTGCAGCTCATGTGCATCTCATGATTATTGGGCTTAATTAATTCTGCCAAGCTTTTAGTTGTTTTAATTATCTCGTCACCGATCTGCCCTGACTCTGTTCCCCCGTGTATTTTCGTTTCTGTTAGAGGTGCAGTGAGTCCTACTCAGGCGGAGGAGTGCTTATTCTTCAGAAAGGTCAAGTACAGGTTGGGAGTCATGTTTCAGTGGCATAGAAAGAACAGGTCGTTGCCTTTGAGAAGAGGGCAATGCCCAAAAGCAGGCTTGCTCTTGCTGTGCCATTTAGCCCTGTCCACTCCATGTGTGCTCTGACCAAGCAATGCTGGCCAATCCTGCAGACCAGGGACAAGCTTGGAAAAGATTAACGTGGAGAGAATTGTTATTTTTTCATACTAGGAAATGAGATGGCATATTTAAGTATTTTAAGTATGTGAATGCGTGTGAGTGCATCCATTTTAGGTCTGTGTCTGCTGCCCAGCATCCTTGCTCTTGACTGTCTTTGCCTGTAAGGTCTGGAAATCAGGTGTCAGTGCCGTGCAGGAAGATCCCACAGTGCTGAGTGACTCAGCCACAGCACTGACACTAGCAGGGGCTGGAGCCACCGCCACCGCGAGCTCCTCAGGGTTACTGTGAGACCTTCCAGCACCCTGGAAGAGATGCCAAGACTGAGAGATTTACAGTCAGTGGCCTGGCTTGGCCTGACTCCTCTTCCTTTCCACTCCACAGTACCAGTCAGGAGTGCAGGCTTCTCAGCTTGCCCGGCCAGGTGTTATTAATGCGGTATTGATCTTTCAAACTCTGGCAAGTCCATTTTACTTAAATGTGATCAAAGTGGCATCCCGCCTGTGGCCTGCTAGTTTGATGTGGGAGCGGGAATTAGTGCAGGCAGCCAGGCCTTGCATGATGTAAGTGCATACAAGGAGCTGGTTGTGCAGCGGAGGAATGTTAGCAGCATTGTGTAGACCAAAGGACAGGAAAAAGTAGAAATCCTCTCAGACATCAAAAGAATCTGCCTCATTTCCATAAGAAGGCCGTATATATTACAAATAAGCTCCAGAATATCCCGCTGATGTACTGGTCTACAATGACAGGGCTGTTATGGCCATTATCACTTAAAAGCATATGTTTTACTTGAATAATGGACATGGAAATTTATCATTCAACACAGATGGGCCCGTGTTTATTGCCGGGATGTGAGGGAGAGTTAGACATACGCACACTCACACACACACACGCACACGTGCACACACACAGATGTGTAATTATCCAATGAGGGAAGAAGCACGGCTGTGAGCTGCAGCCACTCCAGTCCCTGTGTTTTCTTCCCCTGAGGTAGCGAGCTCCAGACGGCGAAAAGTGGGTCTGCAAGACTGATGCTGCGAGTGCAGCTCCTTATCCCCCACCCAGAGGAGAGAAAGCCTCCCGAGCAGTTTATATTTAGCCCACTGGCCGTGTTTCAGCTCTTTACCTTTCTCCTGTGTCAACAAAGTTAGAGCCGGATTCTTGAGGCCCGCTGTTGTTTGGTGTACGTGGTGTGTAACAAATGCTGAGGTCATGGGAGTCAGGGTTCCGGATTAGGGCAGGGTTACGGTGTCGGGATACGACCTGTTGTTGAGCTGCCTCTCCTCTGCATATTGAAACCCCTAGTGAAATCTGAGCAGTAGACAGTAGAGTGAAAACACCCTCATTGGGAGATTTTTCTCCACAGTGGTGGAATGGTGGCAGGCCTCAGTTGTCTTTGGGACATGATGCCTGCTCTCTTAAGCAGGGGGAAGTGGTATTTCTGGTTTGACTTGTCCCTTCAGGCAAAGAGATCTCCTCTCAGAGACCCAACCATGAACCCAAACGCTTACCAGCCTGATGCATCTCACACTTATTAGACCGACACTGTTTCACATAAACTTTATTAGAACAGTGGAAATTGAAGAGCCTCAGAGTGCAACAGAGCGTGGATAATGTCTAGTGTGCTGAAATCAAAGGGCGCCATATGCGAGGCCTCCCCACCATGAAATTGAGCTAAAGCTGCTGTCTTTTAAAGGGACGCCGCGTACGCCATGTCGTTTTTCCTCCCATGTCGCATTGCTCCGCACCTGCAGCGCGGACGCATGGCGCAGCCGTGGCAGCTGCCGTCGCCGTCGGGTTGAGGGCGGGTCGTGGCAGATGTGGCGGTGCAGGTGCCGACCGGAGGTGAACCAGTCGAGCGCACCGTTCCAAACCTGTCGAGCGCGTATCAACCCGACGAGGTGACGACGACGTTGACTAACCTCCATTCATGGCTGAGATGACGTTAAGCAGGGTTTTTTCGAGGAGTTCATTACGTCCGTGAAATCTTTAGCCGAAGTGAAAACATCAGACTCACCCAAACTGGAGTTGAAGTGACGCGAGTGTTGCATGCTGTTTCATCACAGTCCGACGCAGGGAATAAATCCGCAGCAGTCTGCCAGTATTTGCAGTGAGAAAAGTATTTTTTGTTATTTTTGCAGAATGCATGTAATCCTTATTCTGCTCCGTAGTGCGGGGCTATTGAATTGACACCTTATTTAAATGTAAATAGAAACAGTGTATATGCAGAGTATGGGAGCGAGCTGCGATATGTTTGCAGTGGTGTCTGGCTGCCAGTAGGGTTGAAAAGCTTTGTCAAGTGATGTTAGCAAAGAGGGTTCAAGAACTCGGCCAGGCTTGGACGCTTTGTTCTGATTCAGGTGTTGAAGTGAGACGGAACAAAAAGAAGAGGCTATTGATTTCTCAAACACGGCCTGTCACAGTCAGCTTATTGTCTTCTTCCTCCTGAAACTCTCCTTTCGATCCTACATGACCTCCCATCACAAACCCTCCTTGCTTTGTGGTGCCACTATTTCAGCAGCTGCTCAGGGGGATTGTGAGCACCTTTTTTTTTTTTTATGAAAAGGAAGTCCGACCTTTTTCCCTCCCTGCTGCAGTTCTTGCACTTTGTATCACTGTCATTCGCGGGGCACGCAGTTCATGGTTCGCCCCTTTTTAACCATTTCCCTCGTGCCAAAGCGTGCAGTATTCAGTATTCACGACTCCAGTCACTCATTAACAGCTGATTCACTGAAAACAGCGTCTATTATTCATTTCTGTTGACAAGGTGGCGTAATCGCCCGAGGGCGAAGTGATGAATCTCCACTCGCTGCCCAGTGTATTTAGAGAGTGTGAGTCGGTTCTGCAGGGACGCTAATGAAGAGAGATAGCTCCTGACCAAAAAAATATGTGCCCTTTGTCTTCAACTCGCTGCGCCATTCTTGTGTTGCCCAGAAACAGGTACAGCACGCAGGTCCTCATAATGTCTTCATATGTGCTTTGATGTTGAAGTCTGTTTATACACTCAGAGGGAGGTGATCTTCTCCTTCCGGTCAGGTGGGGTAAGCGCTGATGAACCTTCCTTCAGGGCACTTCACAGCCTTCCTGAGCACTCCGAGGTCCTGCTGCGCTGCTGATTGCTAAGCTGCACGCGGTTCTTGAGAGACAGCTTGTCAAACAGTTTGAAAGACCTTTGTCTGCCCCTGTGCTGGCCCTCTGGCTCGGCCCGCCAGCCGAGGGGAAGCTGGGAGTGGGGAGATGATTGGCCCTGAGAGATGAGCGGCTTGCGGTTGGATTGAAGTAGGTACAACACGACTTCTTCTGAGGGGCCTTTCAAGTTTTTTCGTTCCACGGTCAGGCGAAGACTGTGTCAGCGCTCGTGCAGATATGTTTAAAAAATGTATTTGTTCTCGGCCTGCCATCCATGGTAGAGCTGACACAGGAGGAGTGACCTTTTTGAAGGCGTTTTTCCATGGGTGCTTCTTAAAATGCAGGCCTCACGTTGTCTTGTGAACAGGGAAAAGGGGAGCTTTGCAAAACGCTGACACCACCATTGTGATGTGATCTACTGTAAAGCCGCTTCCTCTCTGGACCTGTGCCTGTGCCTGCCCAGTGGAGGAGATTTTTGCACTTTTGTATTGTTTTTGGCATTTTGATGTGAATGGCAAAGTTTTTGAGAAGGCCTTGGAAAGGCTAATGTGGACAGAAAGCTTTTATGCCATTTTCAAACAGCCCTGCTGCCAAAGGCAGGGGCTGCGTGTGCATGTCTCACATTAGAGCAAAACCAGAAATATGCAGGAATGTCCAGGGAGCCCACAGGGGGTCGTTAACAAAGAGCTTAATTCAGACCCACAAACAGAAATTATAATAATTGCTTGGCCCCTCCATGTGTGTGTGTGTGTGTAGGAGTGGGTGTTTATGTATGTGGCTGCTTGTGTTGGTGTTTACATCCATGATGGCGAGTGCCCAGTTGTGTGTTCTTGATATGCAGAAGAGCCAGATTGGTGATTGTTGAAACCTGATTATATGTAAATATTTCCTGAACTCTGTCGGCCATTCTGAACTTCCATAAATCACAGGCATGTGGATTATTACGGAGCTTTTGTTTGCTTTATTCCTCCATGGTGTGAAAATGCTAATGAAAAAAAATTTGCATATTGTGCTGAGGACATATTCTTTTGATGATAAATACATTACACTGCAAAGATCAAAAAGCCGGGGTGTGCCACGGAGGCAGGCTTTGGAGCCGCTGTGTGTTTGGAGAGTAGCTGGAGTACACAGCCTGCCAGGGACCTGGGAGCAGGTCGGCCCTGGCCTTTGTCCGTCCGGACAGCCAGGGTAATTAAGAATCAGCTTAGGCCGGGATTATGGCTGGAAGTAGGCTGATCACAGGGGACAGGAGAAAAGGCATTAGGAGAATGGTGGTTAATATGGGTATTACTCTGCTTAGCAGTGGTGTCATGTGACAATAAGGCAACTGACAAAGGAATCCTGTTGATGCCGCGATCCCTCGCTCTGCACTAATAGGCTTTGCTGCAGATAGCTTTGTTTACCCACAGTGTGCACTCCACCTTCCTGCTTTATCTTGCCTCCTCACACACTCAAACTTTTATTTTTTTTTTTATAATTTGTCTCAGCCTAATTAGAAAATGGTAATATTTTGCTATACACCTCCCCGTGGCATTTTAGCAGTGTTCAGACGTATTTGCCTTACACCAGCACCTTTGAAAGGAAACATGCGTGATTGTTCATCTCTCTCGTGGATGCACAGTCACACACAGGCGCGCTCGCACACACGCTCTGTGTTTTTGAGATATTTTTGCGGAACATAATTAATGTTCTCATTAACCGAGTGAGCGAGCTGTAAGGCAGAACTAAAAGCCTGATACCCCCGGGTCTTTGCCCTCCCCTACTTCAGGAAAGGCGGCCGCTGAAACCTGTGTTCGCCGTGTGAAACAAAGAGTGGTAAGATAAATACTTTCTTGTTAGTCCTGCCTTTTGTTGGGATCCGCGTGTAGAGGTAACCCGACGCTTGTAGCCTGAGCACCAACAAGCGAAGCCATTTGTTGCCCTTTCGAAAGGACATGGAACCAGGCCAGTGTGAATAATAAACAAAGCAGGGAGAGGTTTTATTCAAACACGGAAAGGTTACATCAAATGGCCCACCTAATTCATCGCATTACTCTTATTTACAATGAACTTGTGCATTTATTCCTGGTATCAGCCCTGTGTGTATAAGAAAACATTCCTGCAGGTGGAGCGTTGGCAGAATTATCAGTGCATGACGTGACACAGCAATGCTTTGTTTTGACCTTGTTGAGAGGGAGCAGGGAATTGTTTTCCACAGTCTTTAAGAGCTAATCCCATCAGAGGGACTGCACAGCATGGAGGGCCAACTCAGTCACGTCTGAGGTAGCGCTGCCAGAACAAGAGGCGTACAGGAATGTGTTTGTCTGGCTAACTTGGCTTCATTCACCCCAGACTGGAAAAAGTAAAGGAGGAAACGCTCCTTCCAGACAACTTGACTTCTCAATTCCTTTCCATGAGCCAGGAGAAGGAGCGAGAGCACGACTCCGGCAGCCAGTGTGTTTTAGTGAAAGCGGGAAATTTTGATTGGGATTCAGTTGTGGTTTGGGGAGATGCTTTGGTGGCTCCGACTGTCATTATGGCAGATGAATTAACTAGGTTTTACCTCTCAGAGGAGGGTTCCTCGCTTCGCTGGTTGCCTGTTGGCTTGGTTAGGCACATGTGGTCCGAGGGGAACGGGCTCATTCAGTGCTTAGGCCATGGAACGGAGGATTTATCTCAGTCCAGTGAGTCCCTGTGGCGCCACAAACTCCTGCTGAAGGATTTAAGATCGGCCTGCCTTTTCTACAGGGACTGAGAAGAGAGATCCCTCCTTCCAATAGATGCTTCTGTCTGCATCTGCGGTGGATACGTCACTATCAATATTAATAAGGTGAAATTAATGAGGAAAACTGTGGGTAAAAGCAGCAAGGTCAGAGGAGGAAAGATCTGGTATTTGTAAATGTTGGCAGCTTTCTACGCTCTGTCTTAACTACAGCAAAGTATGGTTTGGAAATCTTAATATGACTACATATAAAAGGTCCCTTTTTGAACATATTGGCGATTTCAGGAATAAGCATAATCTATTATTAAATATGAATACAAGTCCTAAGGTCAGTTTTACATTGGACTGTGAAGAAGAAGACCAACTGATTTTTGCAAGAAGTAAAAATCATGGTTGATTTAATTTCTTGTTCAAAGGATGATGGCACTGGAGCATGATTAACATGTTTGCACTTTGGGGTAAAAAGCCAAAGGGTGTGTCAGGGGTGACACTCACTTTCATGGAGATCCAGGAAACAACTGAAAGGCCGTTTCCTGATGACCTGAGAGGTCAAGCAAATCAGAGCCAATCCGAATCACTCATTTATTGGGCCAATATAGCAAACACCACAATACCAGTGTATTCATTGCTGTTTATTAATGCTTCATAGATTGAAATCTGAATGAATTGTTATGTAGTAAAACCTGATGAGGTGAAACTTTGCTCAGAATAGGTTTTCCATGGTGAACCATAGAGGTGAAACAAACAAGGCTAAAAATGGTCTGAAGGTAGATTCAGACCAGCGGTCGAGCTAATTTTAGTGACTGTAGCTCAACACTCAGCACAGTTGCTTCAGAGGAATCACTTGCCATCTGTTTGTTTTTCTTGAAGGCTTTTATTGTGAAGCAGCTGCTGAAAGTGTTGGGTCTGAATTACGGGAAGACAAACAGGGAAAGCACCTGCCTTCCTGCAGCTGTTGTCTGCTGCTCCAGTTCTCCAGCCAATTTTGGATGTTGGGAAGCAACGTGCTCCAGTTTCGTTGATGTAGAAACGTAGAAATCCGTGGTGCATTTTTTTCATGGTTGACACCAAATGAAATACGAACACGAGCAGCTTTGATGATGTTGTCTCATGTAAAATACAATGCGCTCAGCATCTGTAAGACTGTCAGGTGATTTTAAAATGGCTGTGCCATCCTCCATGTTGAGCTGGTCCTGTGATTCCTCAGAAATTGCACATGAGTCAAAACTAGATCCCACTGAGCTTTCTGAAAGACACATCTCTGTTCGCCTGCCCTGTGTCAAGGTGCTTTGCTCCTTATAATTTCTCTGTCTTCACTGCTCCATCACTCCCAGCGCGTATTTCACCAGGGCCCGTGCTCCCTCGGCATCTCTGTCCTTGTCCTCTCAGCCTCAGGGCTTCTCCAGGATCTGCAGTGAGCTCAGTGTTTCCGGGAAGGGCTCAGTATTCTAGGCAGGGTGTGTGTAAGCTCAAAGCAGACCTGTCGAGGAGTATGTGTTGTCTGCCTTCCTCCCCAGGCACTCATTAAGCTGCTGTGTGAAGGTGTGTGTTTCCGGAGGCTGTGGGGGGAAACACGCGCGCATGCGGAGGTTAAAAGGCCCCCGACAGAGACATAATTTCCCAGCCTGGGGCGATGGGAGAAGGTAACTTCATTAGCCAGATCCCGCTGTACAGATTAACTTGATTATACTAACCAAGTCTCGATGGCGACAGCAGTGCAGAGTACAAATGTCACACCTGGAACAAAAATCAGTGAATCTTTTTTTCTTGTTTTTTTTTTTTAGCCACTGTGGTATGTGCCTTTGTGAGTGTGTGTGTGTGTGTGTGTGTGCCCTTGCAGGAATGGGTGGGTGTGTGCAATGAGAGGAGGGAGCGAGGGAGGGTCAAATGACACACCTGGGACAATCTGCTGCTCTGTAATTTGCAAAGTGACTTATCCTCAGGTAATGAGTGGGTACGGATCTAGAAACTCCTTTTCTATAATTTGGTTGATGGAAGTCACACTCCTGCCTAAATGCCTGCCTGTATGCACGCACGCTCACACATTTCAAAGCCTCTTTGTTTGATTTCAGCTGCACATTTCCCACTATCCCATTCATTTGTTTCTTCTTTAAAATTCTTTCAGACGTTTCTGCCGCAGCACAACAACCTGTCAGTTTTAGTTTTTCTCACTTAGGTTGCACCTGCAGTATCTGTCAACACATCAGTTTAATGTAATATGCACAAAGATTTGCAGTCATGCATAGTCACACACTTGCCCTTTCATTATATTGAGGGCAAAAAATATTAACCTCTTTTGACCTGCATTGATCCACAGCACCTCTTGACTTTACTCCCCACATTAGATGATGGGATTGCCTTGGCTTTACAGATAGGTCGGGGCTCTGCCCCTGAGGTGCGCCTTGGGCAATAGAATTAACAAGATAAGTTTGTATCCTTCACGGGAAGCAGTTCATTGAAACAATCACTTGTCGTATATTCATGGCCGCTTTCCATGCCCTGCTTCTTTCCCTCTATGAGTCTTCACTGACCAGAAAAATAGAGGAATTTAGTTTCCTCAGGCCTGGTAGATTAGAGCTGTCTAAGCCTACCGCATGAAGCTGCGTGCTTCAGATTAAACACTTAAAATCTCTGGAGGGACTTGTTGGGAAGGCCATTTTCATGAATAGTCTTGCCTCTTTGCCTGTAATGCATTGTTATTGTGCTGTGTCCGCACTCACCTGTTGCAATGGATGTTTTTTTTCTCTTTCTGCGAATCTGTTTATTCTGCACATTGTGCATTCTTCACACACATACACACACACACACACACACACACACACAGTCTCTCTCTCTCTCTCTCTCACACACACACACACACACACACACACACACACACACACACACACACACACACACACACACACACACACACACACTCCTATAATATTACATTCATAGGCATGGTTTTAGAGCCAATCCAGACAAAAAAGTATTTCTAAACCCCTCTGGCAGACGCACAGTCAGGTTATTTTTTCTGCCCTACAAACGCTTGAGAAAACAAAAACACACACACACACACACACACACATTTTGGGTTGTCAGCTCCACCGTCATGTATCCTGGCCAAGGTGAAGAGGTGTGAAGGGGGCAGGTGAAGCCAGAGAAGCGCAGGCACATGGAGATGAGAGGAGGGAACGAGGGAGAGCGAACGCCGCCCCTCACACGTCCCGCCGACAGCAGCCCTGCTGTTGTCACTCTCACGCTGACAGGCCAGATTCAGTGGGATGCTGCCGAGCTGCCGCTCTGATGAAATGTTTGCATGAAATGGGGAATAAAAAAAACAAGCTGACTGCAGCCTCTGACTTGAAAACAAGCCGCTCGTGAAAATGAAGTTGTCCTGGAGATGATTGCGCGACGGCTGCTCCGAGGCTCTCAGCCAGGATAGCAGTAACAGACTTGGACGCTGTAGGGTAAATGAGCATGTGGACGCAGATATGAGTACAAGTGCAGATCATAATTTCAGGAAAATTACATCTTTTGGAAATTCCTCCAGTCATCTCCATTATCATAGCACTGTGTGTGGCGCAGGTTTACCACAGAGCCACCGGGCACCAACAAACCCAGACAACGGTAGATCATTAGTGGTTATATCAACATGAAAGCACGTAACACGCCATGGTGTGTTATTATCTCAGCAGCCCGTGTGCTCACAGTGTTTTGGCCTGTAGCAGGGTGGAGTGCTTCCTGTTGCAGGTCTGATTGTCTCTGCCACCTTTTCGGGATGGGGATCGGATCCCTGCATGGAGAAACACTGCCCCCTCTTCATGGCCGTGGACAACATAATCTACATCAGGGAGAGCGACTAGGAACGATCATGGGATCAGGACTGGCTCTTTCTCTTGCCTGCAAGCAGGGTCGTATGAGCGGGGCAGAGCGGAGGGGAGAAAGCATAAAACGTTTCTACAGCAGATTGGACAGATGGGATATTTGGGATTGGATGATATAACGATTTACTGAACACTTTGAGGCAAGTGAGATTTCCTACAGACTGGGCTAGCTGCCATTACCTCTTATTGTATTGCACCATTTCAGCCAGGTCATGTGCAGGACTGATTCCTGGAACTACTGGATTTGATGCTACAGAGTCTTGATTATTTGCTTCATATATTTAGCGAATGCTGTTTGTGATACAATCCTTTAATGTCACTAATACTGACAAATTCCTGCTTCTTGTACCATTTACATTTTTATTAGTTCATAAACACACCTGACGCTAAAAAAGATGTAATGTGTGAAGATGAATTTACCAGTATAGCTCTGCCTCTGAGTAATCAAAGTAATGTAACTGACATCACTGCACTACTGTTGCAATAAAGGTAAAAACTCAAACAATATTGACTCAAAGGAGCATGTATTATTGTCCCTCTGTATTAGTTGCATCATTCAATAAAAAAACTGAACAAAAACTCAGCTCAAGAACACCCTTTTTCTGGCTAAAGAGTTAGCATTAGCTTTAGCATTAGCCGCAGTGGTGTTCCGATTTGTATTTTAGGTTCATAAACTCAGAAAAATCACACAAAAAATAACCATATCAGAATCCCCCATGCATGTCATCAGAAAAGCCCCTATTATACTGGATAAAGCCAGCTTTCAAGTTGTGCTATGCCACACTTATGCTGCACTCATGCTGTGATATGTAATGCCTTGTACAGCAACAGACAATGTTATCCATGTGGCCAGCAGCTATTGGGATATACACTGTAATCATAAAACACACCAGTACACATGTGGGAGTAAACAGATACCTACACACTTTGTTTGTCTTGCACGCACACATTGTGGGTACAAAGCGAGCTGTTATCTCAGCGATGATGTAGGCCTCGCACGCGTCATATGTATCGGAGCAGCGCGTTGCGCTTTGTTCTTGCCCGAGGAGCAGGATTAGTTAAAAGACGCAGCGGTATCTGCCTGAGGTTCCCCAGTTGCTGCGTGGTTCCTCCACCTGGCCTGATAGATGCCTTCAACACCTCCCGCTCCATCGTGCGCAGTTGTAGCCACACTTACCTTGAGGAGGAATGAGCATGGGGGGTCATGGAGCGGAAGCGGGCGGGTTAGAGGAGGTGGTAATGCTATTATAACTTGTCAAGCATCAGCTCTATTTTCCATACTTGTGTTTTTTTTTCTTTCACACGGTGCTCCATTCACGTCTTGCTCGACCTGATCCATTCATCTGACACCACTCCACCCCCCCACGCCCTCCGGCAACATGTTCACAGGGGGCCTCTATTTACACAGCCGCCTCCTTTTTTCACAGCATTTTCAGATGTGCCACGGCATGTTCTTTGCAGCGGCAAGGACTTTGCATGTCTTTAGCGCCCACAGCTCAGAGCGCTAGGAGTATTTTTTTTCCCCCCTCTAGAAAACAGCGCCACACTTCAGACGAGTTTCCAGGGGTCTTGCAGCAATAACAGCAGCCCTCACACTTCAAATGCATCTGTTTAATGCTGCTGGAGCTGAAAAAGAGGTGCTCGGTGGGCTCGGGTAAATCTTCTGGATCCCTCTCTCTCTCGTTTTGCTCTGTCTCTCCTAAGGTTTTTTTTCTCTTTGCCTTCATTCATCTTCTCCTGTCCTGCTGTTTTCCCTCCTCTTGCTCCTTCCCACTCCGTTTCCCCCCGTCTCGCCCTCTGCTTGGTGAGTTTCCAGCACATGCTCGGCGGGATCTCGTGCCGTCCCATGTGAAGCCTCAAATCAACACCAGCAGCAAGACAGGGCAGAGTCCGCGTCGTCCCGCAGCAAGGCCACACAGCAGTGTGAGATTGACGGGCTGTGTAGCCAGATGCGTTCTGCTTCACTGCGCTTTGTGTGTGTCTGAGTGTGTTTGTGATTTGCGAGATGGAGGGATGGATGTAGAGGGAGGGGATAACAGACAGAGAGAGAGAGAGAGAGGGGGAGACCAAACCAGAGGCCAAGGGAATCAGCTTTGCTTTTGTGGAGTTTACATAATTAATGCTTTGTTAAACAGAACTTGTCTACACACAGTATCAGCTCTGATCACAAATGCAAATATTGCCTCGAGGATAAGCGTGGAAAACTCTCGAAATGCTTCATGATGGGCTAAACAAAGCTTTCATATACATTCATTACACCGGCACTTGTCGTTAATTAAATTCCAGGTAATGAAAAGCTGCAGACGCTCATTGCTTTTTCTCAGAGCCATTCAGATGCTTCTGAATCTTCACAGTCGTTTATTTCTAACTGTAAGGATGTGTCGTGACTGCATCGAGTAATCAAAGAAGCAATCTCATTGTTTAATCCATTTGTTTTCTGTACCTCTCCCTCTGTGATGAGACAAACCTGCTTGTAGGGACTTAACATTTGAAATGGTGAAAATTAAATCATTCAGTTTTTTGTTGTGTGTGTTTCTTTCTCCTACTGTAGTTGGGGGGGTTACAGTTGTTTGTCATTCCAAGGCTGAGGCTCTGGAGAAACCACTGTGATTAGCCTCCCACCCCTGGGACCATATAGCTTTTCCAGGACTTGCTCCGTCAGCACCAAACAGGACATTTATCAAAATCCCCAAATAAATCTTGCAACCCCACGCAGCATGGACACAAGCTCATACCTCTACACTCTATGTATGCAAACACAGAGAGACAAAGACAGACAAATAATGCATATATGCATGTGTGAATAAAAAAGAAAGATGAAACTCGTGGACAGCAATCCCACTGTGAGTTATTTCTTCATTTTATGCAGAAATTTCCATAATGAGAGAAGCAAAGAAAACAAGATGAGAAGAGTTTGGAGCACTGAGGTTAGCAAGCCTCCACAGGTCTCAAATTAAAGCATGGTAGCTTTATGTTCAATGTGTAGAAATATGAACTGTAACAGTTTCAAATACCGCTCAATGGTCCCTCTGAGTTCTTCTCTTAAATCTTCATTGAGTCCCGTCTTCCCTACAACAAGCTGGAAACACAATTAAAATGTACACATTTAATTTTGCTCTGGTCTTAATGAAAACCATGTCATGCCACTCTCTCTACTCTGCTTTGGTCTCCACCAGCAGATCATCAGCTTAGAGGCTGAGAACATGCAGACTCCACACAGAATGGCTCTTGCTCTCTTGAAGGGACAGCTCGATTGACTAAACCATTGGAGTCAGTGCAGAATGTAACTAAAACTATAAGAATGAACATCGTGAGGTTGGTGGAAAAAATGGTACTGTGGGATGCTTATGTTTTTCTCTGTTACCTCCTTTCCACCAAAACAGTTCCAGTGCTGGTTTTGGGCTAGTATTTAAAATGAAACAAACAAACACACAAAAAACAGTTCCAGAGTAGCATCAATGCTTTGCGAGGCCAGAGATACAATAAGAACTGCTGACATCAGAGGCCATTTAGTTTATTGAGACCAACGAGAACAAGAGCATCTGAAGCACCATTTTGAAATGTCACCTACAACAGAGAAGCCATGGTAGTGACAAAACAGCAGCTAAAGACAAGCCAAGCAAATTGGATCTCATCTGGTTCACAAGTCAAACTGACTGGGAACCAGCACCAGCACAGGTAGCTGCTATTGGTGGAAATGGGATTTGTCAGTTGAATAAAGACACCAAAAAAAAAAGAAGCACCACTCATACAGGTCCACTATATTAGCTCTATTATGTGATAATCATGGATGGCTTGTGTTTACAGCTTGCTTCTGACACATAATCAGTTCCTACAGGTTTATATAAAGGAACTGATCACTGCAGCTTTAATTGAAACCGCAGTTCGTCCTGTAGCCCAAAAGCCTAATGGCCAATGTACTTGTACTCGTGTCACTCTTTTACTTGCTAATAAAATTTAAACAAAACAAGTACAACGCTGAGAGTGTTTACTAAGCAGTCCTGTGAATTAGTCTCATTATCCAGTCTATGCAGACGCAGCAGTTATTTATTTCTTTTGGTGAAGCGGCTTCAGTGCAGATTTAAGGCAGTGATGTTGAACTTAAGTACAGGGAAACATTTTTTTGTTTTGAGGAAGAAATTAATGATACAGATGAAGCTATTCAAGCAAGCTATTCTTTCCCTGTTCAATTATACAGACAAAACATTGCATACAGGCACACACACACACACACACACACACACACACACACACACACACACACACACACACACACACTGATATATACAGGTAAAGTAGCCTCCAGCTGGGCCCAGTGCTGTCTGACACACAGGGCTCTGTGCATTTGACTGTAATTCAGCCTCAGAGCTCAATAAGTCACATCCATAATGCACGGCATGCAACTGCGTAGCTGTAGTTAATATTACTGAATCATTTTGATGAATAACTGCAGATGAAATGGCTTTAATGTGCCTCTGACTTATTGTTGGTGGTTCGTGATAACCCTCTCGGAAGTAATACTCAGGATAATGCACTTTATAATTCTATTTCGGGCCGACATATTAATAATCTATCTGGGAGCGTTTTTGCTTTTTTGTCTTCATTATCTGTAACTCATTTTAGTATACATTATAAACTGCAATAGCACTCCTATAATCAGCGTGATATGAAATCGTCAGTGCAGAGCTTAATTAATTTGTTGTTGGGTATAAATTTAATTTTATAACACTTAAAGCATTTTCCCAGCAAAAGCTAGAACACAGTGTAAGATCTAAGTTTCTGCTGCATTTATTATGCGTGTCTTTCATAATTGACTGCTTCTGGCTCTGAGCTGTTTTCTTAACAAACAAACAAGGTCAAGATGCGACCTTGGTCTTCAGACACTTAAAGTGAGAACTGAATCACTACTTCAGTATTGAACATATAGTAATGATGACTTTTTTCAGTTTTGTCATAGTGTTCAGTAAATCAAAGCCTATAATGAGAGGCTTATATCGATTTGCCGTTGTGCTGTTTATAATTGTCTTTTCAGTCCTTAGAAAACTCACCTATTAAGACCTATGAAACATGTCTTAGGAGAACGTAGGTTTCTGGTGTTATAATGATTTCTCCCGTGCTCAAGCTGTCACGTTGGCTGTAGTGTGTCAATTATGTGCTGCTCTTCATGTGCTGGAGGGCATAAACAGCACGCTGTGATCGATACTTTAACCCGCTGCAGCAGCCTCTCATGTCTCATCCCTCACACCCCCGCTCCCTCTCAGAGACAGAGTGTGTTTCTATGACTGGCTGCTCGTGTGAAGTCAATAACACATTTGTTAGATGCAGGCCTGGCCCCCACAAGAGGGACCGCTTGGGGTTCATCATTGGCTTATTAGACATACGTTTGTCTTCCATCGACCTGTTGGGTCTGCTGCATGAGCCACAATGCTTCCTCTCCAACCTCTCTCCGCTTCTTCTTCTTCTTCTTCTTCTTCTTCTTCTTCTTCTTTTTTTTTTATCTCCGCCCGTCCCGCTGACAGCTCGCTGTTCATACATAAAAGTGGCACGGCGACTGACAGCAAATTTGTCTCGCTGAGGTTTTGGCTGTAATTGTGCCTGGAGATATGATGACCCACTTTAAGGCAACAAAGTGATAACTGACTCAGTGCAAACTGTGAATCAGTTTTATGGGAAGCAAGGAAATATGCAAATGGAATACATAAAAGATTCCAACATTTAGGGGGAATATGGACCTCTTTTGACACGGTTATGGATTCCTTTAGCGTGCAAATAATGATACAAAACTGTTGCCAATTAATTATTTTAGCATGTTTCAGTTCTCATTAGCAGTAGGTGGAGGTGTCACTCCCACACATGAATCATCACGCTGTCTGTCCCAGACTCCACTTGATGGATCCAGCATCTATGTATAGTTTACTTTGCAACTTGTGCTTGGATGTGGTCTTTGTGAAAATTCAGTTCTGCCCAAGCAGGCGCCTTTTGATTCACGCAAGCAGCAAAGCCCCTGAGAGGAAGCGTCTACATATTGTAAAAAAACAATGCAAAGTTACTGGAACTGAGTGGAAGTAACATTTTTTTGGCTGCGTTTTCAGAAGCGATGGTGCTATTAATGGTCAAATTGGCAGACTGTCATTCCTTTAAATGTTGAGCTGTTGCTTTATGAGTAATATGGCTTGAAGATGGGAAAGTAATTCAGGGACAAACATCAGAAATAATGCTGGGAATGTGAGTGTTTTCTTTTTCCTCTGCCATTTTCAAACGCATGACTAAACAACCGTTAAGTTCTGCAGTAATTTCTCCAAGGCTCTGTAATTTTGATAGGTGTTCCTAAAATTACAGACAAGAAAAGAACAGACAAGCTCTTCAGCTCTAATTGCCTCTGGAGAGAGCACTCTCTCTCAAATGTGCAGTTAACCGAGTTATTCTTACTTTACCTTCGCAGGCCTGTGATAGGTCTCAGGTGGATGGCTGCAGTGGCTCTTTGTCAGAGACGGGGATTACTGGCGAGCTATCTGTAGCTGGCTGCGCACTAGTCAGGGTTAGTGGCGCTTACAAGGTCCCGCTCCACCCAGTAGTCGTCCTCACTGCTCGACCCGGGCCTGGGAATAATGCTAATCATTTCTGATAATGGGTAGGAAGGAGAGGGAGGCAAAATACAAACCAATCAAGAGTGGAGAGTGTCAAATGGGTGTACATAAATTTACATTTGTGAGGAATTCTGTCTCCCTCTCAAACAGACTGCCAAGTGGCTGTGTTTATACCGAGCTGAAACTGCCACAGGCAAGATGGTAGCTGTTAATTATGTTCAAAGACTTTGGCTGTGATTGAAAAGGCACCCCGCTCTTTGATTTATCACTGTGTATCAATCAATCAATCATGAGCGTGCACGAGCGAGCCTGCCTCTGACTGCTGTGCTTCATCGTTTTGCAGCGCTCACATCATTAGACTTCATAGAGCAGGACAGGCCGCATATGCCAAAGTTGGATTGTGCCTGCGCATATGCGGCTCGATAATCTCCACTCCCATCAGCTGAAGCAAAAACTTGAGCGTGCGATTGGCACTATTTAGACCTGACTATTGAGTGTGACTTTAGAAACGACACATCAGAGGTTAAAGCTGTTTGACGTTTTCTCCGCCTGCGTGAATTGCATTGAACCGTGCTCTTCAATCCTGCTGTGTGATTTCTCTCTCATGGAAATCCCACGAGTCGCCGCTTTAAGCACCTTGTTTTTTTTCTTGCCTTTTCTTTTTTCATGTTCTATTTGCAGACAGACAGGAGGCACTCGCACCCACAAGAGCATAGGTGCAACCAAAAGCAAAGTTAAATAGGTCAAGTGAAAACAAGTCTTTCACGCTTAAAAATAGTTGTAATGTATTTAAATTCAGACAGCTACACATTCTGGCTAACAACCTTTGGAGCAGAGGGTAGGAACTTCAAGACGGTCCAAATTAATTGGATAACGTATCTTGTTCCAACAAATGTTGGAAATGGTATTTCATCCTTAAAGGAAAGAAAAAAAAAACAGAATTGTGAATTTTTTGGTGTATTGTAGAAGCAGCAGCCCTGAGTGATGAATTTGTGAAAAAGGTGAACATTTGTTTCATCTTTTCTCCTCATGTTGAATTGCTTTGTGCGTTTTTATCAAAGCATCCAGCTTTTTGCTCCCCCACACTGAGGACAGCAATGCAGTCAAGCCACTCTGCTGATAGGCAGGCCTCTGCTCGCCCGAGACTGACAAACATCCCCTCCAGAGTCCCTCAAGGGCCCGGGTTGAATGGTAATACCCAAGGACAGATTTTCCCCTCATTTGAATACAGCATTGGTGTTCCCTTTGATCTTGATTATGAAACAGTGGCTTATTTTTTCCCCCCTTTTAATGAAAACGCAATGTTAATGTTAATCTGAAGTGAAGTTTTGGACAGGCTGTTTATTGGGCGAAGTTAAGACCTGGGTGCTGCTTGAAGGACTGATTTTGTCGATTGACTGTGAGCAGGAACATCAAACATGAAACCAGAGTGTGACCTTCTCCACCAGAAAGATTCAAAGCAGTGACCAAACTGATTACCCTTGCGTTCACCTTGTCATCTGATAGCTCTGCGAAGAACAGAGAAGGAGTGGAGGGAAAGCCAGCGATGTCTGACGAAAGACTGATACTTTTTATGCAGATTAGATGCAGAGTATTTTTAACCATGCAAACTCTGGCGGATAACAAATTGTTTGTTTTGGGGCTTTGACAGTTTGTTTGAATATGTAAATACTACAGAGGGAAGGGAGTGAGGGAAGGCAGGCAGCGATAACATTGCTCATTTGCAATCAAGTCTTGAGATTAGCCGATACTTGTCGGTAACGGGGCAGTAGCGTGAGAGTTTAGAGCTCGTGGCCTTTTAATAACCCCTCAGCACCCTGTGTTTCCTTTTACTTCCCATTCAGTAACTTTGATTTTGTAGCATGTGGTTTGACATCATCTTTCATGTTCTTTGTCAGCCCGTCTAATACCGTGTGACGTTTTACGCTAAATGAAATATGGAGATCCAGCACTCCATCCCTTTTGAGTCTGCACCGTTTCATCACAAGGAAATGTTGTGGATGTCTTGGACTAGGAAGCCTTCATGCAAATACAGAGCGCAGCCGGCACTACTTTTAGAAGGAGACGCCACATGGGGTCTGCAAGAAGTGCACCTTTATGTTGTCTCGAACATGGCTCCATTCCTTTTTTGATCATTTATACAATTTAAGGAATTGAAGGAAGCATAACTTAAGATCCCTGGGGCTTCTGCTGCCACAAACCTCTTTTCCAACAAAGCAAGTGCTTGTTTGCAGTCGGCTGAACTTGTGAACCAGCTGAGAACTACCTTTCTTTTCCATAGGGAGCTCCATAGGGAGCCACATTACGTCACTGTATACATCAATCATGCCTCTGTTTTGTCGCTGAGGACTGAGGACTACATCAAAATGTGGGTTTCTCCATGGCCTCTCTATTGTGTTTCTGTCTTGTTGGCTTTCCTTCATTTCAGTAACCCCGTCCGTAGGCCCTGACGTAAGCAGTTTGTACTTCTGGCCCAGCAAAGAAGTGGTGCCACGATGCAACCTGCTTCTTTTGTCGGTTTCTCGGTTCAGTTCAAAGTAAGCACTGAAAAGGAGCCAGAGTGCCTCAGTAATTGAAAAGCTCTGAACACAGTGATATGATCACATTAATCTTGGTGATATGAACAGATGAAATCCGTTGCTATCAGCTGGTCAATCAAAGCCCATTGTGTAGGTATTTATGCCATGACTGTTGTTGACCTTCTCGTTCAAGCTTCTATTTTAAGATGGTGGTTAGAAGTGGCTGAAATTAGGTTCGTTGTGTGTAGAGTGGGGAACCCAGACACTGGAGCAGAGACCTCTCTCTATGAGGCGTCAGAGGTGTTGGATGAGTTCCAGACCTCTGACCTTGATGCTGAGGCGCATACGACAGGAGACTGTGGCTATGGCCCACAACACACTCCTGGGATTATTATGCTCTGCCTCTGGAAACACCTCATGAAGAATGAGAAGTCATGGGCAAGCACAGCCCCAACACCGCCCTCCCTGGCTCGATAGCTGGTGTAAAATGGATGTGATCCTGACCAATTAATTTAATGCCGAGGTTGTGCACATCCAACCCCACATGTCCTCCCCCTTACACCCACTTCTCGCCCTTGTGTTCATGGTCTAAAATCAGCCTAATTTTGGAGGTGACCTGCTGCTCCTGAGATTAAGTTATGTATCATTCTCCTAATCCTTGCTGACAAGTGTGTGTGAGTGGTGAAGCCAACTTCTGCGGCATGTCATCCACTAACAGATGGCATAAATCATTCTCTTAAACGCTGCATTAAGTATTAATCATTCTCAGTGCTGTCACTGTCACACTGCTCGGTGGGCTGCGAGCGTGCAAAGTATGATTAATGGAGGTGGAGATTTAAGGAGCCACTCTTGAGCCCCCACCCCTTTTACCTAGCATCCCCTATTGGCTGCGGCAGGACTGATAGACAGCATGTACTTCCACAACAGTGATCTCAGAAAAGTGCCCAAATGGATCATCTTGGATAATTTGCTCTTTGGAGTGTCGAGGCACAGGTGTTCTCACCGGGGAAGGATATAGCAGCAAAATTGCCACGACATTATGTTTCATTTGGCTTTGTACAGTCTACTTACTTTAGTCTGTGATTCTGTTTCCTTATGTTCTTTGCCTTTAAGGCAACGTGTCAGAAAATCCAGAGGGACACAACTGAGGAGAGATAGTTTAGTACTGTGGGAGGCTCCCGATGATCCAGGGGAGAGAGTCTCATTCTGTCTTGAAGTGTGAAGACACAAAGTTTCATGGAACTGCCTCTCTGAAACAAGTTTCCTTCAACCGTCGTGACAAAATTCAGTGTGAAATATTATTTGACGCACGTGCAAGTGGCAACTGCAGACCATTTTGTTGCATTTGACGGTTCAGATGTCTTTTTACTGCTCTCTTTCTTACTGCTAAAGTGTTATTATTCTTGTGTTTGAATTTCCCAAACCTGTTAACGAATCCAATTTCACTCTTGATGCATATTCCTCCTTTTAAACCTCCCTAGGCTGCAATCCTTTTCTGTTATGGGACTATTAACAATGTCAGTCAGAAACTTACTGCCATTGAAGGAATTTTGACTGTCATCCTATTGCAGAAGAAGGAGCATGGTGTTAATTATAGAATGACTATGTTTGCAAAAGGAGGAGGTCAGTTTAGATGGATGAATCACATCCTGTTGGCTGCTGATGGTTAAAGCTCTCTCTTTACACTGTATTCCTGATTGTTTACAACCTTAATAAAGTCATTATTTTAAGAATAATGGTGGTTAAGGTCCCTACACAATTATCTGATCCCTCTTCCGCTTTTGTGCATCGGTTTCTCCAAACATTTGCCATACCGAGTTCAAATAAGGAAGTGCTTTGGATTTCATAATGGTTTTTGACAACACTGACGATATCACATATGATACTTGCACTTATTAAAGCCATGGCTGTGTAACTTCCAAAGGACATTGACCACAATTAGAGGGCAGTGACACACTCAGCTGCAGGGCTGGAGCTGGAGCGAACATAAAGCCCCCACACATCAGAATGAAAACCTTGAGAAAACATCTTGAAGCCTCCATATATCCACTGAATGGCTAAAGCTTGTGAATTTCTACTGTGGTATTGCTGCATATATATCTTATGCTAAAACCCATTGTTTGCTATCGAAGCGATAATTTTATTTAATCATAGTGGTTGTCAGTGCTGACATAAATCATCTCCTGTAGAAGCAGATTTATCTTCATTGCCTGCCTTCGTGTTTGCAGGCCCTAAAATGGCCCTCCAGTTATGTGCAGTGGCAAAGCAGTGGCTTCAGGATTGAACACTCTCCTGTCTTGCTCCATGCACTCTTTTTGCCACCCCTGCCCCTCGGTGCCTCAGCTCCTGCTCCACTCGCCAGTGCCCATAATCTGACACTGATGCAAAGTGAAAGACCATGGGCGCTCCTCCGACATCCCTGCTCAGCTCCCTCTGCGCCTGGTCTCCAATCTCCTTTGCGTTCCCTTTGCTTAGCTCCGGGCTCTGAGTTTCCCCCTCGCAACACCCCCATCCTCCCCGCGCTCCCCCCATCAGCTCCACTGCTGCTGCTGCTGGGATGCGGCACTCTGAGCCGCAGCTGATGTGGTTTGGCGAGCCGTGCCAAGTGAGATCCAGTGCATAATTATGTTGTCAGAGGACATCATGATGGAAACGTCTCAGTCTCCAGACATCACGTTGGGATCCTTTCACCGGGCATCCTCTTCTGCGTGTGGTGTTAATAAAATGGAGGCTCGTGCTTGCCATGACAGCGTTGGGGGCGCTTGTTTGCACCAGTGTGTTGTCTCCTCAGACAAGCTTGTTAGAGGAGTTTTTTTTGTTTTGTTTCGTTTTAATGGCTACCACAGCAGAGGCATTTGTGGTTGTATGCTTGTATATGAGCCAGAGTTCATCTGTAGGTTCATCCTCAAGCATTGTGCATATGTTGAAGCAAATTAATGTGATGTTAAAACATGCTCTGCAAGACATGCTCCCACAATCCCTGGAGCAATTAACCTTTAGAGATAACCCTTGGGAAGTTATTGGACTTTGCTTCTGTCTCTCACTGTTGGTTGCGTTAATTAGACCATGAAGATATTTATCGGTTTCTCCTCAAACTTTGCTTGTTTGCTTTTTCGACACGTGAACAAAAATGCGATTTGATGGTTGAGTGATGTTTATCGATGTGCCATCAGTGACATCCAATTAGATCCCCACAGATGCGCACAAAATTTTAGATGAGAGATTCATGTGCGTGGAGGACGTAAATAATGATCCGGACATTATGAAACACTCCTGCTTTTATCTAAAATACACTTTCAATCAACACCTGCATTCAGAGTGAAATTGCAATTTCATACAATTTGGCAAACGTGACAATAGATGTCCAATTTCAACACAATTAGTTTTTGTAATAGGGAAACAAATGGATCTTTCTGCATATCTCCTGGAGCATATAGACATGCACATGCTGAGAAAATGTGAAATGCACCTGCAGAGAGACTTCACATCCACGCAGAAGACATTTGGATGGTGGAAAGAGGATATTAGAGAAATAAGTCTCAGCCCCCCTACTCAAGCCTAATACCAGGTGTCCCCCGGTATTTACACCTTTAATCTTCTCAGGGAGAGGTCTGAAACCTCTCGATCCTTGACTAAGACCCTTAACTCATTTTACATTGGCTGTGTAATGAAGCTCTGAAAGTTACAAAGTGAGGGCCGGTAAGTAAATTGCTCCTTAGTAAATGTCTGTGTGCAATTATTTTTGCAAAAACGCTTCTCAAGTATAAAGAGAGCGGAGACCTTGGAAGATCACAGAGGGACGTTTCCACACCCTTGACAATTTATTCCCCTTTTGAGACCTTTTACAGAGACAAGTTTTACACCTTTATAGAGGATACTGTTGCAAAAAAAGTGCAGTACTTAAAAGGGTAAAAAGAAAACTTCAAGTAGACCTCTCATGAAAGGATTGGATTATTTTGTGACCTTTTGCTAAATCTTGCTGGTCTTCGAAAGCAGCTTCAACTTTCACAATGTGCCACCATGAAAATGTAGTTTGGGTGCATTTCGGGCCCGTGCAAAATGATCCATCTTTTTAGATGAGGTGTGGCAAAGGGGTTACTGGTTCATTTACCTTGCACAAAAACATCGTCGGCTTTCAAACATACAGCCCCCCAAAAGATTTAATTTGGCTGCTGTGTCACATAAATAAAGACAGACTTAAGCTGTGTTTCTATTGCCCCTAGAAATGTGCAAAGCCTAAATATTGCAATAAGAAATGGTAATGGAAACACCTGCTTTCTGGAAAACACCCCAAAGTATCGTAATTTCAGAAATATTGCTGTTATTTAGCTAAATTTGCAATGAAAATGCACCTTGTGACAGCCTGCCTATTCTGTTTGACATTTGCTCATTTAAAAACGCTGCAAAGACAATCAATCAAATGTGTGACCTTGTCAGCATTTAGCATTGATATTTGTAAATATCTGCTTAGTCTGAATCCAATGCTGATGCTCATAATTGTTGACCTCTTGCTGGCAGCACTTCATAAGTGCCTGATATATGATGAAGAAGTATCAATGTTTGGAGTGAAATTGTTCCTCAGCTGTAGAATCGCTGTCGAGCCTTTCGTCTCTCCTCTCAGCTGTTGGTGAGTTTCATCTCTCAGCCATCTGTGCATTCAGACCCTCTCCTTCCCCCTGCATGGGTCCCACACCTGTGGCTGGATATGTGAGGGGGGAGATGGAAGCAGCCTGTAGAGCACCCTCCATCAGAAAGGCTGAGCTACTGGGTGAGAGCTGCAACTGAGACACAGCCAGCGGGGCGCTCATACATCTGAAGGCTCCCTGTGCTTGTTAATGTTCAGGCTAACACCCTGCATTAGCGCAGCAGACCATCGACGCTGCCTTTGTTGCTGAATTGTTAATATTGTGCGTGGTTTGAGCTAAAGTCCTTTAAAATGGAGGTTTTCATTATTTGCAGCATGAAATGTGTTTGTCTTTTGGCATGTGCGGTATGTAAATATGGAAATATCTGTCATCTTCAGTCATATTATTTTTGTCAGTTGAAGAAGAAAAATGTTTGGAGGAATTAGGACACGCAATAGTGTTAGCACCACCCAGCCGTTATTCTTCTGGCCAGCAGCCATTGATAACAAATGAACTCTTTGCTCACCCTCTTCCAGCAGAGACCCTGTGCATCTGCCAGCAGAATGTCCTTATTCTGCAGATTTCTCAGAGTTTTCTTTGGATCTGCTTAGTTGTGTTCGGCTACAGAAGTGCAGGTTTTGTCAAAGAAGGGGAATGTGCAGGCACCAGTGCTTTGCAGGGACCCATTGTGTGTTTTCTTCTCATGCTGAATTTGATGCTGTGCAGGAGGTCTGGACTTTAACTTGGTGAATGCTGAAAGTTTGAACATTGCAGGATCTACTCTGTACTCCAATATTATTTTGCAAAAGAGGTGGCAGAGTCATCAAATCTGTTCATCTTTAGCCTCTTGTGTCCCTTCAAAGTAAGCCAGCTGCTGTCGTCCCCCACTTTCATAGTCCAATAAAACAGAGTATAAAAACACAGCAGTGCTGTACGCCTGCCACAGATGCTTCTCCCGTTTGTTACCGCGCTGCAAGCATGGCCACCGATTTTGTGCAGACTTTATTGTGTGTTGGTGCATTGTGCTTTCCTTTTTAAGGGCCTCGGCACACATGAGGAACTCATCACGTCTCACACAGGGCACGGTGATTGAAGCTGCAGCGGCATTCCTGGAATTGCTTTTTTCTCTGGCAGAAGCTGACAGCGGACACAGAGGAGACGGAGGAGACAGAGGAGACGGAGGATGGTGATCAGCAGAGAGACGGGGGCTGAGCGATCGAAAAGACCGACGCTGGCTTGTTTGTTTGACTCAGTGGAAAATTTGCCTGTGTGTGTGTGAGGCCGCTCTGAAGCTAGCGAGGTGCTTTCCCGGAGCGAGCTCCTGCCTATTCTTCCACATTCACCTCCCTCACAATGGGCCAATAGTTTAATTAGCTTTCTAACAGCGAGGCTTGGCAGCCTTCCCCCTCTCCGTTCCCCCCCAGGACTTCTCACCTCAAACACTGTCCCCTCCTGGTTGGCTGCACTCCAACAGACAGTGCCACTCCCTGTGATCTGTCTTTCTTTCACTCTCTAGCTCCTCCAGTTACAAGCGCGCCACACTTTTTTTTTTTAATCATATTCTTATTTACAGCACAACGGAATACGCGTTTGGATTGTACTTTACATATCCGGTAGTAATTTACACACATTATCACCTTAGCATCAATGAAATTTGCAGATTTGTGGAGTATGTAGATTTTCTGCATGATAAAGCTTGATGATATTTCCTTGTCCGTGCAATATCTCCGGGTGCGAATTGGATATTCATAGAGTTTTGATAACGTCTGATGTGTATTACTCCAAATGGTGTTGGGACAGAATGGAAATGTGGATTTGTTCAAAATGGTATTTTCCACCCAGAGAGCTTTCAGTCTGTCTTCAAAGTGCTGTGACCAAGGCATGGCTAATCACTTTAAACAGGGCTTTTTGTTCCTGCCGTCTTCACTCGGCCTAACACGGCTGGAACACGGTTTTGTCCTGCTCGCCTCCCCTCGCTACTGAAGCCCCCAGCCAGCTCCCTGCACCCCGGTCCTCCACTTTCTATTTCGCATGGCAGCCGACGCTCTGTCAGAATCTCACTGATTAGTCCCTGAGAGACCAGTGGAGATGCTTGTGCACGCTTCTTTATTATGTTTGAAAATACACAGCATGACCCAAAATCAGCCTGGGCTTCCACTTGAAGCTGCTGTTTCTCTCGTGTGTCTGGAACTCATCATGACTTGAAAAGACGAAAAGCCCGGCCACAGACTGATTTTGTGGAGTATCACAGGCCTGCTAGGTGGCCAGCACTGGACCTCACTTTCAGTTTGACACATTCCACGTCTGCTCCAACAATCAGCTGAACTAACAAAGTCTAGTCTTTCAGTCTGGATCGCTCTGGCAGCGGTGCTGCAGACCAGAAGGAGCAATCCAGGACAGGTTAGGTGACGAACACTAAACCAGTAACAGTTGAGCTCTTCATACGCTAGCGGTGACATTCAACAGAACCCTGTCAGACTTGAAGTCAGTTTAATCGCTTCCTGGCTTCACTCGTCAAGAATGCGGGATGTAATGAGAATTAACAGAGGCCTCTATGTGCCATGACAGTCCGGACAGTCAGGATTTGGGTTTATTTGGTGTCTCTGTGGCCATCTCTCTTCAGATTGAGTGTGAAAGCACATCCTCATGTGTGATTGCTGGGTGTCTATTCCCATTTGTCTGCACGTCCGTCTTTGTTTGAGTGAGCGGCTGAGCCCTGTCTCTGCAGCGGGCGTATATTGTGCACATATGAATGAATGTGTGCAGATGGAGGGACACATTCAGATGCTCTGGCATGCATATATGAGCACACAGTGCACCGGCCACTTGGCTCTGGCCGCAGAGAGATTGATGCAAGACACCACACGACTGGGCAGGTGGCAGCTGCACCAGGAAGTAAGGCGGTCTGCAGCAGGCCAAAGGAGCACATGCTCATAGGAGCTGCCCGGATATGAGATGATCAGGTGGACTTTGACGGCTGGCTGGGTGGCAGCCCAGAGAGGGCGGAGGAGCAGGTGGGGAGAGGAACAAGAGGAAGTAACTGGCAGTAGGTGAATGCGCCTGTCTCTTTAGTTGGGGTTTGACACTTTGCCCTCCGAAGCATTTAATTGTTCGGCTTCGCTGTTGTTGGTTTTTGAGAGCTGCGCTTGTTGACACTGTTGTCAGTCAAATTAGCATTGTTGTTCAGAAGTTGCCCCACAGGACGGCGACTGAGTGCATAGAGCCATCTGGAGCACCAGGTTGTCTGTGTTAACGGGAGCTGAAACGGGTCCCTCAGTGTCAGATCTCACATAAACAGGATGGTGTTCAGTTTGCTCTTCCTCCTCTCTCAGTAGTAAGTTAGTAGTTCTTCTGAAACCACCTGTCTGTACACTCACTTCTTCTGCTATAGATGAGACACTGTCAATTAGGATTTCACTCACGTTTGACTTTTGTACAACAGTCATTGACACCACCTTTTGGTTTTGGTGAAAAATACGTTTGTGATTCTTCAGATACTGAATTTTGATTATGAAAATGTAGTTACTCGAGTGTGATCCAGGCGTCCTGACGGTCCAGACGTTTGTTTCTTCAGCAATTAAATAAATTAATTAATAAATAGGGTGACATGGTGGCGTGGTGAATAGTGCTGTGGCCTCACAGTGATAAGACCGCAGAGTCGACCCTGCACTTTTGGTGCCATCCAACAATCTAAAATGTGTGTTTAGTGACTGGAGATGTCCAGGGTGTATTCCTACTAAATAAATATATAAATAAATGAAAATGAACATTGATTTCTCTCATTCTGAGAGACCCTGACAGATCACCTCTTTCCAGTGTGATCTCACACTTGCTGACCGGCTGTACAGCTCACTGAGCGCAGCCCCATCCTTGCACAAACAGTGAACACACTGACTCCTGCTTCTTAAGCAGATTCAGATCATTTCTTGGAGCTTTTTCTGTGCAGGTGAACCACAGGAAGAGGCAGTGACTTTCCTATTTAACAGTGCCTCAAAGCATCGACGTTACATGGAAGGATCAGTCCACCTGTCTGCTTAACTGACAACCCAAGACCATTGTTCTGTCAAAGTCGTTGGATGTGTTGTTTAGCTGCGTTTGATGTCTTTCATTCATGTGACACATGCACAGGCACGTTTACTGTGTTGGTTTGCATGAGAGCGTCTCAGTTTTGGTTTAGAACATATCCAGTATCCCTCTCTGCATTGTGTGCAGCCTCCTGAATTTGTTATTAGTTTGGGCAGGTGTAGTTGCCATAATCACATTCACAAACAGGTCAGAACAACTGCAGCGACACCCTGGAGCGGAGGGTGGTCTCAGCCCAGCTCCAAACAAACCCTGGGGCAGTTCACCAGGTGCGACCTGCAAGTTTGAGCCAAAAGGGCATCCGTAGCCAGGTGCACTCTCTCTCTCTCTCTTGCTCCCTCTCTAATCAGACTGATGCTCACTTCATAAGGGGTGGCAAAGTGGTCCACCGACAGCCTCCCCACAGCTGGACTCAGACAGATGGCGAGAAGACAGCTGACACGTCATGCTCATCTAACACATCTTAATGTCTTTAACAGGCGATGACGATTAGCGTGTCGTTGTACATGCTCAGTGTCACTGTCCCTTTTGTCTAAGGCTGGAGGCATTTGCCAAGACATGTCTGGCATAGGGTGGGGAGATTTCATATATTCCCAAGATTATTTCCATGATTATGAGGTAATGGCAGCAGTGGCATTCCTCCATGTTTGCAATATTACTCTGACAGAAATGTGCACTTTTGCTGCTGTCAGCTCCTAAAATGGCATGATTTTTTTGAAGGGTTTTAAGTGCTGTTTGGACACCAGAAGCAATTTGAAGACTTAAGTGTAGGCTCGGGGAATTAGATGGATAGATAAGGCTGGTATGACCATTAATGAACTTGAACCTAACGTTAAATAACTGCATTGTGGACCTGCACTTGGATCTGCTGATGCTGAGCAACAAATCAGTGTTAGGATGATAAATTGCCTTGAAATCTGTCCACAAAGGGGCGGATAGTGCTGATGATGTGGGACACGCTGTGAGAAATTGGTCCACCGACGCCTACTGACTGCAACATAAACTGGTTTCAGATCAGGCATTCATTTCCCCCGAAAAACCTTTGCACACATCCTTTTCTCCAAGGGGTACAGGAGTTTGTAGCAGAAAGACACAGTGAAAAAGAGAGAGAGAGGGAGGAAGAGAAATAGTCGAGCAAAATACACACCGAGCTGCTCTTCTCCGCTGCCTTCATGTGGTCCTGCATGTAGGTAAGTTGAATTGAAAGGCTGCAGGTTTTGAAGAGAGCAATTGGCTGCCTTTGTGTTAGTGGAATTGACAGACAGCAGAGCGGCAAAGCTGCCACAGGCTGTGTGGTTTAGCAGAGTTGATAGACAGTTATTTATTTCTTGTTTTTTTTTTCCTTTTTCTTTTTCTCCTGGAGTCAGCAAAGGCAGTTTGATTAGGATACACAGTCAAATGGTGGGAGCTGAGGTCATTTGAGGCAATAACAAAAATAAAAAAGATTCTGGTCTTGTTGTCCATGTGGGCGATTGTATGATAAACAGTAAAAATGAGATGCATTCATTTTGTACCTGTGACCTTAAACAAACCCTTGTTCATATGACAGTGATGACAGCATGTTCATGCTGCAGGCGGCTCGATGATATCTCTAAAAAGCAGGAAGTGTTTTCCTGACCGTAACTGTAAAGCCAGTGAATGAGTTAAATATTTACTTTTCCTGCTCGATTGTTAAAGCCGCATACAGGAAGTGTTCCTGGGTGGAAAGTTTCAAGCGAGGACTCTTAGGCACCAGTACATTATTAATTCACTTGTAATGAAATATTTGATGGATAGGTAGGTAGATTACTTTATTGGATCCCCGAGGGGGAAGTTAAAATGTCACAAGCAGCAGCTGAGGAAACCACATGACAACAAGAGAAACACAACTCACAGAGATATCTAAAAATACATAAAACACATGGTGTATAAAAACACAATAAATATGTCATCAAAAGGTGAGCTATAAAACGATAAAAGTGCATGTGTGTATGGGTTCAGAGTGCATATGACTGCATGGAAATTGTACATCTGTACGTAGTATTATAATGTGAGTGATTTTTTTGCACCACTCTCTTGAAGAGCAGGCCAGTCTGTATATGTAACTGAACAGATACGACTAAAATTGTTTTGTTGGACATATGATCACCTCCTGACTGTGGACATGATTCATAATGAATCATGGTCATAACATCTTTTACATTAGTAACTGAAAATGACTAATTTCACAAGTGAATGCATGTCAATAGTGAGGCTTTTATGCACTTTCTCCACAAGCTGGCTGACATCGTGTGTTTGGGAGGAAATGTTTTGAACGAGCTTCCATGGAGCTCATTTGTTTGTTTATTTTAACAGAGGATTTATTGCAGCTCACTCAACAGGTTTAGTATTGCTTCTTTGGATCAACAAAACACACGCAGCAAACGACGGGGCAATCACAATGATGGCTTGTGCTGTCATACGAATTTAATTCGGAGGATGGAGGAACTGTTTGGAATTGATTAACTCCATGCCCAAAATAGTGATCTAGGGAAGTTTGGCACAATACGAGTTGCATGTTTGCCGTCTTTGTTATCTTTGATGCCATCTTGACTGTAAGCCCGACACAGATCTGCTCTGAGTGCACGCTTTAATTTTTAATCTATCTGCTGTTCTCTAAAATAAAATGTCAGAGAAGAGTAAATGGACTTCACACACTCCCTTATGTCAAGTTGGTCTTCTCCAAATCCCTGGTTTTCTATTTTATTTCCCCAAACGCTTTCAGATGGTTGGCATTTACATTTAATCTATCAAACTTCTTGTCAGTTTTCAGTTTCCAATCTCATTACAGGTTCACCGTACATCTCAATTCCACTCTGAAGTTTTGTTTCTGCCAGGAGACATGTCTCATGTCTGGAATATGTCGAGGACCTCCTCCACTACACTCTGCAGCCTTCCCTTTTCTATTCCCCGACTTTGAACTCACATTTGCAAATTAGTTCCTTTATTTGTCTGTCAAATCTGAAAGGTGCTTTAATGAAACATGTCGAAAACGGAGCAAGGCTTCCTCCTGCTCATGAAACTGATTTGTTATGTGGCGTTCAGACATATTTTTCTGTCACAATCCACTTGTGACCCGACGTCTTACGTCTTACGGAGGTGAAGAGGCGATGCAAAGTGATGAATCTCGTTCAAGCCCTGGTCCGACCTGAGAGACTCAAAATAGATCAACAGCTTTGGAGGAATATGATAATTAAAATGAAGTCCTTATCAGCAGTGAACTGAGTTATTCTACCCCCCCACCCTAAACCCACAGGAACTGGGAAGAGGAATAATTGATGATTTCTTCTTTTTTTTTTCTTCTCAGAGAAGGAGAAAGGGGAGACAACGAGCTCAGATTGCTTTTGTCTTAGCGTCCTTGTTTTCCCTTTGCCGTGCCCTCAGAATAGCACAGAAAGGGCTGATATAGGAAGAGTAATGTTTTGTGACTCTTATTCTACTGACATCTGAGATACTTTTATCTGCAGCCCACCATGGAGGATGAAATATTATACCAGTCCTTTAAAGTGATGGAAAAATTAATTTCAAGTTGAATTGGAGTTGACTGTAATCTTAGAATTCAGTGTGAATACAGCTGTAGGACGCCTTTGTGCCATTGTTCGCCCTCAGTGGATAAAAAAGCAAATGTTCTATGTCGCTATATTTCCTTTGAATCGCAGTATGAAGATTATTGAGGGAAGGGAGGGTAAAAATCAAGAAACTAATATAATTTTGCTGAAGGGACAGCGATCCTCTATCTTTCTTGGTTAATCAAAACTCAATATATTTACATAAAAAAAACTTTGCCGTAACACACAATAGTGTGTAGTACGACCGTCGTGTTTCTGCATTATCCGTTCAACCGTTTCATTAAATCGTCTAGGCATGTTTCAGTCCTGAGAGAAAAAAAGAGTGCAAGTGTGTGCAAGTTTGCAATTAGATATCATTATTATTGAACTGTTCAAATGCAGAGGGACTGCTTTTTTTTACTTCCCTTTTTTTTTTTCTTGTACAATATTGAATATTAAACTGGAGCCCAAAGGTTTTAATAACAGTTAACGGGGTGTGTCGTTTCATTGTGTTTTATTTGCATTCTGTGAAATAATAAATATAATATCCTATATAATAGAAGAAGCACACAAGTGTTATACTTCAGATGATATCACACAGGTGAGATGCTCGAAGCTGCAGCAGCGGCTGCCTCTGACATAGACACACCCATGTCACCCTGCAGTCTGTGGCGCTGTGTTGTGGGGGTTGCATCTCAGGCATGTTTGAGAGAAGGTACGGGAATGCAAAATAAAGACAACATCTGTGGCTCCGTCCTCATTGTGTCTGCTCTGACCTTTTGTCTCATGTTGACCCTGCTCTCCTTCTGGTTTCCATTCTGTCCTGTCCCTTCTAATAATGTCTGGAAACGCCAGAGAAAATACCGCAAAAGACAATATTTCTTGTCCTGCCGCAGTGATATTTATACTTCTTTTTTAAACCTCCCTCATGAGTCCGGTGGGATTACAGGAGTGTGATGCAATATCAGTGGATAACTCTTTAAAGCAGGGAACGTCAGCTGGCTGCAGGCCGACTACATCTGGCCCTCGAAATCTTCCCATCCGGCCCTTGGAATATTAATTCACTCTGAAAATCCACGTATCTCATGTGAGTCACCAATGGAGAGGACCCAGTCTGCAAGGAGAATAATTGTTCTCGCTTACGGATGATTAGCGCCAATGCGTCCTCACGTCTATTTCATTTCCTCTGCCTGGCCTGTGTTGTGCTGCTGTGCGAGCCCCGGCCCTCCTGCTCTCCCTCATTATTCCCCCTCTCTTCCCGAGGACGACCAAGTTAGTGCTCTGGCAGCTCAGACAGTGCCGTACGGGAGGAAACGGACGTGAACTTTAATGTGCAAGCGAAAAAACCTGACCGGCTGTCATGTTTATTTCTGCCGTGTGATAGGCTATTCATTTTGAGTGAAAGCTTATCATCCCGGCTGACTCCAGCTTTATCTCCATCCCCAATGGAAATTGTTTTATCGCCCGGCCCTCGCCATTAGGTTCGGCCCAGCCTCCCTCCTTCCCTCCCTCCCTGCACCTCGGTAATTTTCATTCAGCCCCTCTTTTCTCTCTTCCTCCAGATGCTCAGTTACAGCATATTTCAGCTCAGTTTACCCCGAAGCTCACCTCTACAGTAGCAGCCCGCCATCTCCAGCCCTTTCTTTTCTCAATCTGTTTCCTGGCCCTCTCTGTGTGACCGGGCCCATCCAGCCACCAGAGTTGAGTTATTAATGCCCGGGGAGGCAGAGAGATGATTTCATTGCGTATTCAGGTGTGTGGATGGATGGCTTTCAGAGGCAGCCAGGGGAGTGCTGGGGAGGAGAGCCTCTGTAGAGAATAAATATACCTGTCTCCTGCTGATGCATCGGGCCACACTTGCTGCAATGCAAATCAGCCACATTCCTCCGCCTAACTGCCTCCAGTATTACTCACCCTTTCCCACCTGGAGCCCCGGCAGCCAGACACTCCGTCACCCCCAGAGTCAGACGAGGCTCTCTGCGAGCAGGGGAAGGGCTCTCAGGTGCGGGCTGTCTTCCCAGTGTGGTTCGGTCCCGGCGTTTGTTGATGATGATATGACAAGCATCCGCGCCTCCTCATCACGCTGCATTTCCCAGGTGACTTCACAGCTCCCGGTGTTCATTACCCATCCTGACTGCCAGATAATTAAGGGCAGGGACTGAAGCTGACATTAAAGCAAAGGTTGTGGATGGTTTCCTGGAGCACGCACATCAGCTTTTGCTATTTTTGTAATAAATGATAGACCGGGTTTTAAGTGTTTTGCTCTGTGTCTTGAAATTGGCTGCCTTTTCAGCTGGCATTGGAATATCAGTCTCAGACAACAAGGACTAGATGATTTTATTTCCAGAGCCTCATGAGCCTACAGCTGTGTGTTCATCACTCTCACTCCAGCACTTTGCCTAAGTTTTTCTTGCTTTTTTTCCCCTTTTTCCCCACCAAGACTGGATGTGAACGTCTCTTGCACAATGCCACCTACAGACCGGCATCTCAGGAACGTCAAAGAAAATTAGTTAAATGAAGACGAATCTTCACTTCTTTCCTCATTTTTCAGACGAGTAGTTTGACATTTTCAGAAATGCCCTTATTCACTTACAGCAAGAAGATAGATACCACTGTCATATTTGTCCTTGACAAAGGCGAGGCCGTGGAAATGGGAAAAACAAAACAGCCAGAAAGATCCTTGAAAGGCCAAAATCTTCATGTGCTCAATCACCAGTTCAATCACTGATTATTGCAATTAGACTAAGTATTAGCACTTAACCAATTACGCATCTTCATTTGGAGGAACTAAGCTATGAAGTTGAGATTTAGTAAACAAGTGGTTGATTTTTCTTTTTCTCATCGATTGCACTATGCTCTACCATCCATCCGTACATCCATCTTACTGGCTTTGTGCCCAAAGGCACAGCAGGGGTCTTCCTATCTCCAGTGCACATTGTATGAAGGCTTGTGTGTATTACAAGCCTGGACAGGTCTCCAGTCCATCACAGGACACAGACACACTCCATTCACTCTCTTACTTGCACCTAGGGGCAATCTAGAGTCTCCAGTCGACCTAAACATGCATGGTTTTGGACTGTGGGAGGGAACGGTAGTACCCAGAGAAAACCCACTCAGATATGGCTGTGACCGGGACATTTGTGCTGTAAGGCAGCAGCTCTGACCACTAAAAAAAGTCCTGCTCAGGGGGTTAGACAAATAATAAATAAAATCACAATGTGGTTATTCCACCAGATCTGGATGAATGTGAATTTGCAGATCAGCTCAGATTTAACAGGTTAAAAAGGTTCCCTGAGCCCATGTAGAAACTTTGTTGACAGTCTTTTTTTTGTTGACTGTTGAACTTCACACTGAACGATGTGTAAGCCTCTCTGGGAACCTCCTTTTATACCCAGTCACGGTATTTTCAATCAACCTGTTCCCCTTTAGGATGATCCAAACAGGTGTTTCTGAAGCCTTGCACTGCTTCTGTTGCCCTTGTCCGAACTTGTCCGAAGGCTTTGGAGGCATCAAACAAACTGACTGTTTGTCTTGTGTGATTGTCAAAAGAGGTGTGGCTTTCACAAGAACCTAATCTTGTTTCACTTGTGATTGTAACCGCCTCAACTGTCTTGGAAGCTGGGTGATATGAGGCCATCGCTGGCACTGATTACACCCGCAATAATTTTCCATTGGTGTCAAGTTTATGGATGAGTTCATCCACGCTGCCGCCTCAGATTGCACGCAGTTTATGGTCTTGTAACGGAGCACAAAAGACATTCTTTGTTTTACGGCACCAGTGAGGTGTTTCCAGTCAGGTGCCAACTATGTCACTTGATCTAATTTTATCAATATTCTCACACACACCTTTTTACGATCTTTGTTACTGGCTCACACGACTTTGTGGTGCTAGAACAAGTGCTGCTAATTTACAGCCAGTACAAGCGCGGCCCTGTGGTGTGGTGTGATTTTATTGTGCTCACTCACGGCACTGAATCTTTTTGAAGCCCGCGATAAGATTAACGGCCGCGTTTCGGATCAAATACTTTCTGTCTGTAATGACAGACCATTTTTTCCTTTGAAATATTAGGAACGAAAAAGTGCACTTTTAGATCGGGCCCGGTGGTCTTGACGGCGCCTGTAATTTAAAATATCACCTTAACTTTTGTTGATAGTGTTTGGCAGGGACGGAGCAACTTCTTTGATTTTATCCTGTGCCTCTTCTGCTGTTTGATTTATTCAAGTGGAAAGTCGTCTGAGTAATTGCACCTTAAATAAGCTTAGGCCAATATCCTTATGCTTAAAACATATGCAAATAAAGGGGATAAGCTGAGACTCTGACTTTATTCACTCTGCCTTGCTGACACTCTAATTAGATGGCAAGGAGAGGGATTATATAAGTAAACAGAGGGAGTGATACCAAATCTAACAGGAAGGGCTACATGTGACACTAACAAGTGATATGAGCAGTGAGAGACTAACAGCTTTGATGAACTGCGACTATTAAATGGTGGAACATTTTTACGTATCCCTGCAGCTGTGGCGGCAAATTGGAGTTTCTGGTAAACAAGTTGCCACCTTCTTTTATGTCCTTGTGAAATCAAAGTGGAGCTGCTTCATCCATCCTCTGACAGAGCGTGGCTCATCACTTCCGACATGTAAATCCAAAGTTATTTCATTCTGCCATAAAGGCCGCAGTGTCGTGCATGAGCATCTTTATGGGCCGATTTCTGATGGTGCTCTTCACTGTAAACACCGCTATTAGTGTTTCCACAGAAGGACAAAGATCTCCTTCATGTAAGCCTCTAAATCACCCCCCAATCATCCTCCTCAGTCTCCCCACATCATGCTCTTCCCTCCATTGTCTTCGCTCGTAGCTATTGCTTCCTGCGGTGCCGCAGCCCTGTGCTGCATGCAGCGCTCCGTAGCAGGCTGATTTTGCACTGCTGAGCCGTTTCAAGATGTCTTGTGCAGCTATTGTTTCCATAAAATGAGTGTCTGCTGCCTGGCTTGTAGAGTATAATCTTTTTTGTTCCGTTTTTGTTCTGAATTAGAGACAAAGGCTCCTCTCTCCACAGGTCGACCTCATACTTTCAAAGTAAATTCAAAAATGCTTTCAAGCCTTGGATGAATTGACTGTAATGAAAGCAGAGAGTCTTGTATGCTCTCATTTGCGCCCGAAACTGTGTGTTATATAAACATTTATACAATGACAGAAGAGCTGCCCCCTTGTGAGCACTACAAAGTAGTATGTTTAAAATGGAGGTTGATTTATATCGACATGATGAACAGATGAAACTGCGAAAGATGCTGTGACCTCAGCCACACCATCCTGGCAGTGTCTGACTTTGCACTGGTCATTGCACTAAATTACGCCGTAATTATTCAGCTAAGAAATGGCCAGTGACAAAGCACACACCCACCGCTCCTCCAGAGGGAGGTGAGGAGTTAGTGTTTGTCATGATAGATGAGTTGGATCTTTCCCCCCAGTGCACCATGAGGAGATGACATTCCCGGGCATGGCTGGCCTTGCGTTCCCAGCTTCCTCCTCCTTGATGATGAGACTTTTGTGGGGAGGAGTCTGCAGGCTTCATTTACTGAAGCAGCAGGGAATAATATAGTGCCAGCGTTTGGATGTGTCAGGTCCCATATCTCTGGCTGTTCTATTAGAAATAGACCCCGGTGCGGCACAATTAACCCCTGGCCTCGGCAGCAGATCTGTGCAGTAACATCGCAGCACGGGACAATAAATCAAACCCAGAGGGAGAAACCCACACACCCTCCTCTGCTGGCTGGCTGCAGCTATCGCCCAATGGGCCCTGGCGTATGCGATGTTAGACGCTGTGCTCTGGTGTTATCCGACGATCGCTGGCAGTGCAGGAGTGATGCATAAGGTTGGCTGTGGGCAGAGGTACCTGAGTGTTTGTGCTGCAGCGAATACGCTGTGTGAACCAAGCTCAACACTCTGGACCAACTTTAACTTGAAAGCAAAGAGCAACAGCTGGGCTCATTTTTGTTATCTCATGACACTGTTAACCTGCTAGTGTAAATAAGTCTCTGTACAGCACATTAATACATGTATGATGACAGAGTTGCTCAAATCTTAAGTTTCATCACAACAAGAAATTCATGATAACACAAATTCATGATAACACAAATTCTGGTATGATACAATCTGGATTTGATTCCATTCAGGAGCAGACGTGTTCATTCCTGTTAGATCGCAGAGAGAAACGAGAACATCATTTTACTTTTTTATTCCTGACCTCAATCTGACAGATTCTGACTTGTGTGCGTTAAAGTAGGATATGATGTAAACCGTACTCTTGTTTAGAGTCATGAACAAAATATTTTCAGTAACCAAGGCAGGTCTTAGAATTGCAAGGTTTGTGCCGTTACCTGAGTATTTTATCTCCAAGTGACGTTGCTTACACACAGCTTGTGACTTGTCAGTTGGCCTGTCTCCAAAACCCGAAATCTAACTGCACCACTGATTCCTTTCCCAGAGGAGAGGAAATATCCTCAGTAATGGTGCTGCTTGCATTTTCTTTGGAGGCAGAGAAAGACGGGCCACAGGAACTTCAGAATAATAGTGCATCTTACAAATGATTATATATAGAAGTCCAACCAGTGTTTTCAGTTTATTGACGTAGATCGAAGTGACAAGCAGTGTGAGCATGTCATCCTCATTATCTTGTAGGGCTGCGACATATGATTATTTTTTTGGTCAAAAAAATCAGTGGATTACTTTCTTCGTTGGGTTGTAAAATGAATCAAAAATGATGAAATGTGATGAAGAAGATGTCTTAAAATGCCTCTTTTTGTCCTTACTGAATAAACCCGGAAATATTTATGTTTAAGAAACTCAATTTTCACACAATTTTTCAAAATCCTTCTTAAAAAGAAATGGAAATGCTTGAACTGACTATTCTTTTACAGTAGGTCACTATTCTATTGATTGCTTACAGTAGTTGTTGCACATATATTACACATATCTAGAATGTAAACTTTTGACTCTCAGCATACATTTGGTTTGTGGCTTCTTTGCAGCAGAATGCACTTTTGAAGGATTGTCTGACATCAAGGAGAGAACAACAATGATCACAGAACAACAAAGCTCAAAGACGGGATGAGACACCCTGCGTGCTGCTGTTTTTCTTGCAGTGTCTGGTGTTTTCTTACACGTGAATGGGAGTAGATGAATGCACGCTCCTGGAGTCGTCAGACTCTTGTCCAGCGGCAAATCCTGCTGCACAAAGCCCACAGCAGCGAGTGGTAACTGTCAGGCCGGGATGCCGATTCAGACAGAACGAGAGATAAAACTGTGATATTTTGCCCATGCTGGTACAACTGTAGCATGAATACCGCTGTTTGTTTATGGGGAGGAACGCTCTCACTGGTCCCAGTGCTTCTCGTCTTGCAGCAGAGGCCAGGCAGAGTTCATGTGGAGTTAGGCATGAAGATTTTCAGTTGTTTACTTTCAACGTGTAGTTTTCTCTTGCTGATATCCCCACTGTCACTCTCAAACACGGAGAGGATATAGATGTTATTACATGTTCAGTGAGCCTGGACAGTAATTATGGCTACTGGATAGTAGTGCAGTTAAGTGGAAAAATTCTGATAAAAAACATTTTATAGCTGCTTCACAATAAAAGCTTCTGAGCGACTAAGTGGTGGAAAATTAATATGAGGCAACGGTTGGAAATGTTCACTTTGCATCAACGGTTAGTTCGGACGTCTTCGATGTCGGAAAGTGATTGATAGCAGTGAAACGAGGCCGCTGTGTTCGAAATGAAACTCCAAACCACTGAAATCTTTTACAAGATTCAAAATTAATGAAAGCTGACAGCAGTACCAGGAACCCAAGTTTAGTTGTAGGCACTGCTTGGTTTGCAGAAGGCAGGGTTTGGGTATTTTGCCAAGCAGGAGCACAATGGGGTGGATCAGTGGTTTTTTCCTGCCTCAGCTGAGATGCATGTATTCATGGCTTGACACAGCACAGTGCAATTAAATTAAGCTATATTGAGCTTTAAGGAAAAGATGCCAAAAAGGAGAGCTGGGTAGACTCCTGATACTGGCGGGGCATTGATAAAATGTGCTTGTATAATACTAAAAATTGGCATTGAATACTTGGTCTATTATGAATCAGAATTTTCCCAGCTAAATTAGGAAATTTAAATCAGTTTTTATTTATCTATTTTCATGGGAGCTTTAAACTTTTAAGACGGATGCATTGAAAACTATGCATGCAAAGTACGCACTTTGCATTTTTGTATTGGTGCCATACGGTCTGAGATGAGGAAAATCTCAAACGGTTTCTGGCTCTATCACCCTCTTATTTCCTCCATTTTATGTGGTCTATAACAGACTAAACCAGTCCAACAATGGCAATAACCTGTTAATGCCTAGAAGCTGTGGCTATCTTCACATCGGCATGAATAAAGAGAGTAATGAAGACTCCACTGTGAGGCTGCCTGTGTTTTTGTCAGTGGACGGTCATATTGAGACCATTTGTTTAATGGCAGATTAGAGAAAAGAATGAGGCACGATAAAGCTGTGGACCACAGGGGTCACCTTCAGGACCTGCCCATGGTTATTCCCGTCATTAGCATGTCACATCTCATGCTGTCCTGCACCAATTATCACTGACACAGGCCCTGGTCTTATGACTGGGTCGTCCAAACTGCCCACTGTTAAACTGTAATTCTCACACTGATGGACAAATGTGAAATGCGGCAACAGATGCAGAGAGCAACGACTGAAACACATTATTCAGGACCCAAGGGCCATTAAAGCCATAGCTATTAAATATAATTTGAAAAAATTAGCTTTTTGGCGCATCGAATAGCAGGTTGTGAGGTATTATGATAATCACGACAATCCCCAGGGTGCCTGCCTGCCCCAAATGTTATTACTATTTATATGCCTTTGTGAATGGGTTGCGGGATATGTAGTCTTGTTTGTGAATGCTTTATGGGAGGGGTAATTCTCCTCAGGTGCAGGGGAAATGATTGCTTTTTCCCGGGTTTGTGTCCCTTTGTGCGAGTCTGAAGTAATTATAGCTCATTGCTTTGATTTGGTGTTGGTTTGAGAGAATTTTTCCACATTCAAACACATTTCACTGTGACCACACAAAAGCCTAACATGATGCACTCACATCCCGGCAGATCCTGATTATTGAAATCAATCGTGTGGCCACAGGTAGCGTTCGTGCCAGGTGATTATCGACACTGTTAATAGTCCTTTTACAGTCTCTCCTCTGTTCACTGAAGGTTTGCTGTATTGATCTGTAGATTCATGAAGGACACTCTTGTGCTACCTTTAAAAGCAGAGCTGATAAACAGCATATGTATAAAACCTCAGATGTTGCTGCTTTGCAAAGCCCACATAGTTCGGCTGTGGCCACATGTTCACATCAGTAGTAAACACAGGTCAGTGCTTTGGTCTGAGAGGGCTGAGAGACAGCCGCCGAGGCCATTTCATCGTGGTTGGTTCAAGTGCATATTTGCAGTGGATTAAAGATATCTCGGTTTGTGTGATGTTTCCCCCAGCAAACACAAAGCTGTCAGAGGAAATAACAAAACAAACCTTTGATTCACTGAAATTGAAAATGTCTCTCAGATAGGAATATTTGCAGATTTAACTTGTAATTATTCTCTGAATACCTCTTTGTTTGGAACAAATGGTTGGGCAAACCAAAAAGTTTTGATAATGAAAATGAAAAGCTTCAGAGGGATGACGCATACCCTGCACACACTTATACATCCCTGAGTCGCACTAAATGTAGGATGGATATGTTTACATCTGAAAACCAACAGCTGCACTCGTTTTTGTATGCAGACAGACAGATGTGTCCCAGCCTCCATCTAGGGACAGACTTTATGGTCGTGGCTTCTCACCCATTGATGAAACAAAAAAGCTTATTCATCAGGGAATTGTCAGACTAATTTGTTTCATTGTTTCCATTTTTGCAGCGGCCGGCTGCACGTTCGAAGAGGACTCCGATCCCAATCTGTGTGACTTCACCCAGGGGGAGGAGGATGACTTTGACTGGCTGCTGTTTCGGACGTACAGCTCACCTTTTGCCAGCCCGGACCTCCTGCGGGGTGAGTGCTCCGCTCTCCCACATCTCTCTACTGTAGCTCTGTATAAATCTTTCACGTCAACACAGCTTCTAAGAGTTCATGAGGGACATGGCTCGAAGCTTTTTTCAGACATGCCAGTAGCTGCCGTGCGCCTCTCTCTCCTTTGAAAAAGTCTGAGATAAAGAAAAAGGACTTTTGTTTGTGCCATTGTGATCAACGTATCAAAACAGTGCAACTGTGTGCAAAGCAGCTTTAATAGATGTCCAGAGTCCATTATGCATAAGCTTTAATGAAGCACTCACCCCAGTTTTGTCTGCTTCCCGCTAACCCCAAGGATAATTTTATGTTAACCAGCCTCACAGGACTAATGGAAACCAGCATTTTCCTGCCATCATCCTCTCTACTGGTGGTTGCCAGAGGGAGATGGCATGCATAGTTTATAAGGCGCTCCTCCATTGCTGCATTAACAAATACCTACAGGGATCTGACAAAGAGAAGAGTGCTGTTTCAGCTTCTCAGCAGAAGTATCTGTGGCAGCAGTGCGCTCTCTGCTGAGACACTTCTGCTCTGGAAACTTGCGGTATGATTAACGAGCAGACCTCTCTTGGGCATAATCAGTCGATCTGTAAAGAGAATTTGACCATTCAGAGACAAAAACCTGCATTTCATTGGTCACTGTGCACAAAAGGAGGGAAACATGAAGCCCAAAGACAGCAGCAGTTTGACAAAGGTGTGGCATCATTTCACAGCAGAGGAGACAGCTATTTTGGCAGATATGAAGACAGAAAAGCTAAGAGGAACACATGTAAAGATTACAAGATAGCGTACAATCAGATACTGGAGCTCATTTAAAACCGAATAATTGTCGGCCTCAGGGAAAACTGTATCCTTTCAGAAAATATCAACTTGCCAAGCTTTGAAAAGAGTCCAAAACTTTCTGCAGGAATAACTGGCGACATTTTTAAAGGCTGCGTAGTTATGATTTATATTTTTAGGAGCAAGAATTCCTTCCTCTTGAGCGGTACTGTATGTATTCATCAGCATCATTCTTGAACCAAATGAATCCCTAAAATGTATCCTAAACTTTTAAGGAGCACCTCATTCACCTCCACGTCATCAGCATTCGAGAGAGAGGATCCGCCCGCAGTCACCAGCCAATTCACAGCATGCAATGGCATAATTAATACTTTTCCCTTTGGGTTTAATTAAAACTTACTGCTATGGCATTTAAAGTGTTCTGGGGCCTTCAGTCGAACAGAGCAGCACAGGTGGAAGGAGACAGGTACTGTAATCTGCGCGTGAGGCTCCGAGCATCAGCTCTGGATCGATCAGCTCTGAGGACCGGGAGACAAATTCACTTTCATTTATTATCTGCTCCTCCTGCAGCCCCGCACCAGCTCCAGTGTATTACTCATGTTCTCACGCCTGATTGGCATCATTTTATAGTGACAGCCTTTCCTTCGTTCGTTAAACCATGACATTTTCACAGTGTTATTTCAGATGGACAACCTTATTGCTGGGGATTTTTTCTCCCTTTCTCTTTTGTTTCTCTTTCTCTCGCTCTGCAGCTCCGACTCTCTCTCTCTTTTGCATCCTCCTGACTTAATCCCCCATGTTGACTTCTAGCCATGTATCACATTGGGCAGCCAAGGTGGGGGGATAACAAGAGTTTATGCGATAAGGCTATTTACATTGGACCAGTATTAACTTTGTGGGGCTGAGAAACTGGTGTCGAGGGAAGATTAGTAAACACAGCTGAGATAGCAGCAGCTTGTGGCTCCCAGGAGAAATTAGACACTACAGTTCCCATGAAAGAGAAAATAGTCTCGGAAAAAACAGAAGATAGGATGCGGTGCGATGTTAATAAGAGCGCTGCATTTTTATCACTGTCTCCTTTATTAGGAATTAGATTAGGAGATATATGGTGGCTTTCGTTAATCTTGAGTTCTCTTGTTGTTTTAATGAATAAGTCTGGCTGGCAGGATGATGACCTTGTAAAGAAAAATGTGTCTGCACGTCAAGTGTAGCTCATTTTCTGAAAGGCAATTCATCAACTTAAAAGAGTTGCTGCAGGATCCATTATAATGTAGGGTTATGGTGGCCCAGAGGAAAAAAATCAATTAAAGACTTCAACAAGCTTTAGAAACAGCTCATGGCAATTTGGCTTCTTTGCTTTTTACTGCACCTAGCTTTGTGGAACGTCAAACACATCAGACACGGCGGCCAGATATTTCTACAGTTACCACAATGAAGATTGAAAGCAGGAGTACTTCAGGTCTCATCATCGTCAACAACCCAACGGTGGCATCGGCCCACCAGGAGCAAAAAGCATCTTTAAAGACTTGCCAATTAGAAGAGACAGCAGTGACAACAGTGATGGCAGCTTCAGTTGCAGTAATGCACCTCTAAGCTGGTTTGCCCAGAAGAAAATCACAAGAAAACAGAGGTGGAAGCAACCCGAGCAACCCAGCGGGAGGGAGTGGAGCTGTTAACATGTTGCAGTCTGTTAAAGCGTCATGTGATGCAGCTGTTCTTATTTGGACAGGTTGGAGGTTCAACATAAATTAAGAAAACAATTAAACGTTATGAAGTATGATATCGTTATTTCAAACCGTTTCTCAACTAAAAAATACTTAAACAGTCAGTGTGGCCTGATTATGTTTTAAAAGTACGATATAATTGACTCAAACACCTTCCTAAGTGGCTTCCAGGCTTCTGTTGGCTGGATGGCAACAGTGAGGCAGCACAGAAATCGCAGGGGTGGGAGCTGTGTCTGTGCATCGATCGCAGATGGTGCAACAGTTTAGCTGTGCCCGAGCAGCTGTACTTAGCAGAGAGCTGGAGCTCTTGTCTGTACGGTGAGGCCCTGGATTATCTGCCGTGGGAATTCCCTCAGATGTTTGTTACCTTTGTTTGCAGCCATCTCAAAGCTGACATGAAAGTTGAGGTGGACACCATCGTTGAAGAGGTCCAAACACATCAGTCTCCCTCCCCTGATGCCCCTGATATGTTGTAGAGGGACATTTCAACAGGAGTTCTCTTTTATTAATGGGGCCGCTGTCCGGTGCACCGTATGTAATAGAACCGTGAGCCTCTGTTATGGCTCCATCACGGGAGGGCCTTGGATGTTCTAATCAAAACAATATGCTCCGTGTACCCGAGATGAGTTCGGCACTTTGAAGGTCAGAGATGAAAATACTCCTTGTGCCTCGCAGGGGAGCTTTGCTAAGTCTGGAGTTTACAGAACGCTTGGATGGTATTGATGAAATAAAAAAACACCTCTGTTTGTAGAGACAAAGTTTCTAGATCTATCCCAGCAGCACATCCTGGGCCTCTGCAGCTGGAAAGAGTCAGATTTGGAAGAGCAAAGACCCTTCAAAGAATGGCTATGTTACCAAGGAGATCAGGTCAAATGAATAAGGCTTTGCCTAAGAAGAAAGAAAATTCATCTGATGATGAGTTGAACAGTTTTATTCTGTTCAAGAACACATCCACAAGGTCTGCGCTGAATCCCATCTCTCATTTTATTTTGACGCTTTCTAAGCCGCGGCACCACTTTATACCTCAAAATAGGTCAGCCACATGAATTGAATAATTTTCACGTCTAGGGGGCGTCTATGTCTCACCCAAGACGTCTGCGAGCAGACAAAACAATTTTCTGTTATGAATCAACTTCAACCTGTATTATTTCATGGGGCAGAAAAGGTGCTCCTTGAATATCGCAGCCTAATAATCAATTTGACGGTAGATTCTTTCTTTCATAAGAGCACTCGGCTGCTGTAAAATTGCTCTTCTGTATCATTGTTGTACTCACAATGTGCAATTTACAAAGAGAGTACAAAATCAATGCGGTCGAACCTCAAACAACTATTTAGTTTTGGATCGTGATACCGGGTGTTCGAGAGAATCTAACTAAACTGCAGGTAATTCGTAGATTATAGTCACTAATGCAGCCTGGAGCAGCTAGCCTCAATCAGACATGAGGACAGGACTTCAAAGGTCCAGACATCTCACTTCTCTCCAACTCTCCCAGCAAAGTTTTCAACAGAAAAGTGACATCATCCCCTGAGGCAATTTGCTCAGCCTGGAGCTCGAAAGAACTTTTTCTAACCTTTCCCCATGCACTATGGTAACCACCAAACCCTGTAGAAACACTCTGATGTGTCATCTTCATTATTCTTATTTTTACACTTTTCACTGATCGGTTAATTTAAGAACTACGGCAGTGCTCTGTGCAAGATGGACGTTCTTGTGTAAGTGCTACTGAGCCCAACCCTCAGACCTCAGTTGTTCACTTCAGCAGCTGTGCAGACAGAAGAAAAGAAGTTGGGGATTCAGTTTTCAGCTGAGTCACAGAAATTCTTTGAAGAATTTTGAGATACTCCACTGCCCCCCACCCCCCACTCACCCACCCACACACACACACACACACACACACACACACACCTCGTGTGTTGCATACTAATCTTGCAAATTCTTTTTTTCGGGTGGAATAAAGTCTTCTGTGCGTACGCATGGCACAGGTTATGTTTTAAAATAGGCTGCAGGCTCACAGCCCCATCTGTGAGCCTGCACACCGCATTGCAATGAGATACAGAGTTAATTGATTGGCTGTTTTATTAGCTGCGAGTTCTACAGATCCTGAAATAAATGCCAGCTCTGAAAGGACTCTTGAGCTGGATTGCACCCAAGGTTAAGACTTACATGAGGCACGGCTTTGAGCGTTGTCTCGGGGTCAGAGCCAGGTCAGCTGGAACATACTGTCACAGCAGGTTCAGTGTAATGACCTTAACAGAGCTAATTCATACGGCGAGACGTACGGAGAGCCCTCTGCCTGTATCTCCAGCATCGTCTACCAGCCGGCGATGGAGGACAGCGCCATATCTCGTGGCCTTTACGATCTGTCACCTCTCACCCCTGCCTGGCCGCGAGCACGCACCGCAGAGCGGCTGTGCACGTGTCATTGACAGCGACCCGAGATTCCTCCACGTCCGTGAAAGGATGAGCCAGAGCGAGGAGACAGATACATCTGCTGTAGAAGATGTGCTGTTATCAGAGCTGACCAGCCGTCCACACCGGTTTAATACCCTATTACACTGCCCTCCTCCACCTCTCCCCACTGGCAGATATTTAGAGTCTGTATCGGCCCCTTTAAAAGGTCTCCATTTATTTTAGATTTAAAATTCTGTCAGAGTTGCTCTTAAAGCTGCATTTTCAGACGGATAATATACTTTGTAGCTTGTAAACCTGATGCTTGACTCGTAGCGGAAGCGATTCCAGAACAGATACAGCAGATACTTTATTTTGGGAACAGGGCAGTGTAATTTAATAAAGTCTTGATTGAATTTTATTCAACATAAATTCATTATGATCGTTACAGCACAATACATTAAACTACAGGCCAGTTTTGGTAATCTATTTAGTATTAATGTGGATGCACACAAAGCACAGTCAAGAACACAAAAAAATATCCATATCTAAATATCTAGTAAAATAATCATGGTCAGATTTAGATGAAAAGAGAGATAATCAGGAACATTACCAAAAAGGAGCAACAGAAACTCAAGGAATTTCCTGGTTCTGCTCCGAGATTCAGATCAGCTCCAAATCTTAATGGATTCTTGCTTGGCCCACGCTGCGCCATTCCAGAAAATTACGTGGAAATAGGTTGAGTAGCTTGTGCTCTCAGTGAAAGAAATCTCTGACTGAAATCTCCAAACCACAAGATGCAGAAACATGTCGGCCAGGCTTGAACAACTCAACAACTTCAACAGCTCCTGTTAATTATTGACAGCTGAGCAAATTTGCAACTGTTAGTTCTTATTATAACCAGTGAAAAACTTCCAGCCTTGCAGCATTAACTATAAAAATAACTGGAGCCGACATCAGGTCTGGGTCTCAGCATGTTGCAAGACATTGTTTCAGTCTGAAATTAAGAATATTTCTGTTTATTTTCCGAGAGAATTATCTGGAAAAAAACAGGCGGAACGGATATATAGAGCTTTAAGTCACGGTGCAGTAAAATCACGTAATGGCTCACATAACGTATCAGCGTTTACGGGAAAGCTTGACTTCAAGGCTCAAAGTGTGGCGTGATGGATGTCTGTTGTTTGTTTTACAGGGATGGTATTGGATCTGGATCATGAGGAGAGGAGAACACCCTTCAACATCTTTTTACTCCTGAGCTATATTTATCATGTACGGCAGGTTAAGGAGGACACTTGTTCCCTGGAAGAGCTCCGTGTCCGGTTATGAGCTGCTGATGAGTCTGCAGGGTTTTGTTCCAGCCAATCGTTCCACCGGCTGATTTCACTAATTAACACACCTTCAGTCACACAGGGGGGCGAACTAATTAGTGGAATCAGCAGCTGTAGTATTTGGTGGGAATGGAAACCTACCGAGTGCTCCATGGCTCAGCACCGGACACCAGCGGCTTGCTGGGATAATTGCTTTTCATTCATTTTACTTCAAGGCAAAGAGGATCATAGTTATTGATCACCGATGTGTTATAGGAATGTCTGGAACCTCAGTGTCCTTTAAGAGCATCTCAGAAATGCCCGTCACTGCACACAGAAGCTTTTAAAGTACAACAAATCACCTGAATTGTTATTCAGGCAAGCGAGCACCGGTTCCCCTTTATGCCTCCTCAACAAGGTAAAGAGGAATCATTAATGTGAACGATGGACGCATTCAGGAATGGCTTCCAGAGCAGACATGGTGCCCCCACCCCCTCCACCTTCGCTGAAGGCTGCAGTCGTACTGCTGCATACTCTGCAGCCACTTCTTTTGTTCTCTGTGTTTTTGCTCACCCACGCACAGACACCCAGGCGATAGGTGTGCATGGTAATGCGGCCGCCTTTCGGCTGCAGTTTCCGTCTAATTAGTGTCGCTTTAGAGGGACGGCTAGAGGGCTTTTACACGTGTAAGGTTGCTGGTTTAACAACTTAATGGAGGCTCAGGAAGCACACCCGGGAACTTGGCCAAATAGACTTAGTAGGTGACTCACCTTAACACAGGTGCGATGAAGTGGCCGGTCACTTCAAACATAATGGATCAGCTCATATGCAAGACGCTGTGGGTGACAACGGCAATTAAGCTGGAGCATCTATGCCGCATAAATTTGAAATTTTGGGCTTTGCTCACACATAATTGGCCCTATTTGACATTCTCAAGCTGCTGGAGATTCATTGTTTATCTTGCTTTCAAACCGTCTCCGCAGCGTTTGTAGGAGGATGCTGGGTTTAGAACAGCAGTGGTTTTGTTCAGATTTTCCAGTATTATCTGTCAGGGAAAAAGCAGCTGTCGTAGAAGTGATTTTTGTGCCAATCCATTTAGAAACTGCTGAGATGTTTTAGCCCAGACCAAAGTTAGGAATCAACAGTCAATGAAAGTCTTAATGTCAAATCTCAATGATGTACTGGTCATTAAACACATCATACGATCAGGTTTGCTCAGAAGACCATATCATAATTTTATGGCGAAAAAGCATTTCTTATAGCTGGGAATATTGATCTGCTCCATGAATGTGAGGCAGAGCCCCGGGTTTTGGACGCAGGAATACTTACAAAACCATCCAGAATCTTCCCTTAATCACTTAATCCAGCCTCAGTCCTCTGTTGCCTTATCAGGGCAAAAGATTAGATTAGAGTTAAACATCTTTGTGAATCAAATGTGAACACTTGAATGGAGTTTAAAGACAGTTCAATCGCTGCCTGCTGGCTTTGAAAACATTTTTCAGATATTTGAGGTTTTCCTTTCTTCTCCCGATATCCTCCTTTTTTCTGCTAATCACACATTTCCTCTTTGGTGATTCTGAGATCGGATTATGCTTTGTGTGTGTGCCTGGTGTGTAGTTTTCGTATGTGCACTTGGATATTTCTCAACCTCTGTGCACACCACTACTCCTCTGCGCCCACACGATGCTCCAGCTCTCTCTGAATTTTCGAGGATCACAGGCTTGTGGGCCTTGGCAAGTTGCGTGAAAGCAGAACAGATTCCAAGTGTCTCTTAAAATTCTGTTTGTATGTAGGCCTGCGTTTAGCACTCTCAATACACATGAATTAGAAATGGTGGAGAAGTCGTGCAGGAACGTAAGTGTTCAGCATTCTTATCCACAACTCATTCATGACCTATTCTCGGATGCATTAGTTTCAGAGGAGGGAAAAGTGCCTCTGATCTTTTGTGAGCAGTTGAACGCAGACAGATGAGATGTCAGAACAAGGTGTATGCAGATTTGTTACTTTGATAATGTTTCATTAATTTAAAAAACGCTTCTATTTTTGACAGGCTTCATGGCTCATTTTTTGCTCACAGTTCAGGATGAGAGCCCCTATCTTCACTTACTTTCATACTGTCAACGGTTTTTCCTTCAATTAATCATGAGCTAAACAAGTTGAAATAAAAATCTGCATTGAGCGATTACCTCCTCGTGTCCAAAACCTTGCAGCATCTCATTTAATTTATATGCTTCATATGCTTCATGTGGAGGAAATGATCTGCACTGTTAGTGTACAGTTTTAGCGTGAACAGTAAACTGTCTTGTAGCAAACGCTGGAAGGTCACTTGTGGGCGTCTTCGTAGGTTGAATGTGATTCGACACGATCAGGAAGTGAAACCAAATCTTGAAGGGTTTATATGACTTTTAATGGTGTTTGGGTCATTGTGATGCAGTACATTCTGTTTTGACTCATTTTCCTCCGCTTTATCTCTCCGCATCCCTCTTTTTATGGGATTTTATATGCAGTTGTGCCACTGAGATAAATGATACAAACATTCAAATATAAAGCAGGAAAGCCTTTGCATGCAGCTTTGCGCTTAATAATACAGCAGGTGCATAATATAAGTAACAAAGATGCAAATCAGTGAATAAAGATTTAATAGATCAACAAAAATGCCCAGAATTTAGGAGAGGTAAATAAATGCACATAACAAAATTTCCAAAAGGCAGAGTTTTAAGTGTATATGCATGTTTATGATCTCCCTTTCCTCAGAGTAATTCCGGTGCCCTGAAGACATTTATCTATACATTAAACTGTATCTGTTGTCTTGGAAATAATAAAAACGGGTATGTTTTATTACATTTATCTCATATTGTGCGCACTAGCCCTTAAGACAGCACTACTCCTTTCAGCAGGCTTGTTTTCTCAATTAAAAGTCGGCTGCTTCAGCACTGATTTAGCACACGTACCGGCCTTTGCTGACAATGATGACGCGGTACAATTAACAAAGTGGAAACACCCATATGGTGCGGGGGGAAACAGAGGAAGGGCATGTCATGGAGAGCAGAGCGTGTCGGCCGCACGCACCGTGAGGCGGCACCCTCTCATGTAGGAGCTTTATTAGCAAATACTGTACGCCTCCGCACAAGATTCTCCTCAGAACAATGCTAATGTCACTGTCACCTGTGTCAGAGTGCTGTAGGCTTTTAATAAAAGACGGGACTTCAGAACTTGATTTTATTAGAATTCTAGGCAGAGACGGGCTCTTATAACACTCATTTCGCTGTGGGATCAGAACATTGCACGTATTACTGCCAACTTACTGACTCTCTATTTGAATTATTATTATTATCGTCCTCGTCATGCGCTTTATTTTCATTGCCAGGTTGACTGCTTTTCTAAGGGGAAATAAAATGCTGTAGTCTGCTCCTTTGGGAGTCTGGAGTAAGCAACATCTGCTTATAAATGCAGTGCCCTGTGCACCCCTGGGGACCCTAACTCATGCATCACACGTCCCACTGGGAAGGCTGGTTGTGCTCCGAAGGATTCGCAAAATGGCTTCAGCTGTGCAACAGCTCTCCCAAAGCACCCATACAGTATAACCGCAAAGTCACACCTTGAAATGTCAAACGAGTGATTCTCATTGTGTCTGACGCAAAAGAGGCCCTTTGTTTGGACATCTTTCAGTTCTCAAAAGTAAATTTCTGCTCAATATGTATGGCATCTGTCACCGTAGCCATAGATCATCTCGGGACTGAGACTGCAGTGGGTGTTTTAAGTGTCCTCACCATAATCGGGGTGAAAAGAGCTTCATAACGGCGAAGACGGGTCTACTTTTGAATGCCATGAGCAGAATTTGTATGCAGTCATTGATCCTGTGCCGTGCCACTCGATGGTTTCAGTGTATTTTCCCCCGCAGTCCTGGTGGGTGGCGATGCAGTTGTCAGGAGGGGGTACTGAGCGTAGGTTTTTGTCATCACCATTTGTTGGAATAACATTGATTTGAGATGTCGGATCCTCTAGAGCTGGCATCTGGTTGGAGACTCATGAAGTGCCAAGAGGGTCCTTGAGGGAATAACGAGTGGGGACAAAACACTGTATTCTTCTTCTTCGTGTTCTCCCTTAATCTCTTGTCCGCTCGTGCCATTTTCCTCTCAGGTGCAATTTAATTCAGCAGCGTTACCATAATAACTCTCGTCACGCACAACACTCTGTCGGTAATTGATATGTAGGCCCTACTTCTGGGTGGAGCCATTTGCATTAAATCGTGTTAACTGATATGATAATGAATGTGAAAGGCCTGATGCAAGCAGAATGACTAACTGGAGATGGATGGCTATTTGAATTATACACAATAAGTAATATATTATATCAGGTCTCAGGGGTCCACTGCTCTGTCTGCATTTGCTGCCTGTCTTTTACTGGGATCGGCCCGACTGCCTGGATATAAATAGTCTGTATCACATCTGGCATCTCCTTCTTAATCTTCCTACCGTCCCCGTTCTCTTTACTGCTCTTAATATGTGAGGAGGAGGAGGAGAGCGCTAGGAATACATGGAAATGGATGGTGGAAATGAGACTAAATAAAACATACGACGTGTTAGGGGAGTGATAAAGTAGACGTTATTATTACGGAGGTATCTGAAAATGATGTACTGTAAGAGGCAAATTGTCAGTTAGGTCTCGTTCATCCCAATCTGTTTAGTATTCTGTCCCTCTCCGCACTTTTAACCAGACAGTCGACAATTAGCTTCTCAAGCTCCACCAAACTTTATTATTCTCCATTAATACATCTGAAAGGCAAGAAGTTATTACTTTATGAGGGGGATTGGATGAAGAAGGGACTAGAACAAAGACAAATTGGCTGCGTTGCACTCATTGATGTTTTTAAATTCAGATAAATCATTTTGTTCAAAACATCATGACTCTTAAATCATTTTAAGCATTCCAGTGGTTGATTCAGCAGCTTCCCCAATGAGAGGTATTCTCGTTGAGGAGTGCCTTGTGTGCTTTTCTGGAAGATCACTGCATTGGATTCCTATTTCGCAGGCCCGGTCATTACTGTTTTAGTGCCTCCATCAAATCTTTTCGGTACCTCCTACCTTCAAAAATATCGACTGCAATTACAGAGTGTGAATGGCATAAAACAGCGACTGTCTATGCGATTATGATCAAAATGTGGCTCCAGATGCCTGTGCTGGCCACAGCTTGAAGCCTCTCGCAATTGCTCTGGAAAAGCAACAACATGAAAAAAAAAACCCAAAAAGACAGAATATTCGTAGCATAACAAAAAACATCAGAGACGCAGGCGAGGAAGCTCGATCGTGGCATCAAGGCTTCTCTGCTTTCTCTGTGTTGTTTGTAATCGCAGTGAAGAGCCTGTCCCTCGGAGGAACACTCCCAGGTTGTTACAGCTAATGACTGCTGGGGGTTCTCCACAAGGAGCTGTCTGACAGCATTTGCTCAGATATTAATATCAGACGATGGGAACAACGGCACACGCTGGAAATTGGTGTCACACAAGCGCAACACATGCGTGAACACACGCGGCGCGGGCTTCGGGATGCACACACCAAGAGGCTCTCACACAGTATGCTCACGTATGTTTTGCATATACGGTAATTGATTTGTGTAACAAAATGTGAAGCGGCGCTGCTGGAAGAAACAAGCGCGCCGCCTTTGCGTCGGAGCAAATAACAGTGAAATGCCATAAAGTGAAATCCGGAGACTCTGCATCAGTTTTATTGTGACAGTACAATTATGAAGTTCCAGCTCCCACTGCTGTGTGGGCTGCTTCCTTGTCACCTTGCTAAGGGCCATGCTCTCTAAAGGGAGCAATAGAAAAAGCCATAATCGTAACTTCAGTGGAAACTCATATTCTTTTATACGCTTTGCTTGTAATGTTTTTCATTGCAGAGAAAACAGGGAATTTTAGTCCAACTTGTGGGAAACGCGTTAACGTTTCAAAGTCTCTCTGGTGATTCCTACGGGGCGGCGACGCCGCGCCTCTCGTCCTCTGATGTGTTCTCTTTGAGGTGGCGGGGACAGTCTGGGAGACTCAGCTGCATGCCCCCTACACGGCTCCCACAAACAGCTGTGGGATTTTCACATCGCTTAACCTAATTTGGATGAGGCCTCTTTGGGAACAGAGGCGCTGTCCCGGCCCTGGATCACGTGCCCTTATTTTTACACACCCACACACAGACACACACACGCACATGGGCTCACATTTGTTTTTCATCACATCTCTGGCTGTCCTCAAACTGCACTTTTGCACCTGCATCTCTGCTCCTCCACAGATTATCTCTCACTCATTTGCTCAGTCTCTCCGTTCCTTTTTTCCCCCCTGAAAATATTCCATCCCTGCCATTCCCTTTGAGTTTTATTTCACACCCAGCCGTGGTATAATATTGAGAATGAGATGACATGGCAGTTCTGCTCCTGAGCTCTGGTTGGTGCATTATGAATGCACACCGGCACAGACATGCTGCAACAGACTCCAGTGCTAGACTCCGATTCTCGACTGGAAATCTCCAGAGGAGGCAAACAGTCTGTGGCAGGGGCAGCGGCAGCCGAGCACAAGCTCAAGTTATTCCCAACCTTCTCTCGTCACTGTAGGCATGTACTGTTTGCCTCTAGGTGTGAGAGTGGATTTTTTTTTATTTCAGTGAAATGTATCTAAGCATGTAATCCTCAAGATGTCGCATAGCTGCACAGTTGAACTTGAAGGTGCTCTGCCTCCAGACGCAGCTCTCACTTAACTAGAATCCTGTGCTCTCGTCAAGAGGCATTCCTTAAAAAAGCACAAAGGCAAAACTTGCCAGAGAATACAGCCAATTAGAGACTAATCTGACGATGCACAACAATTTCCGCAATGCACTGGCCTATCTTTTTTAATTGAATTAGGAGAGGAGCAAAATAAAGCAGATCTTCCCCCCACATCTCTCAGAGCTTGATTACAGAAAGCACAGACTGTTAAAAATTCCAGCGGCAGGGTCAGAGTCGTGCTATTTCCTGCTACGATTAGAGGACCAGATAACCAAGATTTATTAGCCAAACAGCCCGACAATTAATTAGGAAGCGGGGCTAGACTAATCTTGTTTCCACGGGCTTTAGCAAGTCGAACCTCCTTACACTACCGAGAGGAGCGGAGGAACACTTCAAAGATGAGGCGAAAAAGGAAAGCTTAAAGCTTAAATCAGCTCCCTCTGATATAAGCATGTGTGGTGCTACAGTATGACTACAGTTCGTAGTGGCTGTATTTGTATGTGTGTGTGTGTGTGCGCGCGCGTGTGTGTGTATATGTATATATGTAGTGTGCATGTGTTAGAATAGTGTGTGTATAGTGTATGTGTTAGAATAATACCCTGGGGAAGATATTAGTGGTACATATATTTGTGTGTATGGACACATGCCTTGCAGGGTGCAGCTGTAAATCCTCCCTTTGCCATCTTAAGTTTGAAGGTTTACCCCCTCCCCAGTTCAAAGGCTCGTCTCTAATGCTGCTGGCGCGCCCTCCTCTCCTTCTTCTTCCCCTGTGGCGGTGCTCGGCTTCATCCGGTGCAGACCTCTCGGCCTGGGAGGCTTGGCAGGTCGCAGCACCACACAGAAATGTACAGTCTGCCATCTTTACTTTGTTCTGGGCTAGGTAGGCGTTTGGTCTCATAAGGCTCTTGAAAGCAGTGCACACCGGCAAACAGATGGCTGAGAAAGCTTTGTTTTGGTCATTAGTGAGGCATTTACTTTGGGAATGGTGCAATTTTTTACAGTAAAGTGGAGAATAAATCTATAGCATAACTGAAGGATGAGTGTATGAGGAAAGATTAGGGTGAAAAGTGTACAGGAACTGTGGTTAAACCACTGCCGAGTGGATATTTGTCAGGGCTGTGTTGCCATACACTCATAGCTTATTATGCACTAAGTCATACCTGAGCATATGGCGTGAAACCCTTGAGGAAGTATGAATCCACTGACATTATGACCCACAGAAGTTGATGGACAAATCACAGGCATATGTGCCACATCTCTGCCTCACTTGCTGCACAAAATAAGCACATAAAGCTTTTATAAAAAGCGTGTCTCATGCACATCTTCTGCTCTGTCCTATCATGCAATTTTGTTGCAAAACAGACTTTTGCTGCAACAGATTCAACCACAGAGCATGGCTCTCCCTCCACAGTCTCTCTGAATATAAATACTCCTTGAGTTGGTGTTGGATTCTACCTGACAGTGAGAGAGAGAGCACAGAGAGAATTAATTATACATCTTATATAAACAGTTCAACTCCACTATTCTCACATGACATTTTACATTTTAATTTAATCTGCGCCTTGTGCAAGTAGAAAGTCTGGAGATTAAATTCATATTCATGAAAAGATGGTAAAACAATAAATGTCGACATGGCATTTGCAGAATTGCACTCATATTGCCACATGATACCACGGTGAAATACTGTATCTTGAGCAGGCTAACACACTCGGGATGAATACATTGTGCGAAATGTAGTTTTATCGACGTCTTGCAGACATTCTTGTGCTGAGGGACAGGCTGAGAGAGTCTGACCTGGTGGATCCACTGTGGACTGGTTCGACCGAGCTCAGAAAGGTCACGTTGTCAATAAGGACACATGTTTGAGCAGGACTTTTAAAGAAAGGACATGCGTGCTCAACAAACCCGTCTGGATAGAAGGCAGTTAGTCTTTGCACAGTGGGTGGACTCTCTGTGCACCTGAGAAAATAAGGTCCTCGCGGCTTAACAAAGTCATTTCTGAGCTCTTACCTTGGCTGCGTGTGCTGGAGAGTCAGCCGGTGGATTCTTCAGTCTCCGTCCATCTGGCTCCATTGTTGATTGCAGACAGACCGGTTGATGAGTGCAGCCTGGATGTAGAGGCTGAAATAGGGCCCCGGGCTCGCAGGAGCTCCCTCAGGCTGGGCCTTGGCAGGGCTTTTCAGAGCTGCTCTCGCGCAAACTCTCTGAAAACGAGCACAGCAGTCTCCTCGGTTGCCTAATGGCCATGCTGCTGCTCTTCAGAGTTTGGCAGTTGACAGTTTCTGATCCTCTTTAAGCAAGAGATAAAGCCCTGGCACACACCGAGAAGTATAGTCTGAGTTGTCCATGGGGACGTGAAAACTAGGAGTTTGAGGGGAAAAAAAGGGTTTTGTGTGCTGTGATTTATTGATTATTCTAAAGTGAGCTTTGTAAAAACTGCATTGCCTTCCAGAAATGGTGAAGATGGCTCCGCTGACGTTCTGTAAATTTATCACGATGAGAAGTCTGGCTGCATGAAATTCCCTCATGGCTTTACTGACGACAGCAAACAAATCCTCAGTACTCTGACAGCACAAGAATAACGCAAATTGCACCATGTAGTAACTTTTGGCAGTCTCAATAACCCTGCCCCCAGCCTCTGATGTGAGCGGTTCTGACTTCTGGCCCAGGTATGAAGTAGTGCTATGCTGGAACCAGTTTTTTGGGATTGAGAGCGAGTTCTGTATTAATAGAAACAGAAAGAAGAGTTTTAAATTCGGCACTAGGCCTGAACCAGCGCCTGAACTGCTTTTGTGGGAAAGGGGCCACAGTTTAAAAAATGCTGAATTAATGACTTGTGTATAAGATTAAGTGGCATCTAGTGGCGAGGATGCAGATTGCACCTCGTCTTTCTCCTCTCTGACGTACTTTGTCTGTTCTAATGCTACATGATGAAGTTTGTGTGTAGATATGAACAGGAAAGCACAACAAATACTTTTCTGCCAATAATTCTCTCTAAATCCTATACGCCGGTTGTTTAATTGATTTTCACCATGCAGTGAATGTATATCCAGCCCAGGCAGCCAGCACTCTGCCGGAGGACAGATATCCCAATACTGGACCCTGGCTCGGCCATCATCCGTGACCAGCTCTAATTAATTCCCTCAAGGTACACAGAAGGATAGAAACAGAGAAGAGGACTGAAAAACAGAATTTAATCTTGGGAGAGAAATATAAAAAAAAAAGAAAACTGGCAGGAAAACAGAAGGGCAACAGATTACAGGCAGCGAAGGGAGGAGAAAAGCAAGAGAGTCATGAGGAATATCCAGTCCAAAATTGTTTTCCCTGTGTCTGTTTTAATCACCCCTCATTGTACTTAGTGTGCATAGTTGCGTACCTAAGGCAGTGCGTTGAAAACAAAGGCTCAGTGGGTTTTGCTGCTCCGCTGCCCCACTGCATTTCTGTCTTTTCCCCGTTCTCTTACTGAAGCTTTTTCTCCCTCTCTCACAGTCTCCTTGTCAGGACAAGGATGTCACACCACAGACAGGAACCACAAAGAGAGCCAGGAAAAAAAGAGAAAAAAAATGCACTCTGCTCTCAGCCAGCAGAGGTAGTAATCGATGGGACGTTAAACAAAAACAGAAGAAGAAAGGCACACTTTCTGCCAGGCTGGGGAAGGCAGAAGCCACTTTCATGAAGGCGAAAACTCTCGGCTCTCAGCTCCGCCGGCCTCTTGTACGCGGATGATTCTTCTGCGGCGACGTCAAGTCGTGATTTGTGAAATCAAGGCAAACGTTTCCTCCATTGTTTTTAAGCGCGATGGTCTAATTCGTCGTCACTCTTTCCGTAGCGTTCCATTATGTTACCGCGGAGGCATCGAGACACACAGCAGGTGTTTGTTTTCAAACAACAGGCGTTTCTCATCAAGCGACAACCACAGTCACTGAGCAGTACTTATGGCACTTTGCTGCACTCGTTCATTTGCATAACGCGTCTCTGAAAATTCCTGAAAATTCCTCGCTATTTTCATGTGGAGGGTACGCATTTTCCAGCAGGATATCACCGTGTGGCGTTAACTGGCAGCATTGCCGCTTCGCTGCTTAATGGCGTCCCAGTGAGAGTCCAGACCATTTTCTGTGCAGTAGCTGGGATTTTTTTGTTTTTTCCCCCAACTGTTTTGCAGTGGAAGTTGGAGTCAGGCGCTGGACAAATGTCTCCACGAGATAATAAAGCAGACAGGCATCTGCTGACACCACTGTAGCTTGTTACAGCAAAAGCATGTGTGCTATTACTGTGCTATTATTAGTTGCCTTTAATTCAGGTGAGTCAGTGACAAAGGCTCCTGTTTATGCTTGTGCCATCGAGCTCACATGGCTTCCAGGGACATGTGATCGGATAGGGACTCAGCTGGTTTTGTTCCAGCTGAGGACTTGTGTTGGATGCTTCAGTTACCACTCCACCCATCCATGGAGATAATGCTGATTTGATTTTCTTGAGTTTAACAGTATGTCTAATGTTTAAGCCTTTATCTAAATTTCAGTACCTGACAAAGAGCCATTTCATTCCATCACTGAACTTTCCCTTGTGTATTTAAGTAGACGTTTCAAAAGGAGCCGGTGAACTGTTCATGAGAGGGCCTGTATGCCTTTAAAGACTCCTTCGGCGATCTTGACCTGTCAGAGAAAGGCACAGTCGTTCCTTATAACTGCATTTCATTATTATAACTTCATTGTAGTCATTTATTCCACAAAGCCAGCAGCAGCAGCAGCAGCAGCAGAGTGACAACACTTTAACTTCGATCTACTACGTCAGAAATGAAATTAAGTTGGGCCAATTTTCTATGAACTTTAGGTAATCGGGGAAAGCACAGATCATAATTTGAGATTTGGAAAGTGAGTACGATAAAGCAAAGGCACCTGGGTAACCCACTGAGACTTTATCATCAAACAGGACATCATCAGTGATTTTCATTAGTCTCAGGGATTATGATTCTGATTTCACATGAAGAAGCTGCTCTATTTCCTGATTTCCTGATTCAGTATTTTGTCATCTGTTTTCTTTCACTTTTCTAAATTTTCCCAGTAAAATGTCTTGTGACATTTGACTTGATTTACGCAGAACTCATAGAAAACTCATTAAGACACTTCAGAAAACAGTTTGTCTGCAGTCTTTTAAACCTGCGGTCCTGACGAGTCTGAAATCATTGTGAAATTGGCCCCTCGACCCTTCAACTAAAGAAGTGAAAAAGACTTCACCCATCATTCATTTAAGCATTTCTCTTTCCCACTGTGACGGGTCAAAATGACCTGAATAATAATCATAAAAAAGGCAGTATGTCGCACAGACCTTGCTTCTCCAGGCTGCTGCTAGTTTTTGGACTCGTATCACTCTGGAGTATGTGTCTCAGACAAAAAGAAAGAACCTGACTCCTTAATGACTCGGTATTAATTGTGTAGATCTTTAGGGTTTCCTTCTACGCGTCTGCATTGTTTGTGGTGGGGGCCAAGGTCAGGGCTACAGTAGCTGTCATGATGACGAGTGGTTCTCACTGAGATAGAACGTCTGCCCACTGAACAGGGGGGGATTGACAGTTAATCACAAGCACATTACACCTCTGGGATGGGCGGAACTGCAGCCTCCTGCCTTCGGCTCCAGCCTGCCTGTCATTATGATGACTCTGCGGCCTATCAGTGTCAGCCTCAGATTTATCTCCCCGGCACTAGACTGTGGCCTCGTCTTGGGCTGAGCCTGGCACCTGTCCATCCATCAGCCTCTTAAGTCTTCCTGTGACGCAGCGGACACAATCTCTCTCTATATATACGTACAGCTCCACATGGCACTGCCATTGTTGGCGGCGATCGCTCCGCGAGCACAGCTGAATAAATGCTGCGCAGAGTTTGTGGACGACTGTACGGATCCGCAGAGCTAGAGAGACGCTTTGTCACTGCCGGAGCACTGTAACCGTCTTTACATCCGGCGGGCAGAAGAGAGTTTATTGGGACGTTTAGTGTTTGGGGAGCGATCGTGTGGGTGGACAACTTTGCTGAAGGCGGTGGCGAAGGCTCTTTTTAAACAAGTAATTACTAAAAAGCAGGCTGAAGGCCATTTCAGAGGCATCTGTTGACACCCCTGTGACACGAATTCCAAGATTAGGTGTATACGTGTGCGAGCAGTCTGTTTGTTTGTGTGTCGTGCAGAGAGAGAATGAGCAGATTGTATATAGGGTTATTTTGCTTGAAAGGCTTATTATGCTGATTTATCACAGTTGACTCTAATATCCTGGGATACAGTGTGCCTGGAGCTGTACAATTAAATCACGACAATGTTGACTTTGAGTGGAGCTTTGGAAACTACAAATATCTTTCAAGTACATGCGGTGTGACAATTGCGTGGGAGGGTTTTTTTTTTTTTTTTTATAAATAATTTCCCTGAAAGAGCTTTGTACAATTCAAGCATGTCAACATTGGGCAACTGCCACTCATTTCCTTTTGTGACGAGCTCATTAGCATCGTGTCAAGACCGATGACCAAACCACGGCGTGCGCCATTATGTTGCTGTGCCCTCGGTCGCCCGAAGCCTCTTGCGTTTAACACAAGGGCATGTAGCCATGCTGACATGTTAATGGGATCAGTCATTGATAACAAGGAGCTAATGAAAATCTAATCGGAAACTGAGGCTGCGGCTGGATTGTCTTCTACTTCCCTGAATGTCACGGAAACAAAGCTGCTCTGCCTTTGAAAGAAACTTCATACTCAGGTCTAATTAGTTGCCACGATTCAGTGAGGAAAAAAAAAAGTAATATTTGTTTATTTATTTGTTCACTTATTTTTTTCTGCTTCCTACTTATTACCTTTGGGACCAGAAAGGAACTGAACTATAAGGAAAAGATGGAAAAACGCTTTTAACAGGTTGTCTTTGAGTTGCAGCGATGTTAAATATATCTTTTCTAGTTAGAAGGGGCACACAGGAAATGAATTAATGCAGCCCATAAGGCCAAGATAATGTTTTAAGCATCCCAGCAGAGAAGGTCAGACGGATCCCAACACGGAGCGCTAAACCTCATTCAACAGCGCCGACGACAGAGAAAATTCACTTTTGCATACAGTTGCACTGTCATGATGGGGGACAATGTGTTGTGACAACTCTGTCCGTGGCAGGATTGCCCGGGGGAACAGCTAACTGGGATGAAGCTCTGAAGGCTCCGACGCCGCAGTGAAATAAATGGGCAGGCTTTCCAGAGGAATATGTGAATGCCTTATAGGCATTAAATGTAGGACAGAGAGACAGAGCCATATGTGTATTGTCTGGAGTCACACCTGAGTTACATTCGAACATATGCTCAGCAGTTGATATAACGTGCGTGTAATGAGGTATTATCCATCTATCCGTTATGTCAATGTCAGTTTATCAATGTCTCCGAAGGCTCTGCTGGATTCATACCCTGGGTTTTTCAGGAAAAATACTGACTTCATTTATTTCTAGAAACTCTGAGTGATACATATAGTATTTCACCATCCCGATGGAGGAAATTCGTATCTATTGATCGTGATGGATGGTGATTTAAAGAGACCCATGAACCTATAGTGAAGCACAGCACTTATCAGTATTGTGTTCCCTGTTATAGGGGCTCTTGGCTAATTGTGCTACAGGGAGAAAGCGTGTCTTTCAGGCCCATGTGATGTATTCTCAGAGAGTGATGACTGGCTGATAAAGTGCTGCTGAGAGCTAAAGGGCAAGGTTTATGGATTTTTGCAACACCCGGGAGCCACAGCTTGAGCAGGATGACAACAAGGTCCTGGCCCCTCTCCCCACATGTTCAAGCTGTGTATTTTCTCAGCTTTCCTGGCCTGCAGTGTGTTCCAGACGGAGGCAGTAAACCACTCTGGCGTGTCACAGCCGTCTGTACGATGCACACTCCCAAAAGTGCACCGGGATGCCTCGCTTACAGAAGTGTTGCACAGATGCAAATAGGAAAGCTGATTGCTTTCATGCAGTGCACCACTGGAGCAATGGACGTGGACATCAAAATGCTGTCTTCATGGTCTATCTGTATCTCAATTACACTTCCCTTTGGATTATCATGCAGTTCATTTCTGGTGCCAGTCTCAATCCCCTAAATGCTGCGTCTTGCTGGCCTGTAGCGCCCCACGACACCTTCATTCTGCAGAACAGAGGTGTGTGGCTTTTGCTTTGATCAGACTGCTAATGGTGATGCATGGCTCACTGGTGGGCAGGCTCTTTTTTTCTTTTATGCTGATGGAATGGAGGCAAAATTGATCAGGGCTCCATGGTTACCTAGTTTATCTGTCTGTGATGGAGGTGATGGCCACATGGCTGATTACATCTCCGGGCGACCTCCAGCGCCCTGACGCCGATCTTATCCTTGTGTGCTGTGTGGAGGTGGACTCTGCGGTAAAATCCAGTAAATTCAGCAAGGACATGGTACTCAAGTGTAAAGTCTTAAAATCACAGATGTAAGAAAATATATATTTTGTCCAATTTAACCAAATATAGTGAGTATGACTCACTGGTTGCTGCACAGCATGACAGTGCTGGGTTGAGGATCTGGCTGCAGAGCGCGCCTCACAAATCCCTACTTGGAACCGGGAGCCGGTGATGCACCTCGTGTTCTTTGGAGTCCAACTCCTCAGTTTTGAGCAGATATCTAGAATGACATTTTATCAGTTCATTTAATAGATTTAAAGACGAATGTGCAATGATTTATTTTGTTTTCCCCCCTCTGGCATTTAACGCCAGACTAATCTCTTTGAATTAGTTGTTAATTTTGTCACACGTTTGAGATTTGGTCCTGCTTGTTATGCTGCTTGGACTGTATGAAACAGCACTCTGATTGTCTGTGGTCTGTCTACTGTATCAGAGCAGTCCACGCATACACAATGAAAGCTTTTGCTGATCCTCAGCCACTCCTGTGTAGATTTAGCTTGCACTTGGAAAGAAATAGTTCAGCAGTTATCCCCAAAATTCCCCATCCTTATTAGGACCTGCATACGGCTTCGCCTGCAGCATGGATGGTCAACCATGCACCCCACAGCTCAGCGCAGAGTTTGCTGGACTACAGTGGCCTATTTGACTGATTAGCGCACCTCTGAGCAGGCAATAAGTGGAGAAGGCAATAAGTGAACTCACTCGCCGCAGGATTTGGAAGGTCCGTTGCTTTCAAGTGCTCCCTGGAAGCAAAGAGTTAGAGGGTGAAATTTATGCTTTGTGAAGAATTTAAGATTGAGTATCTTTTTGTTCTGCACTAGACCAAAGTGTGTGGGTTTTGTGAGAGGTCTCATGTGATTTGCAATTAGCACCTAAGCCTATGTGAACAGCCATGACTGCGTTTTCTTCTTCCCTTTAGTCACTGATTGACCATGCTTTTTAAAAAAAATGCTTTAATGCATTCAGACAAACAGACAGAAGCGCACACAGAAATTGCACATCACCCTGCTCTCCTTCCACCCTCTCTCTTTTCATGTGTCCACTTGTCGGCTGCTCTCCTGGGCAAATCTGGCAGTTGATCCTGAACTGCCTGGAGGACAATTCAAAAGGTCAGCGCAGGCATACTCTTGAGAAAATGCACCTCCCTCTCCTTGGGAAGAAGACAACAACACTTGCTGACGTGGCCTTATCTTTCTCAAAATGCTCGAAGGCACTGGCTTCTTCGACAATAGCACCACTTGTATTTCATTTATTTTCTGCTCGAACATCAGTCCTCGGCTGGCCCCCCACTCTCTCACTCCGTTTGTACCGCTTGCACCAGGTTGTTCCCCAGAGGTGTGGGAAATGGTCGTTCTACTGGCCTTCTACTTGAGGCAATAAAGACCTGCAGAGACACCGCGGTCACAGCTCTTGCTTATACAGAGAGGATCAGACAAAGTTAAGAGCGAAAATTGTGTAGGGGTTGTTAAGTGTACACTCAAAGGTAAACCACAGGAAAAAGGTGGAGAGTGCCCCATGGCAACACAGCCTAATTCAATACTTTCTTTGCTGTCGCCTTTCTGCCTGTTTCCGCATCTCAAATTAAGGCTTTTGGGAAGCGTGAAGTCAAACACAAGGACGCAGAGTACAGATGACTCCAAGAGATGGAAAACGACGAGTTGATGAAACGAACGCTGCCCCGTTATTAACATTTAAAAATAAACAGCCAAGAATATGTCAGTTCGGATTGATCCTGCGGTGGACGAGGGACACCACAACCAGCGGGGTGGATGGTTTAAAGAACAGGAGATGTCAATATGTACTGTACACCGCTTTGAATATTCACAAGTTGTGGGAGAGAGACGCTGCTTGATGGATGAGGGCGGTGATAATGAAAAATGATATGAACGGGAGAGAGCGAGTATGACAGAGGTGGAGCGTCGAATGATAGAATGAGTGGGGGGTGAAAATGAGATTAGGTTCGGCACTTCAGGTGGTGTGTCAGCCCAGGGAATGGAAAACCTGTCAGCTCTTCATGCCCTGATGCAAAGCCGGTAGGCTGCTCTATCGATCCGGCTGCAATGGAGAAGGCTCCTCTGCAGCCAACAGCGCTGCTTTCACTTGTCTAACATTGAGCTGTGTGTGTGTGTGTGTGTGTGTGTGTGTGTGTGTGTGTGTGTGTGTGTGTTTTCGGGAGGGAGCCCGAGTGTGATTTTCTGCAGTAAATGTCAAATTTTAACTTGAAAATTGTTTTCCATTTACAGCCAGTTACTAAACAGCACTGTTTGACTGCCAGTGACTAACAGCAATAAGATGTTCTCCCCTTGTCTGTGTGTGTATTCTGGTTTCCCCCCACAGTCCAAAAACTTGGCCTCTTAGTGCAGAAGTTGAACATGTTTACATACTTGCATTTCAAAGCAAAATCTCCCACACTGTCAGCTTGTAGTTGCAGCATGTTGAAAATATTTTTAACCTCGAATCAAATTCAGGATTCCACGAAGGATAGACGCAGTGTGTGTTTTTAGAAGGCAAAGGAAGGAGGTATTTGAAGGCTGTATCTGGAGAAGCCTTCCAATTGGGACAGGCCTTGTTGTAATGCTGTGACATAATCAACCTTTAAAGGTGTAGCGAAGGTATTTTAGTTTTTTGTGTTAGTGCAGTGGGATCTGTTAACCTTTGGTTTCGCAATTTTCCACCCCTCTCCAAACCTCCTCCCTCCATACCCTCGTTTTGCTTTTTATACTCTTCCTTTGCACCTGTCACCTGTTAATATGGGATTATCTGTGATAATCTAACAGAGGAGTTCAACCAGCTCGATTAAGATGACCTCACCAAAGCTGTTTGGTTGTGTAACGTGGACATTTGAATTTAGTGAACGCTTTCCTGTTTTCCTAACGTTTTTAAATTCAGCCTCCATACAGCGATTACTTGAAAGCAGCTTTCAAACTAATAACAGTGTACAGAGGCACAGCAGCTCTCTGATTTCTCCACATGTTGAGTCAGTGGGTCTCGAGAGTGAGGGGGTGGCCTCATTTTACACTTTCCTAAACTAATGCAGACTCTCAAGGAGCGTTAATGTCACCCCAATTAACTGGTGCACGGCAGTCATCAGGTGGAGCGAAATCAGTGATGTGTTGTTCCATTAATTAGTAATTGTTTCATGTGGAAAATCTGTTGTTTTAACAATCCTTTCCCGAACAATGTTCAAGTGGAAGAATAACAAAATGTTTTGGTAATGTAGAACAATGTATTATTAGAAGAAATCAGGAAGGTGCTGAGTGTGTAATTTATTGGGGGGGAACTGACTAAATTGCTGCTGCATTTTTGAGCTGCTGTGCTGCTTTTCCTTTTGAGTACAAGGTCAGCCTCTGCCTCCAAGTTGAAACGCTGTCACAGCTTGTTGTGATAAGTCGATTAAGTCTGTGTGATGCCTAATTATTGGTCTGTCCCTTTGTGAGATCTGTTATTAGGAAGAGAACATAGCTGTCCTCTCACTGGGTGTCCACTTTATCAAAGCCTCCATCTCTGCTTTATACTCTATGCTTTTTACTCTCTCACCCCAGACTTCTCTTGAATAATTCTTAAGGTCAGCATTGAGAAAGAGATATACACACCACAAGAATCAGAGAATAACTATGCTCTATTGACTGTACAATGATAAGGAGTAAACACATTAATGTCGAGCTGCCGATAGCTGATAGCTGAGAGCATTTTCAACCCATGTTGAGGCAGTTTTATATTTATTAGCCGGTTTTCACATCATGGGAAAAGACCACAGTCACGTGTTCCTCAGACCAGTGGCTGCGTCTCCACTTTTCAGTTTTAGCTCAGTTTTAGCTCCTTATTTATTTGTGTATGTGATTATTTGTGTAGAAGGTTATTGCCGACAGCACCAAATAAAAAAACAGTTGGGGGACATCAGACCCTGAGAGATTGAGCCAGAAATCCCTCATGACCTTCTCAGACCAGAGCACAGGGCGGGAATAAAGGGACCTGGTGAAAAGATGAGCACCAAGGACGATGTGCTGAGAGCCAGCCAGGGTTTAGACCAACAACAATGATATAGCAAACAGCCCCAAGGGCACTTCTAAAACCCTCACACAGCCATTGATTCCGTTATATTCCGGCCTCTGCTCTCTCTGGTTTCTGTGTTTGCGAATACTTGGTCTAAGACCTTGGATGTCAAATGGATCTTGCAGAGAAGGGTTCAGTACAATTAGATGCAGGAAACAGGATGTCCTTTACCCTCCTGCTCTTCACTTGTTTCCCCTGTTGTATTTCCACCATCTCCCATGTTAACTACTTATTTGTTCTTCCCTGGTGTGTGTGTTTTCCCGACTCCTTGCATGTGACCTTACCTAATGAATCATTGCTGCCAATTTTCAACCCCACCCTCTGTTCATCGCCCTCCTCTCCCCTTGTCGTCTGCTGTGGCTCGGTACAGATAGTGTCACCTCCAGCCCATGACCAGGTTGTAGTCCAGCGGTGCTCCATATGAATTATGATGTGCTGGATCAGTCCTAATCTTGTTATGGACGTTCTTTTGCCCTTGTGAGAGGCACCAATGGATGGATGGAACTTTATCAGATTTCACAGCGCTTTGCTGTATAATTTGTTAAAGTTGCTGTCTTTGTTTGCTTGTGTGGTGCGTGTGTGTGGGTGTGTTTGTGTCGATCCGATAAGTTTTAATTTATTTTGCAGCCGTTACCTTTTTCTGTAAATGTACACATAAAACAGTGAAAATGTCAAAAACAGTGAAAATGTCAAAAAATCTGAAAGATAATTAAACTAGGAGAACAAAGATAGAAGGTCTTTTATAAAAACCTTGAATGCTCATGTATCTTTTTTTTTAAACACTAACTGCAATGGCCTTGTAAATAGAACCAGGTTTCTCACCCCTTAAGAGCAAAATCACTTCCCAGTGGCCATTGCAAGTATAATATACTTCTAATGGCATCTAATCTTGCTCGCAGCCTGAATAAGAAAGGCGCTATTTAGTTCTCTATAGTAGAACATCATGTAAATGTCGCAATTTTATGACGGAGCTATACAGTTTTGCGCTCATTCACCGGACAATGCACATTTCTGATATATCGGTACGGTGCCGTAATTGAATGTAATGACGAGCTCAAGTGAGACTGAGTAGACAGCTGAAATGCGTCAGAGGAACAATGAGGGTGCCGGACACCCCTTGCTGACAAACTTCTGAGGGCTAATGACAAATTATGGGTTAGATTTGAGATTTACAATCAGGGGGTTGATGATAATAAAGGCTCGTCGAGCAGTGTCTCTACAGTTAAGTCCAAGGATTTCTATGAGTGGCACGGTGACGTCAGTGCTCTGTGTGGGCGAGGCTGCGTTGGTCGCGCTGACCTCTTCTTGGTGATAACGCTCCGCTGGATGGGAACAAGTTCTTTCCTCTCCCCTGGCTTTTTCTGAGACTTACACAGAGTGACCTCACCTCAGGGTCAAGGTAAAAAGACTAGCATTAAGGTTATTATGTGTGAGTCCATTACTGAGGTACATCCATCGCAGGAAACAACCAACAGTCGCTATTGCATGGAGAATTTATGCCGATCAACATTAGCCTGCTCCAGTCACTCAAACTTTCTGTTAATGTGAGTTCAAAATAGTGGATTTGGAAAAAACACAAGCGGTTCTCCTCTTGTTATTCAGGCCGTTAGTTTGGGAAGATAAACAAAATAAAAAAATTATGACCTTGAACTGCGAATGGATCGATCTGATTCTGATATTTGTCCAACACAGTCTTGAACGTCTAGAGTAGGTCTCATAGGACCTCATTTAGTCCAATTTCTTTTTATTTGATACAGTTCACTTGTTTTTTGTATATTTAATTTCTCTCTTTGCTGCATTTAAAAGATTTCAACTTCAGTTCTTCATGTTCCAACCCTGAACCAAATAACCGATGCATGAATATTTATTTTTATTCATTTGTTAAATGTTAGGGAATAAGATTAAAGAATTCAGTGAATCCTTGTCATTGTGATTGTTGGATGTTGGTTTACCTCTTAATTACACACTGGTTTCAGATCGGTTCTTGTTTATTATTCCCAAATTCAAGTTTTGAAACTGGATTGAACTCATGATGCTAGGAATAAAGTTGAAAAAAAATGGGCTTGGTGATATGGGCTGAGCCTCACAGCCAGAGGGTTTTTGGTTCAAAGTTTTCATGTTGTCCCTGTGTACTCTGGTTTCAAAAACATGCAACAGGATCCAGTGGAAGCTCTAAATTTGCGCTTTTCATAATTTTTCAAAAGGATATTTCAACCATTGTTAACATTGAGATACAAACATTTTTTAAGTGTGTTGCTGGTTCCAGAAGCAAATCTTTGCCAAATTTATCGGAACTGAAATAAAGCATAACGAAAAGGCTGCTATCAGTAATCTCACAGTAACAGGATTATGACACTAAACTCTGTCCACAACCTTAATTTAATTTGTCACAATGTTTAATTCATGGACATTTTCATTTTCATACATCACATTCACATTCAAACAGCAGCTCATTAAATATATGACTTCACCTATCGTCCATTTGAATCTAAGGAGAGGTTAGAGGGCGACAGACTCAACGCTTCACGTGTCCCCATGTGACATTATAGTAACTTGCAAAGTCAACAGAAAGGTGTTAATAATGTCTATATATAAAATGAGAGCTGCACATCCAGGATATAAGCAGCAGCGAGGACAGTACTGCTGCAGCACTTCAGCCCTTTGCTATTATTTTATGAGTCCCTTGTGGGCCTGCAGGGTGCAAGAGCGGAGACGGATTCTGAAAGATCTAATTAAGCAAAGAGAAATGAGAGTGCCGAGATCCCAGGCCCAGGACGAGACACAAATCAGGGGCTGTTGACAGCGGCCTGCAGGGCAATTGGGCTTTGCAGTAAAGAGTGCACTGTAGCCTCCAGATAATGACCATCCATGCTTCTCCACGGCCCTCAGTTTGACTTTCTTTATAGCCGAGGGTCAGAGGTTGTGAATCTCAATCTCATTATGCACAACGTCGGCTGGCAAATTTCACCATTTGGTATTATTTGCATGTAAAGAACTAATTAGTGTTTACTCTGTAGCTGGAAGGACAGATGACTCCTTCAGGTGTCTTACCTGACACGATGGAGACCGAACAGTAACTACACAAGAGTTAGTGGTACTACCCACCATTATGCACGCTGGATGATCTGTTTGGAAGGTGTGGAAGCAAGAGCGTGAGCCCTTTATTTAGCGATGCGGTCTGTGTGGGATGTATTTCTTCTGTGTCTGGTGATCCAGCTTTCACGTGCCCTAACATCTGAGCAGAGAATAAATGTCTTGAGGACACCTGGCGCCACGGCTCAGGCTGTCTGCTCTCTCTCTAGCTCATCTCTGACTGAGAACGCAGAGACCTTGGAGCACAAAGACAACAGGCTTGATTATGTGAGTACACGGGATTGTTGTGCTAATCACGTTAGCGGGCAGAGACTCCGGGCAGGACAGATGCGAGGCAAAGGGCAATGGGGTTATGTTATCCTGATTAGAGGAGACTTTGGGAGGGTTTGTGAATCTTGTTTCCAAACCTGGCGTCACCTTGCAGACTGATACCTGCCATCAGTCCAGTCTCTCTGCCTTTTCTTCCATCTCTCAGTTCTCTCTTTATGTCTGTCCCTAGTATTCAGAAGAATGGGTGCTTTATCCTGTGCCGATTTTGTCTTTTTATTCAACATTTCTTTTCCTGCCATTAACCGCCTCCACACATAAGCTGTAAGAGGTTGAAGGAAACTTTCGTTTTTCTGCTGGTAGACTCACCACCCTGCTCCAGGTAGTTAAAAGCAGGTTTGTTCCTTTGTATCATGTTCGAATTGGTTCATGCGAGTCTGCTTCAGTCACATATCTCAGTGACTCAGACGCCAACCCGCAACAGTTTAATGAATCCAGCAGCAGCTAAAACTGCTATCAATGTCTTAACAGTATCAAGACCACAGTGCTGCAGTGATCAAAACTTCATTTTAGCTGATAGCAATGGACATTTCCTGCCAATCAAGTTGCACTAAAGTAAGAATTTTGTTCTGTCTCTTACTTTAGCAATCACTTTATACTCTTCAAACTCCTGTAAAAACTCTTCAAACGATAGAATACACAGTGCAAGCAGTGCGATAATAAAGACAAACCATTCATATCAGACTTTAAGAGCAGAGGAGAGTTAGAACAAAAACTCCAAGGCCAAGGTCCTTAATACTGAGAAAATTGGGACAATGAAATGAGTACATCAAATAAACAGGAATGAATCAATAATATCAAACATTTACAAAAGCTTTTGATAAAAAGTTTTAAAAAGAATACAAGAAGCTCACAGCTGGACAGAGCAGCACTTTTCTTTTTACAGGTTTCCTCTTCTTTGCTGTCTTTATAAAGAAAACCGTGCAGTAAACAAATTTCAAAATACCATGAATGTCTATTAATACAGCAACAAAAGAACAGTGACCCATAAGTTATATGTAATGAGTGCCTCTGGAGACAGAGCTCTCAGACTGTCTGTTTGGCTGCTTTCAATTCCCAATTATTTAAAACGATTCACCACTGCAGGCGTTTTCAGCTGTTTGTTAACTTTTTGAATCGCCCTCTTCACTGTCACTTCTCGTGCTTGCATTTTGTACCGTATGCAAGTGACAGCTGGGTTCGAGCGAACGCAGTAATTAAGGACAAAGCAGATAACGATAGACTAGACTCAAAATAGCAGATATTCACATAATGACATGATGATATTCTCATAATCTATCTTCTATTTGGCCATTCTTGAGTTGGTTTCTGAACAGATATTCGACTACTGCCTTGGATTACGGTGTTGTCCCAAACCGTGAATAACTGATGCGTGTCCTCTCCTCTCTCCAGGATCATACATGTTGGTGAACTCCTCCCAGCACGCCGTGGGCCACCGTGCTCAGCTGCTGCTGCAGACCCTGAGCGAGAACGACACGCACTGCGTCCAGTTCAGCTACTTCCTGTACAGCCGTGACGGCCACAGCCCCGGAGCCCTGCGGGCGTACGTGCGGGTCAACGGCGGCCCCCTGGGCAACCCGGTGTGGAACGCGTCCGGGTCTCACTCCAAACAGTGGCACCAGGTGGAGCTGGCCGTCAGCACCTTCTGGCCTAACGAATACCAGGTATGCTCCGCTCATCAGGCTCGTCGTGTTAACTATTTTTGTGATGTCTTTGTGGGACCTGTTGTTGCTCTAACGCTGAAGAACTGGCCTGTCAGCAGGGGCTTTGATATGGTGGTCTGGACCTGCAGACCCGTTGACCGACATCTTGTTGAGCTGAAAAAATGTCACACACAAAGGCTCTGGTGATCACCACTCATTTTAGCCCCGGGGTGAATCTGGTGTTAATTACTCGCATTTGCAATTTAATTAGAATTGATTCCCTTGTGAACGTAGCTAATGTTAGCGCTCGAGGGCCCCGGGTCGATCTCTCGTGGACGCGTCTGCTAGAGATTCCTCCTCACTGAGGGCTGTGCACTGTGCAATCAGCCGACTCTGACGGCATGCGTGGCGTTTCATCAGGCGTCTGGCTGGCACGGGCTGTGGCTGCCTGATGTGCTGTGCTCTGTAGATGGCAGAGTCAGGTGAGCATGAGGGATATCTATTAATCCATTTTCTTTCTTTCTGCAAACTCTGCGGAGCTGTCAAAAAGCAATTAAGTTGAGTAGTGTGCATTTTATCAAGAACTGTCAATCCCCCCTCCCCCGACCCCCCGACTTAATTAAATTGTGCTCAGCCCTATGAGATCTGACCTTCACTATGTAAATAATAGACCTTTTCACAAACATGGAGCTAGATCTACGATGACCAAGATTGCATGATCTGGAAAAATATGTAAACTGTAAAATGAAAAGCATCTGGAAGACGTGTGGATTCACAGACTGATGATACCTCACTATCATGAGGTACCTCACTAACTTCACACTAAAGATGAAGGAAGCAGCAGCAAACTGAGTTATCACAATGACCGGAAGTGACAATAACAGCTCACCTGACTTCCAATCTGGAGCCGTTTAACATCCATCTATTGTCTTATCACCTTAGTACCCACTGGTGTCACAGGGGTCTGCTGAAGACAGGGAATACATGCTGGACCGGTCTTCAGTACCACAGGACACACACACACACACACGCACACAACTAGGGAAAATCTCAAGTCTCCGGTTGAACATAACGTTTGAACATGTAAACTCAGAAATAGCCGAGACTGGAACGCGACCAGCAAACTTCTTGCTGCGTGGCAACACCACTGAGTACTGCAACACCGTGTGACATGTTTAATTTGCTGAATCAAATTTGTGTAATTCAATTCAACTTTATTTTAAGACGATCAGTGAACAACATGCATACACAAAGCAGAGAACAACGAGCAAAATGTTGAGGAAAAAAACGGCCGTAAACGGTCGGAAACCTTGGGCAGAACCAAGCTCAGGAGGACGCCATCTGCCTCGACTGGTTGAAAACTCAGACAATACTTGTTTTGTAGAGGGCAGCATGCTGGACCTCCTCCTATTTGTGCCAAGTCACTAGGCAGCCATTTTGAAATGGATTAACCAAACTAGATACAACATGTTGCATAAAAACAAAAAGACTTGTGTTGTGCAAATGTAATTGTGGCCGATACGTGTCAACATGAGAAGCTGCGATGGTACGTTTCTGAAACCAACCAATTATGTTACACATGTTCTCTCTCAGCAGCTACACATCAGTATTCAAGAGCACTGCGAGCTCTGCATGCCAGCCAGGCCCCTCACAAACACACCAGTGAGGACCCCTGCCAGGGCAGCTCCCGTTTTGAGACAAATAATTGATGGAATTTTCAGTGTGAATCATTACTTTATACAGTTTCCCTATTAAATGTATTAAAGAGCTGTTGCTCTTCAGTTGAATGCTTAACAATGAGCGAGCTGAAAGTGGTCGAGTGTCTCGCTAAGCAGCACTTCACTGCTGATGGATGCAGTGAGAGCAGAGTTGTGATCTCTCTGCAATAAAACAGACTCCCTAACCACTATTCTGCCCTATCACCACATCAGGACAGATAAGTCATGAATGCAATAATAACATGTTTTATCCTGCCTTCTCTTTCTCTGTCAAGTACTATTGAATTTGCCTGTGTACTTAGTGCTGCAGCTCGCCACATCCTCCCATCCTCTTCCCCAGCGGAGTTGTGCGCTTTCTTGTCTCACAGTCCTGTAAATATCCCAGTAAACAGTGATGGCTCATAGGTGAGTCAGAATTGTGCTGTGGCTTCGAATGAGCGGCTCCCGCCACAAGAAGGAGGTTTATAATGGGCTTATGAGGAGGAGTAGATGGCTCGGAAGACAGGACAAACAGTGCAGGAGAGGGAGATGGGCCCAACACTTAAATTAGTATTGACAGTGCAGCCTTTTAATAGAACAGCTTAAACTGCTAATGGCCTATAGCTTTCATCTCGTGTGCGCGTGTGTGTATGTGTGGGGGGGAGCGCAGTGTTCAAATTTATTGGATTAAATTTGGTCACCATGCCTTGGCACCATTAGAGAAAATGTGTCTAATTGCAGCGTGTGCGGAATTAAAGGCAACGCTCTCCGTCTTTTACCTCCTCTATCGCCTCGCACTTTGAGTCCGCACACAGAGAGAGAGAGAGCAAAGCACGCTGCCCCCTCAGAGTCACATATACCACCGTTTACACTGCTAATCCCTCAGCAGCCGAAAACCTCATCACTGTGGAACGAGGCAGGGTCGTGCCTTAAAACAAGTCACCGCGCTCAGTGACAAAGGCTAAACAGAAACGGCCGAATGGGGAGGTGTTGGGCCGAGTGTGTTCTTTAATGGCACCTCCGCGCAGGCTCTCCTCTGTCAGTGAACACGTGAAGAAAAAGACGAGAGCGATGGGAGCCTGGCGGAGCCACGGATGCTGCTGCACATCTCTCGTCACATTCACTAAGGCTCGTAGCTCTAAAGCACATTAACTTCAGCGTTTGTGCCTTTAAACACTTTAAGGTTGGGGTTGCAATGGATCTTTAGCATGTTAAATACAATGACTTTGGATTTGTGAAGTGTTGGGCAGGTAGATTCACCTCATCATTTAACGAGCAAAGCACTCTTTTGAAGCAGAGGAAGAGATCAGGCACTTCTTATCACTGTCTGAGTAAAATAAATCCTTGAGGAATTCACATCAAATTGGAGGCAGTTTTTCAAATCCAGAGGTTTTTTTTTTTTCTCGAGCCTTATTAGATTTCAGGTCATATTAGCGCTCCCAGTTCCTTGCCTACAGCACAAGGAGGCGAAATGTCAGTGTAGCCTTTTGCACCGCGCAGGTACAGATGTGAGATTACTCTCAAGGTTGCTTATTTCACGATTTAGGGCGTAATGAAATACTGTGTTTACAGCACACACCGATGCTGTTTATGTCTGGAAAAGGTCATTGTCGAATGTAATTAAAATCACTCAGAGCACTTTTAACATTAATATGCGGGAAAATCCAAATCAACCCGGTTGTATTTGTTCACCTGCCTGCTTGGAAGATATCATTCTGGCTTTCTTGCAGCTCAAGCACTTCTTTGGATTTTATCACTCGTGCAGGACTTTGTGTCATTCTGTTCACACTGTTTATTGTGTTACAAATCATGAGTGCAGGCGTGTCCTCTGGTCAGACTTCCTCTCTATATCAGTATCAGGGTCGGCAGGCATTACACAGTGTGTGTGTGTGTGTGTGTGTGTGTGTGTGTGTGTGTGTGTGTGTGTGTGTGTGTGTGTGTGTGTGTGTGTGTGAGAAAGAGACTGTGGTGACACACATCGCTACATCCTATCACAGTTGTGAAAATTGGGATTTGGAGTTCAATGGATTTTTGGGGTGGAGATCTGAGAGAGCAAGATCACCTTGAGATGTCTCGATTGACGGTGGCGTGTGTGTCTGGTGTACATAGCCATATTTCCCCCTGCCTCTTATTGGTAGAAGTGTTTGCAATACCCGGAGAACCTTGTTATCAAATATTAAAGATGTTATCCAGCCCTCCAAGACTGTCAAGTAGAGCCGGAGACATGTCCCCCCTCCGCCCTTTGACGTCTCTCACTTTCTTCTCTGTACTCTTTCCAAATGTCAGACTCCTTTCTCAGGCTTGCTTTTCTTAGGCCTTTCATCACTTCCTCCATATGTTAATCTTGTGCATGTTATTTATTCTCTCTCTCTCTCTACATCCTACCTGTTGCAGCCTCTGATGCTTTAAGAATAGGCTGTTTTTCCCACTATGTGTTTTTTAGCAGTCACTTTATGTCAAATGCGAAAGTTATTTCCTCTGTGTAATTATTGTTCCGTCCCTGCTCGTCATAAAATGGTCTAGTTCCTGTAAAATCTCACAAGGTGAGTAAAAGGATAAGATCTGCAGCCCTTATTCTGTGCAAACATGCATTAGTAATCCAAAGACTGCCAGCAAGCATCGGTCAGCCATAACTCAACAGGCACTCACTCGCAGGAAAAGAAAAGTGAAAGAGTGAGTCACACTTTCAGACCAACAAAAACAATCTCTGTAAAGTACACACCAGCACTCGTCTTACTCCGACTACTGAGGCCTTGCGTTAGTTTGAACTGAACTGTGGAAATAAAGATGGCCGTGGCTGTTTATCTCCAACTAATTTGAAGGACTGTCTCCTCCGTCACTGTGGTCAGGAGCGCTCAGTGGAATCAATGGGTATATGAAATGTGAAGATCGTGTTGAGTAAAACACGCTGGCTGATGTGTTTATTGGCAGTCTCTCTAAGAGCGAGATGAGAAGATCAATATCATTCTCATGTCTCATGAGCAGCAGTCAGGATGTGGTTAGTCCGACTTAGCCTAAACACTAGTGGCAAGCATTGCTTGAAACGATATCTTAACAAAAAACAGCTGGGTTCAGCAAAAGGTTGCATGTTATTGCAGCGAGGTTGCCAGGTTTGCCAGGAGCCTGCTCAAAGTCCCGCCTTGGCTGATCTTATCTGGCAACTGACGGTGCTGCACAGCGAGGCAGAGATGAGCTGCTGCTGCCAAGAAATAGTTCCAGCATTTGACCTCTCCTAAAACCACGATGTGTTGTTTTCACGTTTCCGTTTGTACGGGGATAAAATAAACCAGATACCCTCCCGTTGTGTTTGAAGTCGTTGCCAGAAGGCTGTTAGTTTGCTGCACTGCAGAGATGGGGAACAAGGGGAAAAGTTCCAGTCTGGGTCAGAAGCAGAAACATTGGCCACTGAAAAAGAACTCCACTGAAGCTCATTAACGTGTGATGTGTTTGTTTTATCCATACAAAAAACTCCTTCCCGGTAACCTCCCAGTAGGTGCATTTCCATTTACAAAACCTGAATATCACAATGAAAAAATCAAAACAGACATTTCAAGAAAACCTCTCAAATATCATGCAATGTGAACTCTTTGTCGCATTTGCACGTCACTATTCATGACGTTGGTGGTAACATGAAAAGTGACAAGACTAAACATTTTCTAAATTAAAATATTGAATAAGGAGTTCTTAAAGAGTGTTGTAATTTTATGTAATTAGAGTAGCAAATAGTAGTTCCAGGGATACTTGTTGAAATCTGAGAGGTAACACCTGTGTTTTGTGAATAACTGTAACTGAAACTAGTGGTTGAAATAAACCACTGCGGACTCAGAAACTCACGATCCTTGGAAAGGAGCCGCATTATGAGCTGAAGTAATTCAATGGCCTAGTAGCTGTAATCTGTGATTCCTTTTTAATCATTAGCTTCTTTAACCACATAGACATTGTTGCAGTTTTCTGTGTTTCTGTGTAAACAGAGGAGGCAGGTTCATCTGCCTCTCTGCGACATGCATTTAGAAATCTTAAAACAAAACTACAAATTGTTTTGTGGATCATTGGGTCATTCCTTGTCTTCTCCACCTTCTTAATAATTTTAGTCTAATTGCTCGTGTTGTTGTTTTTTTTTGAAACCATGACATTAAAATGTTTTTCATCTTCAAGAAGAATACAGTGTGTGTCTCCCAAAAGTTGAGTATCTCGAGGACAAACTTAAAAGTCAGTGAGTCTCAGGTTTGACACAATTAGCCCTTTTATCTTGACCTCCCATTCCAGACCAGCAGATGCCATCTTGTTTACTTGTTCAGTTTTTTTAGAAGAGAGGGAGGCACATCAAAGACTTGTAAATGAGAATCCTGATGTCTTGGCTTTGTCTGATATATTTCTCTCTCTGTAGACTGCTGAAAGCCCTGCAGCCTGAGCCTATGGGTATGGAAAATGGCTTTATGAAATACTGTAGAGAGCAAAGAGCGATTCAGACATCATATTCTCAAGCTCCTGCCCTTTGGCATTTTCAACCTGAGCAGATTTACTTCAACACGTGACCTCTTGTCTGAATATTTAAGCAGTTATTTATCTATGACTGTGTCTAATGGTGTCTCCTGAGTGGAGAAGAAAAGGTAAAAGCTGCTTTATGGGACCAGATAAATCTTTTCTTGATTTGTATACATTACAATTGCTCCTAAAAGCCAATATTACATGGTAATGTAATATGTTCCCTTAATGTGCATTTTATATCAGTTATAAATCACTGAGTGTCAGTCGTTTTCCTCGACGAATCCTGCATTTTTATCTTTTGGAAGTGAAGCAGTCATTCATTACAATAAAGTTCAGGCTTATGGAAAGTTTCATTGGGAAAGTGGCTCTCAATAAAAATCTGTGAAGGTTGTTTATGGAAACAAATGCTCTGAATGTCTCCTTCGTAATAACCTCCGAGCCTAATGGCTGAGAAGACTGAGGATTAACCAGTAATCAATCTCTTATTGAGTGCTTTAGCTCAGCGGAGAGTAATAACACCTTCAATTAGATGTTCGGGACATTTCCTTTTCCTCCTCCTTGTGTGCTAAACTAAACTAATCAGAGTTTGTGGCTAATTTTGATGTTAACCCAACAATATGGCAGTGTGTGCTTACACAGCTAATTCGGGACAAAATACTGAAGGTGCAGAACGGGAGACAGGGACTGCAAAAGAACTGAAAAACAAAAGGAAATGACAAATTAGGAGACAGAAATGAGAGAAGAGCATCCGGCAGGCTTTAAAGAAAACAGACAACCTGAAACGGGAGGGGGAAGTGGGAATGATGAAGACAGGAAATGTTAATATCCCTTTTAAAAAGCAGTGGCATCTCCCAGCTCAGGTTTCAGTTGTGTCTGGGACCAAACAGGAAAATTGACTCTGGCAGGAGAGGAGATTAGCCTTGGTGTTTCTCCCTGAGCCAGAGCAGCGCAGCCAGCTCTGGAGGGAGAGGGGGTCACTCTGCAACGCCGAGACCCAGCAGCCGAGCCCTTTCCTCCCATTCTCCCTTTCACCTCTCCCCCTGCTCTCCACCTTTTTCCTCTGTCAGCTTCCAGCAGGCCCTCTTTTCTCAGCGCGCACCTCGCTCCCTGCGTCTCATTCTGTCAGGAGTTTTCTGAGCTGACCCCAATCTCCTCACATCCCATCACGACGTGTCGGCCAAGGTGCCTTCGGGGGTCGTGCATGGCCGGGGTTGTTGTCACACCAATTGTTGGTGTAATCACACGTCTTCCTTCCCATGTCTGTGGACTATCTCTGCCCTGCTGACTGTGGAGGGCTGGAATCTGGGCCAGAGGTCTTGGAGATGTTGTTGTGACTCTGTGATTGCGAGTGCAAGCACAAGTGGATTGTGAGATTTAAGGTATTTTGGGGCCTTTCGGGCCTGGAAAGTGAACTTTCAGTGTGAAATTAGTCCTGAGCAACGTGTTTCATATCTAATGTCACTGAAAAATGGTCAGAATTGGATATTAAGTATTGATTATTTGATATGGTTAAAGTTCTTATGTGGCTGCTTTGGGAGGTTTGACGTATTTGATTAAAGTAAAAGGGGGATTTTGAAGAGAAAAGTCCTCAGTGGGAGGTTACTTAAAGTAATGCATGTCAGTAACTTCAGAGAAAATCAGAAATTGGAATCTTGCAGCAAGAAGTTCACTTGATACCCTTGTGTCAGGGTGTAGTGGCACAACTCAGAAAATCACTGGTTAGAAGGAGTTATAACTTATTTTAATGCCCTGATGCTTTTGAGGAGTTTGGCTTATTTTGTGGAAAAGCTTCTCGATATTCCTTCAAGTGAGACACTGAATAAAGTTTTCTGACAAAATCCTCCAGGCAAACTTTCCAGCCTTTGCTCGAAACTCAGAAAAAAAGAAAAGAAAACTCTTTAGATGTGTGTAAAATCTTGTAAAAAGTATCTTGAGGAAACTTTACTCAAGATCCACTTACTGTATCTCTCAGGGCTTTCAGCCACATTGTCATCCCATGAAAGGCAGTATCCAAATACTTTCCCACTGAGCCAGACCATGAGAGGCGATTGGAACCATTAGATAAGATAACTCATGGATCTCAAGAGTTTTTATTTTTGTTTTTGCCAAACTTCTGCCTCTAATGCCAAAAATCAACTTTTTCATTTGAGGTGAAAGTCATGTTTTTGTTTCGGCATCGAAGCTTAAATATCTTATTGGCAGAAGGAAAACCCTCTTGAATCCCATCGCACATTGGAGAAAATTAACGATGTGAAAGTTCAACGACTTGTCTCGTATGAGTAACGTGATAGAGGAGGATTTTGTGGGAAATCCATTTAAGATTCCTCAAAGTGGAGATGTTGTTTGGCTCCGGCGGCAGAGCAGGAGTCGTAAGTACAGAGGCTACAGTCCTCGCTTCTCTGCATGTCATTCCCTTTCCCTCTCTGCCCATTTCCTGTCACTCTCCAGGTGTTCAATCAATAAAGGCTTTGAAAAGCCTCAGAAAATACTTAAAAAAAAGAAGAAAAATTACATCAGCATCTTAACATCTTAACATTTATTAACTTATTTTCAGGATATCACTGTCTCCTCCTCAGGGGACTTGAAACACAATATGTTGGGAGAAAACTCCTGAGAGGAGCAGCAATATTTGGTTTGTCCAGCGATAATTCAGTTGTGTGAAGTGAGTTTGAGAAGAATCATCTCCAGTCTTGCATAACCTGCCTCACCGATGCCTGTGTGTAAACCCAGACATCAGACACACATGTTCAAAGTGGCGTCGAGGGTCTATGGCAGTTTGAGAGCGTTTATGTGTGTGTTTGTGTGTGGGGAGCAGCTTCAGTTAAAATCAAGACCCAGTAAAGGGAACTATGTTGTAATCATTTGGTCAGAGGATTATGAGAAACAATAACTCAAAGCTGGTCTTCGATCAAACGTGTGGATGGAAGACTGTCCTTGGAGCTGCAAAAACAAACATCACCCCTGCGTCTCATAACTCTCTCGCTCTTACCGAGGACGGTGATTTGATATTGATTAGGTTTCATGAGAGCCCACTGCTCATCCAGCTTATTGTTCCGTAGGACGGTATGGAGCCTTGTCCTCCCCTGAGTCTCATGGCCCCTGTGCAAGCTGTATTATCTGCTGTTATGGCTTCACAGCAGCCCGCGCCCTGAATGTGGAATGGGGCTGGTGATGCAGGCGCCACTCCGATAAAGCTATTATTCCTCTTGGCCCTGCGGTCTGAGGAAGAACTTATCCATCTCTCTATTTTTATGCTCCTGTCTCTTATTTCTCTCATTGTCTCGCTTTTTGTTTTGGGTCAGCAGATGTGCAATGATGTGGCGATGGGGCTGTTTGTAATTAATGCCTCTGTCACCAAAAGGGGACACGGGCTGTGGAGTTCACACAGAGCCTCCATGTTGTTCAGAAAATTGCCGCAGCACTTCAGCTTTAAGAGCGCCGGGTTACTCACAAGTGTACGCTTTGGCTGCTCCGGCTTTGAATTAAATCTGTTAATCATTTATTCACCTTCGCTCCACTTCTGCAGGTTCTGATCGAGGCAACTGTTTCCAAGGAGCGGCGGGGCTACATTGCCATAGATGACATCATGGTGCTAAACTATCCCTGCTGTAAGTGCCACTTCTGACAATGAATTGCAATTATAGAATGTGCTGGAGGAGAAAAAGGTTTAGTGGAATTCTGGGGAAGGGAGGTGGGGGTGCATTTCCAAGCAGCATGAAACATAAATAGGAGAGGAGAATAATGGCTGATCGACCTTTTATATTAGTAACTGCAGGCTATCCTGAGGCTTCCTTCAGCAGCGGCAGCGCTATTAAAACACTAAAACACTGACACCCAAATGCCAATGCTCCCTTCCTCCTGAAAACACACCTGCTGCTCCGCCTTCGGCCTTGTTTGACAGGCAAATGTATTAGTTAATCAGTGAGATCTTGACTTCTCCCTCCCTCTCAAGACTTTCTCTGTCCCTCTGGCCTGGCTGGATGCACAGTGTTGCTTTTAGTCTTCACTCACTTTGTGCAGAAAGATTCTTCCTGCAGAGCGCCACCATTTCAGAGCTTTATAAAAATGCTTTCTGTCAGGATAGGGTGCTGGACCACTCCCCGCAGTGGAGGGCTTTTTGTGTCAGTGGTGGAAAAGTAAAGGTGGTAGTTCAGTGTGCTGTCAGACCCTGAGGACCCTGTGTAAAACATATTTACAAAGTCCCCCCTCCAGCTTCATTTCTGGACAAAAAGCTCTCAGTGTCACTTGCAGAGTCCATATGCAGCCCACTGCTGAACATGAGTACCCAGATCATGTTTAACACTCGTGGACCCGCACTGCTTTAAGTGACTTATATAACTGACACCAGCATGAAGGACAGGGTTCAAAGTTACAGCATGTTAATAACTAAAATATCACAACGGTTCGGAGACGCACTTTTCAGGTTCCCCATGTGAGAAAGGACACTGTCGATGATTTTATCAACTCGATCACTGGCTGTGAGATTGGATGTACCCCTACAGTATGCATACCACCCAGTCAGTCACCCTGTTTCTCCCTGAGACAGCAGATGGCATCTTCTGAATGTTCCCACTGTGGCCATTAAATAATTAAGACTCTCATCAAGACCTGAGCGCGCCTTATGAGGTGGCTCATAGCCAGCCAACATTTCTTGGCAGCGAACAGCGTGGAGCGAAATACTGAGTAAGAAAAACAGGCGAGGTGCCACAGTTAAAAATCTGATTAAATAGAGGCTCAAGAATTTCGTGAATTCTGAATAAAGCATGGTTGACATTTCCGTTTTATCCTCCTGAGCCTTAGTCTTTGACTCTGAAACCAGTGTTACCCTCCAATGAAATATTTATCACGCTTAGGAGTCCTGAGGACAAGATCTGACACATTTAGCTGTGCGACACCGCAGATCTTGCCAACCGTAGGATTGAAAAAAAAGAATGGAATCATTGTTTACAATAATTTTCGTGTTTGTTGATGTTTGCCTCTTGGGAATGAATTGTGAATTAACCTTAGGAGGAGGAGTCACCCCGGGGAAGCTGCCTGTGCTGTACAGATGTGAGCGCCGCTCCACCGTCACTTATTGTACGCTAACAAGACCAACAATTTGTCATCCGCCCCTCCTCTGCTAGAAAGCAACACATAGGCGTGCAAAACCAAACAGGAGATGTGTGAGACCCAAACATTTGCTTCTCCCTGATCTTTCACCATCCTGTCAATCACTCAGAGTGACAAGTTGACTTGTCCTACCCTATTTCTCAGAGACGGCAGGCAGCGCTGCCGGCGTTTACCCAGTGATTTGGCTCTGTGGGGGTCCAGTCCTTACCGCTCTATTGTTAATCACAGAGCCGGGTGAGAGGGCTACTCCCACACACTGACTCATTGGCAGCTTTGCACAGCATGCTGGGACGTTATTAGTCAAAATGTGGAGGACTGATGCTTGTTCTGTGGCTTTTCCTCTGCAGATTCACTCCCACATTATGCTCCTCCATAGGTTGCTTATAATTTGTTGGCTGTTATATGTTGCGGATGCCAAGTGACCTCCTCAGCTTATAGAGTTAAACGCTTAGGCACTTTTTGTCCTATTTTCACTGTTATTTCAGCAATTAGTTTTAATGTCACGATGGACTTAAAATCCAGTGAGGGTATAGCAAAAATGCAACAACTTTATATCCTCTGCTGCCAACACAAATCTGCACATACAAGATAGCAATGCCAGTGCCATCAAAATAACCCCAATCAAAGCAGAAACAAATTAAATTGAGCACAAACTGGGTACAGAAACCAAGGACTCTTTTTACTGAGGAAATCTGAAAATCTGTGACTCCTTTATCTTTGGGTAAATGTTACTGATAATAAATAAATTATGAACAAATGCACGACAAAACTCTCAAACAAAAAGGCAGTGACCTCGTTTTATTTCCTCTTTATATATAAAAAACAAGCCTTGATAAAAAAAAAGAAGCAAAAACAAGCCTTGACTGACATTCTGAATGACTGAAAGGTAATGGAGTCTTTTGATCTCACTGTTTTTCTGTCTGTGTCTGCCTCTTTAGATAAGGCACCGCATTTCTCCAGGTTGGGAGACGAGGAGGTCAATGCTGGACAAAATGCTACTTTCCAGTGTGTTGCTGCTGGACGGGCGTCAGAGGCTGAGAACTTCCTGCTGGAGGTCAGTGGTGTAATGATTGGAGTTTAAAAGCCAACAGGACCTGTGTGTCTGACTAGGATGTGTGTGAGTTTGCTGTATTTCTGTCTCCAAAACAGCCCCATAGCTTAAAAAGAAAATGGGTTCCGGTACATTTCACACTTGACTGACTGAATCCTCTGTATTATACAGATGTGTCAGCTCATGGAGCGATTATGAGACAATAGGCCATGGGGCACAGATAAGATATGTAAAGAGAATCCAAACCCCACAGACTCAAACAGACACAAACATCACTTTTTCTAGAACTGTTTTTCACAGTTTCAGTTGCATCTCTTTGTACTTGTTTGATTGCAGACACTTGATAATTCAGCAACTGTAACTTAACTAAGAATTTGTTCACATTGCAGGTCTTAATGCTCAATTCTGATTCATTTGCTGAGATCAGACTGACATCAGACTGCAGTGTGCCCAGTCTATGCTACACAAGTAAATAGAGATGCTACACATGTCAACATGTGCATCAGTTTTGAAGTTGTTGTGCAATCTGAGCCAACAAAATGATCATTGGGTGATAAAAAGAGTTTAGATAGAAGAGTTCGATAAAAGCTTGCCTCGTCTGTTGTTTACATTTGATCTTTCTTACACAACATGACCATTCAGACTAAGGTCGCTTTGCATCAGATATGCATGTTAATGAGGACCACATATAAACTGGCCTGGCTTTGGGTCATATATGGGCAAAAAATCTGGGCCTCTTTTGCCTACAGTGTGAATGTAACCGATCTGTCCATTACTATTACATATTGCGAAAAGATGCTCTTAACCTAAATAACCACTTTCTTCTTTTTTCCTCTTCCTTTTCTGTCTGTTTATGCTTAAAAATAAAGATCATAGACAGTGTTAATGCTGCTAAGGCCTTGGCGACTCCTCACTTCAGTACCTTTGAAAAGTTACGTTGCTTATAGGATCAGAGCATCCTCCACTTTCTTCTTCACTTTCTTTTTTAATTCAGATAGAGCGCTGCGCTTCAGATATTTGTACTTTCATCTGGAGTGACTTGCTCTGTGCAGGTCAGGTGGGCCACACAGTCCTCACTTCTGATGGAAACAACTCTGTTGTTGTATCCCCCTCATCTGTATGTAGCCATGATTAAAGTAGCAGTCATCATTGCGCTGCAGGGCTTAATTTTTTTTTTCATCTTACACACCAATTACCAACGCAGCCACACACTCAATGCTTTTGTCAACATCTTAACTCCCACTACAACCAGTGTTAATCATGGCTGACCTCAGGCAAACCTGGAGTATTGTTCGACACTGAGAAATGTGTGATTTATGTACTAAAAGCGTCCTCGTTCCCACCTCTCATAGCGCTTTATCAAACCCCCACTTTGGTAACAACACAAGGATGGAGACGAATGCTTTGGCTAATTAGCTGGCGTAAAGCATACAGGCGCCTGCCGTAATGAGACTACAGGCCACAGGCACGCTCCGTCACTGCCTCTCCTCTGTCATTTCCTGTCCCTGTAGCCATCCTTCTGTCTGTCTCCCACGTCTGCCAGAGCCGCTCGCTCCGTTTGAACTCCTACCACTTATTTTCTGTAGTCACGCGTTGGTCGTGTCTGCCCTACCAGCTGTGGCACAGCCTCGGCTGCACACGCCTGCCAGATTAACAGATCGTTTTTGTCATTTCCTCGCCAATTAGCCACCGCCAGATTGTTTACCTAACATGATGTGATCTTGTGCTTGTTTGATGTATCCTGATTTCTCCTTCCCCCTTCCTGTAATCCATAGGGAAGTGGAAGAAATAGATAAAAGTGAAAATACAGGAAGGATTGTGAAGTGTGAGATTTAGATTTTTTTTTCCCTTCTGTTCCTTCTTTCTTCTTCTTGCGGTCACAAGATTAGCTGCCTGCTTAACCCCAATCAGTGGACGTGTGTTTACGTTGTTTGTTTGCAGAGGCTTGGCCCGGGGTCTATGTGGTCTGTGGGTTTTTTGAAGGCCTTAATCAGAGGTATAACAAAAGCTGTGATGGCCTAGAAAAGCCCAAAGGTTTCCTTGTTAATCCCAACTTGATCTTGTGCTTCCGATTTAGTTAAAACTGGCAAATCGAAAAGGATGAGTATCAAGATTCATGTCCACCATTTCACACGAGAAGCATGGTCTGAAAATGCGAGAAAAAATGTCAGATTCAATGTGTTGTGTAAAGGCTGCGTGGACCTGACGGATGCTAGTGCTTTTAATGGTGTGGAACAACTCGAGAAATGCCTCTCATGGTGCGCCAATCTCTTTTTCCCTCCTTTTTTTATATCACAATTTATTTTTGTACCTTAGCTCACCTCTTACTGTATGTTCTATACTCTATACTATACTCCCTACTAAAGCAAGCTATTTCTACCACTTTGTTTTTGCACCAAAGCACTTAGTGTATGTGCTGTTGTGTATGTCCTGTTGTTCACCCTTCACCTATTTACTTAAATGATTAAAACTTAATGCATTAAAGACCATCTGCCTTGCAGAGCAGTTTAATGATTTGGCTCTATAACACTGCACACCGAGGACAGTTGAGATTGTAGATGGGCTCCATTAACGGACAGCAATCATGACGCGTATTATCCCCATAATCGCCATTATTTTAACAAGATTTCATTTGTTATTATTAAAGCGCCTGTGATTGTCATATTGTGTGATTAAATCAGAGAAATGGTCCTGCCATTTTAATTAAATTGTACACAAGTGAACAAATCTCCTTTTTAATCACATAGCTTTAATTAGGCTCAACCCATAAAGCCATGATTTGGTTCTTAGCTTTTTTTTTCTTTTCCATTTTTCCATGATAGCTGCTTGCCCTTGGTGCACAACAGTATACAATAGCCAATGAGTTTTTATGTGTGTCGTGGGAAACATTGAATGTTTGCACCTGCATACTTTCAATAAAGGTTTCATCAATACATAAAAACAAGCAATCAAATTGACCATTTGACACTAAGGTAATTAACAAAAAAAAGTAAGCAGACACTGCTTTAATGGGAATGATCAGAATACATTTGCATCCTTTAATACGTAATTAGTAAAAACAGTTTTAAGTAAGTAAGTGTGTACCACATGCACCACATCATTGAAAGTGAACATCAGTTTGACCCAGTGTCACTCAGCTCATGTTTAATGTCTTCTGTGGATGTGAAGTCATCCACAAACCGGCAGCATACGCTTCTGTAGAGCTACAACAACTCAACATCAATCAACTATTTATCAATTAATAAAATATTTTTTATTAATTGTTATAAGAAATTAATAAGAAAAGAAGTCAAAATTCTCTCAGCTTCTCAAGTGTGAATATTTTTTGTTTTTTTTGGTTTCCTTAATCAGCAGCAGACAAAGGTGAGGAGATGAGGAAAATGGCACTGAAAAGCCTTGTCTTGGCCTTTGTGAAAATGGCATTAACCATATTAACTGTTTTTGGGTTGCTTTATAAACCCACAACTCACTGATCTTTTTTAAAAAAGTAATCAACAGATTAATTGACTACAAAAACAGTCATTTGTTGAAGTTTTTTGAGTCAAAAACAAACTTTTGTTGCTTTAACTGGGGCCATTATTTTAACTGTCACTGGTTGTGTGTGTGTGTACATGAAGCACTGTATGAGATGAGAAATACTTCTTTGTGTGTGTGTGTGTGTGTGTGTGTGTGTGTGTGTGTGTGTGTGTGTGTGTGTGTGTGTGAGAGAGAGAGAAGGAGAGAGTCATGATGACCTGTCCTGTTTTCTCTGACCCTGTTCTTTCCTGTTTTCCAGAGACACAATGGAGACATTTTGACCGCAGCTTCTGTCAAGCACCTGAGTTTCCGGCGCTTTGTGGTATCCTTCCAGCTAGACAGCGTCCAACGAACGGACCAAGACCTTTACCGCTGTGTCACTCAATCCCCCAGGGGCTCCGGGGTCTCAAACTTTGCTGAACTGGTTGTCAAAGGTAAATGCTTTGTTCTCTTTGTCTGTTGTTGTTCACTTTTTGATCCTCTTTTTTCTTGTGACTTCCCAACCAATAGTTTGCTTTCTGTTTTTATAATGGCAAGATTTTCTGCTCATCTTGGCCACAGTGGATGTCTGCCTGTGATTCAAACGGGGATTGAAAATGAAATTGATCGTAACAAGTAGTGAAAGCCGCTAGTGTGAACACATTTCAAATTACCCACAGGACATCATTTGTGCGTGGCAGTGGAAATCATAGACACCTATTTCAAATTGATTTCCATACAACTCCCTCATCACAAATTGTATGGTGCTCGACACACATGAAGGCTCTTAGGATGGCAAATACAATCCCCCTGACATGTGTTGTTTTCTGAGCTGGAGTCAGGCTGCCACATCCGGCTCTTCAGCTCTCTGTCAAAAAGCTGTTCACTTGACTTGGACTCCTGCAGCCCCTGTCATATCATGTACCACAGATGGTGACCTCACTCCCATTACTCACTCCAACCCCACCGCCTGACACCACTTTGACAGCATAGTAATGACATGGCTGTGGGATGGTTTGATGGCAGAACAAACTCCAGCCCTCAGCAAAAGGAAGATGAGAGGACGGGAAAAAAAGGATGTGAAAGATGCCAAAGCTCCTTGTCCTCTACTGTAGGCTCCCACTGTTATTACTCTCTTTTCTTTTTTAAAACTGAGTGACCCCGAAGTATTATATAAAGGAAAAATGTGTCTTAGCAAAGCTAGTGGCGTGGCTCTATGGATGGCAGTATCAGTCAGTCCATCACTTTGGTCCACACTGAAATAACTCTGCAAGAGTCGCATGGGCTGCCATGAATGATATGAAAACATTCGTTGTTGCCAGATGATGTATCCTAATGTCTTTGGTCCTCCTGACTTTCCTCTAGCATTTGACATTTGTGGTTGTTTGTTGCATGTCTTCACAACTTTTTGATGGATTGTCATGACATTTGGCACTTTGACATTCACGCCTAGCTCTGCAAGAAAGTGAATTTTTGACCGTGAACTTTCCGTTTGTGCTATTGTCCAGTCAAAAGTTTGTACGATACAGCCTTGCTAAACTCTTCTGTTCCGGGTTGATCGAGAAAAATTAACATGTAATGTCAGGATCAGACTGCACTGTTTGTCTTTTGCGATTTTCACCACATCAAATTAGAGTGGCATAAATTCTATTAAAAAAGGTAAGCATAAAAACACTATATATGCCCCACAGTCAATACTAACTGCGGGTAAATGGGGGCGGGGTTAGGAAAGTGTCAGTCATGGTTACTGCAGCACCATTTGATATATTAGTGGTAATTTGTTCTAAAAACAAAAAGAATATGAAAAAACAATCATGGACCTTTTCCTGGGGCTCACAAAAAGGACGTAATGGACGGGCTGTACCTCGAAATTAAGTGCAGTGGATGGAGTGGTAAATATCTTTTTGGATATCAGAGGATTGCTCAGTTACTTGAGAAAATGGTTTCAGTTCATTTATTGACCACCACGTCAGGAAGGACATCTGGTGACGTGACATCAGTTGCTGCACATCTCTCTCTCTCATTCGTCCTGTTGGTTAAGTTAAAATCTTATCATTGGAGAACTAGACCCTTGTTCAAGATGTTCTGTGGGTGTTCATCAGTCATGTTACACTGCATGTCGATTTGTCGGTCTCGACATTGATAAAAATAATCAAAATCAGCCTGAAATCGTGTAGTCTGATCCTGGTACAACACTGTACCTGCTCTGCATCAGCAAGTTACCAATGTCATTATGAGCATAATTGGCTACGATTTGCTTTTTGTTACAACCTCACAGAGCTGCGATCTTGCCTGTAGACTCTTGTATTTTTGTTAAAGCATGAAATAAATCCCTTTGATTGATATGGGAGCGTGGATTCGGTTTAGTATTGCGATTCAGGCCGATTGCTACAGCGCAAAATGGAGTCTGTTTTGCCAAAATGTTACTAAACCCTCACACCAGTAGCTGCCAGTAAATTAGGAGTCAGTGAATGCGCTCATGGAAGGCCATGAAATCCCATTTAGTGTGCTCACACTCTCAGCAAATAAATACTGTGTCTATGTGGTTGTTGCTACTTTTCCCATAATCGGGACAAAGGCGTTATTTTTGGTACGGCTCAATCTGCACCACCAGTGGACGCGATGGCCGGCTGCAAGTCATGTACATCTCAACTGACTGTGAGGGTATAATTTATTTCACAGGAGCCGGGTTCTTAACGAGACTTTCTTAATTCCCTCCCTCCAACCCGCTTCCAGCCCCCGCCCCCCTCCACTGCTACCCTAAGAAGAGCCTAATCATCCCCTTAATGAGTTGGATCCACTCATTTCAAGACTGTAGATTGCACGCAGGAATCATGATGAGGTTGCTCCTATTGCCCCATGGAGGACAGCAATGTGTCCACTTAATGAATAAAACATTTTTATCTTCGCCCTTAAGGTACTGTATGTCTTTGCCTTGCTGCAGCCGCCGCTCCGTTATATTTTGATCCTGAGCACATTCGGAGATGTGTTTTCAGGGATTTGCAGCCCGTTAAAGCATAAATCTCAATACCCAAAAATCCTTAATTAAACAGAAAGTAGCACCGAGAGGAGTGTTTAGTTTGAGAATAGCTCCACACACACAGGGTAACAATGAAATAGTCGGCTATGATGAGAAAAAATAAACACGGACGTGTGCGCTGGGAGAGAAATGAGGGAGATGTTTGAAGCGCAGCCCCACCGGCTGCTTGCCTGTGGCTGAAATTTGGCCTTTCACTGTGGATGTAGGCCTCGACAGCCCGAAGATGAGCTGCTGCAGGCAAAGTGAAGGCAAAGGGAAGCAGTTCTGAGCAGAGGTGAACTGCTGGTAATGTTGAGAGCCCACAGAGAGGAGGACCATAAAAGACAGAGGCGCCTCTGTGGGAATGAAGGATTAGTCACAGCCACAGATCTACCTCTGATCTTTTCTCATGCTTTGTCCTCGTTTCTTTTGCATTCCCATCCCTCTCTCACACCGCTGCCCGTGTAATTGTTCAGTGGCTCGTATGTGCCAGTAAGTGACATTTGACCGTTGGGCTCTGGCATTAATCCTCGGTTTGTCGGTCTTTACCGACAGTGATGCTGAGTCTCCTCTTTCAGGGCGGCGACCAGCTGCGAGGACGCCGCACTCGGCCAGAGAGAAAGATGCAGCGCACTTAATCCCTCAGTCACAAAGTTCATACACATCCCGTGCACTGTATGCACAGCTGTTTTTTCAGTCACTACTTTGCTCAAATTTATGCAAGACTCTGAATGCCTTGTTAATAGCTGTGACTAATCTGCTATTTGACCTGTTCACATCCTGCCGTCTCCTGGGACTCATTTAAGACTCAGTGGGCTTAGACATAATGAGAAATCTGCTTGGATTCAACTGATTAATAAAGTGAAAACCTCAACCCTACCTCCCCAGACTCCTTAAGAGCCTGGCAGTAAATGCTTTGACCCAGGGCTGACATGAGTCTGAACAGAAAAACAAAAACAATGCTTTTCATTTCCTCTCACAGTACCGCCATCCCCCATCGCGCCGCCTCAGCTGCTGCGCGCCGGCTCCACTTACCTGATCATTCAGCTCAACACCAACTCTATCCTGGGAGATGGCCCCATTATCAGGAAGGAGATTGAGTACCGTGCCAGCCAATCTCCGTGGTCAGAAGTGCATGGAGTCAACATGGTCACCTATAAGCTGTGGCACCTGGATCCAGACACGGAGTACCACATCAGTGTGCTGCTGACTCGACCCGGGGAGGGGGGGACTGGTCCGCCTGGACCGCCTCTTGTGAGCAGGACCAAGTGTGCAGGTAAGCAGTGGTTCCCTGTTTTAGTGGTTCCCAACTTTTTAGGCTTGCACTCATTAGAGGAGGTGAGATACTCTTTATTGCCCCCCCAAAGGGGAGATTTGTCTTGGGCACAATTTCCTGCGATTCACTGCAATAAAAGAAGAGTAAATAGTCACAAAGACATAAATGGTCAATAAAAGTTAAATCTAAGAATAAAATCCAGGTTTAAATCAGGTAAGAAGAAGGTGATTAAATAAATATATTTGTTGGACTAATAGAGAGTGGTGCTTTAATGTTTAAGATCTTTACAGGCCCTAAAGAGTTAGATGTAGAGGAACTGACGTCTTTACTGTGTGTAACAGAAATGCGTCCCCACTCTATGTTCCCTCTTTAATCTGGCGACTCCTCAGATTAATCCTGTGAGCCACAGGTTGGGTACCATTGACCTAATGTGTCAAGAGTATTGAACTTTATCTCATACAGCTTCATTTGATTGCTGGCTGTGTTTAGACAATAGAGCTTGGAGCATAGATTAAAGCAAGTACAAACATAACCATTATCATCAGCTATACACACAAAACACGAGCAAATTTCAAGTGCTACTGCGAGGGCAAACTGCAATTCACTGGCCTGTAGCTGGTGCTGCACTGAAAAAACACCACCCACACCTCGCTTTTACCCATATGTTATGTGTTTAGGCTGCATAATGGAGTGTTGTTTACTTAATTGTTAGACCATTTCTGTGGCTGAAATATCGAGCTATTTCAGAAACTCATAATGTAGTAGTATGATGTCTGTTCACTGTATTTCCTATTTGTCTCTCTCATGTTTTTTAATTGGTCAGAGACAGGCGTCTGAAAGGGTCATTTTTGCAGTGTGTGGCTCCAAGGGGATTTATTCTGTGCTCTGTTAAAATGATTCAATTCCCGAGAGTCCCGAAGAAAGGAAACACAGTCGGCTGTTTGAAAGAAACCAGCAGGTCCTAAATACAAAGTGTACCAGCTGATTATCTAAATTACATGAGATCATACTCCTAATTTAGATTTCAACAGAATTTGACATACTGTATCTGCCTGATGCCCCAAACCCACGCATTTCACATGTCTTGACATTGAGGGCCTGCATCTGTCAATAATCTCTTACAGTTCAAGAGGAAGAGCTGATCGCTAAATCAGTTGTTGCATCTACTGGATTTGCAAATTGCAAATTCGGCATCACCCTTTCCTCTGAACTCTGGGGCTGCAGAGACCGAGACTTTTCTGCTGCCTGCACAGTGATACCGGCCTGACGGTTATTTGAAAGATAACAGCTGCCTGACTGCAGCAGCTGGTCTTAAAGCAGGCTCCCTTAGTATCTGCTGAAGAGGAGAGAAATTTCATTTGGCAAGCAAATAAACAGAACAAAAAAAATTGTTGGTGGGAACATATGGCGACGCTATCATAAACAGATTCATGCTTTAAATAGTTTTTTAAAAATGTCAAAAAGAACTATACACCGCTATGGACAACACGTCTTCACAATGACACATTCATGTTCCGGTTCATCAATCAGTAGGTTTGTCAATAAACAGTGAAAGATTGTTCTTAATACCAGGAACATATTGCTTTTTTATTCATACGACTAAACAAAAGATAATCAAATTTACGAAAAATCTTCACATCTGCTGGTCTGCAATCAGTCAATTTTGGGAGGTTTTGCCTTCAAGCTGAAAAAAATCAGTGAAAATCAGTCATCAAACCATTCGGTTTTATTGTCTCTCAACTTCGCTCAACTCCTTTAATCGCAGAGTAATTGTTTCAGCCTTTTAAATTCCCTTTCTCTCTCTTACTTCCTTGTGTATCAGAAAAAGCAGATTTAAATATGAATTATTTTCCATTCCTGTCTGCCATTCAGGTGGAAGGTTTCAAGCTTTCCTTTTTTATTTTTTAATCCAGCATCTCGTGCGCCCCAGCTCACATCTGCGCTCCCCTGTCATCCATCACTGAGCCGACACAGAACACCCGGGGAGACGAACAGGCCCCGGAGGGCCACACCCATGCTTACCTTTAGATGTTTGTACGCGCACAAAGCACAACGAGCACTGTGCAGATGTAGATGCACCCGCAGAGATGCAGGCATCCATTACTGCCGCTTGCATGTGTGTGCAGCGCTCGCAGGCTCGTGATATGGAGGGCTCTGCGTTACCCGAAGGCAGTCTGCGGATTTGTGTCTTCCATGGTCATCACTCTTTTCTATGCCCAACGGTCTCTTCCTGCCACACACCATCCCTCACACATCTCCCCACCCTGCTCCAGTAGAGCCTCGCCGGCCCGCTCTCCAATGACATATTAAAGCTACTCTCCTCTCCCAACAGCCAAAGACACCCCTCATTCATCAGGCGCCGTGAGTGAGCACACAGCCCCTCGCTCCCCAAAGCCCTCACACCCCACCCCAACTCGAACTGAACCACACCGAAAATTCACAATAAAAAAAAAACGTAGGGGGGAAAAAAAAAGAAACGGATAGCAAGAGAGGGAAGAGGCTACAGCGTGGTACGCTGTAGGAGTATGTGTGTGGGAGAGAGGGTAGTTTTTCACGGTGAGAGAGTGAAACAGTAAAAATGAGAAGGGCGAATGTGAAAGAGGTGAAGCGAGAGGGGATTCGCAGTGTGCAGAAATTGCTTTCACAGTTGCTGGTATCGGTGTTGGCGAAAGTCACTAAACTCAGCCTTTAATGATGTATTTACATTTCAACCACTGTGACATTAGCCTGCTCAACCATGTGTGGGATAAGTAATGGTGTCGTGTTTGCTGAGCTGTTAAACAGTGCATTTAGATGCAGTACTAGTTCAATGAAAGGGAGTACAGATGATATTAATCTTGTTACTCTGTCGTGTTTCGTCCTCAGGTGGCTGCGAAGTGCCTGATGGTTGAGTTAGTTGTTCTGTCGCGCATATCTACGTCTCATTTAGTCTCGCGCAGAGTCAATCATCGTTTCTTATATTGGCAGCGCTGATGTGCTTACACACTTTTACACTATGCTGCAACCAACAAAAGCTTTGTGCACCTGGTGTTTTTCACCTCCTTGACCCTTGAACCTAATCACCACCTGGATCCCAGAGCTCCGCTGACCCAACCTCTAAACCATCTGGTCTGCAGCACCCACGCTGACCCCACATTTCTCCACCGAGTCCTGATCACCCCGCCCCCCTCTGCTGTTGGCCTGATTAGGTTCAAGCACGGGGAAATGGATGGTGGGGGTCGTTGCGGTGATTTCACGGCGGTGGTAACTGCCCGGTGAGCAGAAGGCAGATTTGGACCTTGGTTGCATTTAGGAGCAAAGTGAATTTCCCCTCCAGAAGCTGTGACTTGCCTCTGTGACTAATCTCCCTCTTCCGTGGTCACGCTGAATATTTCCCTCCGCCCAAAACGCATGCCACCCCCCCCCACAGCGTGTCGGCCGGGCTTGGCGTCGCCGTGCACATGTGCGTCATGGTGAAGCCGAGCTGTCCTCGTGCGGGTGCTGTAAAACTAATGGCCGTGAATGTGAACATGGTCTCCGCCCGGCTCTGATGGCCATCCAGGTGTGCTTGATGAGCCATTGCTGTGATTATCAGCACGGTGCATTAGCACAGCTTGAAGCCCCTCAAGTAAATCACAGAGGAGAGGTGAGCATTTGTACTGCAGGTGGTCCCCAAACTACGTTAATGGGCTTCCACCTGCTGCTGGGTCACTGAACCTTCTGGAAAGCCTCTGCCTGCGATGCTCTCGGTCTGTCTGAGGGAGCCAGCACCATAGCCCGGCTAAAATTATGCACATTAGGCACACAAGTGCCTCGCCTTTCTTGGCATGTCATTTATCATGTCTTCCTTTATGAGCCAGAATTCCCCAACACGCTGGCTTTCGGGATGTTTGGATTTATGCGTGCTTGTGTTTTTGCTTGCACACGGGTACAGGCGTGCGTGTCTGCACAGATTTGTGTTTTTCCCGTCTGATGCAGTCAGCCCAGATCCCCTCCACAGACGCATGCAAGGGAAGGCGGCTCCGCTCTCCCCTGGTGCTGTCCCGTGTCACAGTTTTGGAGGGAAGGGGATAATAAACCAGGACCTGTCACAACCACTCTAACGTCCAATCTCGGAGCATCAACGTGGTGCTCTGGGCTTTTGGTCACGTCGGGGCGGCTGCGGTTTTCACGCCGCAGGCTGCCAGAGAATGGGTGCCCGTGGCATCCAGATAAATAAGACGAGGCAAGAGGAAGGGACTGGCACAAATATCTACTTTGAGAAAACCCACAATGAGCACACTGTGGCCTCTTTGGCGGCACTTTCATCAACTCAGCAGTTAAAAGCCTCTCTTTATTTAGCCCCCAGACTGTGCAGACTATCAATTGCACCATTAAAACAATTCTCAATCACGTTGAACAATGGAACATTAAGATTTCTTGCTGGGTGCAGTCTACTTCTTTACGATTATCGCGGCTGCTCATTTATCTGCCGTCGCATTAGTCTGGATGTGGCGCAGATCAATGCTTTGGTCATATTTCCGTCTAGCGTGAGACGCCAGGCAGCAAATTAAAACAGAAAGCTGGTGACTGCAAAAGGCCTTGCCAGAGATTGGAGGTGTCATAAAAAAGAAAGCTGCTTTACCGCAGGCAGTAATAAGTGAATACGAAATTTGAACTGTCGAAATCTTATTGCATTCGATGATGTTAGAATATCAATTTATGTATGTTAAAACATGTGTACATGCATTATAGATGGAGAGAGAAAGAAGAAGGGAGAGGAAAGAAAAAAGAGAGGGCAAAGTAATTATTTTATAAAGCAAATGTGTGTGTAGCCCAGTAGTGGTGGTGTGTCCTTGTAAGACTACAGAGCACCTTTGAAATCCATTTTCTTAGATAATTCTTGTTTCAGTGCATTAGCCCCTGCTCAGTGATGCATTAGCCGCTTTAGGTTCTGTGCACTAATCTGAGCTGCAGCGAGAATCCCACTGGGTCCACAAGTCAGTGAAGGAATGAAGACCTTGGCCAGTAACCTCAAACTCCGCTGATCTCTCCCTGTACCCCATATCTCTGCTGTCACTCCCTTCCTCTCTGGCCCATTACTCAACATGCCCTATTAAAAAAAGAATATAGCGGCGCTATGCATTATGTAGCATATTGCTTGATAAAAAGGCATCGATTGTGTTAATAATGGCCGTGGATAAATGCCTCCATTGATACAGAGGATGTCCTTGGCTTAACTTGGCCTCTCGTTTTTTCCTGAACACTGGCTGGTCTGTGCCTCGGTGCATAGAGGCTCTCTGTATCTTTCAGCTCGGCATTACACTGGAGGAGGATATCAAAGACAGAGTTGTTGTTCTTTTAGTCTGACTCAGAGAAAGTCAGGGTTAACCTGGCACTGACCAGAATTAACTTGGTGCCTTCTAAAAATATGTGACAGGCCATCCTCATGACCCAGCAGTAAAAGTGACCAGCGGAAGTGAATGTCCTTGTGTCGCGCTGGTATTTTTGTGTGTGGATTAAACCTCAGGGCAAAGACGTATAACTACTGGACAGTCAATTTGCACTGCGACACGGGGGCGGGACTGCGACAGCAACCCGTAGCCTGTCCGATTAATTAGCGCAATTGGCATGAGTTTGTGCTCAGCCGTGGGGGGTGTGGGTGTGTTGTGCTGGCAGCGAAAAGTTGACCTCCATGTTGTGGTGGGGCAGTATGGCTGCATGCAGGAGGGAGACCAGAGGAAAAACCCCTGGGCAGTGATGAAAGAACTAATCATATGTTTTTAAAGAAAAAGTTGAAAGTCATGAAAGTCTTAAGTTCTGTTCACTTGCGGTGAAACACTGTATCAACATCCCTATGTGGAATGACTCTTCACACTATCATCAGAAATATCAAATGTGCTTTTTTTAATGCTTAACTTCAGCATCAGTTTAATTAATGATAATGCACTGTTGTGAAACAACATACAAGTTTGAATAAACATTTGATTTCCGTAATTTAACATTTGTAGTAACATAATGGAAACAGGATCACGTACTGTATATGCAGTTGTTTTGCAGAAATTGTGCAGAAGAAGTGCAGGAGAATGTGACTCGTTGCCCTCAACCATCCAAGTGAGGCCTGGGACATATCCCATGAAAACAAACATTTTCCTTCTCTATGGCTAAACTTCTTGAAACGTTCTCTTCCCCTCCCAGAGCCCATGCGTGCGTTGCGGGGCCTGGTGGCCACAGACATCCAGTCCAGGCAGTTGACCCTGCAGTGGGAGAGTCTGGCGTTCAACCTGACGCGCTGCCACACCTACTCAGTGTCCCTGTGCTACCGCTACACCACGGCGGGCGGCGGCGGAGGCCACAACACCACCGTGCGTGAGTGCCTGGCGGTGGAACACAACGCCTCACGCTTCACGCTGCGTGATCTGCCACCCTACCACGCCATCCACGTCCGTCTGTCACTGACCAACCCGGAGGGGAAGAAAGAGGGCAGAGAGGTCACCTTCCAGACCGAGGAGGACAGTAAGTGTCTGGGGGCATGTTGGAGGAAAAGGGTGTGCGGGAGACCAAGGACAGAAGAACTAAGAGAAGTCACCACAAAATGAACTTCTGAGACCCCTCGGCATTTTGCTCAACCTGTGGGATTTCTGTTACTTGGGCTGATTCACGTAATTAGGATGGATTAAGTCACAGAAACATCGGTCAGTGAAAAGTAATGCAATTCAGCAGCAAGAGCTCAACCTTTAAGCCATCATGGAGACATTTGTACAGTTATTGCGTGACCGTTGCATCAGACTGCAATCATGTCAACAAGGTATACACCTGATGGAAAGATAAGAGAGTGTATCACTCATTTATATTCCTGACAGATTTCGCTCTTGCTTTGATGCATTTACATCTCAGGATGTCACTGAACAACAGATTATGTAAATTCTATAATTAGATATAGGACACATTTCCTGTCTTGCTACAACACACACGTTATTGGGCTGCCCTCCAGCTTCTACTGTTTTTTTTATATTCAGAATAATCTCAAATTATCTTATTCATATCTTAAACTCAGAATCGTATCACATGAAAATCTAAAAAACTGGAATGTACCAGAGTGTATGAAGTTATTTAGGGATTATCACTGTAAATGTCAGAGAAGATCCTATCCAGACCGGACACTGCTGTATTTTCATTTAGTTGTAACTCGTGCAGATATACTGTAGGAAGCCATAAATCAAACAACCGCAATGAGCAGATCTTTTTCATATTTAAATAAAAATAACATCAAATAGAAAACATCACATTTAAGTCCACAGAAACCCAGGTGTCAATTTTTAAATCTCATTTTATTCTTCTGCACATATTGACAGCTGAGGGAGAAATAAAGAAAAATCAAGAGAATATGATACACAAAGGGCAAAGCAAGTGACGAAGAGCGAGGGCGATAAAGTGTAAAAAAAGATAAATATATGCATACACACATAGAGTATACTATGCATCAATTATGAACACTATTTCCAAAAGCCTTAATAAGCAACTCTGTCCTCCAGACTAACTCAATTCCAAAATATCAGTCGACTCAGCTGTTCTGCTCTCGCTTTAGCCTCAGGCCACGTAACCGTCTTTCTCTGTACAGCACTCACCCAGACCGCTGGGACTCAAGCAGAAACCAAATGGTCCAAAAAACTGTGAACACACTCTAATATTGAATGTTTGGGCATTTACAGCCTCCTCATTGCCATTCAGAAAAGTCCTTCTATGACATTCTGACATATTTTCTATTTCAACTTTGACTGAAGATTGATTTCAATTTCGCGATCCTTTTTATATTTTCTCTCTCTTGTCTGTGTTGTGGTTACATAATTGATGCCATTCACAAATGAACTGACTGTGTCCTTATCTGATGCTGTGTGCCTGCTGCTCTCTGGCTGTCTGAGTGTCTCATGCGGTGCATTGTTCTGAGCCACTGTGACATTCATTTCTCTGATATTGACAGAGGAGGCTCAACGTGGGATCAGCGCTTCAATTTCCCAAACAAATGTTTGTTCTGACAATTTCTTACAGTTCCTGGAGGCATTGCACCAGAGTCGCTCACCTTCACCCCACTGGATGACATGATCTTCCTGAAGTGGGAGGAGCCTGTGGAGCCCAACGGTCTTATCACCCAATATGAGGTAAACAATTAAAGTTGGTAGCTGAGCTACATGCTGCGGTGAGCAAGGCAGATTTTGAATTTCTGCTTCAAGTGCTATATAGTAAGACTTATCTCTCTCTGTCGCAGAAGGTAAGAGCTTTCAGGGTCGCAGCTTTGAGCTGTGAACCTAAATTGCCCCTAGGTGTGATTGAAAATGGCTGTGAGTGTTCAATGATTGACAACCTGTCCAGGGTGTATTTCCTGCCTCTCACTTTAAAAGTGCTGAGAAGAGAGGCTGCAGCAGGTTTAAAACTGGTTAAGAAAATGAATGAATGAAGGAGAAGGTTTCAGGAGGAGGACTAACTGCTATCCTACTCCTGCATGAAGATGAGATGGGGTTACATATTTTTCATGGGGCACTTTTGGTACTACCCATGTTTCTTCCCTTTCTTCATCCATACTTTTTTTTGACCATTTATTGAAACACAAAAATTGTGAGTACCCAGGCGAATCACATATCAAAATGTGTCGCTTGATTGGACTGGATGTGCTGTTGCTTTTCTCCACAGAATATGAATTTTTGGAGACTGAGAAATGGGGAAAAACTTCCTGAAAGAAATGAAAGGGACAATGTGAAATGAAAAATTACTGTTTGCAATAGCACTCTTCAACTTTCCTACAAGAACTATGTGAGCAAGGTAATCAGACAATACCAAATGATGAGCCAGACTTCCATTTGTTTCAGTTCAGCTTAGGGCTGATAAACACATGTTCACATTGTATGATCCATCCTTTCCACTGTTGCTTTTGTGTTCCTGCCTTTGAAAGACTGAATAATGTGTGAGGTGTAGAGAACTGTGGAGAAATCAAATATGGGAGAGGCTTGCCATGTCAGCTACTCTAGTGATGCCTCTAGTCAAGCCATTAGTGATGAGAAGTTGTACCTAGTGCCTCATGATTACCTAAGAATTTGCACAGGGTGATAAGTCAAGAGGAATGATCGAGTCGTGTAGTGGGGCTGGTCTTCTTACCAAGATGGAGAAAGTGCCACTGTGATCGTGCAGTCTGACATGGTGACAATCATAAGCTACATAAGAATTTTGTATTATGCATTAAATGCAGAGGTGAAATGAAACTTAACATCTGAACTTTGTACACAAATGTGTGACTTCCTTCTCTTTAGGAAGGTTGGTCAGTATTTTCAATACTTTCCGATTTTTTTTCTATAGCAACAGGAAACAGTCTTTTTATTTTGGTACTACTGAATGTGTTTTCTTTTGCTCTATTTTTAATTCTCAAACAATAACAACAATATATCTTGTATTTATCTAGCATATCCAGTAACACTTGAAATATTTATGGCAGCTCAAAGTTGAGATCAAGCAAAACTGCCAAATCCTGGCATTTTCCTGGGCCTGACATGTTCCTGTTGTGCTTGTTCTTCTGGTATTTTTGTGCTGAATGCAAAAACACTTTCCTCTGTATTTGGTGAACCACTTTCAGATGCCTTTGCAGTTGGCACAATACAGATATTTGCTTAATCACCAAACCACTCTGTTCCAATTTATATTTTCTTCACACAGAGAACAGTGCATTGAGCCTGCTTGAAGTGAAATAGCAGTGGAGCTCTATCACACTCTCTCTGACCCTCTACACCCAGCCCAGCATGTAGCATGTGTTTTTGTTCCAAAGAACCCTGTGTCATTAATAGATAACTCACATGCGTGTGTGGTGCTATAGGCCTTACATTCAGCACGATAATGAGTTTGGATTTACTGTATACCCTAAATCTGTGGTAAGCCATCAGTAGGCCCGCTTACCTATCCTCAAGCCTTCTTTCCTTGGCCTCTCTTTCAGTAGCCCCTCAAGGATATTATTAAATAGGATTTGTGGTTTGACATATAAAGTGGAGGCTGCACAGGATTTTTACACTGTAGTGTGTTGATCTCCCTCGGCTGATAGAGAAGGCTGTACACAGAGCTGTAGAAATCCTCTTCATTTCTCTCAGATTAAACCATTGACCACTCTGACTGAGCCCATCGACCTCCACGCTGTCCTGCAAGTCCTTCACGCCTCTTCCTGCACAGCCGGGCATCTCTTATGCCTGTCTTTGTAGAGAAAACATGGCTGTCTCTCATTTTTTAATCTGTCTATGTTTAGTCTCTGGATGGGTCAAAGATTGAGGGCGGGTGAGGAGCAATATCTTTCCTGGTATTAGCAAAAATACTTAAATTCATCCCTCTTTTGAACCACCTCACCCCCACTTCATCAGGGGCAGAGCGTTGTTTTGTAGCATATGTCTACATCGTCTAGTCTGTCGGAGGCTGTGGCTTTCAGAATCCATGACCACAGCTACTGTTGAACTGCCACAAACATCCTCTGTGTTTGACCTCAGTGAAACACAGTCAGAGTTCGGCAAACACAACTGCGGCGCTGTAGGAGAACTTCACTGCACCTCTATGCAGTGATGATGTACTTAAAAGCACAAAGGGTGGACAACTAAAAGCTCAGTTTAGATTGGCCTGAGGGGGCTGCGGTAGATCCAAAACCAGAGAGGGGACAGATGGAGAGAGGTGTTCTAACATGCTATTAAAATACTGTTCGATTATGAAGACTGTTGTTTCTCTATAGCTCCGATTTCAGAGTGAAATGTCTCAACTGCATTGACCGGACAGGAGCCCCCGTTGATAGTGACAGATAAACAGATAGGTTTCTGTTATACATGTCCTGCTTTATTAGAAACTGTGATGAAGTAGCCTGACTGCTGGGTATTGATAAATCCATAGCGCTGGTCATGATGCTCCAGTATCGATGGATTCATAATTGCAGCTGTATTCTGAGAACTGCCCCGCTGTCAGTCTTGTCTTGGATCTGTGTCCAAATTATACACTGTCAATACTCAATTCCTCAATCTGTTGGAGCGCAGATACTCTCACTATCATGATCAATGTGACAACACAAGTGTCATGTAGAAAAATGTCAGAATCCATATTTTCCATGACATTTCTGTGATCATTCTGCAGCTGAGTGCTTTAAAAAAAACCCACCTCAGAGCGAACCATCTCGTGGGTCTTTTTCCCTTGGCTTTTGCTTCGGGGTTCAGGTTAAAGTCGGGATATGGTCTGAACCTCCGGCGGCTCAGGAGATGAGAGAGGAAATTACTGTACTGATAAAGAGCAGAGCCTTTGACTTGGCGTGAGTGGCACCTCCTGCGTGAATGTGAGTGTGTGTGGGCGGGTGCAATTTGCATAAAAGTATATAATGCACAGTACGCACTTAGTATGTACTCATCCCCTCAGTGAGGTGATTCTTTCCCAGCGCCAACGTGTATCCTAATGGGCTCATCCTTGTCTGATCGCAGTAAGGTCACCTCATTTATCTCGCCACTATTTACAAGAGCATAAGTGGAAATTCTCGTGAGAGTGGCATGCAAACAAGTTAAATCACCTCTTGAGAAATAACTTAACAAAGGATTTCGCTTCTAAAGGACACTCAAGCGCAGCAATTTCTGGGCGCTGATAAGAGTAATTTGATCGTCCCAACACTGTGCTATTGATTGAAACACTTATATTTTACCGTTTGGCATCCTCAGTGCACGGCCTTCATAAAGTGTATTACTTTGTGAAAAACTAATTTGCTACTAACAACACTCTCTAAACAACTCCTCCGTATTTCTGTGACTTTGACTTAACTATGCTAGTCAAATCTTTTAAATCTAAAAATTATAAACTCTGATGAGCAATTATCACATTGGTTTAAAGAAGCAAAGTCATTTCTGAGCGAAGTCGGTCATATCAATCAAGCATTGCATTGCTCCTTAGGACAGGACCATTACTCAGCTAATGACCTCCGCTGATCATTATGAAACTCCAAAATGAATTATTAGAAATGTAAATCTCTTGGTAGCTACAATCATCAAGCATGAAATCCATGTGACGCAGACTGAGACATTACCCACGTTTTTTTTCCTACACAGATCAGCTACCAGAGTATTGAGTCATCAGACCCAGGCATCAACGTCCCGGGGCCGAGAAGAACCGTGTCCAAGCTCAAAAACGAGACCTACCACATGTTCTCCAACCTCCACCCGGGAACCACCTACCTGATCTCTGTTCGAGCCCGCACAGCCAAGGGCTTTGGTCAGACCGCCCTCACTGAGATCACCACTAACATCTCAGGTATCAGCGCCACTGACTCACAGGGTGCCCATGCTTCCAATGGAGTGTGAAAGCTGCCACGGAAAACTGTAGAAAGGAGGTGTGAATGGACAGTGTCTGCTCTATGTACTGTCACTGCCTGTCACTGATGTGTTGTGCAGGTATAACACTAGACTTCACCTACCGCGTGCTATAATAAGGATCCAGGGTTTTCTCTCTTTTGACCTCGGCATCTTTCTTCTCTGGCAGTGGCAAAACTACTGCTCCCAGAGTGTAAGAGCTATTTTCCATTGCCTCTCTGAACCAGTGACACACTGTCATCTCGGAGTCCCGAAGACATAAATTAACTCGTAGGAAGCCGAGAAACACCACAGAGGGGACACTGCTGTGAGTTATGTACAAGGAGAGATGCATTCGAGGGACCAGAATGTCACCTCAGAGAGTCTCAGAGCTTATTACTAGTGATAGAGATCCAGCCGCAGTGTTTTCTGTTCCCTTTTAATGATGCATTTGCGCTTGTTAAGGGATGGGATTACACCTCTTAGGAACGCACAACACGACCACTCCCACGATGGCTCGCTCACATGGTTCCTCACTCCCTCTGCCCCTATCTCTTCACAAAGAGGCCAGGTTTGTTTAATTATAGATTTAGGCGCACAATCACTGCTTACTGGCTGTGTGTCAGACACAGCGTTGGCACAAAGCCAGACCACAGATGGAATCCAAAAGTCTTTGCAGATCATGCTCAACCTCCGCCACTGGCCCACGGTGCTGAACATTCACTTACACTGAGCGTCTCTCAAATCTGCACTGACAGCGAGCAAACACCGAACACCTTCAGCAGCCACTGCTATCAGCATCTTCAAGAAATACCCAGTGCAAAGGAGCCCAACGACACACATTTCCTCATTTGCTCACACATGCACATACGTCCAGACCAGTGCACCACTGGGGCTGGTGCGCAATCATCCGTCAAGCCGACTCAGTCTGGCAGCAGGCGTCACACCCTCTTTAAGTTCTTGCATCCGCAACAGACCTTCACTGTCAACAAACGCACATTCAGGTTTTCCTTAATGATGTCAGCTTTTCTCGACTGCGGCGTTCGTGCAGCACTTTTTTTTTCTAATATGATAATCATTGATTCCTCATGAATAGTTTGCTCTCGTTCCTGCCCGCTAATTGCCAGTAATATGAAAGAGAAATGTGTCGGCACATCTCCAGGGAGGTGCACAAGTTTAGCCAAATCCTTTTCGAATGAAAAACCCATTTAATTTAGCCTCACTCTCATGACTTTTAATTGTATCCAAGACAACTAGACCAGTAATCCAAAAAGTGTATTGAATAAGAGGACGTGAGGTATTGGGAACATAAGCAGTGGTAGTAATTAATGTGGAGTGAGGAAAGGGGCTCTGTCATTTTCACGCAGCTGAGCATCTGTTCCACACAAGAAAGAAAGAAACTATGAGACTATGTAATAACCCAGGAGTGGTCACTGTGTTTGTTTGTGATTGTGCTTGACATATATTTTGAGTGTTTTCCTGTGTGTCCTCAGCTCCCACGTTTGATTATGGGGACATGCCGTCCCCTCTCAGCGAGACAGAGAGCACCATCACTGTGCTGCTGCGCCCAGCCCAAGGCAGAGGGGCACCTGTCAGGTGAGGAGATCAGCACTAACGTACTCACGACAGATGGGATGGTATCAGCAATTTTACAACATCGCAAACCGTAGTTTTATTCCAGCTGCAGTGTCCATGCTGCTATAGATCTTGCCAGTGAGAGGAAGAGATGAAGGTTTCTCTGTGGAGAAGAAAAAATGGAGGGCAAACAAAAAAAGACATGCAGACGTGCAATTGACCACTAGACTAGTATATGTCAAGTGACATCATGCTGTGTGTCTGCTGATGGATGCCACAGTTGTCTCTGTGTTTTACCAAATAAAACCAACAGCAATACCAACATGTATACGTAGCCCTACAATATTGCAATATATTGTACCGTGCCCTTGTTGCTGAGGTATCATTATATTGCGAGACACTGATATTGTTACATCCCTAGTACAACTTCTTGAAATTCGATAGGTCGTTAAAGGTGCACATTTATCCTCCGTCCAGTACATACCAGGTTGTGGTTGAAGAGGAAACGGGGAAGAAAGTGAAGAGGGAGCTGGGTCTTCAGGAGTGTTTCCCGCTGCCCATGTCCCACGGTGAGGCGCAGGCCCGGGGCACGCCGCACTACTACACCGCCGAGCTGCCACCCAGCAGCCTCCCGGAGGCCAGTCCCTTCACTGTGGGCGACAATCACACCTACAACGGCTACTGGAACACCCCTTTGGATCCCCGCAAGAGCTACCTTGTCTACTTCCAGGCTATGAGCAACTTCAGAGGGGTGAGTGTTTTGACACTCCAACTGGTGGAGCACGGATCTGGCAACATTTCCACACTCTGTAAAAATGAGGACTCTGAATAATTCAGAGTCAGTATTGAGTAGTGTTAATGAGTATGAGTCTGTATTTACTAATGCTGCAGTTGACACTGTAGGATGGTTGCCATTGTTTGGGCTCCTAGGCTTTGAAAGAGTATTTGTGCTGGGAAAGGCATTGCTGGATGAAAACATATTGAGCTGGCAGTCCACGTACTTGGAAATGATGTATGTTTATATCAAAACACTGTGATTCTTTGCAAACAAAGCATGTCTGAAATAGGGTATTACTTGTATGCATTACTTGCAGCCAGCAAAGCTGTGATTAGCTGGAATTACTGAGTCAACAATGTACTTCACTTCATTTGCCTCTTACTTTCCGTGCCTTCGCTATTCTCTGCTGTACCTCTCTCTTTCATCCCGTTACCTCATGTCCCTCATTCAGTCATTATTGTCCTTTCTTGTCATCGCCATCTTTATGCGCCTAATCAGTTGAGTATCTGTGAAAATAGGCAGTGAGCGGAAACCAAGGTAAGACAAAACCAGGCTTAGCGGTTTTGCATTGCTGCATGTGAATCTTGAATTTCGACCTTGTTAACTGAGAAACGCTACGTTATTTCACTCTGTTGTGTTTCCATCCGTTTCACTGAGCACATGCATCCCCCTCCCCTCAGTCCCCAGTCGCACCCAGAGGACACCACATTACCTTTCCAAATTCCATTACAGGAAGAGCTGCTACCTGGGCGAGGCAATTACTTAAAGATAATTGGGCACAGGTGCAGATGATCAGGGGTAGAAAGCTGCTGCTTTAATATTCACAGACTGTAGCAATGGAGCCGAGAAATGCAGCCGTCTGTGATCAGCAGCTGAGAGTAAAAACGTGCAAGCCGCTGTGCTCGACTGTTTGACGGTTTGAGTCCTGTCGGTGGTTATTTTGTGGTCACATTGTTTTTTTGCATCGACTGTGTGTGTATTATAAAGTTCCACGGACAGGGCTGGAGGGTACATCCCCACCAGCATCTTTTTCCAACCCAGTGGAGAAATACACGAAGGGACTGCAGTGTGAGCACTTCACACAACTGGGCTGCTAAGCATGGGATTAGATAGGGGAGGCCTGGCTTTACCGGCGGATGGGATTAGGTTTTGTTTTGGCTGGCAGGGGGCCAGCACCCATGACCCACAATGAGCGGAGCCAAATCACACAGCCAGCGCGATCCTCAGTCTTTCAAACACTGATGTCTCTGCCTGGAAATACAGTAGCAGTCACTTCGAAAACTGGCATCGGTCCTGTCTCGATGCTGAAGAACTGATAGTTCCTCTTGTAGGAACAGTGGGCCAGTGTGAGGGCAAGATCTTTGTTTCCAGCTCCACAAAATGAGTTTCAGTAATAACAACAAAGCTCACACCTGCAAACACGCAATTACTCACTTGCTTTTATTGTGGTGTCAGAGCTTCAGACCTCTGTCAACACAAAAGCTTTAATGCTTTTGTTCTTTAGGCATCAAAGTTTGTGGCTGTATTTTTGTTTCCTCTCAATATCGGCAAAAAAACCCCATGTAATTTAACACAATTGAATATGTAAGCAGTCAGCGGCATAGTCATGACAACATAAATCGCCTGCGAGGCCTGAAGCAGAAAAAGCACTAATTACTTTAAGAAGGATAAAACAAAAGACCATAGCTTAGCAGCAATTTCAGCTGCAGCAGAGCAAAAATAATACACGATGACACTGATGCCATCTTAATGATAAAGATAAAATTATTCTGTTTTTTTCACAGAATCATTTAACAGCAGCCACATGCATTTATTGATGACAGTCTATTAAAACAACAGCACAAGGTTTTCCTTGTGGCTTCTGCAGTTTGTATCGACTGGAAAGATCAAGAGTTTGCTAACGGCGCTTTGTCCTATTTTCTCTGTTGCTTTGTATTTTGGCTTTCCGTTGATCCCCCTTGCACAATTATGCACTTCAGGTCTTTTTACATTTTAGGACGTTGCTCGGTCTCACAAAATATGTAGGCCGAAAAGAAACAGAATTGTTGCATTGTAAAGTAGATTTTGTAGGGATGCGCAAATGCATCCAGCATATGCATAAACTGTGGAATATATTTAGAGTAGAGGGGAGCGAAGTATAATTACCTCATGCCTACTCATTGTGCAAAAAGAAAAACCTGTACCCCGTCTTGAGCGAGGGGAGCTGGCACTGAAAGCGTTTCTCAAAACAGACACATATTCTCTCGGAGTAAACAATTGCAGATAACATTTTCTTGCTCATGGAAATAGTGTCCAAATTCTCATTTTCTGGCAGTCAATCAAGCTATTTGCACATCTGAGAAAAACTTAAGTGAAATCGTCAGCCCGCTTACTTTATCACATGATACACAGCAAGTCAAATCTGAGCTGTGTTTGTGTTGAGTGTCGTGACGGAGGGACAAGATCGCGCCTCACTCTCTACAACAGTGGCAGCAGTGGGAATAATTTGAACAGTATGGGACCCATAATATTTTCTGTTTCTCATGCTAATTATCTGCAGAGTGGCTGTCAAGCCTCTTTAATTATTTTGATTGATTCATCCAGAGAGGTACTTGAAAGACTGCGGCTGCACACTTTCGCTATGCGGACCACAGTTTTCATTTGTAACATCCCTTCAATGCACACACACACACACACACACACTCGCACACACACATACTGTACAAGTGTGTGTTATGAGGTCCCATCTTGCCTGTTGGCATTTGTGCTTTGTGTTTGGAGCTGCCAGGACACACCAGCCCCTCTGGCTTGACTAGCACAGCTCAGCCAGACGTGTCAGATGTGCGTCCCACAATCTGAAGCTTGCCAGTTAACTCTGACTGTGCTGAGGCTGCACACAATGATTCAGATTTGATCATGCAAGAAAGTGTTTTCTTTTTTACCTTCTACAATAGATGTATTTTCATTTAGTCCTATTAAGCCAGAGCTTTAATGGCTAAATGTATGTCTGGTTCACTGGCTCATGATAAATGATTAATCAAGCACTCTAATTAATGATAACTACATAAAATCTAAGGTATAATCTGTATTTCTCTTAGGAAAAATGCATGAATATATCAATGATTAATTATAAATCTATTATAATTATACAAGATTTCAGATATATAACAAGTACAGTTTTCTGCTACTTAAAAAAAAAAAAATGTTTCCAATTCATACAGCTTTCAACGTAAGAAAGGGCGATTTCAGCACCATCAGGTCAGATCAAGTTCAATTCAGTCTGTTTCTTTTGGCAAAGTGTCTTCACAATTTACAATATCTGCCTGAGCTCTGCTTTATGTTTTGTGGTGATCATCAAAATATTTACTGATTCCTGGTGCACACTACACAATTTTTGTTGTCATTTGCGGTCACCATTTCAGATGTGTGACTTTGTAGGTAATCGGAGGGCATAGCAGGAAACTGTCAGTCATGGCTGTCGAAGCACTCTGCGTGGTACTGGCAGACTTTTGTGTAAACATGAAAAAGGAAAAGAAAAAACTATTGTTGAGCCTTTCATCACTCTTTCTTAAGAGTACAGCATGGACTGGCTTACAAGTCATGAATTCACTGTGCATAAGAAAGCTTGAGAAACATTGAGAATTATATTAAGAGACAAATACATGTTTGAATATCTAAATGACTTTAACTGGTAAATAAAATGGCTTCAGTTCATTTCATTGACCACAGTCTCTGAAGTAAAGCACCTCCCCTCCTTCATTGTACTCATTCATCCTGTTGGTCATTGTTACAAATCGTAGCGTAAGTCACAGTAAGCACAGGCAATACAAAGAAAATACAAAAAATTCAAAGATTGTTGTTCCTGAGGCTCAGAAATAGGCCTGACACTGGAAATTACGCATGTAATGACAACTTGGGCTGATATTGTGCAGTCTGGGCTTTGCATAAGACACTAAAATAAGATCTACAAAAGAAATAATAACTCTTAAGATCTGGGATGCCACTTCTTTCCCTTTCTTTTGCTGTTGCCATCAAATTTAGAGTTGTCAAAAGTCACTAAAGTTGGTTAGGGAAAACGTTCAGTATATTTTCCTTGTATTGCTTTCTGTTGAGTAAATGTCAAAAGGGATCAGCAAGTTGCCTTACTCTATATTACTTCAGTGCCCTAGTAGTTTTGTGCTTATTCTGAAAAGGAAAATGTGTGTGTGCCGTACATTTATAGTAGAAGTGAATGAGGCACTTTGAAAGGTGGATGAATAGACAGAATGGTTTTGATGACAGTGGTAAATATAGGCTATGTCTCCCTCTGAATCTGAGTAGTTGGTTTGTAGAAATGAGACAACAGTCTGTCTGACAGCCCGGTTAATCTGCACTTTGGGTCTGCAGTTTCAGATAAAACCATTGGGTTAAGAGCTTGTTAAAGTTTATGTCAGCTTGAAATGGATTTCCAATTTTTTTTAAAAAAAGGCAATTTTACCAGTTTGAGGAAAGCGCTTTCTGCTCATTTTTGTATGGGTAAATTTGCATAATTGTCCCATAATGCCTGAATTAGCATCTGTAAATCTTAATTTGATAATGCATCTCCTCCAAGAGGTGGCAGGATGGAATTGGATTACAGTCTTGGATCTCATTAGTGCTGTTTGACAAAGGTCCTTTTCATAACACTGAGATGTCATCAGCTGAAATTTGAATAAAATTAATTCCTTTTCATGGTGGTGCACTGGTCTGAAACCCTCCTCTTAATTATGCTCACTCACTTTCAACTCTCATCTTTTCTCCTTCAGCAAGAATCGCATTCTCAAACACTTGACTGACTCCCTCTCAGATTTGAGATATTTCATGATCTGACACTGATAATAGGACTCTAAACTCAGATAATTTGATCTTCAAGTCTCATTTTTCCTGTGGTTGATCTGTATCCCTGAATACGGTAAATGATGTTTTGTTACGGAAGGATTGTGCAACCCACTCGTGTTAAGTCACTGGGAGACTGAATCTGAAGGGGTAAACAGCAGTGCGGGTAAACAGCAGTGTCGTTCCAGATGTGGTTACCTCATGTGTTTACCCTGTCTTGGGGGAAATGAACATCATGATTTAATGTTATTCAGAAAGTGGTTTTTTCCTGCTGCGGCCACATTTTCTGTGTGATGAACAGTAGTACAGTGTGTGTGGATCTCGGCTCTGTGCTTCACGTCACCCTTTTGTCTTTTATCGTGCTTCTGTTATGCAAAATGCAAAGCGACACCCTCCCCTCTGATGTCTGCATCGTCTTTCTCTTTCAGGAATCCAGAATAAACTGCATCCGCATCGCTCGCAAAGGTAATTCAACACGAGTATTTCTCCTCCCCTCTAACACTGCAACTGTATAAGAGTTTTCCTGCAACATGTCTGAGTGCTTTGGAAAAGTCTTCTACTTTCATGTCGCTCTGACATGAGAGATGAAGAAGAGGATCATTGTTTAGGCTGGTCCACTTTGCACCATTTTTCACCTCTCTCACAAAGCACAAATGTGGGGATGTGGACAGATTTCCTCTGATGGTCCTGGTTGTTTAGCAGTGGGCCTTTGAGAAAAGGGCAACATGCAGGGAGGGATTAGAGGTCAGGCTTTCATCCTGTTTGTTTGGGGGCAGGCGCAGAGACACACTGTATCAAAGACAGTCTCTTTGTTCTCATCAGCAGTCCACTAGATGGCTACATCTGAGGGCTTTGACCTCAAAGCAATCCAGAAGGGTCCTCCAGATCAAAACTTCCAGATGGAGGTATCTTGGCCTATCAGTATGAGAAAGCCCCTGTCCCCCCCCACCCTTTTTTCCCCCGTACATCATCTTTTGGACTCAAAGAGACATGAAAAGGGCAGAGAAATTGACTGTAAGTCCTGGAGGCAGAAGAGCTCTTCTGCTACAGTACACTGTCAGATCACGAGGAAAAACAGTCATGTATTTATAGTTATCATTGCACTGCAACAGTAAGCAGAGCCTTCGCAAGTAAATTGTCTTGGCGGGGTGTCTTTCTTTGGTAAAGGCCTCTTTTTGTTAGATAAAAGCGGAAAGAAATGAGGGTCCCCTCAAGCATACAGCCAAAAGGCAAAGTAGAGACTCTTACTCCATCTGCCCCACACTGACACCTGGTTGGGCATTGATTAATTACCCTCTCTCAGCGCAATGGGCTTTACAGTGTGCTCGCCTCTTTGCTTTGACACTGGGCAAAGGAAGGAGGAGGGGGGGGAACGCACAATGGAGTTTAGATTTTAATAGGTACATAAGCAAGAAAAGCAACAATAAGATCACAGCAGAAGGAACAGAAGGGAAGACAAAAGGAAAGAGGAGAAAAAAATGCAGAGGAGGAAGCAATGATTTCAAAGATTGCCAGTGTTGCAACATCCACATGCAGGATGATGTAACTGAAAAAACGGCTGAAAGGCAAATTGATAGGAAAAAAAGCTCTGTGGATGATTTCCAATTTCAAGGTGTGACAGGTCAGAGAGTTTTTTTTTTTTATTTTGTCACTGTTTGTGATCTCCATGCTCCCTCTACCATTAACATAACCTCTGCATCATCGGGTCCTAAGCCGTTATTATCAAGCAGCCCATCATGAGCAAAGTGGAGGCAAATGATTCTGGCTTGGATAACAAAGCTGGAGATTACATTTCAACTTCCAGGTGACAGTTTAATTAAGGATCCTCTGGCAGGCTCAACACAACAATAGACTTCCATTTCTCCTCTAAGTGCCAATTTCCAGCCTCGAGCAGCTGGCAGGTGCATGGATTCATGTGGAAATCTATTTCATCCTTGTGTTTGGCTAATAGAAAATTTTGAGGCTAAACGTGGCAAAACCACCTTCTCTGTCCAAAAATGTCCAGAAAGTGAAATTGATTTCCCTCTCCCTCTTATGAACGTGGAGCCGTTGTGATGCACCTGTGTAATTCATGTACATTTGATTTTAAATGAGATCTCTGTATGAAGTAGACAAGTGAAGTTTAAAGCTGTCGGCTCGGGAACATAAACCTAGTTTTGTGGTTACAGTCGCTCGCAGACACAAAGGCACATTTGGATGATATTGTGTATATGTGTGTGTATAAAAAACATAAAAAAACAACTTTGATTTCATCTGACTAAACCCTCGTCACTGCTGCATAATAAAACAAGACTGTGTGATGTGGCATCTACACAATACACCCAGAGATGTCACATTTTTAGACTGCATTATACAGTCAGACAGTGTTTTGTAGGAACAGTTCTCTCTTCCTACACCGTATCAAGCCGCACCAACCCTTTCCTCCATTCAGATATGCCAGACCGCAACGTCATTGATTAAAACATCTTGCCAAATAATGAAATCATTTTGTCCCACTTTCATCTTTATTGGGGATGAGGGTTCTAAAGCGCCCATAAAAGTGCCCGCAGCTACAGATAGTTGGGCTAAAACATGGCTCCGTTTTCATTTTCCTTGCCCCAGATCTGATTCCACCCCAGCAGGCTGCGAGATAGAACTTTATCCCCAGGCTTGCTCTGACTTTCTGCTGCTCTCCAGATAGGTTGTGCTGTTCCAATAGGCTCAGAAGGGCTTGTTTCGGGGCTGTCAGGGCCGGAGGACAGGCTGACACACACCAGAAAAACTAGATCAGTGGGCCCCTCGAACAAGACAAAGAAAGGCCCTCTGCTCCGCACCATTTACATAAGTATGAAGCTTTATGCCAGAGAAATGAATAACCTGCTATTATGATAACGACCTTTCCAGTAGCTCTCAGACACCAGGGCACCTTGAGATTATACTGTAGGGCTGTGCGGATGACTTGTGACTGGGAAAATATTTTATTTAATTCGGTGTCGAACAGAAATGCACCTCTTACGTTCACTGCATTTCCACTGCATGGAAATGTCAAACTGCAACATCACAAGAGCTGAGTTCATTGTTGCCATGATTAGCAACCCACCGAAGAAGCAGTGTACTCCAGGCCTTTGCTCTCCATGACTAACAGGGTCAGTTTCTGTTTAACACTGTAGTAAAAACTGTTTACTTTGGCCTCCCTGCCCTTTTTTGTTAACATCAGCGTGAATCTCAAAAGCACAAGAAGCTGATTGAAAACCTTTTTGACAGCCCGACTTTTATTCGGCGTGCCAGCCAATCATTGTGTTTGTCACAATGTAAGTTGTGATTATGTGTCTCGGTGGACCGCAGGTTTGTTTGTGTCTGACAACACAGACAATCCCCATCTCCCTTGTTCAAAGTGTCACTTTTCTGCCTGGTGTCTGTTTCGTGTTTGTCAGTTCTTTGAAAATACTGCTGTTATCGAAACGTGGCCTTGACATTAAGAAGACCATTATACTTGAGTGGATTTCCTCACAGCAGTGAGGAGCAGTGTGAACGCCTGCATTGTCATACAAAAGGTTCTATCTGTGAGAAAGGAAGTTTTATACAGTATGGGTTTGTGTGTGTGTGTGTGTGTTAATGATGCGTTTGACAAGCCTGTGAATTTTCTACTCATTTTTTTTTACACTTGCTGCCTTTGCTTTACTGTGAATCGATGACACATTTCAAACTAATTATTTCATCCTGTAAAAATAATAATAATAATAATAATAATGATGAAGAAAAACTTAGCAACACATTATATTCAGGAACACATTCATTATTAAGTACCTGTTTGCTGACAGGCATCTAAGTCGAAACCTCTCATTAACTCCCTATTCTGCATTAACATATAGTTTACAATTACTAAGCCATTAAGAGAGAATTTATTCATCCATAATAATAGTTTATTAATAACATGGTCTTTGTACAGCATTGTGTGCTACATATGTGAGCTGTTTCAAGTGTGCAGATTACTCTAAATTAAGGGCTTTTTTAAGCTAGAATATGTTGTGAAATGGAGTATTAGTCTTATTAGTAGAGTTAACACTTATTCAGCAGCAGCTGTTTCCAATTTTAAGATTGCCTCCTCGCCACACTTTGTAAATCCATCACAATTTCTTTCTTACTATCGTAAGCAAATTAATTAAGTATGGGCTCAAGAACAAGGTGCCAACAAGTATGAACTAATAAAGAACAAATATGTGTGCATGTTAGTAACCAGCAAGTAAATGATGAAAATGTGAGTCACATATTTAATAAAAACCTTGGTATGTAATGTGCCTGTGTTTTCCCATCTGCAGCCGCCTGCAAAGATCACCGCAAGGCTCTGGAGGTGTCTCAGCACTCTGAGGAGATGGGTCTGATTCTCGGGGTGTGCGCTGGCGGCCTGGTGGTCCTTATCCTTCTGCTGGGTGCCGTCATCATCATCATTAAGAAAGGGTAAACGTCTGCTGATAAAGTGTTAAGCACAGAACACGCCTCATTATGCACAATCACACCACATCTCCCGCATTGTTTTTCCCTTTTATGTTTTGCTTCGGAACAGTCCAGCAGTCAGTTTTCAGACTCGCTGAACTTTTGGAAAGGTCACGCTTGCTTTGCGAAGACACTGGACCAACAGCCAGCGCTGCATTGTTTTCATTCCCTTATGGTGCACCAGAGGGACCAAACAACTCTCATCTGCGGAGCCTATCTGAGTGTGAAGTATTTAATTAGAGGCGGATGCAATTCAATTAGCCACTTAATTACACACCCCAAGCAGAGGCCTGACCCTTAAATGAGATGGTAATTGGAAGGGAAAAGGTGTGCTTTTAGAGATTATTAGCCAATGATCCCACAGGTTTACAGCAAATCATCTGCGCCTCTGTTTCTGCATTTATTTAGCGGCTGCAATTGGCCAGCCTCGGTTTAAGTCTCAAATAAGGCTTAACCTGCCTTACTCGAGGAAGATTTATTGAAATCGAGAGAGCTTGCCATGCAGGAGGGGGAAGTTACTGAGAGCTCCAGCAATCCTTATTAAACGGCTGACGCAGGGTCCAAGTTAATATTGAATAATGTTGATTTTTAAAGTCACCGCTGCTCCGCACATTAGCCAGGGTTCCTTTGCTAAGCCGGCATGAAGTTCGCAGCTGGAGAATTGATTGCTAAATTTACTGTGACAGGAAGCGATGTGGTCGGGTCCTTGAAGTGTAACACTGAGACATATTCGATAGGAGGAAACACACGTTTTTTCCGCCCGCCTTTGGTTTGGTCTGTCAGCACCTGCTGGTTACGTTCGCATGTGTCATGTGGCCGCCTGCTCAGCCGAACTCATGAGGCGACGCTTCTCATTTTCACTGTAATCAATGCATTCTGCCCTCAGCTGACATTGCTTTCATCTCACATCTCCTCTTTCTCTTGATTTCTTTCCCCCTTCTTCTCCTCCTGCACTCTTTGCCAGAAGGGACTACTACTCTTACTATCCGTAAGTGACTTCACCTCTTTGCTTTCCCATTGTTTTTTTGGCCCATCAAACACATGCTTGTGCTCTGGCTGTCAGTCATATGCTGCAGGAGGAGAAACAAGAAAGCGTCTCGCTGGTTTTTTCCCTTGTTCTTTTTATTTCGCCGTATCATTTTTACATAACAAAACATTTTTTCCTCCTCTCCCTCATTCCTGTTTCTTTATCCATTCACAGGAAACCAGTAAACATGAATAAAACACCAATTACCTACCGGCAGGAGAAGAGCCATATGGGATCCATGGAGCGCAGTTTCACAGACCAGAGCACCCTACAGGAGGATGAAAGAATGGCGCTTTCCTTCATGGATGCACACACCTGCGGCACCCGCAGTAAGACAAATGCACTGTGACTGACACATACAATCTAGTGTACGCAAACCTAGCAGCTCACAGCAGCTTCACAATGCAATTTCAAACCCGACACACATCATCCCTCACGCTGTAATGTTGTTCTCTGTCAGTCATTCACACCATGAGTGTCTGAATCAGATAGTTATCATCCTGTCTGAAAAATATCCTTTGGCACGATATATCCTCCTCCACTATCCACAGCCCGCAACAGAGACGTAAGGAATATTACAAGACTGCGAGTTGCACAAGTGAAGAGACAGATTTGTACGTGATCGTTTGTGATCGTTGTCGCTACATTTCATCTAGATCTCCTTTCTAATATTGTCTGTCTCACAGAGAGGAAAAGACAGATGTGTTGACTCAAAAGATCATTATCTACCTCACATGTCACCTGGGACAAACCCGCTGTCACGTCTACATAGGATCTTTTATGAAGCCATCATTCCCCTGCAAACCTTAAGCTGGGGACAGAGTACGAGTTTTTGTGCCTGATATGCCCTTCTCAAAATGGGTAACAAATGAGAAAGTCTTGTAACGTGTCCCCCACTTTATTGAAATGACACTGCTGAAAATGAAAATACAGCACTTTATCTGCCAGTGACTTCATTATGTGATTGTGATCATACACTCCAGCTACATTTTTTTTTTTTATCTTCGCACGTGTTTTTTTTTCGTTTTCCCTCTTGAATTGACACAATGAAAAGTTGTCTGTATCTGGTGCAGGTGACGCTCGTAGTTCGGTAAATGAGGCCAGCAGCCTGCTGGGAGGCTCCCCGAGGCACCAGTGTGGACGCAAAGGCTCTCCCTACCACACAGGGCAGCTCCACCCAGCCGTCCGAGTGGCTGACCTCCTGCAGCACATCAACCAGATGAAGACCGCCGAGGGCTATGGCTTTAAACAGGAATATGAGGTGAGGGGGCACTGTAGCAACACAAGACGATATATAGACGGCCATTACTCTTGCGCTCTGACATTGTGAATCAACAAAGTGTTGCTGCTGTTGCACCAATGTCAAGTGAGATTTTAGAGCTGCACAATGTGTACACACAGAGTGGTGTGTTAAAATGCATCCTTGACTGTTGATTATGATTGGTGTGATTGTGTAGTAATGATCCTGGCATATATTGTCCAGTGTCACAGTCTTTTTTTCACCTGTACTTTTATTTGCATGATACCAATGAGAAAGAGTTCTTTTGCGTTTCTTTAACTGATTGGATTTTTTTTCTTGTTTGTGCCAAGGTTGACTGTGATGTTATGGCAACTCAGTTCCCATGGGTGGGAAGAAATGTTTCATGCAGGCAGCGCTTTCCACAGAACTGTAAAAACCCAAGTGTCATGCTGGAATAAGAGCACCCTAGAAGAGTGGCACACCTAAGAAGTGCCACTGGAATAAAGTCAGAGACATTTTAACAAAGCAGCTCCGCCCGCTGTTCTCAATGATGCTCAAGGTCACCGTCTTCATTTAAAGTCGCTTTTTATGTACGAGAGGAATTTCATTATTAGTTATATAGTGTCTAACTTGTCCGACCCTGAAATCAGTTATTAATCTAAAGGTCTGCAGTTCATCAATCATCCAACAATTTTATAGCTCTTGCTCAACAGGGTTGAGCCCGCAGCAAAAATCTTCTCATTACAATGGTTCTCTTGGCTTCCATGGCGGCAGCAGTGGTATCATCTTGATCGTGTCTTCGGGGTCATTTTGCCAGTTGCCAGAGAAGCAGAGCAACAGCAGGTCTCCCAAGTTTGTTGAGCTCTGAAGCCAGCCGCCATGCAGAGAAATGAAACTTATTTTAACCTCTTGTATCCATGATCTCATTCTTTCATCTCAGCTCAGAGCATTTTGCCGAAAGGGAGGTTGTAGCAGACAAAGCTTTGCTTTGTGGGTTGGTTCCCTATTCTCCATAAAGTGTAGGGAAATTGCTATGTTCACTGATGTATTTCCATCTTAGCGCGCCTAACACAACAGGGACTTCTACATTGTTGAAAAGGCTGTTCATGTAGTATTTAAACCAGTGAATGCAACAGTAGGTGGTTCCCCAAGGGGGAAAGGTAAGTCAGTCCCCAAACTTTTCTCAGCAGGGACGGTTGACCTTAATTGGCATCATGTAAGACTATTTTGAAGTTTCTAAAGCTTACTTTGGACAAACTACCTTTGCTGCAGGCAGCGCTTGGTGATTTTGGGAGTGCTTCAGCTTGTATACTCTGTAGAGGAAGGTAGACAAGCGAGAGATGCCTGCTGTGGAAGGGACTGATGTCAAGCCAGAACACAGAGAAGTGGATCACCTTAAAACCAGCCACAGATATTGGACATGTCACTAAAAATTGCTAAATCTCCTTTGAAATACAACAAATAGAACATCTCGTGGGAACTGCTGCGTGACTGATGGATGAAGTTTATTGTCTCTGAAGCTGAAACTGATTTGCAGTGTAGGCACAAAAAAAGAACATAAAAAAAAACCCCTGCTCAATAAAAGTGACTCACAGACATAGTGCAGACGTGACAGAGACCCAATGCTGTTGACAGCCCACAGAATTTACACTGCATAAAGCTTTTGTGAGTTAAGGACAGCCACACACACACACACACATATATATATATGTATATATTTGAGCCAAGTTTCAGACAGTGACATGTCCATCCCACGAGACATTGTGATTGTGAAGTTTATATGATTGAGTAATTTGGGTATTTTTGTACCTACTACATGTTGTGGGCTACTATTAACTGGAAGCTTCCGAGCATAATGCGGGAGGCCATCAATCCTCCACTGACATCGCCCATGCTGCCTCTGCACCACCCACTGAAATTAATTAGCAGGGTTAAAAGGGCATCTGGATCACACTGTTGCTGCGCATATGAATAAATCATCCTCACTTGGGCTCAAAGGAAAACTCTGTCATGATAGCAGGTCCAGCGAGGTAAATCTGAGCCTCTCTGGCTCCTGAGTTACCTCTCCGGGGCCAACAGATTGTAGGGCAGCAGACAGAGGGAAAAAGGGTACCTGGAAGAGTTGAGTTGGATGGCAGTTGGAAGAAAAATGACAGGGTAGAGGAGATGAAATTTGACGAAAGATAGCTCTTGGCTCCCATGCCCTTTGACCTTCAAATTACCTCCCAGTATCAATGTTAGTGTTTATGTCCCTTTGTAATATAGGGTGCAACAAAAATGCTCTGTAATACACCAAGGTAACCGTCTGCAGTGCTTCTATCCTCTTGACCTTCAGGATCAGGAGAGGTTTAAAGAGACATCCACACTGGGTAAAAGTTAGTATCCTAGGCAGCAGAGGTCCCTGATTGGTCCCTCTGACCTTCAGATTTCAAATGTTTATTATTTATTACTGTAGATCACTTGAGTATGTATCGACTGCTTGGTCAGTTTTATTTTTGCACCGAGGAACCACAGAGGTTTAGTCCTGAATTGAACCGAACTTGAACGTACAGACATGTTTATTTCTGTGAACGTTGCTCATCCCTCTCCTGCTGTTGCAGCAGCTGGTACCTCCGGCTGTAAGTTTCAGGGCACTTAAAGCGGGACCCAAGTCTCTGAAAACTTCTCCCCAGTGGAATGACTGTGGCTGAGAGTTGAGATCACACCCTGTGGTGAAGACCATCCCGGCCAGCGTCGGCCTGTGGCATTCATGAGAAAGAGAAAGCATCTTTTGTCTCTGGTTCATGGTTTTCCCCTCTGGAACTCTTGCTTGTAGACTCATTAAACTGTCCCTCACGGGCAAAACACACTCCACTCCAAAAATCAATACGCACCTCTTTGTTATTTTTCTCTCCCTTTGCTGGAGTATGTGTTTTGATGACTTGAGTGTCTCTCTCTATTATGAAGGAAAATGATGAGGAGTATCATATTACACTCCCCTGGCAGGTATAGGTTTTTTATTTCCCCGAAGAATTCCTACATTCTGTAAAAACACTGATTAAGAATTTACAGTGAGTTGTAAAGGGACGTGAATGTGTGGCAGCTGCTGTCATATTCCCACTGCAGACATTTATGAGTAAACAACAGCACAGTTTGACTGGAGAACTACAAACTTTCATTGCATATACCCTGAGGCTGAGGTTAGTGGCAACGATGGGCTCATTGATTTCTGGTTTAGTTGCAGCAAATGATTCAGAATTACCACAGCATGAATCAGGTGTTTTGTTTGTTTTGGGGTTTTTTTGTGTCAATAATATTATATTAAATTTTCCCTAAATTGTATGTATCACATCTCAGACATCTCTGATTGGATTTTGAAGGACTGCGGTGGGATTATAAATTTCATCAGATCAGGGTTTTTGTCATTTTTCAAATTATATGAGTGGGAAAAAAATCCAGGTCACCTGAGGTGATGTGACAGTTATTGAGTGACGCTGAAAGGGGCATTGTGGAGGGCATTATGCTCACAGTTATTTAGGGGAAACAGGCAGTGCAGATAATGAAATCTAGAGTGATGCTGAAAGCACACAAGGATGTTAGAATTAAAATGGCCTTTTACAGTGCAATACCATCAACAGTGCACTGCTGTACTTGACTGTGTCATTATTTTCTTCATCTCATTTTACTCATTTTATATGATCCTCTTAACCAGCCCACCCCACTGATGCCTGCCAGTGAGTGTTTCTAATCAATCTGCCATGGATCTGTGTTGTTTCCTTTCCCTTGCCTTCAATCTACTGCCTTTCTCTCTCATTTCTTCTTCCGTGTTTCCGTCGTTTTTCTCTGCTCTCTAGAGGACTAGTCGGAGCTGTAAAACAAAGCAGGGCTCTGAGGTCTAGTGTCAAAAGTATCAGGGATGGAGGATGAACAAAAAGGAGGAGGTGGACAGGGAGAGGAGGGTTGAAGAGGGGGCGTAGAGAAGGAAGGTAAAGACAAGGAGGTGAAGAGGTAAAGAGAGCACTGAGAGAGCGCATGGGAAGGAGGAGGAAAAATTTAGAAGGATGTTGTAATCCCAGGCAGGATTTGGCTGGTTCTTGGCTCTCTGTAGGGAGAACTGCATTGTAATCCCCCTGCTCAGCATGTAGACTTTGGCAGAGTCTCACCGAATTCCCCCGGTGGCTGAGAACCACAGGGGGTAGACTGGTTTAGATGTGTGTCTCTGTGTTTGTGTGTTTGTTCATGGTTCTCTGGGGGCTGTTGAGGGCTTAATTTTGCCCTACAGTGGACAGTAAAAGCTGGCTTACTGTATGATGATGCCTGAGAGTAAAAGCTCGCTCCAGTGCATCTGTGCAGACAGGTGGATCATATGAAATGAGGAGATGTGTTGCCGAGTATGATGTGTTATAAAACGGCTGAGCAGCCATTCACCAAGCAGGTGGTAGACAGCTCCTCTGCCTTCACTCTAATTACCAGACATCGCGTCACAACGGTTGTTACTGCCGTACTTTATCATATACCAACACAATTTCATCCTCTCGTTCTGAAAATTCCTCTGCCTCACATTAGAGAACATTTTTCTGACTTTACATGGTTGACATTACAGCTTTACCAGCTGAAATTTTGGCCATTTTCAGGCAATGCATGTTCCTCATTTCTAGCCTGTGACCTTTTAGGTGTTGACATATTTTAGCAGCTATGGCTGCTGGGATAATTAAGTTAACATTGAGCTGGTTGAAAAGACAATCCTAAAAAGATTTGTTGATGTTGTCAGTGAACTCCTTTTTTAAACCTAAAACATAGAATATCTAGGAGATTGGAATAAAGACTGGTACCAAAGCTGTATGTAGCATAGAAAGCTAGCATCCTAACCACTCAAAGTAGAGATGTAGAAAAAAAAGAAGGAAAAGTTGTACAGTTGTAGAAATTTTCTTTTACGACTGTGCTACTGGGAAGTAGTCTGGGTATTAGCTACAATAAGGAAAGATATGTGACCTGCTGTTTGGATACTTAGCTTCACTCATGTAACCTCCAGGATTTTGTGACCTTTCAGTTTTCACTTTGAAAGTACCAAAAGAAATATGTTTACCTATTTTACATTAAACCCAGGAGTGCACGAGCTGCTAGTTCTAGCCTAAACTAATGTAGAATCTGCAGCCAGATTTTCCTGTTTGAGATTGTAAACTGCAGTGCCTGGCTGGACATGTTAAAGCTGCTGTTTTTCTGAGTTTCTAAAGGATAAAAAATCCCAAACTTTCTTCATCTTAACTTCGACTAGTTTTTATCTAAGAACGATGAATGATTGATTTACAGAGGCCCTGCTACTAAAAGCCTGTTTTCATCCCTGCAGAGTTTCTTTGATGGCTGGGACTGCACAAAGAAGAAGGACAAGACTAAAGGGAGGCATGACACCTTGTTGGGATGTAAGCCACCACAACCTTTTTTATGTATTGATATTTATATACACATATAAATATTCAGTCGGAATCCAGAAATGATCTTGTTGCTGTCCCTCAACGTATATTTTTCCTCTCTCAGATGACCGCCACAGAGTCAAGCTCCACCCACTCCTCGGAGACCCCAACTCGGACTACATCAACGCTAACTACATTGACGTAAGTCTCTAATCCTGTTTCCCTGCCTCTGTTCAACATGGGAGACAAGTAGGAACTTTGCCTCTCACACCCTGCAAAGCCACAGTCCATCTCTGTCATTCCTGTAAGCTCACCAGTCTGCCGGCCCACTTTCACCTGGAGGCTTTCATCCAATCAAACACTCTGTCTATTGGTTTTTTGCCAGATGCCATAGTTGTCAATTGCTACACCGAATCCCTGACCCAGACCCACTCTGCTATCACTTTTATTAAAACTGAGTGGAATAAATGCATTTAATGCCTTGCAGAGGAGATGAACCTTTCCGTAAGATGCTGCAAATCCCCCTAAATTAAATAGACATGATTGATTTTGTCCAATCTCTGAATGGGCTGGGAGGAGATGATCCTTTCCTCTGTTCACCTTAACTGTCTGCCACACATGCAGCGCCCCAGTAACATCCTCACTGGTCATATGAAGAACATGTATATGTTGCCGAAGCGTCTGACACAGTCTCATTCATACATGTGTCCATTCATAAAAACAACAGGAGGCTGTGTATATCCAGATGGCAGCAGGGAAACCATAAAGAGAGGCAGCCCAACTTGAAAAATAGGATTTTCCTTCCAGACACACTCCACAAAGATCCGTGTATTTTTTTTCTTCCCCATGAGTCTTCTGTCATGGTCCTCAGCTGGTGCTATTCATTTGAGTTGTGTCAAGGAAAGTCTGGCAGTCTGATATGATTTCTTTATCTCATAAGATTTATTTTGCTTGCCTCTCATTGCAACTGCTGTAAAGTAAACATGGCACTCTGTGAGAGGTTGTGGCAGGCTGATATACTCTCAATCCTGCTTGAGGCTGGTATGACGTTGAAAGATTCAGTATCTGAAAAAGAATCTTTTTAAGATTGTATTTTTAGTGAGAGGTAATTGCTAGATTTTTTTTGGTTGGATTAGCTCCTTTGGGTCAAATCTGCTCATCAAAAAGGCTTGACACTACATGGCTATTTCCCTTCTTTTATTTCCTGGTTGTGAGATGCTTTTAGAGAGTTTGTTTCAATGTGAGGGCGTTAAAACTCTGGCCTGCTGTCAACATAGTAGTTATTGTGAGGGTCTCCATTAGCATTTAGGGGACAGAGGTGCAAGCATTAGAGGGAAAACACCACTCAGCAGCCACTACAGTGTCACGGGCAGTGATGCTGCTCTGTGACCCGGCCGACTCGATAATCTTAATAGTAGCTACTATTACTTAGCCACAGCAAAGTAGATTTTGGACAGCCTGTGATTATTCAAACAGAGGTTAAATGAAAAAGTTTCCCCTCCCTCTAAAACATTATTGCGCTTTCCAAACAGAGGTGTGGACGTGCAAGCTCTGTTTCCTCTTTCTCTGTCACTTAATGCCACGGCTCGTGCTTCCTTGAAGAGGTTGCTTGAACAACTTTGCATGTGTTTGACAGCCTCCTGCGCCTCCGGCAAATGTAGTCTAGTGAGCCGTGATTGTAACCTGGTCTGGCTGACAGGTGTCTGCACGGCCACACATTCACACATTCACACACACACAGGCAGGCACGCACACACACAGACGCACACACACACACTCACTCACTGTCATCGCGTGGATCACGAATACGTCTGAATGCATATAAATAGAAACAAACCGTAATGTAATAAAGGATACTCGTCTCAGTCAGCTTCTTAACATAAATAATGAGCACAGCTTAGTAGAAACCTGTTGTGCCACGTATTTTCATGCGGACGTCATTTAATATATATAATTCATTTGCCTTTAATTGAAAATGTTGACTTGTCAGTCAGTGATTTTTCAGTGAGTTTACAAAGCTCAAATGGCTGCTACTTCCTCCATAGGAAAGGTTAGAGTTACAATACCATTAATTTCACCTCCAGGTTTTAAAGAGCAAGACAAATTTATGCAACAAATAAGATTTTCATCCTATTTCCAATACAGACCATGTTATAAGAGTGGTCAGGGACTTTAAAAGGCACTAAGATTACGTTGTTGTTCCTTTTTTTTAAGAGGTTAAATTGAGTGTTGTTCATAAAGTGTCTTTTTTTGTGCCGCTCAGACACAAAGACTATCATTATATTTTAAAAGCAATGATCCAGCTTGGTTTTCCAATTAGCTACACAATTAGCAATTTGCTTGTGTGAGACACAGCAGTATTTCTCACGGTAAGATATTGATTACAGTAAACAGAGAAATTATGACCTGGGGTCGTAGTTTCCCATAAGAAGTCCTGCTATTCTTTAATACTGTAGATACTCACACACACACGCCTTCCCACCTGTCTGTTAACATAACTCCGAGGTACTAAAAGCTTCTCTCATTAACTAGCCTATATGTCTTCTTTTTCTACTCCCCTTCCCACCCTCTCGACCTTGGACCCTGTAGATTCGGATTAACAGGGAAGTAAGTACTTCACTGCTCGTTCTTCTGCCTGCCATCGCTCTATTTTTGCTCTTTCCCCTTTTTCTGTTCCCACTTCCCTTCCTCTCTTACCACTATCCTCTATCCACAAATGCTCAAAGGTCAGTGTGAGTTGCAGCTTTGTGCACATTTGACGGGGTAAAAAAAAGAGAGAGAAAAACATGCCCTTTTAGATACAGATTTTAAGTGAACACAAGGAGATGTGTCCTCTCCGGATAGAGGACCCTGCTGTCTTTGTTAGTTTTCATAAGTGGCCAAGACTCAGGACGTTCAGTTGCTATGGTGACTGTCTTAAGTGGAGGAGTGGTATCAGTCATGCTGATAGTGTGTGGCGAGGGCCAGAGGAATTGTGGATAGCAGGGCCGCACAACACTGGTCATCCATCTCCATTTCAAACATGTCCCCGTTTATCTGGCTGGATGCAATTCAGTTTAGCAACGCGGGCAGACTCGGCATATTTGAAAGATGCCCTCTGCAAAAAGATAAAAACTGTTATCAACGTGGATTGCCCCATCACGCTGATTTGATGAGTGCCAGTAGGCCCGAGCATTTATTCAGATTATTCCTGACCTGCCTTCTCCGCTGCACAGTCATGTAAGGTAATTGGGGCATCAATTACCCTTCCAGCTGCTCCACTCAAAATGACAGCAAACTGTGAAGCCACAACATCGATGAGAGTTTCTAGCCGATGTGCTTGTCGGCTTGTGTCTTGGAAACTGTTGTCTCCTTTACCTTGAAAGGTTAGATAAGCTGTTCTTGTTTTCAGGAGGACTCTCTTTGAACAGTCCCCTGGTCCTATAAGTGATCATGCCTCTTTGTTGTGTTTATTTCCTTCAAGGCTTTAGAGGTTGTGTCTCATTGTTCATTCATATTCACCTCATATTCTACATACGAATATGTCTGTCATCTATATCAAAGGGTGTGACTTCCTTTGATATGAAGGACCTCAGAATATTTCATTGTACATGCCAGTTTGTCAGACTTTGCCTTAAAAGCTGCTAATGTGATTGATGATATTGTGGATTCATAAGAGGCCTGTGTATGATAACCTGTCTCATTTGACTGGAGTGTAAGAACAACTTTTAGTATCAAAACTAAAATCTGTGGTTTTCAACTTTCCTGTCTCAAGATAAAGCACATAAAGTGTACAGCGCCTTGTCAAACTGCTTCAGTCTGCCAGCTTGACTCAGTGTGAGAATCACTTATTCAGGAGATTTATCAGCAGCATTTACCGAGTGTTGCCTCAACGGCTCCAAATTCTCTGTGGAGTCTCTGAGGGCGAAGAGTCGGCCCGGAGTCTACAATAGGTCAGACAGCGCCAGAAAATGATGCAGGAAATGCAATTCTAAGTAGCAGAGAGTGGGTCAGTAGGAGTAGGAGAAAACAGAGACAAAAGCGAGGAGAAGGGTGAGACAGAGAGACACCCTCCGTACAGCTGTGCCTGAGGCGCAGATGGCTTACTCAGCATGTCATCGCTCTTCTCTCTTTCAGGGCTACCATCGATCCAACCACTTCATCGCCACTCAGGGTGAGTATCCCAGCAAGGCTAGACTCTGTGTGTGTGTGTGTGTGTGTGTGTGTGTGTGTGTGTGTGTGTGTGTGTGTGTGTGTGTGTCGGTGTGTCGGTGTGTTTGTGTGTTTGCAGAACGGTGAGAGCCCTTTGTCCCGGTGTAATAAATTGAGGATGATCCGGCCAATGAGCCTAGTCATGCGCAGTCCCCTGCCAAAACCGTCTCTCTGACAAATCCAAAGGTGATCGTGTGACCACCAACCCGTGAACACTGTGCTGTTGGTGTCACTGAGTTAATCACTGAAAAAGGCGAATAATTACGCAGAGCTAATAATAGCGTTTCAATCCCCGAGATGTGTGCAGCAGTTTGTTGACAATTGGGGAGAGGACCTGCGACTCACCCTCCAGTCGGCGTCTGATAGACAGCCGGACTCGAGCGCGAGCGTCCCAAATTCCCTCTCGCTGCTTCGGCACCCAGAGGAGTGTCAGTTTCTAGGGAGCTCCCATCGCAAAGTCACTCAAGGTCCGCTCATCTGCTTATCTCACCGCAGCACCCACTCCTCTCCCTCACGAGAGGGAGAGTGAGAGATGGGAGCGCATGAGAAAGAAGGAAACAAAGTCAGCGGTGTTTTTGCATTTCTATACGTGATACTTGTTTTAAGGTTGTACCTGGCCTCCTAAACGTCACCAGCTGATATGACAGAGAGTGACTGATGTTCCTGCAGGCTCTCATCATCGGCCACTACTGATGTTTTGTCACCCATCACCTCTTCCTTTATGCCTGGAATTCCCAATAAGTTTATAGATGGCACAATATGCAGGGATCAGTTCCATGTTGTCTGCGGAAGACACGGAGGTCACAATAATATGAGATTTCAAGACGGCACAAACTCCCTTATTGAGAGTTAAGGCTTTGACGGTGACGCTTTGTTCCTTTGTTCTCTCTGTGTGCTTCCCACTAGGACCCAAGCAGGAGACTCTGTATGATTTCTGGAGGATGGTGTGGCAGGAAAATTGCTTCAGCATCGTCATGATCACTAAGCTGGTGGAGGTTGGCAGGGTAAGTCAAGTGTGCCCCTCCACCCATATCACCACCCACTGAACAGAAACAACCCACGCTGACGACAAGGGAACATTTTTGTGCCTTTGTAAAAGGCTTTAATGTGTTTCATAAGTATGTATCTCAGAGGGCCCTGTACGTACGACCAGCTGGCTAAAAGCTGCTCATTTTGGTCTCCATCATGCCTTTTATGTGAAACCGCAAATCACAAGCTCCCTCTCCAGAACTGCAGCAGTTTCCAACTTTCTTATAGTCAATACAAACATGAGAATAATATTCATTTTCTGGTCGGAAAGCATGATAATCACAATGTACTGTAAAGTCTCTTTGTTGTCCCTTATTTGTATGGTGTTAGATTGCAATGTGAGTACATAATTTGTGCTATCGAATGCCTGTGATCCATAAAAATATCTTCCAAATCACATATTAATGTTCCATCCTTGTATACACAACATGCTGGTTTCATGGCTGCTCTCTACTTCTGTTATTTTCCATCCCACCTGAATAGCCATAGCACATGATTTCTGCTCTGAGCAGCCAATCCTTTTCAGCCCAAGCCGTAGAAATGTATTTCCTCAGTCGATGGTTAAAATGACACCATTTTTCTCGACATAGCCCTACATCCAATTTGGTTCTCCATCCTCGCAATTCTGTGAACAGTCAACAAATGAAAGCTGGCCTGAGAGGCTGAATCCAAATAACACCCTCATTAAATAAAAAAATTACCTCCTTTGTGCCTGGTGTTTGTAAAAACGATCGCTGCCCTCCTGTTCATTATTCTTCCCACCATTATGTGATCATTTTGCTTTCCTTTTCTCTGCCCTTCGAGATGAAATATCTACTAAGAACATCTCAGTTTTTGTTCTCTTACAGTGTTTTAAGTGTGACCCCTGTATTCACACCACTGTTCCTCTGTTCGACTTACCAGAAATTGAAGTACTTTCTGCTTTTATTATGAAACCTTAATTATGATTTATATTGATAGCAGTCTCGTCAAATTAATTGCTAAAATTAATCTTTTGGCGTCTCTTTTTATTACCTTATAAGAGAGCATGACTCTTACTTTATTGCATAAATGGTGGAGTGAACATCTCAAATGCAGAGCCGGCCAAAGGACAGCTGTGAGGTGACAGATTCCTTCAATAAACCTTGAACTGAACCTATAATATGTTATAATATGTTAATCTCCACATTCACTGAAAGACAATTTGATGGATTTGTTAAACATTTTACCTTGTAGTTAGTGGTTTGGCTTGATATTTTAGTGGCCTGAAAGACCATGACAGCACTGTTCAGTGGCAGCGAAGGGACTCACAGATTTTATGATTGTAATTCATCTGGTGCCTTTGCTTTGATATGTGAACATTTGTAAGATATTCGTGTCAAGGAGAGGGGAGATTTAGAGAAATTGTTGCTCAAGAATGAAACATTGTGGATTTCTAAGACTGGCACTCTGAGGCTGAGAGGTCTGAATGTGAAACTAAAGTTGAGGCCATTTCTGCACAGTGCACTAGGTCTGTTGAAGAATCAAAATTGTTTTCAGTGAAATACATCATTGTTCATGGAATATGACTTGAGTAATACAAGGAACAAAATATAATAAATCACATTATTTTAATATGATGTGCACAACACATCATATCAAACTGTCAAGATTCATGTTACCGCCTGTACTTTCGTTGGTGGATTTTCCTGGAGTGTTGACTTGAAACTGTGTTTCTGCTCTATTTTTAAACAGGTGAAATGCTGTAAATACTGGCCCGATGACAGCGAGATGTATGGTGACATCAAAATCACTCTGCTTAAGACGGAGACGCTGGCTGAATACACAGTTCGCACCTTTGCCTTGGAGAGGGTGAGCTGATTTATGAGATTTGCATTTTTTTGCCCTCATACTTCTTGCATCTGCTAATACAGGTTGTGATATTCCTGAAATCAAAAGCGGAGCGTTAATAGTGAGGATTAGACACTTGACAGGGTTTACCGCTGAAGGACCACATGTTAAATTGAGGGGAATTAACACCAGGAAGCTACGTGAATGCCCCTGCCGTCTTTCCGACATAGCTGTTACACTGCGTTGCCCCCGATGGTCTCCATCCTGTCAATCTCCCCGGGGATCTCTGAGTGGAGGGGCTCAGAGTGAGGCTGTGGTGACAGTGGCACAAACACAGCGTTATCATCGCTCTGTCACATTCCCTCTCCATGGGCACGCGCTGCTGCTTATTCAAATCGGCACGAATTTGGGAGCTGGTGACAGCTTGTTTTTCATAGCTCTTTTCCATTCTTTTTTTGGATCCATGTCTTCAACAAATCTTTGCTTTGCGTCGCTTTACTTTGTCATCTCTGTACAGAGGCAAAAATTGCCGTGTGACTGCAGCAGCCTCCCAGTAGAGACGAGAAACCTCCCAGCGCCTCCCTGAGCTCCGAAAGCTCTGTAATTCCTCTCCACATGTCTGTCACAGTGCAAACGCTGGCATGTGATGCCCACGGGCCTAACTGTCCTAGAAGGCCTAACACCCCATGTAAATAATGTCCCGGTTGTCCTCACACTGAACCGAAAAATCTGTCGTGGAGGGGAATGTCTATGAATGGATGGAGGCGCGTCTTGGATGGAAAAGGGCCCTCAGGCTGCCGTGGTTGGGATGCAAGCCAACATAAATGTGCTTATTTACATGTAAGGCTAATGTGCCCCGCGTTGCCATTGACAGAGAGGATACTCAACCAAGCATGAGGTGCGTCAGTTCCACTTCACATCTTGGCCTGAGCACGGGGTACCCTATCACGCCACTGGACTGCTGGCCTTTATAAGAAGAGTGAAAGCCTCAACGCCGCCCGACGCTGGCCCTGTGGTGGTCCACTGCAGGTAACACGATGCTTAGCAACTCCTGTTTCCTGTAGCGCTGTGAAACCAAACCAACGGTAGCTCGGCAAATGTGAGACAGAGATAGTGATCTCTTTTAGGTGGCTCAGGGCTGCAACAATGTGCAGAGGGCAAGTTGTTTAACAGGCAGAGGCTACCTTGCTCAAGAAGTTACAGAAGCAATTATCTGCACAAAGATGCCTGTGTCTTCATATAATCTTTTAACTCATTTCATTTATACCATCTACAATCCTAGATAGATAGATGATAGATAGACACTTGATTGATTGAGCCCTTGTTGTCACTTTTACCTTCTCTCAGTGTTTCAAGATGCCTCTATCAGCCCTCTAAACCATATGCATAGCGCTTAAACCTCCTGAGCAGACATACTGCTCCCTGAAAGATGTCACCACACTCAAATTTGATGATTTAATGAGCACCATTCCTAACGCGACTTGTCCTTCGTCTGGCAGCGTTGGGGCGGGCCGCACCGGCTGCTACATCGTGTTGGACGTCATGTTGGACATGGCCGAGTGTGAAGGCGTGGTGGACATATACAACTGTGTCAAAACCCTCTGCTCGCGACGCATCAACATGATCCAGACAGAGGTGAGCTCCGCTGCACAGCCCGGGAACCACTTTACAACTGTGTCATGTAAATGTTTCAAATCTGTCTCAGGCAGCAGATTATGTCACTCGTCTCGATACGGTAACCTCCCTGTTGGGAAACGTGGTCGGGTTTTGAGACGTTTGTTTTCTCCTCCTGTTGTTATGAAATTCAAAGTGCAAGGGGGGTGTATTATCATACTTGCCCTCTGGGACTCGTGTAAAGGTCATTGCAATAGTTTTGGAGACTCCCATTGTCTCTCAGTGTGCTGCATATACGTGCTGTTCTTTAGATGTGAAGATAATTTGCATCTTCACCCCTTATTATGTAAATCTGACACTGACTTGGCTGTTTATTACATTTGTAGCTATTTGCAGAGGTGCTAATTAAATGCACACCACATGTGTTTGTTTACTTTGAAATATTCATTTATGCTGCAACAGCTTTGACAGACCAACAGTATTGTACATGTTTAATTCAATACATGGCAGGTTATGAAGAAACGTCTGCCATTCTTCATATTGTTTGATTATTTACTTCGACACATGTTCGTAACTTGTTTGTGTCTGCACCTGTCTCCTTCTCAGCGTCTTCTCGGCTGTTTACATCCACATGCTCGCTTGTTATCTGAAACCCTCCGCAGAACGTGAACATGCCCGCAAGAGCACTTACGCCCCATCTAATTGCGTTACCTGGTGTCCCTTCAGGAGCAGTACATCTTTATCCACGATGCCATCCTGGAGGCCTGTCTGTGTGGCGAGACTGCCATCCTGGTGAACGAGTTTGCGGTCACTTACAAAGACATGCTGCGAGTGGATTCTCAGAGTAATTCCTCCCAGCTACGGGAAGAGTTTCAGGTCAGTGTCACGCTGTTATGCGACCTCAGTCACTTTCTGAGTGCAGTTTAATTCAGATGAAATGTGCAGTGATTAAAACCTGGAACATGCAAACACACAGACTAAATTACACAGCCCACACACTGCAATTTGCATTCGTAATGCGGTTTATTAGACGTGACCATCTAAATTCCTTCATTTACCTTCATGGAACAAACCACTCAGCTTCTACTGCTACTTCGAGTAACAGCAATACCAAAACCACAATCTCAGCTTTCAAATTCTGATCCTACAACCTTTTCTACAATTACTGTTCTGTAGTGGCACTACTAATACTACGGTATTAATTGTACTAACAGAAACTGTACAGATTATGCCATTATTTTCTGCATGTCTCTGAGTTTCTACCATCACTACCTTTGTTCATAATATGTTGATGTGTTGCGGCTAACGTGGGAAGGTAATTGGGGATATAGTCAGATATATAATGTGAAGCATATCATATTTCCATATTTATATTACCTCTGTCCTGTTGTGTATTCAGTCGCTCATGTATATTCCGGTGTTCAGACAGTGATATAAACAGTACAGGATGACTCCATGTCCTCTGTTGTGGAAATGATGTCCTTCACGGCACAGACATCAACAGACAGCGTACAAAGGAATCGACTAATGGACTTGTGTGTGTGTCTGTGTGTGTGTGCATGTGTCATGTATGCATCTCTAGATGCATGTGTGTGCGTGTTTGTGTAATACACACAACACAGGACGGTGTCGCTTCTTTCCCCTTTTGATTTTGTGCGACTGTCACTTAAATCCGCTGCCTGGTTTGTAGGAATGCAGTCTCAGAACATTTTATTAGATGGTGATTAGGAGAGAGGAGAGCCAGCTGTGTTCCCACATGCTTTCCCTGCCTCATCCCACCTCCCTCCGCTGCAGGAGCCGCATTGATTCCAGGTTTAGCATTTCAAAGTAACACCAGAAAAGGCTCATGCTCCTGCTTTAGTTCTACACTGTTTTATCCGTATTCTCCGAGCAGGAATTATCAAAGAGGTATTGCATAGAATTAGGGAATTGTTGGTAGGTGGGGCGACTCCCTGATTAAGCACGGTTTGTTTGGTTATAAAGGAGAGGGTAACCTGGCCGGCTTTGATGTGGATACCAGAACTGTGTTGAAACTGTTGTTGTCGAAAGTCTCTGTCACCCTGTAAACAGCACACTGGTGGCACTGGGATCAGCAAGTCACTGATGTGTTTTTGATGCACTGTGGGACTGATCCAAATATATATATATTTTTTAGAGTCGTCTAATGTAGTTAAATATACACAGAGTTCATCAAAGAACATTGGTGTGCAGGAGAAACATTTTTATAATATCGGCAGCTTGATTCGTCATTCTTCCAAATCAGTTTGTCAGCGTAATGTTTAGAGTATTAAAGACTTAAATTCTTGGGACCCTCTATGTCCCAGTCCTCCCTCCCTCTGTCTGATCTACTGCTTTTTCCTCCTCCTCCTCTCCTCCTCCTCCTCCTCCCTAACATCTTTGACTCCTCTGCTGTGTCTCAAGACTCCTCACATCTTACATCTTTTAAACGCTCTCCTCAATTTAATTTCCCCCCTCACTCTCATCTCACCTCTTAAACGCTTCCATTTGCAGACTCTGAACTCTGTGACCCCCCACCTGGATGTCGAGGAGTGCAGCATCGCCTTGTTGCCCAGGAACCGAGAGAAGAACCGCAGCATGGACGTCCTCCCGCCCGATCGCGCCCTGGCCTTCCTGGTCACGACAGAAGGGGAGAGCAACAATTACGTCAACGCTGCTCTCGCTGACAGTTTCCACCGGCAGGCTTCATACATTGTGACCCCTCACCCTCTGCCGGGCACCACCGCAGACTTCTGGAGGCTGGTGTTTGACTATGGCTGCACGGCGGTGGTCATGCTCAACCAGCTGAACCAGTCAAACTCTGCTTGGGTAAGGTCATAGGGTTACACGCCGTTGTACTGCTATCGATTTGACGTAGGAAAAAGTTTGAGTTCATTCAAACAAGTGCTTTTTTTTCTGGACTAGTTTTTCCTTATAGTCTCGAGGTTATCCAAACTTTACTTGAGATTTCACCGTGTCTTCACTGTTTCTGTATCTCACTGTGCTTAGGATTAGTTCCTTCATGCCATTTTGCTGGGCTTTGATCCCTGACCACATTGATCTCAAGGCATGACTAGATAACACCCGCCCCAGTTTTTTCCTTCCCGTCCTCCAGTTACATCTCCAGAGAACAGGCTTGTATTACCCTCTGGCCACATCTCAGGGTTCTTTTTGTCGTTGTCCCACTTCTTCTCATGAGCATATGTCTTTGGCTGTGCTGCAGTATTCCCTTTTCTTTTTTAATGCTTTTGATGATGGCTGTAATAATGAGTGGCAGCACAACACAAGATTCAGACAATGCAACACTGAGAATAAATAACTTGAAGATTACATCACTTTAGGACAAGATTTTAAAGATTGAAACCTGAATCCTCATTAGCTGAAGCTCCAGTGGAAATACTTGATCAATCCGGACTTGAGGACAATTACCAGACCATGAAGTGCTGTCCTGAACAAAGGTTTTAAAACGCTACATTAAGGCCTGGACATGAAATACTATTCATACATATAGTATCTCAGGGTTTTTTTAAGCACTGAAGTTGTCAGCTACCTTCTTACTGAACTGTTCTAAATGTTTTAAAGGTTTTAATTAAATTGATTAATCATTATATTGTCAAATAAAAGTTATGCTAGATACTCAAGGGGGAAAAAAAAGACTTTTCTCACCTGGGAGACACTAGAGTGTCTATCAAGTGCAGTGAGAGAAGTGGATATGTCTGTCGTAGCATGGGGCTCGGTGCATCTGATCAAATATACTTTTCTGATTTTTAGCAGATCGAATAACAAGCCAGAACCATGTACAACTTTATGAAGCAGGTATTCTGCCAATAATTAAGATATTCATTTAATGGTGAGGTGTTTGGCAGGGATCCCATTGTAATGGCAGATAAACAACTGAATTGAAATAAATCAGCAATGCCTGGGCCAGTTTAATTTGATACTATCAGCATGATAATGGACAGAAACAAGAAGTGTTATGCACTCTAATCATATAGCCTGAGGGCAGTGTGAAAAATAGGGCATGGGATTTGTCTGGCTCTTTGTGGTTTACAACACATTATCTGCTACGAGGAAAATTCACAAACAGAAGTGAAAAATTTTTTGGAAGCAAACAAAATTAATCAAGGTCAGTTCTGGAGATAGCCAAACCTCTTTATATTTTTATCTGTGATGTTAAATGCTGCATTAAGGTCAGACTTTCCAACACAGACCATTAGGCAACAATACATTTTATTATTTATCATTAACAACTCTTACAACTCCTCACACTCTCATATTATCTTGATTGCATGTGTCTAATTAATATGAACAGGCACATCCAGTAAATCACCAGGCTGCAGACAATAGAGGCATAAAAAGCAAGATTAAGTTGCTTTGCAGACTCCATGCTTTAATTATGAGGGATGTAAAATATGCATGGCAGGTGCTTTCTCTAATTTGCCAATTGTTGTTTGTTCAAGGTCGGTATGAGATTTTTTTTATGAAACCTTTTCTCTGCATCTTTCCAGTGTTTCAGCTTGATAATTCTCCTTTGGTAGGGAGACTGAAGCTCCAAATGGACATTCTCTCTAAAGAGCCCAATATATACTGCAGACTCACTTTATAGAAAGAGAAGTAAAATAAAAAACACATCTTACTTTACTGAGTGCCACTAATTATTTTAGGATTTATTTTGTCTGCCATCATGCACCTCTCATACCAGTCGTCACTGTCATCAATGCAGTATGATTTCAAAGTCTCTATACTAGAGACACAACATTGAGGGTCTTGGCGGCTTTGTTAAATGATATCAATGAATTATCTCGTTGTTGAGTCGTGGAGTTAAATTGAAAAGTGAAGTGTCTGTGTGGGCTTCACCACACGCTGTTTTGTAAAACATTGTGTACTCAGGCAATAAAAAAAGTGCCCCGGAAAGAAATTGTAGGTACTCTGTTCAATCCCACTTTTCATCCATTCCCCTTTAAATGTTTTCCATCCCATTTCTACCAGTGTATTGCAGTTCCTTTTGGGTCTCAGCTGAGAATTGAGTTATCGCCACTTTAAGTTGTTCATTGCGAGGTCGTGTTATGAACTCAGTTATAGAGTTCATTCTCGGCACTGGAGTGCTCTGTCTCCCTCTTGTTGCAATCTCTCAAAGCATATTACATCTCTCTCTCTCTCTCTATCTCTCTCTCTCTCTCTCTCCCTCTATCTCTCTCTCTCTCTTTCTCTCTCTTCCTCTTTCTTTCTCTCTTATTAACAACAGCCTCCTGTTCTGTGTAGGAACACACCCTCTTGTAATCGCTGCTACAGTTTTAGGCTATTAGCAGTGTGTCTTGTCAGCCATATTCTGTTCTTTTATTTCCAGTACAAACACACACACACACACACACACACACACACACACACACACACACACACACACACACACACACACACACACACACACACACACACACACACACACACTTTGTTCATTTTGTCATTTTTTAACTCCTCAAAGCTTTTCTTCTTTGATAAGTGAGAGCAAAAGCATTTTTTGGCCACAACTACTGAGGAGTGTAAGTGCTATGTGCTGCCCACGTTAAATCCCTGATAAAACACCATCCAAACTCGAGCTCTCTCTGATCTCCCCTCTACCTGCAGCCATGTGTGCAGTACTGGCCGGAGCCTGGGCTGCAGCAGTACGGGCCCATGGAGGTGGAGTTTCTGTCCATGTCAGCAGATGAGGATGTCATTACTCGTCTGTTTCGGGTCAAGAACGTAACGAGGGTGAGTCACTGCGGTCCCTGGAAAAAGCCCGCACAGGACATGTTGTTCCACTCAGTGGTATTTCTCAAATGATAACTTGAACCTCATTAGAAATGCATTAGCTGTGGTCCTCACTGGTAATTCGGACATGACATTTTACCTACAGTACATTTAGAGCTGCCAGCAGGGATATGCATCTAAAAACCCACCATAGGTCCTCAAAGTCAAAGTAACACAGGCTTGGCTATAAAAGTATCACATAATAAATTAATATTGTGTAATGATTTGAACTTTATACAACTTTGTGCTTACACACAAGCCCTCATAATCTAAACTTCCCTCAGGGAATCCTGAATGATTGATATCTTTCTGGCTGTCTGTCTGCAGTATTGGCATTTTTGCTGTATGTCTTTATGAATGTAAATGTAAACACTCTGACATAGAGATAAAGATTTGTGCAGGATCTGTCTCAGTCTCTATCAGATTGGTATCAGTGAAAAAAACACACTGTCAGACATACTACAAAGGCTATGGTAGAGAGAGTTGAACTGCAGTGTTAGCAGGCCAGATAATTCTTACACCTATGAGAATCACACACTGCATAAGATCTAAGATCTCTGCAAAACATACAAAACAATTTTATTGATCATGCAATAAAGATCTGTTTCCCACTTGACAATTTCCTTATGTCCCCCACTGGAGAAGTATTTTCCCACCTCTACAGAATGTTGTTGTCATGAAAGGGACCTGACTGTGGTCTTTTTCTGCCTGCCAACATGTAAAGTCTCCATTTTGGCAAAACACTGTGTGTGTGTCTGTGTGTGTGTGTACAGGTATGGTTTAAGCCCAGGAATTTGCATAAGCACATACGTCAGAGACCAGCTGAAGTGTTAATGCCTGAATCAATGGAGTTAGCTGTGGGTGACATGTAGTTGATCCAGGTCAGCTTTGAAACACCCTTTAAAAAGACCTCAACACAAAGACAAGAAATAAGTCAATTGCTTTTCATCCAAGGAGCAAGACAATTTCTATTCTACACTTCATTATTACCCCTTAAAAGTGCCCGACTCTCCTTTAATTGCTGGCAACAAAGGCGCTAACAGGTGTGGCAGGTTAGAAGCAGTGTGGCAGGATGCAAACGCAGTCTTTTTCTCAACTTCCTCCACATGTGTGCATATGTATGAATCTGCCATTTTCGACGTCACACCCTTCATTGTGTGTGTGTGAGTGTGAGGGTTTGCTTTAAACCCATGCATTTGCATAAGCACATGCATGCATTCTGTGCAGGGTCGCTGTCAACCAATTATTGAGGAAATCTGCATGCGAGGCGTTCCCCCGCCACCATTAGAAGCGGTGCGACCGGCAGTGCTCAGAACTTCCTCTCTTGATTGGCACTCTCACCTGCCTCGGTCGACTGCCCTTGTCATTCCCCTTCCTACCCGTAGCACCTTTTCTCTACCCCATGCGCTGCACTGTCAAGGAGAGGGCTACTTAACCCTGCATGGGAGGAATCAAACCACACAGAAAGAGCACACTCACACGTCTTCATCTGTCGGCCCCTCTCTATGTGCATTACTGTGTACAGAATGTTTCCCGTGTGTGACAATGATGTACAAGGGTAGGGAGTAAAAGTCAAAGGAAGTGCACTGTAAGCATATGTATGTGTGCGTATTACAGTTAGTACAAAAAAAGCACATTGTGTAAATCCCACCGCTGCCGAGGCAATTCCTCCATGCATCGTTGGTGTCTCTGCCAGCCCAATTTGCATGACTTACAGTTCTCCACTGGTCCTTAAGTGTTAGGTGAGGTTCTACAGCACAAGGTTATGAACACACAGGGACCTCTCTCACACACCGCTCCTTCTGCACTTACACCTGCAAACCCATATATCTCAAACTCGGTCTGCTGAGTGAGCACAGCGGAAAGCGCCAGCCCTGCTGCCTGGGGAGCGCTCAAACGCGGGTGTTAACTGGCACACACAGAGATACTGAAAATAAAAAAAAAAACAACTGAAAATGCAATACAACACGGACACGAGAGCATGCACATGCACCCCCTCACCCACATAGTACAGTACGTTCATACTGCATGCACTTAATGTTCTTGTTGTATTTGAAGCTCCAAGAGGGCCAGCTGGTGGTGTGTCAGTTCCAGTTCCTGCGCTGGTCGGCGTATCGTGATGTCCCCGACTCCAAGAAGGCTTTCCTCAACCTGCTGGCTCAAGTGCACAAGTGGCAGAGGGAGTGCGGAGAAGGACGCACTGTTGTCCACTGCCTGTGAGTAAACTTGTATATACCGACACGTATCGGGAACTGTGATTAACAGGAGAGGAGCCGAGGCAGAAGAACATCCAGTGTCTCTCAGAAAAGGTCTCAGACAGTAATTTAACACTATCAAGGAGTGACATTTAAAGGTGCATTTAAACCGAAAGCTTATTCACTGAGGAGAATATCACAGAAAATGGCTTTTTGAAAATGTGGTAAACCATAAATGAATCTGTTTGATGATGAGAGACTTTGGCATGTGCCGTCTCTGTGGTGTTTTGTGTGGTTTAGTGCAATGAGATGCAGCACAAAGTATTCTTTTATATTAGTATCATGCAGCATAGGGAATCAAATTGTGGTGTAGTGTGTGTGTGTGTGTGTGTGTGTGTCTATGCTCCTCTGTTGTCCTAAGACTTCAGAGTGCATACCCGCTGATGAATATGAATGGGTCCGTCCAGCTCATTGCCGACCCATCACACGTTCATCCCTACCGCCCCCGTCCAAAAGCACATCACTCAGCGCTGTCACACAGTGTTACCCACGACAACCAGGAAAGAGATTATGGAGATCAAATCAATTATGGCTTAATACAGAATGCGATGGTTCCCACTACAGTAAATCCGGGACTGCCAAAGCACTGACGACGATTGATTACCTTAATATTGCTTGTATACGCGGCTGAGGCTTCCATACCCACCTTGCCTGCGTTTGTCTCAGGAGAGAGGAAGTGGATTGTCCTCCACGAGTTTATTGATATTGCCTTTCATTTATGATGACCAGAACAATATTTCCGATGGAAGTGCCACACTGTGTTATTATTTCTCAATTTTCTCTTCCTTGCAGCTTTTCTCATGTCTTTTTTTTTTTGCATCGGGATATTGTTTGCTGTTTTTCATGAGGCAGCATGAATGCAAAGAGGGTTATCAGATTACACATGTTCTACCTGGCTTTTATCGTGTTACTGTCTTCCAGGTTCCAAGTTAAACATATTAGAGGAGATATTCCCTCTGGAGACAGAGAAGCAGTTGTTTATCATTGAAATGTACTCCACATGTGTTGCACATACTGTACTTGGTTGCTTCATGCACTGAGATAGGGTGGAGACTTAATCATAGTGACAGTCAAGATTTGACCCTTACCGCTGCATCTAGCAGAGATCAAAAGAGGGTCAGTTAATCAGAGAGGCTCATTTTGAGAGGCAGCTATTTCTGAATCACACAAATCACAAATAATTACAACTCAATCTGAGTAGCATCCCATCTAGTCCTTGTAAAACATTTTAATGAAAATCTGCAATTGATACCGTCATGTTGACGCTCTGGGGACCAAAAGGTACATGCAAAAATGTTTGTGTCTGAAACATCTTCAAGATATTTCACGCATATGGTCCTTTGTGGTCTACTTATGGACGAACATCCTGAAATTGCTGCAAACAACAGATCTGTGAATTTTCATGCCTCCATCTTGTGAAAAAATACTGCGAACAAAGCCTGTCTAGAGATATATAAACCCCTCACAAATAACTCAAAAACACCCATGACCACATTTTTCTATGAAACACACACACACTGAGTCACGAGGTGAAAATAATACCAACCGTGCTGTTGTGGCTGTTAGTGAGATGAAACAGATAAAGTTTGTTTTTGACAAACATATCTTTTCCTCTACAGAAACGGCGGTGGGCGCAGTGGGACCTTCTGTGCCTGCAACATTCTCCTTGAGATGATCCAGTACCAGAACATGGTAGATGTCTTTTACGCTGTCAAAACTCTTCGTAACTGCAAACCTAACATGGTGGAGTCCCTGGTGAGAGCAAACACAAAAAAAACTACTTGTTCTGATGTTGAAACAATATTTCATCAACTATGCCTTAAATTACAAAAGGAAGCTCTTAATTGAAGTTTATTGTATCTTTCCTCAGGACCAGTATCGATTCTGCTATGACCTTGTCCTGGAGTACTTGGACTGCTTCGATGGTAGATAGCAACTAAATGTTTACCACAGCAGCGATATCCAGTGGGATGGAGATTCGATTTTAAGGCTACCCGGTGACCCCTCTACTTTAACATTTGGACCTGTGGACTTGGCATAGAAAGGACTGCAAAGGAAGGAGAGGCAAAATAAATAAATAAATAAATAAATAAAACACGGTCATGGTTCTAACTTTTAACCTTTAATGTACAGCTGTGATTTCCTCCTTGTCGGTGATGTTTATCTCTTTTGATATTTTTTGTGCTTTTTCCTGGTCCTCTTTGCCTCTGGACTGAAGCTATTTTCTGCTAAGGGTTTCTGTAGCAGCAAAACAATATTCTAAGCTACAAAATGGACCTGTCTGTTCTGAAGAAATGTCACCTTGGCTGTGTGTCACTGTTGCTTTCAAACGGCGACGGGTGACTGGCTGAGATTTCCAGAGTTACAGCAGAATTATCTCTTCTTCTTCTTCTTCTCTCGGAGGAGCTACATACAACAGCAGTCCACTGTGGTTGTGGCATGACTTATCTACCATACCATAAACTGCCTTAATCTCTGACGATAGGACTGAAATAATCTAAAAAAAAAAAAAACTAAAAAAAAAGGTTGTCATACTGGCGTGTAAACACCTACAAGAGATTTTAACAAGAGACCTGAAGCATTAGGATAGACCAGCCCAGTGCTCAACAGTATTGATGCAGAAACTGTACAGTAGTGCAATGTGTTGTATTTTGCCATAATGTTTGTGCTGGATTACCATGTGTGCTATAGGTGGGCGTTTCCAGGGGCCACAGAACCGGGCCTGGTGCCACCACCACAGGAGATTCCTGTCTCATTACTGTCACAGTGCCAATCCCATTAACTGACTTGAATCCTCTCTCTTTACTTTGACTGCTTCATCTTGATATATGCCTACAAACAGACAGTATGCACCGCATCGGCTAATGCTCTCGCTCCAAAGTGATTGTTTGTATTTTAAACCCAGCTGTTCAAGGGAAAGGAGCCAGGGGAAACTGTTAGAAATGTGCTGACATGCCATAGTCGTGGTGTGAAAAGTGATGTTTCATTAATGCTGTGATGTCTAAACCAGTGCTGCGTTACAGGTTTGAATCTGTAAACTCCTTTTACTGCTTTTACTTTGTTGTCTGAGGCATTTGGTTGTACTGTAAACTGTCGAAGCAAGGTAGAGCAGTTGAAATTTTATCATTACCCTGACAAGCAGGGGCTTCATTTTGACAATTTTGACATGAATATTAGTTGTTGTTCCTAGTGGTGTAAAATAAACGTAATATGTCTAAATGAAAGGGGCATTAACCTGGAGGAATGGGGGGAAAAAATGTTCTTTGTGTCGAAACTCACCACTGAGTTTTCTAGTTAAGTTAAACCTGTAGGAAGCTGGAGCTTTGTGGTCCTTTCTTTCTCATCTTAGAAGTAAAAACTGGCATTTTGAACACAGAGCAAAATAAGAGATGTCTCAGACCATGCTGGTTAGCCCCCTCTTGAAGTCCAGATACAGATTGTTTTTCATCTGTGAGCCAATACCTGGAGACTAGTGGAAACGTGGATGCCTGAGGAAGCTCAGGCAAGTTAGTATGAGGGTGACACACGATTGATCCGAGTTCGTTTAAAAGGCCCCAACACACAGACAGGAAGCAATTTTATTCCATTTCTTTGTTTTTTTTCTTTCATTTCTTGGTTCTATAAATAACTCCATTCTCACACTTAAAAGTAGGTTATGCTCCATCCTATCCCCTGAGCCTCCTTTTAGATGCAGGTTTTTAAAGAAGGCTATAAAGACATCAGTCCTGAACCTGCCTTAATAAACAAGGAGAGGCATCTTGAAGACCGCAGAAACGGAGAAACGGCAGCTAGGCGAGCTCGACCGCTGCTGGTTTGCAGCCCTGGCTCAGGTGGGAGCGTCTATGAGGAATCGAACAGTGCAGTAACATCTGAAGGCTCCCACTGGTTCACTGATAGAGCAGCGTGTTTTAATGAGGATGAACTAATGAGGTAGCCACAGTGCAGTCAGTGATCAGACTCGGGATCACTGGAAGAAGTGCCTGGACACTTTTTCTCGTGGGTAGAAGGAATGTGTACATACAGATGTATATTATGTTATGTGAATACTATGTGAATAATATACTATATGTTTGCCGAGAGTAAAGACGTACAGTAAAGTAACCACTACATAACCACAAAGGTGAATGTGCTGTAAATGACCATTTTGTGAGTTTATTGCCAGAACTTTTAACAATCAAGTTTAAACCCAAGTTTCCCTGAGTTGTCATTTCAGCGCTCTGAGTCTAACTAGTCTGTCGCAACATGTGTGAATCCATTTTTCTGCTTTGCATTTCATTTAGCTCATTTCAAGGTAGCCCAACCGACACCGTTTATTTGTGCCAGTTTTCCAGCCATGACTCTGTGATCACATTGTACTTTTACCATTCCAAAGCTTTTTATTAAGACTGCTCTCTATGTGGCGGCCACTGCCCTGAGAGGACCGTTGATTTCACTTTTGTGTCTCTGTGTGAACCAATGGTACATGACTACTGTGTTTTTGACCATTGTATTTGTGGGGGCAAGCTGTGTATTTAATGAGAGAGAGAGAGAGATGGAGAAGACAGATGTATTTTGAGGTTAGGAAGGGGTTTGTTCTGAAGAATAACAACAATCAAACAATAAAAGAACAAAGGGATAAAAAAAATTTGTTTTTGTCAAATTATGACTGGCTGCTCTGTCAACACAGTGTCAATTCACATCCCGATCCAGGCTGTGTCTGTGTGGAGTTTGCGTGTTCTCTTTGTGTGCGTGTGTGGGTTTACTCCAGTTACTCAAGTTTCCTCCTGCACTCCCAAAACATGCATCAAGGTCAATTAGAGAACCTAAATTGCCCCTAGGTGAGAGTGTGAGAGTGAGTAATGTGTGGGGACTGGTGACTGGTACAGGACATTTTCCCTGCCTTCGCCCTACGTGAGCTGGAGATATAGGCAGCAGCAGACAGATGGATGAACGCTCAGTCAAAAATGCACACACAGCTAGAAGTGTCCCTGCGGTTTTGTCATTGGTTTGTCAGCAGAAGTGGAGGAGTGACAGCTTCACGTGGACTTCCCGACTATAAGACCCTGACCCTCCTGCGGTTTCCCGTACAGATGTGGTCGTTTTGCAGTTTCCTTCACCTTGAACCACAACGGCCATTTGATCTCTCCCCTCTTTTTAACCTCTCACTTTATTTATTTCCCTCTCCCCTTTTCATCGCCGCCCCCCTGCCTCACATCTCTCGTTCTCCTCCTCTCACCTCCCCCATCCTCAACTCCTCCTCCATCACTTTCATTTCCCCCTCTCATCCCTCTCAGTCTACTGCTGTGCCCAGAGTAAGGTGACTCCAGACCACAGACTTCCTCTATCTAACCCACGGCTGTGTTGAATAATGCAGCAGTCCTGCAAGTGGATCCAGTGTTTAGCAGAGGGACAAGCCAGATTAATTAGAGGACAAGACCCCCTTCTGCTGGGTTGAGGACAGATAGGCCATACTTGTTCACCCTTAGATTGTTTGGAGATTTATGTATCGTAAAAATAAACTGTCTAATGAAGGGAAATTTTGATGAATATGAGTGCTCCATGTCAGTGAGATGGAGCATTACAGATTTAACATGACTGAGATTAGGAGCTTTTTGGGGAGACAGGCCATTTACCGTTCCATATTTAATATCTTCAAGATTTTCCCAATTTACTTTTTTACCTGCAGAAAGCTATTACAACATGAAATCCTCAGCGGCAGTCTCCATCATCCTTTACTACGCGTATTTGACCGCTGGTTTAAATTAGCAGGTAATTGGAATCTTATCATTTAATTCTGGTGGTGTAATGACTGCCGTGTGCGAGGTAACTTATCACGCAGGCCAAGATCCAACTAGGTTTTGTCTTTTCTCTCAGGGCCCCCTGTCTCATATCCTCTCCCCGACAGGCTCGATGGATGTTGGCCTTGCTGCGATCTCCCCGGTGAGTCTGGCACTCGATACGGTCTCATGAGTATTATTTTCTGTAAAATGGGAGCGACGACTGACTGCCAGCACTGTCGACTGCTGTAAGGAAGAGGGGTGCAAGGAGGAATATTACTGATGTGCAGCTGCTGTGATGTAGAGGTTTCTATTGTATCCTCTGCTTTTGCGTGGCTGATTAGAGAAGCCACTATTATTTTAAGAGATATTTTTGGCTTAATCATCCATTTTTCTGCCAGCCTTTCTGTTGGCTTGGCTTCTAGATGTTATTCCCTTGGAATATCACTGTCTGTTGGAGATGTTAACTTAGTTTGGGAAAGGAAAGAGAAAGAGGAAACTTCTGTATTTTTCAAGCTATTTCCCGCGACTTTGGTGTCTAAGTGGCTAATGGGGACAACAATTTTTGAAATTGGCCCAGTATTGAGCGGAGGTGCTGCCAGGAGCCACAGAATTGGCTGCAAAGAAGTCCTTCCGGGCAATTGTGCACCATCAATGCACATCCACTGCAAATGCTTGTTTTTGCCGCTGACAGTCTCAAAGTGTTATTTTAAGTGACTGACAACATTATTGAAAAGATCCCTACAGAAAAACAAAACAAGCTTTTTCTCAGTTATATTATTCTTATCTTCTTATATTTTCTATATTCTATTTTTCTTATGTTGTACCAGACTTTTGGATCATTACCATTTGCTTATTTTCTGTAGTCGTATTCTTTATTTATGTTTCATGAGCTGGTTTTTTGAACAACCTTTCCATCTCGGTTCCCCGGGATGTGTAGAAGGAAGTGTACCCTCCGGTTGTGAATCAATGCTCTGAGAAGTGTGTTCACTTCTTGCCAAATAGCCTCCGAGACATGATACAGGCTGCACCTCCTCTGGAAGGTTTTCGAATTGGCTGAACATTGTGCTTCAAAGCACATTGGTGTGTCTTACTAAATGTTACATGTTTCTCTTTTCTTGCCAAATGCTGTGCTAATAGACGCGGATAAAATCCAATATTCTCCGGGAGAATATTGTCGCGAAAGCTTTTGCGCATGACCTTGCCTACGTCTCGGTCAATAAGTAAAAAGAGAAGATACATATCCTTTAACATGGCATGAGAATAGTGTTAGACGCTTTTAGAGAAGGGGAGAAATACCTGGATCAATGTATGATGTGATTTCTTAGAAGCAATACAGACTTGTAAACAGACTGCAGCTCCCAGGAGAGAAATTCCTTCTCTCCTCTGAACACACACACACACAGACACACACATTATCTTGTCCTACCATCCTGGTGATCCTCAACTTCTGCTGGATAGACGAGACAGGTGGCTGCAGCTTTGTGCCCAGCAGAGCGAGGACAGAGAGGAGCTGGCCAGATGGCTCCGTCCACCACCTTTTCTCGCTGGTTCCATTGCCACAGTTGGTGTGACCGGAGCCCTTATCTCCGCTCTGTGCTCTCAGTCCAGTGAGTGTCATGGTTCACATGAACAAGGGGGGAAAAGAGGGGAGCTTCTGATGGTTCCAGCCCAGGCCACTCAGGCAAACAAGGAGCCCGAAACAGATAACTAGAATCACAGGACACATGAGCAACTCCACCATCCCTCTCCTCTTTATCACACTTGTCTTTTGCTGTGAGCAAGCACTGCACCTGTTTGCCTCCATTGCAGACACTACACACCTTTAATGTGGGATGCCTTGACCCATGTCTGTTTGTGGCCTCGAATTTAACAGATGAATTAAGCCAGTGGAAGGAGGCAAAACAGACGGCATGAAACGGCTGGCGTAAAATAAAACAGGGCAGGGAGCTTGACTGGTTTGTGAAGCTCTGAAGGCAAAGGATTAAGTTTAGGGAAGTTGTGGTGCTGAAATACAAAGGGTCTTCACACTAAATCCATCTATGCCAACGTTCTCTCGATAACAATACAATCTCAGGTGAAACGGAGGCTGAAGTTATTTTGCTTCAAGGATAATCTCTCATTGTTGGTACACGTTCAGAGATGTCGAGCCTTGAGGGTTCTGGGGAGAAGCTTGTAAATGATCTTATGTCAACATGAGCCATTTCTAGGTTGTGGCAATAAAGCATCTCCAAGCTGCCATAAATTTGAGAGATGGGCTTATCAAAAGGTCAGCCCTTTGAGGGACTGGCTTAGCAACTGGATTTATCCGTCAGTTTATTTAGAGCAGAAAAACGGGGCCACACACGACGGTGAACATCAATCATACTTCATTGTGATCCATGACAAACTTCAACAAGAACAGAAGTCTTTTTGATTTCCTGTAAGGATAGCGAGCAGTCACTGGGGATGTACCAGCCAGTAAAGGTTGACATTTTTCTTCACTGCTTTTAAAATAATCATCTTTCCCAAAAATATTCAGGCACACAGTTCCCCCCCACTGTCAATATAACAATGGTTGTTGAGAATTTGCAAATAAACCGAGGCCATTCCTTATTGCTGCTAGCACATAACTGCATGTCCTTCAGCCTGTTTGAGTGTTTTTGTATCAAATGATTGGGAAACTTTCATGGTGACAGTTCAGATGCTACACAACAACACAACAGTACTAGACTGTCTGTATAGTAAAGAGATAATGGAAATGCAGTAAGTCCTCAACCATCCATCTCCAGACCTATTCATTCTGCTTCATTCCTCCTATTTCTCCTCGAGCACTTGTCGAAATAGATGCATCCATGGAAGGACAGTTGTGCAACTGATGGCACTACATTAACCTCAGGGACCGTCACGGCCGTCCTCCACTCCCTCATGTTTTTTTCCACACCAAAAAAACCCTAGAGTGCAGACTGCTATAACCCAAGACCTCGCACTTCCTTCCCTAGAGCCCAGTGTTCTCCAGATCCTGCAGCCCTGCAGCAGAAACCCATCTTTGTCCTGCCATTCCTGAGTTATGTTATGCTCATTGGGATAACAGTACCCTGTATGCAAGTACTTTGTCTTTCACACCATGTTGTGCCTAGAAAAAAATGGCAGAATTTCATTCTAAGAGACAGTAGAGAGAGTACATACTACCAATCACTCTCATTTGCTAGATTCAGGGGAAATTACTTGATTTGATTTTGCATGCCCCTGAGATTGAAGAGAAAAACAAACTGGACAAAAATACACAACTACTATAATTGTGGTTATGTTGTTGACCAGGGATCCGATCTGAGGCCGCACCAAATGAAAACACTCCTTACTGTGTCTGAGTGTTGTTCATTGTTGTTTTTTCCTGCCTCCAACTTGCCTGTGTTGGTTCAGACTCACTGCTCTCAGCAACCTCATTCGCTGCAGCACAAAATTCCCAAAACCCTCGAAACCCACAGTCTGCAACCTGCCCACCACCAAACCACACACACACACACACGCACGCACGCACTCACACAAACAGCTGGTGAACACAGTCAAGCTTGTAGCAGTGAAAGAGCCAAATATTTCCCCCAGGAGTTAGTGGAAACCAAACAGAACCAAAGGGAAACTTCAATTCATCAGGTGGCCAGAGAATACAACTCCATGAATGTTAATGTTGCCTCCTATCAGCTGGATGCAAACAGATTGCCATAACAACTTTCAGAGGACCACAAACATCTAAATCGTCACTGTGGATGTGTCCTTATTAGTGTTACCTTTACTATTTAGACATGCACACTGTGTATTTGATGGTAATCAGTCTATATCCATCCATATATCATCATATATCTATATCCATCTTACATGCTTTGCTCTGGTTCTTTCTTCTGTCTTCTTTCTTTCTTTCTTTCTTTCTGTTTCCACCAACAAAAAACTGGCTTTGGCCCTGAAAAACTGGTTCCAGAGTATTATCACTTCATTGCTGGACCAGAAGTAAGAACTCACCGAGTCAGAGGAGGCGGGGTTATTGAGACCAACAAAAACAATCAGTTTGCCATTTTTTCGCTTTTAAGAGTCAAAGAAGCTAATGAAAGACTGCCATAAGGACCATAGAAGACAGTGGTCGAAATGACAACTGGTGGCCAAGGAGAAACCCACATTATGTTGTGGACTTGATCTTGGAGACCGACCAGCAGTGACGTAACTGATGTATGTGCAGAATGCTGTTTAACTTTTGTCAACTTATCTCTGTGATCTTTCTTTAGTGACATTGCATTTATTTCACTTCAGACAGAATTTTTTATTCAGTGTTTTAAAGAACTGCATCTGCTTATTTAATGACATTTGGCAAACGGTTGCTGTCCTCTAACAACCTGATACCTTGCTGTGCCCACACCTGCGAGACAGGCTGGTTTTCCTTTTTACCAATCCTCCTGCGGGTCAGCGAGACAGTCGGACTGACTGACTTGGCTACAAATTGGTCTCTGGGTTTAAGAGTCTTGTCTCCTGCCCAGAGAGAGCAACTGTCAGTGTCATGTTCTGGTCTTTCACAACCTTCAAACCTAATTAGAGGGAGGGAAGAGCTATTTCTCTTCATCTCTCTCCATGCCTTTTCCATTTAATACTGTGCCTGGACCACAGAGCACTGGGGATTATGCTGTCGTGTCATGTAGGCCGAGCCCTCAGATCTAAACACATGCAGATATGAACTCTTTAATATTTCATTTCACAGGTTTGGCTGCTCATCTGTACCGGAAGAATACCTTCTCTCAAAAAAAAAGGAGAAAAAAAAAAGGATAGGCTTTGGAGAGTGCTGTCAGACAGGATAACAACAGAATAATTCATGGCCGTGTTTTCCCTACATTTGAGTGTCTCGCTCGATGTTTCTTTGCAGCCTTTTATCAATTTCACTTCTGCTGTTGCAATTTCCCCTGTTTTCATTGTCTCCTCACATTTTTCTCCCACCATCTGTATCTGTATCTGTCTTTTTGTAAACACCCCTTTCCTCTTTACCACCCCATCTCCCTGTTCCCTTTAGAGCCCCCTTTGTCCTTTTCCTTTTCTCTCACTGCATTTCACCGTTTCCATGTCGGGTGATAGGACTGGTGGAGGTGGGAGTCTCTGACAGCTGTTGGAGTGCCCGCCGAGCAGAGATCTTTCCATGGCCCCCCGACAGCTGTCTGCTCCGCCGCCTGGCCGAGGTGACGGGGTCATGACGTGCATTGCAGAGACATGTTTTTGATGTTGTTGTGTCACTCACATCGGGGAGAGCAGCATCCCCGGTGGAGGCCACCTTCACACGACATACTGTTACAGGCAGCCTGCTCTGCACCCGTCACTGCATCACATTATGCTTTAGCAGCGATGCAGAGCACAACACTTCAGCGACAAATCAGCCCTGTTGGCGATGTAATGGACACTTGTTTCATGTTGTCACTCTTGTTTGAAGAGCTGCCTCTCGCTTCTCCCAGGTTTTGATTGTCGAGTGTTTGCAGAGATGAAAACATCAGTGTGCTCCAACGCAGATGAGAGCAACACACTCCTAGGTGTGAACAATAAATGGACTTCCACACTGTGCTCAAGCTTTATGTATGTATGTATGTATGTATGTATGTATGTATGTATGTATGTATGTATGTATGTATGTATGTATGTATGTATGTATGTATGTATGTATGTTTGTATGTATGTATGTATTTATTTATTTATTATTCATTTATTTTTACTTTTTTAAACCGATTTTTTATTTTTTATATGTTATTGAGACATTTAAGGATGTCAGTTTTCTCTATATTGACTGTGAAGAACACCTCATTAGCCGTTTACCTGTTAAATGGCTAATGAGATATTCTCTTTGAGAACTTTCTTTTAATTTTGATGGAACTGTTTGGTTTCTGCTTCCTATTGAGCTCACAAACACTCCAAAGGTCTGATGAGTTTCATATCTCGTTTGATGTTACTCTTGAATCTTTCCTCTTTCTTCCTCCTGTCCATTCATCGTTGGCAGGGATGTGAGATGTGCCGACTGCAGTGTCTACTTATTCCAGCTCTGAGGCTTTTTTCAGGCCCAAGAGGTGGAACATCTTCTCCAGGCAGAAGGCTTCATTGATGGTGGTGGAAGATGCTCCTCCTCTTCCTCAGGCTGTGGCTGGAGCTGGACGGACCCCTGTGAGGTGCAGAGTGCAGAGTGTCTCGTCATCATAGCGGGGTTCTTCTTCAAAGTTCATGGATAGAGGATCAAAGATGCCTCCTCTGTGCTCGATTCTGGGCCCATGGATCTTTTACAGGGACGTTGGTGTTCCTCTTTCTCAGCTCCCTGCTCAGCTTGATGTTCCTAGCTGAGGATGATTTGATCTTGAAGCTGTGTTTTCAGCTCCTTCAGCTGCTCCATCAGACTCCTGTCCTCCTCCTTGCTGTCTTGCAGCAGAGTCTTCTCTGCCACAGCCTTGTACCTGGCCGTCAGGGTGCAGATGTGTGTCCACACCTCCAAAACAGTCAGTGTGAGCCTTGACTTGCTGCTCAAGCTGCCTCTGGAGCGTTTCTACCTGCTGTCTGACACTGACCACATCACTCTCATAGTGGTGAACATCCTGCTCAACTTGTCCTTGGAGCCATCGGTTCATCTCTTTCTCCACTCTGCAGCAGCAAACTTCCCCTGGCCAGTTTCATGCACTGCCTGCAGCTCCTTGCGATACCTTTAAAGAAGCATCCTCTGCTTGATCTCTCTGTCAAGGAGGCATCGGTTCGACTCCTTTTGAATCTTCAGCTCAGCTGAGTGCTTCTAATTGGTGAGACTTGCAGGCCTTCATAGTCTTCCTGAAGTTCTGTCTTCTCTTGTGGGTGTTGAGGGCCGCTTCCAAGGAATGTGTGTGGCCCAGCTCTTCAGCAAGTCACTCTCTGCTGTGCTCATGGAGTGACTTCTGCGGCCTTGCTTGCCAGTGTACCTGTTAACCCTCTGCCTAAAGCCTGCTCCTCTCTTTCTGTCTTCCTTCATTTTTTGACTGCTTGGATGAGTTACAAAAAACAAAGTGGTACTGCTGCAGCCAATCTTTTGCAATAGCCATGTATTAAAGACTTAATGCATAGTTTCTTAACCATATTCCTCAAGGACCCCTGCACTGCACATCTTACATGGCCAATCGTCATGCTCTGCAGAGGCCTACATGGTGAAGCACTAATTTCAATCAGGTGTGTTGGAGCAAGAAGCATCCTTGCTCCCACCCAAGACCCTCACCGATTTGAAACCCAGGGGGACTGCCAATCAGAGCCCATGCCAGGGCACGCTCAAAGCCAGAGCACTTAGGCCCGGATAGCACCAGATCCTGCTGAGTAGCACGGAGAACTGAGTAGGCACCACCCTGTGCACCTCAGAGTACGGGCCAGGGAGCATCAGAGCCCATCCTGATGCCAATTTTGTTGGATAGCAGCAGCAAAAGGTTCAATGAATATGGCAAAAAAGTGACAGACAGAGTGGACAGCTTGATTCCCCTCTGCAAGGTTAACCTCACATCTGACCATCAGTCTTTCTGATGATCTGACAATTCTGCTGGGAAGCCTGGTCCTGATTCTTTTTGATTTGGCATCTGAAGGAGAGTTCATGGAGCTCCTGTAGTGAGATGGGCAAATCCATAGCAGTAATATGTTCTTTATTTAGAGTAGGAAGACCTGCATTATAGAAAACGTCTTGTATAGCAGCGCCTGGTGGGTCCACTGTAGAAAAATATACTGTAAGTTCATTTAGAAGTCACCAAAAAAGTTATCAATCTCCTCCAGCAAAGTGGGGTGTTCTTCTAAGTGAGTCTTTGATGGAGGGAATTGTTATTTTCTCTTTGTTAAATTTCAGTTAATTTCAGTTAATAGAAACTTACTTGATTTGTTTCTGTTTTCAAAATTTGTCCCGCCTAGCCTCTGCAGTTGGAATTGGATTTGCTCCTCTGAACTGAATTTAGATAGTTAGAGCTTCATTTTATATCTCTCAAAATATGTTCCTCTTGGAAGGTTGCGTTACTTTTTTAAAGGGTCCAGTGATGCACTGTGGCATTCCTAACACGTCTTTGATGTTAATCTGCTGGAATGAGTAGAAAAATAGAAAAACATTGAACCGTGCTGCATATTGCATTGGGCCTGACATGTGTCTCTAAAGTGGCAACAATGAATTGTAATTACCATGAATGGCCGAATGCATGCTTGCATTATGGATGGAAGAATAGCTAGTTACGTGATCCTCTTATCATTGGTCCCTTATGGCAACTATTCTGCTTCTCTTCTCTCATCACAGTGGATTTACGCAGAGAGAAAATGTCATGTCTGTAGGTCAGTGGGAGGAGGACATACACTGTGACAGTCCTGCAGTATGTGAGAAGAAGCCTCTGGATTTTATTTACTCCTCAACTTACTGGATTGCACTGTTGTCAGCTGCCTGTAATGGCCCACACCGCTGGGGCTGCTTGAGATGCAGATTAAATGCGCAGAGACAAATGAGGAGGGCTCACTCTACACAAACACATTGAATCGGCAGGCTCAGGATAACACTCTCTGCATGCCTTTCTATCTTTCTCCCACATGAGTGCCTGTCATGCTGCCCCGCTGTGGAGCTGCTGTCGGTCAACAGGGTGAAAGTCTCTGACATGTTCAGTGGTTTAGACCGACCGGGACTCTATGCTTTGACTGGTTATCCCAACCTGCTTTTACCACGTCAGAGATGTTGACAGCATCAGCGACTGGATGTGCAAGATTGCATGTTTTTCAGCATATGTGATGGAATGACTGAGTAGGGAAGAAGAAGGAGCAAAAATTAAGCTGAGCAGGAACAGCAGGTTGCGTGAGGACAGGGATCTCAGTCTGACAACGCCTCATCTCCTCAAAGACATGCGCCATTAGAAGTGAAACAACGGGGGCTTGCGTCTGATCTCCTCTGAACAAATGTTAACTCCAAGAGTTTGGGCCATTACGAGGAGCTATTTGTCACTTTGAATTCAAATGAGATTAATCTGTATTTTTTCAACTAATGCGTACAAGTCTAATGATGTTTTTCATTGGAACATCACTCTCTTGTGGCTCATTGTGGCGTGGAGTGCATTGATGGAATGATAATTTGCTATCTTTATAATGATGTTGATAGCAGGGACTGTGGCGTAAATATTATGTGTTTATGTACACAGAAAGAAGAGTTGGGATACTTTGAATCCAATTTTGTTTGAATCAGCCTGTTTTTAAACCCAGCAGTAATCAGCGATGGGGTTCTCTGAGGTTTAGGTGTAAATTGAATAGTGGCCCTTCCTCTGCTTGTCAAACTGAGAGTGCGAAGCATTCCCTTGTCTTCCTAATTTTCCATCCTGGAGCCCAGTAACACCTGCATAATTAGCTGTGCAAACTGACAACAGCATGGAGACCTTCTGTAGTTTCAATACACACACATAAACACACAAGTTCTGTGTGTGCAGACAGAAAAAGTGGCACTATCATGACACTTAATGTGCATATGTAAATGTCCATGCACTTACTTTCAGCTAATTTAATTACAGAAAAAGCACTTCATATGTTAAAATTATGTTGATGCCACAGTTTTGGAGAACTGGCTTGACTTTTAGTTATTCCTCACCACCTGTTTTTCTTGTTCTAAGTAGTTCAGCGTTTTCTCACCTGCCTCTGAGCTTTCATGGTTCTGGCTCTTGGGCTTTGTGAAAGCTGCTGCTTAGAGATTGTTTGCAGCCGCAGGCACTTCCAGCTCAGTTCCAGGGGAAAGGAAAAGCAATTCCATGCTTGGGCCACAGTGAATCCGTCTTTGTCAGTTCCACTTCTTGATGCCCTCAAATCACATTCCCCCGCCCAGCAGTTCTCCCATCAGCCCTTGCTGTTCTGTGATCAGGGAGTGAAAGAGCATCAGCCTCGGAGTGAAATGAGGATGCGCTTTACATGCTTCCTTACCATACCATCCTCCTTGATGTCATTCACTTCTGTTCCCTGGCACTTGCAATTTCCAGCTCGGCAATGAAACGCCATACTTCACGCAGGAGTAGTCACAGCCTGCTGTTATAATATACCTTTGCCTCTGTCTATTGAGCAACACAAGGTTAGTTATTTTGTGATAAGTGCACAAATCAAACCACTGATTCGCTGAAATGCAAATGCATTCACATCCAGAGTCTTTTATTTCACATGCCATAATTGTTGTCTCATATCATAATTAAAATAAACAGTGTGGCATCAAGCTTACAAAGCTTGCATCCTTGTCTTGGCCATGTTTAGTGTATCGTACTTTTATATTTCTATTCTGTGGGAGTAGCAGCTTTGGGAGACTCTATCCTTTGGAAGACTTTAACCATATGTACTTTAAGGATGACATCTTAACATATTAAAAAATAGTCATGATTTTATATACACAACAGATTATACATTAAAAAAGTCACTTTTTTGACAATAAGTTTACAAGTCACAAAACTCTCTGAGCTGCATTTCAGATTTCACTCAGTTTCTCATGTCAGTGGGTTGCCTCTGTCCAGACCTTTGAATCAGACCCCTCACCACCGAGTTCAGTTGACTGATTCTTCAGAGTCTGGCATCGTGCGGCGAAACAGCGGTTTCTCGGCTGAGAAAGCAAGCGATCCAGTGGATGCCGCAGGGGGACGAGCGATTAGCCAATCAGCCACGGGAGGGACTAATCCCTCTGTCAAGCTTTGTCAGGCTGTACACCACGACCAAGGAGGGAACTGTCAAACTCCTCAGTGTAGATAAGGTAAAAGAATCTGTCATTGCCTTGCAAATTTATTGCCTTGAGTGTTTCCAGAAAGTCTTTTTTAGTGTGCTATTTACCTGTAGACTGAGGACATTTGTAACTTGGCCACCATGTTGAGAATGGAAGAGCCACAACCAGCACAGTCTGGATGTGAATGGCTGGAACCGCATTGGGATATGTGGTCTATGGTGACTGGGATGGAAAAACTGGGAAAACAACCTTCAAGTGTTGGAAATTATGTTTATTATTAATAATAAAACACTTTCTTTTGTGCATTCTCAAGTGTGCAACCTTATGGTTGCTCTATTTTGCTCTAACAAAATGCAAAAACGCAAACAAACGCATCACACTGAGTAGTGATCAAGCCAAACTAGACCTTTTTCACATGTGTTTTTGGCAATGTTTAACTCTTGGTGAGCCAACTTTGTCTCCATATTCTACTCTTAAACTACTTTGTGTGTGATGTGTGTGTGTTTGTGTCTCATTGATTTGTCACATGAAACACAAATAAACAAGCTGAAGTGCTCCTAAATGAGAATACCACTGCACAGAAAAGGTAAGGATAGCTATTAATGTAACTTTGGTTCAATGAACCTTAGCACTGTGTGAGCCCTATGTATATTCATTAAAAAAAACATCCTGAATAGATGTGAGGGGATGGGACCCCACGGGCTCGCAGCACTCTACTACTCAACCAGTAAAAAAACACCTTTTGTTACACTGATATCAGGCAGAAATCGTGGAGCTGATTTAGAAACCGTAGACGTGACCTCACACAGTGGGTTAGTACACTCATCAAATCATGATAAGGTGAGATTGCTGTGCTGTGCTTCTTCATTCCTTTGTAGGCAGATATTTTAAGTTTTATATCCCACTGATTTTACCCCCACACTGCACTTCATCATCAGTCTTTTCGCCTAGTGACAAAATTTGTTGCTCTGCCTTTGTAGAAAACAGTGACACATAATTTTTGTAAGCGATGAAGGCACACAGAATGATTGATGGCGGCATATTGGATGGGAAAATAACGTTCTGGACCGTTAATTTTACCAAGTCAAGGAAGCAGCCTCAGACTGTCAACACAGGAAATGAGCAGGATTTATCTCTGGCCTAGTGTCTGGATAGCTGTGTGGCACTGGATGCATTTATGGGGTTCTACAGTGAGTTTCAAATATTGTGTATTACACATCGTACTCGCACAAGACAAAGAGAAATTTTGGATTGGGATTACTGTATAAATGTGTAAAATGTGTTCTGACCATTTTCCATCAATCCAGGATAGAAATAGACCCCACGATGGCCTCAGATGTCAGCTAATGTACCTCTCCTGATGAATCTCCAAATATATCCACTCCATCATGATTAAAATGCTGTGCAATAACAATGATAGAGAAAAATGGACTGATTTCAAATGCACTAATGGAAAAACCACATAGGTGGATTTTTAATAGTATTTTGGATGTACTGCAAATCTGAGTTGCAGCCAGTGGCCAGTGCTATGCAATACAATACTGGTATGCAACTGAGTGCACAAAAAGTGTACAAACAGCAGCCAACAACAAATCTGGCATGTGTTGAAAAGCTCCAACCTGAATGGTTGGGTGATTTGTGTTATTAAGTTACCTGGTATTTTCTGACATTTTCTTATCTTGATTTTAATCTATCAATTTCCAGTAAACCACAAAGAAAAACAAAAACAGTGGTTGATGTGTGTATATTCTGGACTTAAATGGAGATTAAGTTCATTGTAAAGTTTAGCATTTCACCTCTCAGCAATTTTCTTATCACCCAACAAGTATTGGAACACTAACATACTATATCTGGGTTGGATTTCAGGCTATGCAAGCCAAAGCCAAACCTGTTATCCAGTATTTCGTTTGCCAAACATTTCAGGTTGTTATCATCCAGAAAGCTTTCTCTTGCATTGTTAAAAATGAAACAGACCCTGCTTTTCGAAAATGCAAACACTATGGAGTACATTTAATCTCTGTCTTGCTTTTCCAAGCATGTAATTGAAAGCAACCGAACAAGGTTATGTTATAATGAACCTTTGTGCAAACAAACATGCAGTGTCTTTGATACGTTGTCTTTCATATGGATCATCACCTAGTGAGGGTCCTGATTCTGCCTACAGGACATGCAGCTACAGCTGCACATTAGCCTCAGCAAACTGTGAAAACTGACCAATATCATATACAAATATGACAGATTTTAGATGAAACTAATAAGTGTTTCTGAAGTGCTCACCTATGAAACCAAAGTTTGTCTCTATGATGAAGTGTAATTTCTACCAGCTGGTTGTCTTAGGGGGAGGGTGGCAGCTCGGACAGAGGCCAGAGGAACTGGCAAAAGATAAACTAGCTGGCATCTCAAAGGGTGCTGAAAACAGTGTTAAGTTATACTCGTGACTACTACTGAAAATGTGACACTGAGACAATGGCTGTGAGATGTTTTCAGTCAAATCACTGACTGTGGCTTAATTTTGACTTTCTGATTATCTGAGGATTTCTTTCTTAGTATCTGCCTGAGAAAATACTATTGAATTTTACCCAGTTATTGACAGTTGTTGTATCCAAAGGAAGCAAAGTAAAAGCCATTAATTAATGATTCAAATGAGTTGGATTTAACATGCAAACTGCACCTAGTCTTTTTATGCAAATGTTACTATCATTTATTTAATAAATTTTAATTCCCTCATGCTAGTTTTTATGATGATTACATACCAGTCATTAAGTACAAATTGACTCCTTTATGGGCTTTTAAAACAAGAAATGCTGACAATTAAGCTAAAGAGAGAGTTCTCAACCATTTCCTGATAACAAAATGTTACCTTAATAAGCCTACTAAGTGCTGCTCATTGAGAGGTAGAGACAGTACATACAGATCTCCAGATGTATCAAAAAGTTGTAATAATTGTTGACGTAAAGACACAGTGACAACCACATAGTGTAGGTTGTTACAGCATCATTGAAAACTCCACCTCCCTATTTCCTCTATTGAGTGCATGTATCATGTTGTCGTCCTTGTTGTTGATCTTCTTCTTTTTCCTCTTTTCTCTTACCAGCGGTGTTGTTAACATGCCGTCACGGAAGCTACGCGCAGTGTCGCCATGACGACCAGGCATGGGTGCATATGGAGGGTGGGTCATGTGGGATTCGACCCACCTCCATTCGAATGCACTTCGTTCCGTCCCCCTCACTTTAGGGGAAAAAAACCCCTGAAAATCTGCTGACAGCTTTGTTCCCCCCTGTTCAAAAAACCTATCTGTGCCGCTGCGACCAGGAACTCTGAAGGTGATACCATCCTGTAATGGAAATTACAGAAATACTGAGTCAAGTCGAGTCAGTACCACAAAGTGGAAACGAGGCATAAGGCCATGTCATCATCATATTCATGTCACCCTGAAAATGATAAGTTTTTAGAGCGGAGTGCAGTCGAGTGTATCTCTCTCTGTCTACGACTCCGTCTCTCTCATCCTCACTGCCATCCAACTCTCCACTCCTGCTTTATTCCATCATCAGTCACTCTACTGTACTGGTTTACAGCATTTTTGATGTGTTTGCCAGATTATAAATTTAGTTTCCATGCGCTTCATCTTTACAGCTTGAGTTTTTTTTTGTGTGTGTGTATTTTAGAGCCATGCTCTGGAGTCTGTTATCCATCTTAAAAAAAAAAAAAAAACATTCAACAGCCTGTTTTGAAGCCCAATTTGTTTGAACTGTTTTCTCAGCTCTGACTCCTGCCTGCCTCAGTTACTCTGTGAGCCTAATTACCACAGTGGATGTCCTGCCTTTGTTTTCTGGTTCTATTTCTGCACATCATTCATAACACCTCTCCCCATGTACTAACACATAGCATTTTATTATTTTGTTATGTATCATACTACTGTAGAGATGAATCCAATGTTCAATGCAGCAAGACGAACTCTTAACATTTGGTTGTTCTTTCGTCTTTGGCACTATTAGTTTTGGTTTGTATCGCACTGAAAAGTCATGTTGGCTTTCAACTAAATGAAAGAAGAAAATGAAAATACGCATCTGTTTTGGAGCTTCACCGTTTTCCTAAGGCACCCCCTTTTAACAATCAGTTTTTGTAGTAGCCCTGCAGGTTTTAGAGGTTTCTTGGCATCCCATTCAGGGATTTGTTACTCTTTCAGATGTGATCGAATTCCTGGGGAGCAGAACAGAGCTGATGTGAGCTGACACACATATTTTCCCTCTGACACTTCTGTCTCCTCTCGCATAAGTCACTGTCAATGACCCCTGAGTCAGGAGAGAGGTGTGAGGGAATCATACACCCTCACAGAGAGCTGCCGATAAATCTTGCTGTGAGGCGTGACAGCGCCAGTGTCTCCTCTGGGTGAAGCGCTTGTGGGCACAATTCTTCACAACGCTGATGGTGTTTTCTCAGACTGTTATTCTGAAGCCAGCTTCATGTATTTAGTATCTTGGTTGTTTTTTTCAGTCAGGTTTTCTGTGTTTCCAAGAAGTGACAATAAAAGCTTGAAAGACATTACTTAACAGTCATTAACTTTTATATGAGTATATAGATGCTAACAGGAAATTATTCCATTTTTGTTGATCCTTTCTCATGTTTTCTAGTCATGTTATGTCACACACACACACACACACACACACACACACACACACACACACACACACACACACACACACACACACACACACACACACACACACACATACACACACACCCTCTCTCTTAAGCTGCAAAATCTGTCCCTTTGTCCGCAGGGAGTGATGAGGTCAGAGCAGAGATGACAAATACTAAATGACAGAGCTGAATGAATCACTAATTGCAGCGCTGCGGACTGAACATATAATAAGAAATAAACAGAAAGAATTGCTCAAATCAATAATAATTAGTTAGATTTCGCTGTTGAGTTGTAACATGCAAAATTGGGTATTCATTGTGAAGTATCTCTGTGTTTATTGCCTATATTATTGTCAAAAAAAGAGATGTGATGAGTGATAGCCTGGGGATTTGCACTGAAAACCGATGCTCTTTTAGAATATTAAAATAATACCCAGAGGGAGAAGTCTTGTGGTGAACATTTGGCTCCTCACATCTGTATACGACTATTATTAAATTTCTGCCACTCTTTTACCTGCACCAGAAGAGAAGTGCTGCCACAACAACTTGAATTATGAGCATATGTTGAAGGCCAGAGAGCAGGTGTGTTTTCACTATCTGGATATACGCAGGTACAGCAGCTGGTTCCAGGTTTTACCCTGAGCAGACAACATCTCTGGTTTGATCCATTTACTATTAACACCCTGTCAATCACACAAAGGCCTCATTTCAGGGAAAAAATATAAAGAGATGCCCTGTATTACTGCTTGTAGTCTGAGGGCTTGAACTCAATCTGCACTCCAAAGCAGACACGCCACACAGGCCATGATGGAGAGACATTGTAGAGTCCTGTATTGCCAGACAGTTACACTGTTAGCCCCAGGGGACAAGGGTGAACAACAGGAAACTGGCTATTATTACTACCTTGTTTGTAATTTCAGACTAGACATGACAGAAGAGTGGCAAGTGAAGGTGCCCATTGTGCCCTCTAAGGAAAAAGTCTAGAATACAAAGGCTTTAAAAGCTCAACCCGGCTTCACGGCGAGGTGAAGGAATACTGATGCAAACAAAAGCAATTGCTGTATATATATTTAGAAAACACACATTTATTGGATGTCTAAAACATGCATTATATGTATGCTGTGGGAGAGCACTGCAACACAAGTGATTAGGAGAAAATGAATAATGAAATAAATACGAGTGCACACTGCAAGAGCCGGTGGACTGTAACCGCTACAAATAATGACACAAGTTAATAAATTTGGACAGTTGGAAATAGAGAAAGGAGGTGGAGGGAGCCAATGAAATCACTAAACCAACTAAAAAGTCTAGCTCAGAGGTTTTAGCATGATGTAACAGGCTGTAATCAGTCTCTCTGACATCGCTGGTTTTAAAACAACACTCCTTTGGTAACTTTCTGCTTCGTCTTCCACAGCAGTCAATAAGTTTTTGTGACGGGGACAGCTGTGGGCTGCTGAAATCTCTTTACTCTCTAAACAGACTGTGTTTTTCAGATGCAGTCTTTTTAAGTAAAATTAGATACAAAAATGTAACTGTATGTAATTACTACCAGATTAGTGCCCTCACTAATGAACACAATGATAAATTACTGCAGCTTGTAGACATCCGGAGTAGATTTGGTGCTTGCCATGCTGTACAGGCAGCTGCCCTGGATTAAACCCAACCTTTTCATGGTCATTATCTTGACTTTCTATTACAAGGAAAAACAGGTGTTTCTAATAATGTTATCTAATGAGCAAGGAAATAAGAGCAATGCCACTGACTTGCGTGTTTCGTCATTGTTTCATCTACTTCATCTATGTCCACACATATATAGCATGCACAATAGTAGAGCAACCATAGAGGTGTTCTCATCTGATTAAGGTTACTTTTTTTCCATCTTAATGATTAAAACCTTATATGGTTTTAATCGTCAACTCGGATCATGGCACTTAGAGTGATCTTGTCTTTAACGCCACTAACAAGGAGCTTTTAGCTTGACTCAAGAAGAGAGATTAATATAAATGCTTCAATATGCTTCTATATGAACCCAACTACCAAGAAAAGGTATTATTTGATCGCACAGTTCTAATTGACCATTTATGAGCCAATTTGCTCTTGCAAGAGTACTGCTTTTTTGGGTGGTTTTAAACTGCTACGACAGCCGTGTCAAATCCCAGGAAGTATTCCTGAGAAGTAGTAGACCACTGTGTCTTTCGAGCACAGCCTTTATCATTATATGCAATATATTTATCCTCTTTTGAATTTTTGACATATAAAAAAACAACGGCATCATATAAAAGCTCATAATAACGACAGATGAATGATACCACCTCCAAAGCCTTTGTACATCAGCAGTATGAAGACATATCTTGGATGTGAGTAGTGGCCTCAAAAACTCATAGTTACTTATTTTACGTACTGCAAACATTTAAGTTTATCTATGTTTTTCTTCCTCCCATCAAAGAGTATTTTTGAGGTTTTAGGTCATCCTTAAGATCCCGGGTGTTTTTTTTCTATTTTGTCAGAAGATTTAATTCAGGATATAAGAACCTTGCAGTAACAACATAATTAACCTTGCATCATCCTCACATAGTTCAACAGTGTGGCTGACAGGATGATGCAGTGGCTATGTGACCAGGATCTTACAAATGGAGAGATAATTAAAAAGGAATAGGCTCTCCAACCAGGGCTTTTATAATGACCCTTCACCAAAGACATAAACATCTCTTGTTATGACTGCGCCAACAAAATCTCCATAAGGATTGGGATATAATTAACTGGAACAGCATAAATGTTCCAATCTATTGATCTTCCTGCTTTATCACACCCAGATGGCTGTTCCTGTGGCCCCTGTAGGCTGAAATCATTAGTCTGCTTTAACAACTGAAGGAAGCCTCTAAAGATCAAAGGGCAGTTATGCCACAGATTTGGGAAGATATAAGAGACAAGTTTTAAAACAGCTGGGAATTTTTTCATGGGTAAAAAAAAAAATCACATGAAATCCGGCCTTTTAGTTTTCCACCTGAGATGAAATTGAAGTCCTTGAGTCAACGTTACGGCACCATCTGCGTTAGATGCTGTGGAAAGAGACGCTTGCCATCTGTTGAATTCCTGGATTCCTCATCTTCAAGTGGTCTGGTGTCAAGTACCCAGGTGTTCATAGCTCTTTAAAAGGATATATGGCTCCAAGTAAGGACTGTATACATTTAAGCACATCTTGATTCCTAAAGCATATGCTCACATGCCTCCTCCATGTGCTGTTAAGCCATACCATGAAATAGACTGACTTAAAAAAGAAAAAAAACAGCCTATATTTTTTTTTTCTTGACAGCAATCATGCTCACATTTCTCTAAAGCAAATGGAGCGGACAGAGAGGAGAGGCTCAGTGATTTCAGCTCCACCACTCTCTGAAGCACAGCTTACCTAAAAGACTGTCTTTTGAGGAGTCCTGTTTTGGCAATGGTAGAGTGCTGTGATGAGGAGTGGTCTTTGTGTGAGAGACGAGCAAACCCTGTAATCTAGTCTGTGTGGAAGCCTGATCCTCTCCCCGATATAGGTGTGACAGCGATACTACAGCCATAATGACTTTTCCATCTGTCCAGCATATCCATAACTGTCCACCAAGAAAGTCTGTTAGACTGGAATTGTGTGCATATGAGAATAATAATCCTATACCCTTGATATAGGAGTGGTACCTTAATTGAGCATTAAGACAGAAGATTAGACATCTGTTCACTTAGTATGAGCAAAACCCTTTGTGTGACATGTTGCAGTTCATCTTTCTGTTTCCAGTCTTCATTTAGTTTACTAAGTGAACAGCTGTCAAGTGGCCTCACTGCAGGCATGTTAGTTTTATTGATCTCTTTCATTTGGCACTTTCACACCAATCCTATAGGAACTTTTATCAGTTCAGCTGCTGGAGCAAGTCTGTCCAATATCTTTGTGTTCAAAGAGAGCCTGTGATTTTGAACAAAGTCTTGCTACAGTTTAAAATTAAATTCATGGAGACATCAGGAGCAGTGCAGTGCTGTTGTCTCACAGCAAGACGGTAGCTGGTTCATGTCCCCGTCAGAATGAAGGCCTTTCTGTGTTGAATTTGCTTTAGTGTGAGTTTTCTCCTGGTGCAGTCCTAAAACATGCATCTTTAAGTGGACTGGAGACTCTGAATTGCTGGGAGTTGAAGAGTGAGTGTGTGTTCTCTGTTAGACTGGAGACCTGTCCAGAGTATATTCCCAGTCTTCGTATGTGCACTACAGCTATCCTAACTCTGACCCTTTCAACTGAGTTCAAAGCACAGCAAAACCAAATGGGTCTCCTTCAAGGCCATTCGTTTGCCATTTTCATAGCAATACGGTAGGAACTTTTCTCAGTTCATACACTGGGGGATCTATATCTGTTCTATATCTATTAGAGTGTGATTATCAATAATGTAATTTCTGTGCGCTTTGTTTTAAGTCGAAAATTGAATTAATGGAGACATCATGATGTGGAGAGGAAACTAAATGCCTGAAGCCGGAAAGCAGCTGGCAGTTAACCCAGTGCTTCCTGCAGAAGCAGGACAAACTCAGCCTGTGCTTCATCACGTGCTTGTTGCTCGCTGCTGCAGGGTCACTTGGCTGTGACTGTTCGTACAGTGGACTGTCTGCTTTATCGGATGAGATGACAGACCTGATCTGGGGCCAACATCTCAGTCACAGCACCCTGTTGGACTTCAGCCCCTGTCCAGAGAGCTTCTTCTTTCCGGACTGCCAAAGGGTACGTAACAATCCTCCAACACCTGTCACAGCCAGAAAATTGTCCTTCACAGCAGCAGGATGAGCAAGAGGCCTAGAGCTCCAAAGCGATATCACAAGTCCAATGATGTTATTTATAGCTTTAATACAAAGATGAGTTCCTTGTCTCAGTCTCATCCCTGGGGCTTATGGGGTCGACCGACAGTGTCATAAAATGTTCTGACAAATGACATTTCCAGAGACAATGACCCATGGCCTTAAGACTACACAATAAGCATAAAAGGGACCTTTAGTCTGCACCATGCCCATATAACTACTGTGTAAATGGGGAAACTTGAGCATGCGTGCATTTTATGTGTGTGTGTGTGTGTGTCTGCAGATATGTCTGCATAGATTCTACACCCCCTTCAGGCCTGAGTGCCTTCCTGTTTGCTTTTCATGGCATCCTGTTTCAAGGGTGAAATGATACAGATATTTGCAGATGAATCAGCAAATGCAGCCTGAAAAATAGCAATGCACATGAACTTTCCTTTAAAAGTAGTCTTCCTTGTCAGCAGACCGGCCAATCACTCCTGTTGACTTTCAGTTTGGAGTAAGAGATTCATATTGTTCCTGCACACAGCAGGATGACGATGCGAAGATATTTCGTGTCTCAAAGCGGCAGAGGTTAAGATGAGAAAGAACACAAAAACATCCAGAATACAATATTCCTCACACTAAAAGGTGTGACACGATCTGACCCTGTGTGCTATCCTGACCCAAGTGAGAGAGATGTCAAACTGTCGGCTGTATTTAGCCAGTCTGTCTCTCTGGCCTTGGACCCACTCAGCCATAGCTGTATTTATTCATGCCTTTCAGTGTCACAGTGACTAATACCCTTCCTCCGAGAGGTTGTGGGAATATGCATGAGCACGAGATCGTGTGGGAATTTCAATATTTCTTTTTATTCATGTCTGTGTGTGCTGTCAACATGCAGCATGTGTGGCAGGAATGCGTAAGAGGAAACCTGCAAAATGTCCCCTCAAAGCCATGGAAAAGGCTGTTAAGCACCATGGTGCCACGATGGCCTTCTGTGTGGTGCACAACCACAAGGCCTGATGGGCAAGACATTTTAGAGGTTTAGTAAATATAGAAGTTTAGTAAATATCATTTTTTCAAAGAGCAAAAAAGAAAAAAGAAAAAAACGAGAAGCTTTTTGTGCCTTCAATGGTTTTGACTGAAAGGACTTCGCACTTTTTACCAGTGTACCATAACAGGCATATAATATGTCCGACCCTTTCATACTCTCTAAAAGTGTGAAGCAATTTCTCTGAGATACAAGGTGAAGGTATGTGCTTTCAACCAAATGCATTCAACCTGAGGCGCAGCTGCTAAAGTGAGGGGAGGTGGCACGGTGATCGTGGCACCTGGGTGTTTCAGGTTCAGACAGCGCTACAAAGATCTGGGTTCACTGCCCAGCAGCAGTATTTGGCCCCATTGAATAAAACTGGTTGTGTGTTCCCGGGTGAGAGGCTGTAGAGGGATCACGTCCTTGTACTGTAGCTGCAGTAATGTACTTATATAGGCTGCTGCCAGAGCCCCCTGAGCTTTTATAAACCAATATTTTACCTTTCCTCCCAGAACTTCTCCCTCACTCTTGTATACTCCTTCTTGCCTTCTACACATATGGATGCAGTTGATGTTTTACACTGTATATATACATCCATATGTATGTAAATATCAATGTATACACATTCATACATACATATGGTTGAATGTCTACAGGAAGTCAGGCTTAAATACTCAGACACTTCTGTGCAAGGGAATGAATAGTAAATAAGAACTAAATCTGCTGAGATTTGAGATGAAACCCCACAGCCACATGGTCCTCCAAGCTTTTATCAGCTGCCCGCAAATCCCCAGCAGTTTGCTGAAAGCCCATAGGAACACCTTATCCCATTTTTTTGTAGATAGTGCTGAAAACTTCCCTCAAAATATTTCAATATTTTTATTCACAGAAGAGCAGCCGTACACATGTATACTTTTTCTTCCCAATTCCTGAATCATTTAGTTTTATAATGGCACTGAGAATGCAGCAGTTTCTTTTGAATTATTCATGTCACTTGTCCAGGAGCCAAATTTATGTTTGAGCTAGACTCTGGAACATGGCAGGATTACAGATGTTTAGTGTTTTAGGTGAGTTCCTCTGTGGGATAGGATTTTTTTTTTCACAGCAAGTCTAAAGGCCCTAAACGAGTTAAGATGTTAAAATGCAGATTTTTTTTTTCTTCCCAGCTGCAAGAATATGAGCAGAAGAGCAGCAGCAAGATTTCAGCAAGTGAAGAGAGAAGAGGAGAAGGGTGTCAGAGCTGTAGCAGCTGGTAGTGTCAGGATCACAGTTCATGAATTCAGGTTGATTTTGTCATTGACACATTTCCAGCCACAATACTTAAATTGAAGTATTAATGGATGTTCCATGTAACATAACTTTAGGACGGCAACTTTGTATGTATGATCCTCTGTGTTGCTACAATGAAATGTCTTGGATGTGAGAAATTTAAAAAAATCCCAGCCTAGTTTGACATCTCCTTGACATTAACCATAGAATGACAAATGAGTGAGTGTAATGTGTAACCACAAGAGTTTAAGCCACTGTGACTGTTTAATCTGACCACGATGGAAGCCAAAAAAAAAAAGAAATCACATCATCTGATTGAGGCATAACAGGTCACCTCTTCCTTTCAATGGGGGCTAGAACACAATGGTCTCTAGGAAGGTTGTATTCACGGAAATCATATTTTTACAATCTGAAGCACATCTCTGTGTCTTCCTTCTTCCTCCCTCCCTCTTTCTGTCTGTCCCTATACTCTCCACACTGAGACTCCAATGGTTGGCTGTCTTTCCTTAGGGGAGTGCTTTACATAAATAGCTGGAGCTTGTGGAGAGCCCTCTGTATTGAGCTCCCAGCTCTTTCAATTTATGTGTTATAATAGCTTTCACAAACATCATCAGAAATCCTCTGCTGGCAATTATGGACCTCTATTCAATTGCTGGCTCACACTTATCCCACCGAGTGACACTGCCTGGTCTTTTGGACATCCTAGATAATATTATCTCTCATGCCCATGCAATCATTATATTTCTAGAGCACACACTGATCAGTAAATACACACACATCTGAAAATTATGAGCATGTATTTACTGATGTAAGCGCAGACCTGCACAGTACAGTAATTATGAGTGCACATACACACACAAACACACAGCCTGAGTATGTTTGGGAGGACAACGGACAACAGTAGATGCATTTTTCCACAGATTTCCAGATCAACTGAGGTCGATTAATTTACTGCTCTCCACCTCAGGGAGCAACAAAGTTTGAGTATACAAACTAAAAATTTCTCGTTTCTGTGGAGGGCAGTTCTGAAAAAGAGGGAATATTTGATGATTCCTCTGTTGGCTTTTAGAATTTCAATTCCTTATTGGATTTTTTATTGATATTGAAAACTAAAATGGAATGAGAGGGATGCTTACATTGGATAACTTGGATGTAATGATTTAGAAATTCATTACACTCAAGGGTCTTTATTGCTGTCTTGAGAACCGACTACTTAAAAAGTGGTTAATGTTGCAGTAATTTCCAGGACTTGCTAGGCCTAGTAAAATGTATTTTTTCCCATTTTCTTTCCTCTAGAGTAGAACACAGGTACCAAAACTCATCCTGCAGAGTGAAATTCATTGCTGCCAACTATTTGGGATCAAGTTTATCCTATGCCACTCAGACTGCCGCAGCGCAGAACAACAGCGCTGCTGGTCTGCGCTATCTCTGCCACTGGCCGCTAATCCTGAAGCTCTTTCTGCTAACAACTAACATCTGGAAGGCTACGACAGCTGTCCCAACTCATGCTGTGGCGACAACGGTGGCTGAATTCAAGATTATGGTGTGGTGGAATAAGATGCAGCGAATTATCAGGCTGCACATGTCTCAGCTTCCCCCTCTTATCAAATGGGAGCTGCTGGACGGTCCCTTATCCTCTGATGGGCTGTTTGGAGCACTCCTCCACAGCGACAGAGCTCCCTTGCATGAAGCATCTGAGGAGGGGGTAGAGGAGGAGGAAGAGGAGGAGGAGATATGCCTTCTGTGCCACAGTAGCACCACAGCCTCACCAGCAGCACTGAGATGTTTGGTCCAGAAAGAGGCGCAGTCAATGTGTCTTAATCCAGCGGAGCAAAGGGGATACATCAGCCCGCTCAGGGCCAAACTCTTCGCTTCCCCTCAGTCAATCCTCTTATCCTCACGTTGCATCATTTTTGGCACAAAATAACTCAATTAAAATGTGCACTCCCGACTTCTCAGTTCACTCGGTGCAAGTTAATGGTGGTTTCTCAGCAGAAACAATCGGAGTCTTGTTTCAGGGTGTTCAGGGCTGTCATGTGTTTCCAGCTCCATGGGCAGCGAAGGCCCTTTTATCCCACCACAAAGGCTGTGGGGAGAGATCACTTTTCACTCATCCTTCTGCTGGAGCGCTTTTTAAGGGGAATCAGACGACAGAAACCTGTCGCGCGCTCTCCAGCACCACAGAGGGATTTACCTCTGTGCTGCAGCAGGGCCACATCTGTGAGAGTGTTGGTTTTCTTCGTCTTTGAGCAGACGATACCAGGAGGACGGATCTTTTTCCCTCCGTGATCGATAAATGTTCAAAGCAGGAAGCCATCGATGTGATGGTTTCATGTGCTTTGAAGTTGCGTCTGATGAATCAATAAGAAAAATTGCCAGTCACTTTCATCCTTTTTTAGGTGGCCACAACCTCAATGCCTCTCTTCATGTTAAGCGAATAGCGAAAAAGCCAGTGTCTCAGGACACCTCATATTCACAACCTGGAGCCTCTACTTAAAAACATTCTCCAATGCTGATATTTTGATGAAGTGTTTATTTTTTCCCAGCTTTGCGATTAGCCACTTTTTATGACACTATGTGGGAAAGCAGACAAAGAGCACACAGATGGCTGGCAAAATAATTCCACTGAACAAATCCAAAAAAAAAAAACCCACAATGGATCACAGTGTAATTGTGGCTATTGCATTATACCACACGAATCCAGGTTTTGCTCGCAGATTTTACTGGTGCCCAAGGGGCAACGGTTCTGATGAAAACCACGTAATTTGTCTTCTTGGTCTCGTTTTATGGTCTCGTTTTATACGTGTTCTTTTTTTTCTCTTCAAACAACAGAGCAAACACTGAAAATTCCAACACCCTCATTTTGTTTTGCTTTGCTTTAATTATAAGGTTACAAAGACACACGTTGTTGGCCAAATGTCTTCGTTCAGTCTGCGAGTGCTTCATCATTAATACTATGTACACTTCATCAATCACAAGACGAAAGCAATAATTCTACAAGAGCTGATAGAAAAAGAGAAAAAAAGAAACATGGGTTTGACTCCCAGTAAGACTGAGTGTTTTTCCATGTTCTTTGTGTCTTTGTGGGTTTTCTGCAGGTACTTTGACTTCCTTCCACTATCCAAAATTAAGCAAGTTGCCCAGTTGGAGACTTTAAATTGTCCTCAAGTGTGTATCTATGTGTGTGTGTCCTGTGATGGACAGACAACGTGTGCAGGGTGTATTCCCTTCCTTCCAGGACAGGGTCTAGCAGGTAAGATCATGAATAGAGCCTGATATGTTCTGGTGTCAGTATGAGTTGACAGTTTAGTGTCCTGTCAATTCCCGGGTAAACCTTTCCAAGTCTGTGAGTGATTTTATCCATTCACACATGCCCACCTTCCAAGAAAATACCCAGTTAGCAACTATTCAAAGGTAACTGAGGGCCCTGGGCGGACATATGTGTATGTGGCGGAGCAGGACTAGTCATTATTCAAGAATATGGAGGGTTTGTTAAGAGTGCATGTGTCTATTGTTGTGCCCATTCAGCAAATAAAAAAGTAATGGGATGAAAGACATCACAAAGCCTATGATTGGCAAACCACATGTAAACATAATGGCATAACCACTTACAGCACATGCCTTGCCCGTCCATTCAAACATCAGCCTTTCTGGATCATATCCAGAAATTAGACATGGTCATGGTTATCCAGATCGGAACTACACGGGGTTGCACTCACATGTGTCTTTACTCAATACGACCAATGTAAGTGCTGGAAAAGGGAGTAGAGTTTCAAACAAGATCAGTTTTGCTCTCTATTGGACTGTTTACTCTTCAGCAATGCAGCACACACACATTACCCAAAACAGTGTTTGCCAAACACATCAGTTAGTCCAACTCCAACAAGCGGCTCTTTGGTAAAACATGGTGAACTATACAACAAGCTAATTATCCAGATGTTACAATGAAATGTGCCTCTGAAATATCAGATTCTTTGCATCTAGCATTTGTATGTCTGAAACCTGTGACTAAACTACATAAAACTTTCGTGGTGAGTTGAGCTGTGCAAGACAGAGCTGATGTTGCCAGGTCTGTATTCTATAGCTTTATGTAGGGCAGAATTTCACCTGTTCTAGTGACAGTCTATATGGAAAAGTAAGAAGCAATCTTCCCCATTGAATCAATACATCTGAATCAATAATTCTGTGTTGCTTTTCACATGTTATTTCTATAAAGTTGAAAAACAGGACAAGGCAAGGTCTTGGAGGCAGTCACCTTCACAGATTCACAGGTGGTGACTAGCAGTGCAGACACGTCAATACATTTTGTTGCAAGTCTTTGAAAACACTGTCATCCATGATGTCTCGTCTTCTGCAAGCACTCTTTGTAGAGCATAAAGCCTTGACTGCACTTCACTAGAATTGCGCTGATGGTAACATTTTGAATGAACTTAACAATGTAACATAAAAGGCCTTTTATAAGTTCGCACAACAAAGGAATATTCTGTTTTACGCGTTAGGACCATATGAGAGTTTAAAGCAGGAAATGCTTTATCCATTTCTTACGCTACTTGGTAAATCCTCAAAATGGCAGCAGTAAAATATGCATTCACAGTAAACATGCAAATATCTGGTAGAGCCGAGGAGACGTACCTCATTCAACTTCTTTCAAGTCCCCTTCAACGGTCTTGAATTTAAGAGTCACGGAGGGCAGAACAGTTCAGAATACTTACAACTTTCTTCAGAGGAACACCACGGGGTGTGAGTAAGCCTCTGAGTGAACTTGTTGATGCTGGCAGGCTACAACTGTTGCAAAGTGCTGCTTGTGCTGTGGCAGACTGCCTTTGAAGTGATGGGGAAATTCATTTGCAAAAGCTAAAGGAAGTCATGGTCTGCTGAGCCCGACTATAATGTGAGAAAATGGTTTCCGATTAAGTCTAAATGATGTGATGGGAGAGGGATTTCGCTCTAATCCAGGCTTCTTTTTACAGTTGTATTTAGTCCGAAATCTCAAAAACTTCAATACACCAAGATTATGATAAGGATTCAAGAGGAATAGTAGGTTTTTGGGGGTGATTTGCACAACACAGAAGCCTCTGTGCTACATCAAGAATAGGTGGATGAAATTAATAAACTTGCACTGTCTATCAATGAGACTAAATTACACTTATAAAATTTAATTTATTTAATCTTTCTTTGTGTGTTGTACATCTGCATTGTCTGCCGTTAGTCTGTCTACAGACAACTATGCACAAATGCATACATTATAAGCAAAAAAATAAATAATTGATTGCAAATCATAGGCTGAAACAGGCAGCACTAACCTTCCTATCTCAGTTTGAAATGGACCAGTTTTAGGAGTAAAACTCTTCCTTCTGCTGCCTCTGCCAGTATCACACTGCTCTCACAATATTGTTGTGGCTATGAGGTGTGTAGCGGCTGAAGCGAGACGAGAGAGGAAACAATTTGTATTGCTTTAAAGCATCATATGGTACCATCCTCATCTTTTGTACGGTCATCTATCAGCTCTGCCCGGCATGCCGGGACTCTTGAATCCACCATAAAACTCAACAGTCATGCGCTGAATCCTTAAATTTGACATGTTCCATCCTGTTGAAGTGCTACGTTCCTCCCTCCTGACTCTCTCTCTTTCCAACTGTGTTTTGTTAAAATCAATATGATAGGCAAGCATTTGAGAGGTGCTTCGAACCCTCTCAGACATATTCACATGCATGTGAAGCACAGAGAAATACACAGCTTGAATTGTGCATCTGTTATTTGGTGTTTTTGTTATTTTTCATCGAAGAGACACAAGACCCAGCATCTTATCTGATTTTTAGAATTTGAGACATTTACCCCCCATGGATCTCATAAGGTGGGAGGTTTCTCCTTTATGCTGGATGTGTTGGATTCCAGCAGGGACAAAATAAAGCATAAAAACATCCGTAACAACTTTCTCCTGCCCATCATCTGTATACTCGTCTTTGTGTCAAATGTGACCAAAACAAGTGTTTCTTTAATCCCCATGTGCACTCCTGTCAAATTCACAGGTGTGTGTGTGTGTGTGTGTGTGTGTGTGTGTGTGTGTGTGTGTGTGTGTGTGTGCGTGCGTGCGTGTTTGTTTGTGTTCTGTTTTTCCATCGGCCCATGCTCACTGTTCTTGCAAAAACAAAAATTCAATGAGATGGTGGAATCCAGCTATCTTGAGTCACACGCCTGACAGCCAATCAGTAATTTGCAGTATGGATTCAAGCAGTCAGTGAGCAGAAAGTGGTCTCGCTGGGCGTTTATTTTGCTTATGAGAACACTAAGCAGTAGACCTTTGAAGTATCTAATTGTGCACGCAGAAATAGGGGGAAAGAGCATGTACGGTCCCCCTCGGGGATGTATCCTGCCTTGGCAAATGCCAAAAGGATCAACCAGATGCTTTAACATCTGTGAGTTTAATTCAACGACTGAAAACTCCATATGGGGATTCTCCCTTGGTGGTATGGGTGAGAAATAATTAATCCTTTTATTATTCATCATTTTCACAGTGCTTCCCCTCATATGGTGGCAGTTACTGCAGCAAACACTGTGTTTTGTGTCATCTGTTGATTCAAACACTGAAGTGTATGACAACTTTACTGTAGGAGACCAATCAATTTAATGACTGAAAGTATCACTGCTTTATACTGTACTCATTTGCTTTATGAAAGAAAGGACATGAAATGTAAAATGAATGATTATTAGAATAATAAAATGTGAGTGAGTCAATAAAATGTGAGTTATTAATGCCAAAGCATGGCATTAATTACAGATTGCTGGTGGAGATACATGCAAATTAATTGAGAATTTGCTGAGAGCAAGAGCTGCTGCTGTTTACTCTGTCCCTTGTTTTTTCACTCACACACTTTGGAGTAAACACTGAAGACTTGTCCCTTTCTGATTATAGTCAAAGGTCTCGTCACCTTTGTGACCCCGTGTGAGAAAAGAACATGTTGACTCACTGTAATATTGCTGACTGTCTCACCTCCAGGTTGTGCTGACATGAGTGCAAGGTGGGCCAAGGTGGCACAGAAATGGATCCAACTTTCAATCAATGTGTGGCCTCGTGGGACCTGGTCTGTAGCCCAGAAATAGTCCCGCTCCAGCCTGTTCCTGGTCCTATTGACAGGTCCCGTAGCCAGAAGACTCATAGTTTATTTAGGTAGACAATAGATTAAAGGAATAAGGTGGGCAAGGTTGATGAACATGGATTTCTGAGTCTGCACAGGGCAGCGGGAAAACTTCACAGTGACACTGAGAGACGGGATATTGGCAGGTGTACAAAAAGACCGCGAGATAATCAGCTGCTGTTTGAAAACAGGGTCGAGCAGTAGGAAATTAACCTTCATTAGCATACACAAGGGCCTGCACAGATAGAAAAAAAGAGAGCAAAAAGGTGTCATAAAACAGTTAAATGTCTCATTCGTCTGTGTGAAGATCAAGAGCACTTTGCACTTTTCACAATTGTGAGAACACCTTTTGTGCTCACAAAACTTGTTTTTCAAGTGGGTTTCGCTTTGCATGGAGCCAATCCTGGTAATGTTGTTTGGTTGTTCTGCTCACACCCTCCATGACAGCCCACTGCAGAGCGACAGGAAACCGGGACAGACAGGAAGAAAACAGTGCAGCTGTGAAAATAGCTTGCACATGGAATTGGTTAATAAAAATAAAGCAGCACAGAAAGAATAATGATCATAACACCTTCAGATTTGAACAGTGAAGCGAGCAACAGCATTTGCTCATTGTTTTGAATATAGGTCCAAACACATTCGTTCTGCCCTTGTTTATTTCACTGCTGGAGCTGGAAGGTAAAACAGCCTCCTGCTGGAAAAGTTTTTGCCAAATGTTCACCCTGACAATGTGAGGCCGCTAAGTGTATGCTAACAAACATTTCCTCTGAGGTTCTCCTGAAAAAACAACTGACCTACAAGGTATTTCCCCTTTCAAATACTGAGTTGAACAATTTACTCACGAGTCAATTAAAATAAGAATTCACTTGTTTACTCGGAATTGGGGACGGGAGGGGGAGGATGGGAAATTACAGACCTCTATAAATGTGGGTTTCAAGAGCAGACTGGTAGTGAACATTGTTAATTATTTTTCATTCTAATCTCCACAGCTATGCAAAAAGGGCTTTGGGCCAAAGTTGTGGATATTTGTTTCCTGACTTTTGCATAGACCTCGTAGAATAAGACATTTTTTTCCAACATCAATCCAGTATCATATTCACATATACAGTAATGTATATATGAACATACACATATATGTAAAGAGAAGAGAAATTTATCGAAATATAGATTTAATTATACCCGTTTTGAACAGAAATTTGATAATGCCATTGAAAAGTGAGATGTTTTGAACATCCATCTTCCTCAAAGTCTACTAGGATGAGATTTTGCTAGAATTACGGCTTATACGAGAAACATACTTCAATAGAAACTGAATATTTAGAAATATCGCTTTTGTTTTGCAAAGAAAATTGTAATGGAAACAGGACTTATAAGCATGTGTCCCATAACATTAGTGTAATGAAGTTAGAAAAGACTTTATTAGACTTAGACTTAACTTTATTAGATCCCTTTGGGATCTCCCTTTTCCCTCAGGGAGGAAGCACAACAAAAAGGTGCCATACAGTGAGAACAGAAAAAAAGAATAAATACTGTACTATATATAGACTCTTAATAAAGTATCATCTTAAAACTGTAATAATAACCCTAATAATAATAATAATAATGGCATGATGGACAAAGGATTTCATAAGTCTAGAGGTTCTGCCTTTGGGAAGAAGCATCAGTACCAGAACACAGAGAGGTCTTTGTTAAAACCCTGGTGCTGAAAACTGTTGGACGATTAGACACTGTGTCCCCCATGTAAAACCAATAGACCTTTTCTGGTCACCTTCTTGCTGGGAGGTGACAGCTCTACTCAACGATCCTCGCTCCCTGAATCTAAAACAGTACGCTGCAGACATATTCTACATCCTGACAGTCCCCATCACATGTTATGGTTTTTAAGACATTGCCTCTGTGGTCAGAGAACAGACCAAGCTCTTAATTACAGGCCTGAATCCAAACAGTGGGGATGCTGTGTAAAACATCTTTACAATGGAGCATGAGAATTGACAAATCTTTTTTTACGTATAGTCAATTGAAAAATGCACAGAAGCAATGGACTTAATGCTTTACATCCCCAGCTTTAGTAAATGCTAAATAATGCTAAAATATCTGTTGATTCTGAATTCTGTCTGCACCATGTTTCACGTTGGGACCAACGAGTAACAAAAGCCTGAGAAACTGAACTTTTTTTCATTCAGGGTTGTAAGTTAATTAAATTAGAGAGACATTATTTGTCTGTTTCTAATGTAAATATCTCCTCTGGGAAACGAAAGAACAGTGTTGCAGTTGTACTTGTTTAATGCGTGGGTGCTCATTCAAACTCGTATTAAATCAGATTGTGTTGCATCAAATAAGCAGCGGCAGGCTCCATAGACCACCCCCCCCCCCCACCCCCCACCCCCCCCCCCCCCCCCACCCCCACCCCCTCCTGTTTTGCTGTGTCTCTCTCTCATCTCTCTTTAAGTCGTGGTACCTCTCTTTCTGCTGCTGCTCCTTAATTGGCTCACTTCTTATCAGACGTGTTCAGCTGTCGTTGGAGTGTCCACAGAGACCGTCTGTGTACGGGGCTACTTGGCAGTGGTCGAGGCTTTTAATTTTCCATACTTGCAGTATTTTAAATATCTTTCTGCTCCGATAATTTCCCAGCACATTCACTCCCACCTCTGCGCAGGTGACCCATGGCTGAAGGACTGTTCTCTGTGTTCAGATCGATGGACTTTCACTGAAATGACTACTTTCTGCATCAGGCTTGAGATAATTTGCTTTATATGCGGTTGAAAACACTCAAGTTTTGAGGGACTGGACAAGACATGATAATTGTTTTAATGTGTGTGAAAAATGCACAAGGCCAAGTATTTATCGATGGTTGATATACGACACCTTACCAATATCTACATAAATACATGGTCACCGTAACTGTTGTATATTGGACACCTTTGACAACCGGTGTTTTGCAAGAAAACAATGACAGGTTTTTCTGATAGGGGGTTTATGCTTTGGCCATCAATATTTAGATGCTTCTCAAGTAAACAAGCACTCAGTAATTGCAGGTGATCAAGCAGTTTGTTAAAGCAAAAACCAGTGCTACATGCATCGTAATAACATGTTCATGTCTGCATTTAGCGATTAATTATTGACAATTATGCCTTGAATACATATCATTACCTGTTTGTCAAGAAAAGGTCAGCATAACAAACTTACTGATGGGAAACCAAGAGCAACAGTCATTAACAAACATCATTAGTTTTGCAGGCATCAATCAGTGAGTTGGACAAACAAACACTCTGACCTGATGATGGTGCTAAATGGTAATTGAGGGCAGTCCACCCAGCAGCTGTTGAGCCATTTCAATCAAATCCACCTCTTATCACCTCTTATCAATGGGAGACATAATCTTGGAACAATTAACGTCATGGTAATATATTGTGCTGGGCTATCACATTCATGTTGAAATATTTCACCATGATAGCGTCAACTTCATCCTGATGGTTACAGTATTAGAGTCCGGCAGCTATTTTCTAAGAACCATGAAGGTCCTCACAAAATTTCACAATGGTACATACAAAAGATTTTACAGGTATTTCAGTCTGGTTTAATAAACAGACACGGCTGAAAATACGATAATTCTCCCCCTTTTGCTGCTGCTGGAAATCAACACACTTGAGTGCTGAATATTTGAACACAATGCTCAGCTGTGATGGAAAGAGAACTGTGACGAAGTTAAAAAAAAAAAGCTCAGTTTTTATTTTAATGCAAAGCTTTGGTTTCGACTTTTTTTTTCTAAGTAGTGCTGAAGAAATTAGGTTTGTGATGTTTGGGAACACTGCCAATGCTCTTTTAATACCTTTTGAATGATAAAGCTCGACAGTTAAATCCCACGGCTTAGTGAAGGAGTGTCTTTATGTAATGTTTTAGCAGACATGTTTTGGTTACAAAGTGTTGCTGCCTCTGGCTGAGCTCAACTATATATCACACTCTATGCTGACAGAAACCTCATCAGACTGTATTTGATGGAATTTTAAAGGTCTGTATGAAGACATTGAGGATGTGCCCATGGTCGCAGTGAATGAGCTGACGGAAGAGCTGCTCATCAATAATGTGGAAATGATAATTTCTTGGAGCAGTGTTCCAGGAAGACGAGAGGGTGCGTGTGGCTATCTCCCTCTGCCTCAGTGCACAGGGGACCCAGAAGGACTGACCCATTAACAGAGATCTGTTTATCCTGCCTCACCTCAATCTCAGCGCATACCTCCTGACTAATGTCAGCCATGTTTAACAACTACCTGCCTTATCACATGTGCACACAGGCAGGAGGCACCGCCAGAGAAATCAATCAAACACAGAACCTGGGTCAGTTGCTGCACAAAATTGGAAATAAGACATTTAGAAAACAATAACAGAGAAGATGTGATCTGAAATGTAAACTGCACGCAAGCAAAATTTGGTGTTGGAATCACTACCTCCCTTTTACACTGGTTGCAATGTGCAGGATAAAAGATCTATATTGTCATCCATCCATTCTTTATATTTTCTCCTTTACACCCAACAGTATTGTGGCATCTCCAGCGTACATTGGGTGAAACCAGAGAAAACGCCCCAGACAGGTCTCCAGTCCATCAAATGACACACACTCACCATTCACTCTCAGACTCACTCCTCAGGGCAGTTTAGAGTCTCCAGTCGACCTTGATGCATGTTTGTGGACTGTAGGAGCAAACCGCAGCACTAACCACCAATATGCTGTACCACCTTTACACCTTAAGTTGCTCTACTTACTACAGTGCTCATATTGTGTTGAAAGATATGCTTAGAAGAAAATGAAATACTATATGGATCCATTTTTAATATGTCTATTTTAACTTCCCAATCAATGAGGATTTGTTGGTAACAGTATCTGACAGGTTCTAAAATGTTGACACCATGAGTAAAAAGCTTGAATAATGGTCTAATAGCTCACAATCATTCACTCATAACATTTTTGTGAATGTGAGGGAAAGAATGATGCTTGATATTAAAAGATGTTAGAAGTTACTGGAAGCACCATCATATTATTTCCATAAACTCATAATCTGTCCCTGGGCCTGAGGCCTGCACGGTTACAATCCTCCAAAGCCTCCTGAGGTTCACAGTCCTGGTATCCTGCTGCGGTTTCACTGTCTCACACACACACACACACACACACACACACACACACACACACACACACACACACACGTGTCAATATTTTGAGTATCACAAGTCAAAATGTCTGCTGTGAGTAACACCCATTGGTGAATGTAAACTATGCACTCAGTAACAGCGTGGGGGGATTTTGTTTTTTTCTGTGTGAGCGTACGTCAGATACAGACCGCTTGCTGCTGCCTTTCAGGGCACAGTAACGTAACAGGAGTCAGCTGTCATTTTAACATCTGTCAAATCTGTCACCGTATTGTTTCACTGTGCCGCAGCGAGGACCGCACAGTAAGTCGGAGTGCGCAGAGAGGGGAGAGCGAGGGTACAGGGGGCCCCCTGGAATGACATGCTCACAACCAGTCTTATCTGAGTCGCGTTGTTCACCCTTCTCAAAACGGCCCAAACACCCCGGTGGCAGTCATGGATGGGGCTGGAGCGATATCACATTCAGAAGTGATGTACCCTGCCTTCAAAGTCTCACAGTCGTATCTCGAAGAGAAAATGAGCTTTGAGATGAAAAGAAACTCTCCTGCTTTTACCCGTATCACAGAGCTGTCCCGGGGAGCGCACACAAATCTGTGTTTCTTACGGTGACAAATGCATTTGGCAGAAATAATGACTGCATGCACGGTGCCGCTGCTCTTCACGCATGAGGGAAGTGTGTCAGCACCCACCTTCCTCATCTGGAAATATTGGTGGGACATGATCCGTAAGTGGCCCTACGAGGCTCCAGATGTTAAGGCATTGATTTGTTTGTATTGAATATCTCATTGAGCTCAGAAGAAAAGTGTGACACGTGTTGAGGGCAGCGCAGGCAGGTGGTAGTCCGAGGATACAGGGGAAACGAGGGGAAACTTTCAGCACAAAAATAGGCTGTTAACCATGTGACCCATGTCCCCGTCAGTCTTTTACATTCATTATCTCAGTACATGTCAAACAGAGCCAGAAGCAGCAGCAAAGAAGCCATTAAGCCTTATCTATTATTGAGCAGTCAAAGGCCTTCTAATGGCTGGAAATCGCTGACACCAACATTCTTCCACAGTGGTATGATTTAAAGTCCGTCCTTGCTTCAAACGACGATAAACACGCTAAGCAGAATTGTCCTCATGAAATTTACATCTTCCATCTAAAAGCAGTAAGTGGTCTGGTTAAATCTCCTGTGCCTGTTGTTTGTGTGAAGTAAGTTGCTGCACTGTGTGACTACTCCGTCTGCACCCTCTGGATATTTCCATTCCACGCGCCGCAGTGGTGACATTATTATTTCATGTGGATAAAGACATTGAGAAGACAGAGATGGCTGCCCTTTCACCAATAAATACGGAGGACGCGATGCCGTTCCACTCTAATATGCGTCCGCGGGTTCACTGCGTTAATGTGACCATTCAGAGGAAACAGTCTCAGACTGCCTAATATTTCCTGACCATTTAGGCTGACAAGCGGCGGCACTTTGAGAGAGCCCATCGTGGCCTCGCGCTCGTTTTGGACGAGGCTGACAGCACAGACGATCACGTGGTGAGTCAGAAAAGACCTTTGCAGTGGCACCAACAAGTTAGAAAGGTCAGCAGTAACGGTCTTAGTTTCTTGTGTGTTTTACAGCAAATTAAACTATTAATTCTGACAATTGCTTGCATGGAGTGCGGTCGAATAAGGGAGGTTTTCTTCACAAAAGTCATGCAGTGTCATTTTTTTATGACCTTTGTCGTTAAGTATGTCTCTTTTTCTAGAATTACGCCATAACAAGAACACTGTCTGACCACAGGTTACATTCAGTGGCTGCTCTCAAGCTTTCAGTCCCAGCACGTAACGCAGACTTTTAACCGAATTATAGATGTTTATTGCTTCAACAAACTTAGATTTGCAAGGGGAAAAGTAAGTAGTAGCATCAAAAAGTGTGAGAAATCCAGATCAAAATGTATCTTCTTTAATCATTCATTTCATAGCAAAATGCAAATAATTTGAAATGCTTAATTGGATTATTTTACCATCCATGAACAACATATTTATATGTAAATTCACCTAACCAACAGGGTCAATTACTTGAGTTGTATGTGTTTACTTTCCTGAATGTCAAGGCTGCGCGACAAATAGGTCTGACTTGTTACGTTCACAAGTTCTTATTTTATTTGTGAGAGCAGCCATCACGTCCCTCGAGTTAAATAACCAGCCTAAATGGAGTGATTGCACCGTGGGTAACGAATAAGAAGGCTGCACTGAAAGTGCTGGGAGATGGTTGTGAGCACAGCTGACTGGTGTAAGGTGTGAGCTAATCACCGCCTCTCCATGCTCTGACAACCCCGTGAGCCTCCAACAATTTAAACGTTGGGGATTAGCGAGTCGCACAGAAACACACAATACGTCAAACTGCAATCATTAAATGATGGTTCCTCTTGGTTGCCTCTGCCCAAAATCACATGGTGCATTTGTATGCAAATGGCAGTTAGTAGCGGCACTGCCTCTGGTGTAATTATCATCTGTGGATGAATGGGCGACGTCTATTTGATATCAAGTCGAAGAAAAAGAGTTTCGCTGGGAGACGGTTCGGCGTTACTCTGGCTCTGTCTCATCACTTTGCTGACACTCGGAAAACGTCTGCTTTAGAGGCTTGTTTGCTAATACATATCTAATGAGTTAAAAAGTTTCAGGCACTGTGTAACAAAGTTTTAGGTGGGTGAGATGTAACCTTGTTGACTGATTTGTTTCCAGGTGGGACATCTGATTGAACGGTCCTGCAAAAATCTGCAATCTTGTATGTGAAACATAGTTAATCTATGATATGATAACATTAAGAAGCTGTTTGATATTGTGATTGAAAACTCACTGAGAGTTAAATAACAGGTTGCTACAACTCCAAGGCATATTAGCTTGGCTTGGTTAAGCAAAAGGAATGGGGACAATGTCGGCTCGGCCTTTGCTGAAATTATACCTCTTAAACTTTGAAACAATGAAGCAATTCCTTGAAATATTGTGAATGCTTCCTGAGTAGCGTAGCCTCCAAGTCAGGGTGAATGAACATGGTTTTCATTTTGACAGAAGTCTGCAGCCTCGGCTCAGTGAGACAAAACCACCATTTGGCTTAGTCTCAGTCATTAATGAGGTGACTCCCAGATCAATTCCTATTGACTGAAGGCTTCCATTATTGGCTTGTAAGACATTGCTGCTGTACCATTATCCCTTAATTATATTGAAGGCTGCTGGTGCCGCTCCCTTCCCAGTACAGTACAAAATCGGACGGGCTGGCCCACTAATCATCCTCCGCTAACACACGTATGGCCCGAGGTGTTGCCGGCTTTACTGTTGCACTCTAATGGATTCATTAGCAGACTGATTTGTTTGTTTAAGGCAATGCAAGGCGCTTAATGGCAAGAAATGGAAAGGTGCACAATTAAATATTTGTTCTCAATGGAGAGTTAAACACTTCCAGGCAACAAATCAAGATAGGAACAAAAGCAGCAGAGGGCAGCGGACCATGAAGCACTAAAGCTTCCCACAGAACAAAATGTAAACTACGTAATCAGCAGAGTGCTTGTACCTGGACCCTAAGGTATATTTTCTAATGAAGAGTAGTACTGTGTCATACAAAAAGTGGAAAGAAGTGTGATTTAACACACTTTTCTGTCGGTAATGTGTTCATCCAGGATCAAAGAGGAAAATCATCTCTATTTTTGAAAGGAAATTACAGTTCTTTGTCACACTGACAGAAAGATATATCCAAAAAAAGGCTTATTTCACTTTCTCGCCCGACTTGATGATCAATCACAACAATGGAGCACAATACCTCGAGTGTTTCATTTACAACAGTGCATTTCATAAAGTGAACTTCCAACAAAAGTCCAACGTTGGTAAATCTTACTGCAGAAGTCTGAAACGTTCAGTATCAGTGAGAAAGTGTTTTTACGTGATTGAGTGATGAATATTTTAGAAGATACACACAGTGTTGGGAAGAAACTAAATACAGTACACGGAGGGTTGAATTTTCAGTATAAGATATGAGTCATTATTTTCTAATACAGTTGCAGTTTAGAAAGACGCTAAATCAGAATACAGTTACATTCATGAAGATTCATAAGTTTATCAACTGCACAAAATGACTTTTTCAGCATCTGGGTTATTGTCTGGTGGCATTGATTGTTTCCGGTAAAAGTTTATAACAAACTGAATAACATCAGTGTCATGTACGTATATGCTGTCGGAAATTGTATGATACTTTTCGAGTGGGTATTTGGATTATGTATACATTGAATATTCTAACATAACACGTCACAAATTATATTTTAGGGCAAGTATCAAGTAATTTATTGTGGAACACAAGTGCAAACTAACCCTACCAGCACTGCATATACAATACATTTCGATAGTGCCATACTGCCTTCATCTGACTATACAGTGGCCATGAGTCTGAGTTCATGGCAGGTAGCAGGTCTGAATGTTGCTGTGACCCCGATAAAAGCTGAGCTCTCCTGCAGCCCCGAGGTGCTTTCTCTCTGCCTGCTGTAGTGTGACAGTGCGATGTCTGATCCCCTCGCAGATGTGACCTCCAACTGCAACTCGACAGAGCCTGAAAAAGTCTCACCTGACCTGACCTGATTTCATCACCTCCCATTATTCAAATATCTCCAAATCTCAGTGCTTCGAGGCGAGGCGATTAAACAGCGTCTGTGCTCTCAGCACTGCACAAAGTGCAGATCATCACTCCATCAATCTCTCTCCTAAGTTCACTTTAACTGCTTTAGGATCACAATAGTACTTAACTTTAATATGTTGCTTGATTTTATGAAACAAGTGAGTGATGCATTACATTTTTATTTGAATTTTTTCCCACTGGCACAAAGTATGACAGTATCCATTATGGTTTCTTCCACAATGGCAAAAAGTTACAATTGGATGGATTTCCATGACATTTGATGGAGACTCTCACAAACCCCAGGGGCTGAATTGTAATGACATGGTTGTGCTACTTTTCCTTCTTGTGCCACTATGACACTGTGGGGATTTGAGTGAAATGTCTCGACAAAATTTTGAGGGATTACCGTACGGTTTGGTATAAACAGGATTCCCCTCAAGGAGGGGGAATCCCCAGACTTTTTGTCAACAGTGTTTGTCAAAACTAACAGTGAAAGTCCCATCAGTTTCAGTCATGTAGCGAAAGTTGAAGCATATAAAAGGATCTGAACGTTGTCCTTGACAGGTTAAAGAGACCTCAATGCCTTTCACACATTCCTTTTTTATGCATAGAGGCTGCAGACTGTATGTGAGATGGAGAAATTATTCATTCTTTGACCACATTTGGAGTCGTCCCAATGTCTTTGGGTGTGTGTGAAAATTTGAGTTTCAATCCTGAACCCTTTAACCTTTTACCCACTGATCTGATAACTACTACTATTTACGCCCAGAGTATGGTTACTGTACTTCTGTCATTGTTCTAAATATTCAAATAAATGTATGATTAATCACGGCAGTAAGAGCTTTGAGACTCTAGATCAATAATAAGATGGCAAACAATCTGCAAGAAGTCATTTCAGCGACATCCACATACAATTTCTAACTTTGCATAAGTAGCCAAAACCACAATTTTGACCACTTGACAAATATGTAGAATCAGTTCTGTTTTTAAGCCTACCAATATGAGTAACCGCCACCATGTGTCCCAATCTCACCCTGTTTAGAAACTTGGAATTATGTAGTTAAACTTGACTATGACTTTGAGTTGATGTAAGAAGAAAGGTGCAGGATGGAGGAAGAGGCCATTGCTCCTTTCTTTCAGAGATAAGACAGCCAGGAATGATGGGGCCAAATGGCAGGAGAACACAAAAGGGCAAATTATCAGATACAGCAGAGGCTTCGAATTCTCTGTGAATACCAGCAGGGAATAAACAAGATACTCTGGAAGGCTGGATGGAGGGCTAACACTTTAACCTTTACCTTTTTTGTCACAGTTTGAGGTGGCTATTCCCTATTGTGCAATGATATTCTCAGCACGTGGAACATGATTGAGTCCTGCTGTAAGATTAGATAAAAATAAAAAATAAAGAGTACATCATTCATGGTGGCTTGATGCCCTTTATCAAACAACAGCATGTGTAGAGATAAAGGAAATAGTCACATTTCTGTTATTTGACTGACATGTCAATTATAATGGATTTTTTTCCCTTTAAAGGCTGAATGCATACAAATGTGGCTTTGTCAGCTCAAGGTTTTCAACATGCCGTTGGATCATAATACAGCTTGCAATGTGCAAAATATTACTATTCCTCCTGAAAATTTGCAAAGACATAATCATATTTTTGATAGACAGAGAGGGATCCAGTCATGAAATCTTTTTCAGACGCTCCCAGGAATTGAAAGAACAAATGCCTGCTCAGACATGGACTGATTGTTCTTGACTTTGTCATGTGGTATTTAGTTGTCTGGATCCCTCAGCGGATTACCTGCTCCTCTCCCCGCCCGCTTCTCCCGTCACGCTGACGGTCCGTCTGAATGCGACAACGGATACGGCCTGGCGTTTGACCTCTGAGAACGTCCCTGTTACGTGTGAGCGTGAGCTGACAGCGGCTTAATGCCAACGCCTGAGAGGAAGAGCGCTGCGGCTGCGTCTCTGCAGAGCAGATCCATACCACAGCAGCTATCTATAGTACCCGACTCATCAGCTGTCACAGGGTGCGCTGCACGCTATTCCTGTCCAAATTAATTTAATAAAACCTGTCTCATTTCTCCCAGTTTAATTTGTCGCTTCCTTTCTTTCTTTATAAGTTCCCGTCTATTCCAGCAATCTCCCCGCAGCCTCTCATCAATTTTCTCATTCACTATTAATCATCGACTCGAAACAAAATTCACCTGCGTTTCTCTGGCTTTGTCATTTCCGTTAGCTTTCCGGTGGCATTAATGGTAACCAAACTGAAACAATTATGAATATGTGAGCAGAAGGCTAAGTCCTCATTATCAGTGCAAACATGAAAGAAGCAATATCACATCAGAAAATGTCTTTCTACCCTGTCGCCTTTGTTGCAGTACAGTGAGAAAATAGCCATGTCAATAAAAACAAATTAAAAAACAAAATGGAATAAAAAATGACTGTGTGGATTTTGAATGTTTTTCATTATCATGTTAACACTTGTCCGTGCAACAAACCATAATAACCTTTACTAAATTGCCTAAATGTCCATAAAATTTACAAGATGTTGGGTGAACTCTGCTATCAAAGGCACAGATAAACAGTGGGATTTCTATATCCATCTATATTATACAATTTTATGTACTAAAAAACATAACATGAGAACAAGCCTGACCAATAGTGCATAGAAAATGTATAGAAAAGTAGCTGCTCAAACTTTTTTAAAGTTTCATAGGATAAAGCTTACACAATACTAATATAACTTCTGATAAAATCAAGAAATTGAGCCATATTCTGCTGTATTTAATACTCTCCTCTCTGTATAGACGTAAGGTCCAAGATGAAAAACCACCATCAACTACAATTTACTTCAGGCTCAAGGCAAGACTGAAATGAGCAAAGGCTCCATTTTCTCCAGCAGAAATGTCATAAGGTGAGGAAAAAAAACACTCAAATGGCCACTACTCAAGCTGAGTAGAGGTAAGTGATTTCAATCTATTATTTCCCATCATGTAAGACTGGCAGAGGCTGTCAGCCTCACACCACTGAGGCTCATTTCCAGGAGGATCATCTGAGGTCTGCTCAGAGAAAAACACCAGTATTTGAAGACTTTACCGCTGAAAACCAGTGTGATTTTACTGCCCAGAAAAGGGCTGCACTGATACGGCCATGCCGTAACATGTTGTTTCTGTTCACCCTTATGCTGTTAGGCATCTTATGAGCTATTGTTTAAGAGATTATTTGTAATTAATTAGCAGTTCTAACCCAGTTGCCACTATACATCTACATCCAAGTGACATGAGATTCACACACAGGCTGTAGAGAGCAACTGAGGTGGGTGAGCACAGGGTCTGCACGCTCCAGCCACTGTGGTCGTTATTCATGCTGGCAGAGAACTCAGTGTCCCTCCGCCCACAGAGCCTCTCCCACCGTTTCTTTCCCCACACACACGAGATAGGAGGTGAGTGCGATGACCTGGATCACCTTAGCATACCTCCTCATCATGTCCGCCTGCTGAAACTAAGTCTTTACGTAAACAATGGTGCTGATTACAATCAAGCCTGCGTCATTGAAAAGAGGTGTCTATATTGCTTCTTTGCCAGTTACACTTTGCTAATTCTAATGTTCGTCTCACATGATTGAGAACAAACAAACAAACACAGACACACATGATCCATGTATGTATTCGGCAATGTTTTCCAGCTCGAGTCTCTGGAAAACTCACTATGTATGATGATGCAACTGTTGTTATTCAGCTCCAACCCTTCAGGGCAGCAGCAGTTTGTTTAGTTTAGTGTCAAAGAGACGGGTCACAGTTTAAATACTTGTTTACGTATGGAAAGTGTAGACGACTGTGTAACAATACAGATTAAATGCCATTACTCTGTGGATTAGGTCCACTTAGAACAAGTTAAGCTTCAAGAAAACAGCAGCTCTCTAAAAACCACAAACAGTGATGTTGTAGTAACTACATCCATGTTTTGTACACATAGGGATGAGGTCACACATACCCCTTATTTCACCAAAGCAAAGCCAGTCCTGGATCTGGGCTCATGCAAGCTGGTTTGGACTTAGTTCAACATGCGAACCAGTTGAGAGCCATGCCATTGCATCACTGCAAATGCCGATTATGTTTCCACTGTCCATAAACACAGCCTACGCATTTGTACTTTTATATTATTAAGCAAAAAGATACAGACGCAGAGAGGCATTCATTGAGGTACATTAAAACAAGCAAAGAGAAAAACGTGTCAAAAGCTCTGCAGTAGCAATCCAGTGCTCCAGTAGAGCTGCACGCCAGTCTGTCCCAGAGGAGCGAGTCCAGGACATGAAAACGAGGACTTTTCCTCTGTTGCCTCTTGCCACTTTAACTGAGATCATTTTTTGGCTCTTGAAGTGTTTCCTTATCTCCTTTATCTGCTGTTTGTTAAGTCTAACGCTTTTTTTTTTTAATGGTGCTGCTGTTTTTGTCAGTCTCAGGAACACCCTTTTCCATCTTCTGACGTAAGTGATGCTGGTGTGGATCCAAAATAGACACTAGCCCTTGATCCAGTAATGGAACTGCGCTATATAGGTTCATTTTCATGTTCAGTTATCGTTTTATTAGTTGTGTCTATGGTTCAGATGCAGCAGGACTGCCAAGCCGTTGAAGGGTTGGTGGTTCAATCCCAGCCCCTACTCCCTATATGTCTAAGTATCCTCAGGCAAGACAATTAACCCAAATTAGTCCTGTGTTTGGATGGTTAAAGCTTCTAGTTGAACAGATGGACTATGTAGGTTAGCTTCTGTCAATGTGGTTTATATCTGAGTTCTCATGAAGACTTAAAAAAGCAATCTGTAGTGGCAGGATCAGACAACAGCATTGGGTCTGATGATGAACACTGGGAATAGGAACAACATGTAGTGTAACATAACTGAATAACAGCGATTCTGCCTCTAGGTGGGTCCGTGATGCCCCCCTGATGGCTTGATGGCCTATGAACCCACACTGGGTCGGGGTCACACAATCTCACCCTGGCATGGCAGTTAAATGTTTTAAAGAAATAGCAAGTCAAATCCAAAAAGCAAACTACAACCAGCAGCAGAAAGTATGCTATGGAAGTTTTGCTTTGAAAGCGCGACCACACATCTCATATATGTTATTGCCATCTCAAAAGGAGTACAGTATATGAACATGTTCTTTTCACACCCAGGCTCCACGGCTTTGGGGACACTTTCCATGCACGTCATATCAAATTTCACCAGCACCCATCTGTGAGAAGGAGGTGGGTGTAACAAGCTGGAGAGAGGAAATTGTGGCTTGCCAGCTTGTTTACCTGACTGAACACGGGATTGAGGCACTAAATTGAAAGACAGGATTAGAGAGAAAATCCGGATAGAGATCGGAGGACGTCTACTCTGAAAGGAGCACGGTCAACAGACCCAGCCCCTCTCTCATCTCGCTAAAATTGCAGCTCTTCTCTTGCCTCTCTCTTGTCTCTCAAAATCTACCATTCTGCGAAAAACTCAATATGCAGTGAATGTACTTTACAGTCTTACACTGCTGAATCACATTCAACAGCCTCCTCTCAGGGGCAGGATTTTCACCTGCTGAATCTCCTCTTGGGGCTCTTTAGAAATGTTTCTTTGACTCTGCGTTGAGAATGGCTCCGAGATTATGCGGCAGTGCTGATTCTGGCTTTAGATTAAGGCCAAAAATTCTCGGGTCCACTGAGATAAGTCCAGACCAGGTGACTTGAGCAAAAATCTGCCTCTGCTGGGAGTTTAGCAGCTTGGTTATCTGATACTGGAAGCCACGATCAGGAGATACAACTACGGACAGTCTGAAGTGCAGTCCTCTGGCGTACTATCCAGATACACGGAGGTTATCTTTCAACATCATAAAGGACCACTGTGCTGCTCCACAGGGAAGGCGGTATAAACTCTCTCTGTTCCCCAAGGAAGATCCTTTCAAACTCAACCAGGGCTGGAAACAAAACTGTGGCTGAGTCAGCGGCGCATGCAGAAAGCAGCCATGCAGCTGTGATGAGCCCTTCGCCAACATGACTTTAAGATTCAGCATCATGATACATTCATCATTTATGATGAGCTGCAGAGGCAGATGAAGTGCTACATGGATTTTATTCTCGCTGCCGAGGAAAAGAAATCATAGCAGTGATGGAACAAGAGAAGATAACAGACTCTGATCTCTGGCACTGTGGCATGCAAAAATGTTTTTGGTGTAAATGCAGGGCATTAAACTACAACTCAAAAATGTCTGGACAGAGGACATTTTGTCAACTTACTATCAGCACTCAGAACAGACTGTTGACACTATGTAAACACTAGACACTATGTTAAAATTTGACTTTTAGACCAGTTATTTTATGTTAGTGTTAAATATTATACCATAAAGACAAGAAAAGAGGAGCTGGTTAACACTCTCAAATTGAATTGAACTCAATAAAATGTTGGTTACAGCTCTGGGTCCACATGGGATGGCATCTGGGTCTGGACCTGTACCGTGGTCCATCTATTAGTCATCCCAGGTTTAAGGTTTCAAAGCCACGACAGTAAAACAAATTGATTAAAGAGCTGTAAAACACTGATTCAACCCAGCGGCATTAGATAGTAATTTATCTATTTCAGAGGTTCATGATTGTTATGGTCTGCAGAGGCTTTAGAAAGGTTAACTAAAAGTCCTCAAAATCAATGTGACGCATTGCTCTATTTAACACCAAGGTTTAAAAACAGTGCAATTGTTTTCAGCAACATTTTTATTGTGCTCTTACTGCCTCTAAACTATTTAAAATCATTACAGGGCAAAGCGACGGACTCATCAATTTACTCCTGGTTAAAAACTGAATTATCTCTCCTCTCTCCTGAATCTCTCGGGCCACATAATAAAAGCTGTGTTATAAATATGTTGTTCATTCAATGTTGACCTCCCTGTCCCTCGATAACCTTACCTTGTAAAAGAAAAAAAAAGGCCGTGTATGGCTTTCACACAAATGGATTCATCTTCACTTTGACTGATTAAGCTCAGTGCAACAGATGAAAGCAGTGGAGCAGGAAATCATCACAGAGGTACGAGCAGAGTCGGGGAAGCGATGGGTCCCTGTTGTGTTTTGAATGGATGTTGAAGATCGACATTCATACTTCACACAATCCTGCCTCAGATCATTTTATATTGATGAACTAAAGGAAGGAAAATAATTTATTTCACAGGAAAATCCCTGTTAAGATTAAACTTCATAATCCCTTTCCGCTGAATAATTTCACAGTCACAGATAAGAGATTATATTCAGTGAAACAGGTTACCCAAAAATATCATGCTGCGTGGTGTCTCCAAAGTTAGAATAATCCTTTATACCCAACTCAGTTTCAAATATCGCTGGCTAATACGCAATGTGCAATATTTGAAGGGGGAAAACACTGGGGGAGTCTGTGAGGCATATACTGTGTATATATTGGACTGCAAAAGGCAATGAACTGTATCATATGAGGTCTTTCTCCCTTTCTACAGAGAATTTTTTTGTATGAAATACGGATGAAATATTACTGTATGCCTGTTACCCAAAATGGGATCAAATCTTACAGGGACTGTGAATTTTAGAGCTGAAGCTAATGAATTCGTGGATCATAATGATAGTATGATGAATTGTTTATACTGTATGTCAGCTTCAATCACAGTCGACCCCCCAGGGAGAAAACTAATTAAGTGTACACGTCAGGCTAATTTCTGCAACATGTGCATTGAGATCCAAATATACCACTTCATCTTCTTGTCTCTGAATTTAGAAAGCAGGTGCAGTAATTGCAGTTCAATTGAGAATTGGTTTCATTGTAAATTACATTGCGAAGAGAATGTCACAACAAAAGATTCACCGCATGACATCTTAATTATTTAAATGATCTGCGCTCTGAGCTTTTGTCCTGATGTTGTTGTTGTCTGATCCGATTTTATCGCATTAATAATAATATTGTGATCACATTTTCCTGTTCCGAGTTATGCAAGATAGAGTGGAATGAAAAACTTTGTAGTTCCTGAACCTCTTTTAGCTAGACTTGACACTCATCACCTCCAACCAGTAACATATATCTAACATCATATCTTAAGTCATAGTAATATATCATATGACTCTCCCCTTGGAGGTTGATTGAAATAAAACTAATTCTAATGCACTCAGTTATTCTATCTATCTATCTATCTATCTATCTATCTATCTATCTATCTATCTATCTATCTATCTATCTATCTATCTATCTATCTATCTATCTATCTATCTATCTATCTATCTATCTATCTATCTATCCATCTATCTATCTATCTAGTCATGGCACTTACTGTCTAAAATCTGTTTGGGAATTCAATAAATGAATTGTTTTCTTTCTAATGACTCTAACTCCCCTCACCTGTGTCCTGTTGGACTGTGGGAGGAAACCATGCCGACACAGTGAGAAGATGAAAGATTAGAGTCCTGCCCGTGCTGCAACTTAAGTCTTGTGGGGCAGATTAAGTTTTAAGAAAGTGTCAAAGCCTGTCAGATTTCACTGTACATGTATGACAGGCAGAAAATGCAACCTCAATCAGTTGGCTAATTAAGCTGTGATTTCACAAAAACGTTGTAATGTCATCACACAAATGAGTCCATTAAACCATGATCACGAGCGAAAATATTTGCCGTGGAGATAATGAGATACTTCAATCATGATTTCAAGATAACGAGAGTGAAAAAGATTTCAGCACAGCTGTACTCCACTTCTGTTCAGCGCTGCTGCTTCCTCCAGATTTAGCGATTGCACTCAGCTAGACTGCCATGGAAACTTTCTGTTAGACATAATAATTGATGCTGATTGTACTTATCAAGTAGGGGGAAATTGTGACTTTTTCGGCAATATCAGCAGTGGTAATGAGCTTTCTGATTTGTAAATATTCATGATCCCTCGTGGTTTCACGTCTCTGTCAAAGCCCTTAATGTGAACTGAAAATATCTCTTGCAGACTGGCTTTCAAAGCAGTTTATACCGAACCTCAAATGAATCTGATGTGCCCAAAAAGCTATGAAAGACTGACTGACAATGCACATAAATGGTTGTAGCCTTCATAAAACTGTCTTTTGGCATCCACTGAAATCATGAATTGCCTGCAAAGTGCAGTTTACAGTTGGTTTTTAGTAAATGTTTTAATTTGTTAATGTAGTCAAACGTTTGAAAATTATCATGATAATGAATGGGGATGCGGCTGCTTTCAGTGCTTTTCTTAACATTGAGAAAACAACGTTATTCTTAATCAGGAACAACGTCTTAGCCAGTGAGGCATCACACCGTCGTTGTCCTGACTGATTTTTGAAAGTGATAGCTAGAAAGACTCTATTGCACGCCACCCTTATATTTCTTTGGAAACTCAATTAAGATGGACTGCGATCTGGGTCCGGACCAAGATGCTGTCTCATCCAGACCCAGCTGTTACTAACATATCACTGGGTTGCATTCAGTTTAACAGAGTTTGTGTTTTGCCTTTTTTTTCTTGTCCCTACGGTAAACTACTGTTGCATGCTATCACTGAACAGCTGGATGTAATCTGAGACCAAGTGAAAGGACGGAGAGTCAAAGTCGCACAGATAACAGTGAAAACAAAGCATTAATTCAGCGAAGGACAGACTCATTTATGTTTATCCTCTCTGTTCCAAGCTGTTATGCCTCATATGAGCTTAGGTGGTGGCACAAGTGAAACGTGTCACAAAACTGCATCTGAGAAACATTTCCACTAAAAACCAAAATGATAAATGTATTGTGGAAAAGGCAACGATTAATTATTGTAATCAGATAAAAATAATCTGTCCGATATCACCATCTGTCTTCAGATATCATCTATCTTCAGTGTTTTTTAGCCTATTTGCAGCAGGTCCAGCAGAACCATCTCATCGTTAAGGTACAAAGCAGGTAAGATAATGGATGTGAAATATATTTTTTCTAAACTAAACTTTACATCCCCGAAGAAGGAGCGAGGACTTGAACGGATCACTCAAAGCGGACTTGCTAATCTTCACAGAGGAGAGAAGGCTGCTGTTCTGTTGAAACACCAGCTCTTGCTATTAATCAGAGACTGTTCATTCACAGCTTGGTCTATTTTGCATTTTTGGTTAGAGCAGCGTTAATGGCTCAGTAGTGAGAGAACTTATCTGGATATAATTATTTCAAAAAGCCTGAAATCCAAAGTGTAAGAAATTGTTGAAATTCACTGCTCTAATGTTAGCGTATTAGCATGTCTGGCTAATTTACTGTCCAGAGAGATAACCACTGTTACTTCTGACGGCTGGCTCATTTCATACTGCATTATTAATAGCAGCTTGCGCTGTGTAGTAGTTCCACACTAAATGTAAGCATCTCAAAGAGATGATGGTATAGTATAGTTGTGGTAGATGGAGTACTGGTATATCACTCTCTCCTACTACTGTATACTGTAAGAGCAAAGCAGACAAATTAATAGCAAGTCTTCAGTTCATTAACTTGAGTGTACAAGATGCAAACACTGTTAAAATTTCAGTTAAATTAAAACACATTGTCCTTTGTCCCTAAAAATTACTTTAATTGAAAATCACCTGGTTTGGTGTCATGTCAGACTTCATCATAGGTAGAAAGTTAGGTTCATCAGTGTCCCCGGAGTTTTCAGTCTACCAACTTCTAACATAGATTCAGGCAGTCTGACCTATGAAAGGAGAGTAGCAACTTAAAACTGGAAAATTGAATCATAAAGGCAGACATTCAATTAAGAACTCTCTAACAAGGAGACTGGCAGAGAAGGTAAAAAAGATATATATCCTAAATGACCCCGAAAGTATCATAAAAGACAGCAGTAACCGTAGCTCCACTCAATGAGGTGCAAAATGTAAATAAAATGGCTCTTTCTCAATAGATTAATTAATAGATTCACTGTGTGTGTGTGGATCTTGCCAAAACCTCATTAGTGTGAGCGCTTGCTTCCCATAATGGCTTCTACATCAGACAGCGCACTGCACAACCATACCAAAATAGACGTGCTGGCATGCAGGCGATAAGAGGGGCAGAGAAGCTGCATGATAGCATGTGTGTGTGATGTTGAGGGGAGGCAGGCAGAGGAGTCATCCTCAGCACTCCCTACTCTCTTCCCAGCCTATTCTCTTGAGATTATACTCTCAAGATTCCCCCGCGCTTTATGTGAAAGATGTTACCTCTTTGAAAGATCAACAGAATAGACCCTTGATGACATTAATAGGGCCTGTGCAGCTGCAGAGCAGCCGCAGCAGCAGCACAGGGAGAGGAAACCATACTCTGCTGATGTTTGTGCCCCCACAACGCCCCAGGTGGCCAATGTGCTACTGGGTGGGATGTGGGCGTTGCAGGGGAACAACGGGTAAACAGCCACTAATAGATGAGTCTAAAACACAAAGTAGAGAAAAACAAAGGATCACAACTTGTGAGGAGCAAGTTGCTGTTATATTAAGTGCAAGGCAATAAAAAAAACCAAGTCAAATTTGTTGTTTTCTTTCTGAGGATTGAGGGGTTGGGCGGTTTTATGAACAAAATATCCATCTAATGGCATCACACATGCTCTATTGCTGACAATAACGCCAAAATGGCTGATGCATGTCGTTAAAGTACAGGGCGAGGAATACCAATGATTGTGGGCTTCAATATATGAGCCATTTCTAAGTGAAATTTCCATCCCCTTGGGCTGTGAACGTCCAGCCGCAGCTCCTCATTTTCTGAGGGAGAAAAATAACAAAGCTCGTATGCGCTCGTGCAAAATAACGCGCATCTGTTTGGCTCCTCATTTCCATGCAGCTGTCTTGGTCTGGAAGAGGCGATGATAGATCTGCTGACTTTCAAATGAGTTTCATGGGAGCAAGCCTCATTTTGCAGTAAAATCTAATGTACAGATGTAGAGGATAACAGCTCATATAATGGTCCGTGTGCTGTCAGAGCACCCTAACACGGCTGATGCATCACAAACTCTCTCCACGTCCTATTTTCTGTCTGTCTACTGTGAAAATTGCGCAACCTCACATTCCTCTAAGTCAAATAATCAAGAGTGACAGAATCTGATTCGACCGTGCATATTCTGTCAGACAGGTGCAGAGTGAAAGCAGCAGCTTGGAAGCCACTTTTTGAACAATTTTTCTTCTGACGGAGAGGTTTTCTTAATGAATCCACGCCTGCCTTTGAATTGTGAGAGTGAGAAGGAGCCACTGTGCCGCAACGCAGACACGCTGCGCTATTAGAAATGCACAGGAAACCCTACAAGACTGTGGCTGCCTGCTGCCGATGGGTTCACTGTCTGCTTAAACCGAAGCAGGTTGGCTACACCCCTGCTATAATGGGCCTTATCTGACAGACGGATTAGTGTTCAGCGGAGCAAAAACAGCATTTAGCCATGGTCAGCTGGGAGGGCGCTAGAAACCCCTGTGTGACGCATTGGCTTTGTGGTCTCTCACCAAATGAAAGGAAACAGGGGAGCTCTGATTTTGCCTCATTACTGCACAAGCAGTTATTGGAATTAAGGAAAAAAAAACACACGTAAGCTGCAAGGCTAAGAGGATGAGAAAAGATGGGGGGAAGCAGAGTTCACTGGGTGAGGTTTGCTATCCTCATCTCATTCAGAATTAACGGGCCTTAAGAAATAACATCGAAATTGCTCCATATGTTGTTTATCGTGGCTTTCAGACACACCCACCAACAAACGCGATATTGTAGCGAACTGACATTAAATAGCCGGTAGCACTGTCTTTTAAAAGAAATCACTTCTGCTATGCTTGTGGATGGGGCTTCGACATGGATCAGTGGCTCATCTTTTGTTCCACTTCAAAGGATCATCCGCCATTAAGCATCATCTTGGGGTAATTTGCTAGGATATTTGAAAATGCCACAGAAAGACTTTAAGTGTTTAAAAAAGCTGTTCTTGTTTGATCAACCTCCTTCATCAGCTGTGTGGAGAGAAGAAACAAAGGAATTAACCTCACCTCAGTGAATGGTGGGGATGACTTGATCCCTGATCTTGCAAAATAAATGGAATAAAAACACATCACGCATATTTCCACACTGCCCATACCTAACCAGGCCGAGGAATGGACTTATTTACTGTAAGAAAAAAGAAAAGATCATCGCAGTTTCTATGGCAACAATTAACCTCTGACACTGACTGTATGTCACAGACCCCGGGTTGTTACTGCTGCTCTGCTGGTTTGGAACCGACAACTTTGTGCAGGAGCTGGAGTGTCTCTGATGCAGGCGACGGCCTGCTCTCCTCCTCCTCCAGAGGAAGTGGCAGTGAGTCATCCTCGCATGTTGGCCTTTGCTTCTTCACTCCAGGAGAGGATCCGTACAGTCTACCCAACTGTAAAAACACAAAAGAGCTTTGTTCTCAAAAAGTGAAATAGTCGTTGGCAGAACAATAGATGAAAAACATGTCACAGTTTTGCTGCAGGGCTTATTGTATGCTGTACTATAGGACAAATATAACTCCTCTGTTCATAAAGTCATGTTTAATGACACGGTGCATTATAGACACAAGCACATTAAAATTCACTTTAAATGATTCACTGTGAACTTGAGGACTTTTAACAGACACATGGCAGCTTTCTTTTCTTATTGATCCTCTCTTCTATCTGAAAAGAAAAGCCGTCTGAGTTGTGCTGGATTGTGTCAGTAAAGTCGATAGATGGTGATTATCTTTGCCTCATCGTTCCCTTTTAGCTAGGATAACCACGCTTCTTCTTCTTTTACAGCCTGTCTCTTTGCGGCGAGAAACAATGGTAATAACCTGAATGGAGAGTTGTAAAGCGACATGATCAGATTTCATCTTGATCTCTGGTATTCTTGGCTCAAAACTACAACAAGGAGCCAATAAGTTCCCAAAAATGAGACCTGACTTTGTTTCTGCAAACACATCACTCTACTTGCATATTATCATTCCTGGGGAGTGTGTTGCTCAAAGAAAGAAAGTTAATCAACCTGCACAGAGTGATATACTGCTTAGTGTTTGTGTCCTAGCACCTGCAATTGATCTGTCCAGCCTATACAAATGTAATGAGCATGAGCCCAGGAAAAACAAGAGCAAACTCGCTGTATTATAAGATTTCCTTTGCTACAAAACCATGCATGCACTCTTCTTCTATTCTGTAATATTTTTATTCACTTTTCTTTTGTATTCCCCTTTTCCCTCCATGCTGTCTTTCTCACATATATGTTGTTTATACGCGAGTCAGATGATGTTTACTGCTTTCAATGCTTTGGTGTGATGAGCGGCGACTCTAGCAGGTTACTATTGATTTCTCAGGCTCGATGAATCAATCATCTGCCCCCTACTGCAGGTACATACAGTATCGGGTAGCTGCGGTTCAGGAGGTAGGCAGCAGTGTGCGAGTGTGAATGGATGGAGGCCTATTGTAAAGCACTTTGCATGTTGAAGTAAAAAAGCACTTCATAAGTGCAGTCCATTTACTATCCATTTTACATACTGAGTGAAAAAACAGGGCTTCTTTCGCTACCTTTTTTTTTTTTGCTTCATCTCTCATGGAGTTCCTACTGATCTCATCTGAGCCTCTCTGGAGTTATCCATTATCTTCCTCTATCTATAGAAGCTTGTCACACACAGTGCGAGATGTGCTCCCAACACAGCTGCCAGAAATACGGTATTTCACATTTGGCACAGAAAAGACACGGTTCACGGTAGATACTGTAGAAAAATATACTGTACCTCCATTGTGTCACATTCAGTGTATTAAACCGCCTGCTTTTGCCCTGGAGTTACATCTGTAAGTTGTCGATACAGCCCTGTTTGAAGTTAAATGGTGTCTTTTCTAAGTGGGCATGGTCATTGTTCTGAGACAAACATCAAATCCAAATGAAAACTGACATCCATTTAATGCAACCAGAAAAGGACGAAAGGAAAAACATCTCTCTGCAACTCTGCTGTCTTCCCGACAGCAGATAATATGGTAATGCTCGCCACGGAGGCCGGCCCGGACTGCAACCACTTAGTGTTTGACGTGGATGGTACAAACAATTACAGGAGAGGCGACCCTGTCTGTTGTCCCCTTGTCTGACAAAATTTCCCAGCGGTGTTTAACTGTTGTGGTGCAGAGTCCTCCACTCTGCGGTTCCCGTGTGTCCCCCCTGGGCCCAGACGTCCATGTGAAACAGCAGCCCTGTTGTTCAAACAGTGAGAGCGGCTGAATGAAATCAGCAGGGACGAGGGGATCTTGTAATCACATGAGAAAAGCTACTCAGGGGGGAGACTCTTGCTCTAAAAAGTGAAATCTCTTCAGCCACGTAAACACATTAGGAAGGGACACTTAATCTGATATAGATCGGAAAACGTGGGCCGAGGTTTTTCCGTCGCCACTCTAACAAAATCATTACATACAACACACTCTAAAAGCTCGGCATTGAGCACTACTGCGTGATCTAAAACAAAGGCACTCCAGTCTGCATGTATGGATGTAATTTACCTCTGAGTCTTGTTGAGCTTGGTTGTAAACAACCTCAGCTAACACTGCACACGATCATCAGGTACCGGTGTCTTGAGAACAACACGTTCCCCTCTCAATAATTCAGCTCCTACACTTGGTGCAGAGGACCTGACGTGGCACAGCAGACGGTGCAGGTGCAGCTCCTTTTCTCCCGGAAGCACAGGAGGAGGAGGAAGAGGAGGAGGAGCAGGAGGAGGAGGAGGAAGCGACATTCAGGCTGAAGCCCATATGGTTTAGGAACATTGTTCGATGAGGTCTTGTCAGTTTAATCAATCACATGAGCTGACATCAAATGTGGCCTCCATTAAAGAGAGACCCCCCTCCCAGGTGCTCGCAAGACAGGAAATTGGGCTTTCTCTGACTGAGATGGATGGATCAAAGCAGGATAATGAATTACAGATACACAGGAGTGTACAGTACAGTGAGATTCGAAGGCGCTTACTGCCATTATCTGGAAGTGCAAAGCATGAGGGATTCCCGCAAATTTTAGAAAAGCGTGCAGCTGCGGTAAAGCTCGAGATTGCCTGTACAAATGGTCCAGTCCTTGCAGAATATGTTAAGGGGCCGTGCGTTCCTATTTATTCTCATTGTTTGTTTTGAGTGGGAGGCTTTAAAATGCAGTTAACTGTCACATGGATTTGTACTTGCCAGGAATCAGGGAGGCAGTTTTGTCCTCGTTGCCGTTTGGATGAAAGCACGAATCCTACTTCCATCCACTGATTGTGTAAGGATTTTGCTTACTTAACAAACATTTTGCATGGACGTTTTGTTTTTTCCCAACCTTAAATCATGTATTTTCACAACCCATATGTTTACTGGCTAGCAATCTTCCTCTGTGATGCTATTTGTTGGCCAGCTGCAACACCTCTTGGCATGTTAACCTTGATCTTGTAAAAAGCATGAAACCCATGGCAGGATATGGATGCTTGTATGCTTTTGTGTGGGAATCTGTATCCCATGTGGGTGGAAATAAACACGGAGTCATATCTGGAGATGTGGCCCTGGGGTGACACAAAGGGTCCAAACCTTCACCGAGGACCTTTCTTCCAATGGGTTCTCCATTGAGCTGAGATTAAAGAAACACAATGAACCATGTACTCAAATGGGTGACAATCAATACAACAGTTTTTCCGACTGTTATGTGATGTTGAAATCGATAAAACACATGAAATGACCATTTTCCACCAAATCAATACTACAATTACGGTTCTTGTGCTGATAACCAGAATAATGGAATATACTGTTTAAAGTTAGGGTTTTAACGTAAGAGACAGAGGAAGACTATGCCCTCAGATGGGACTGAATGTATAGTGCACCGTACCACACATGGCAACAGATGCTACTGTCAAGTGCTATGAGCCGGAGGAAGCTGTGAAGAGGGTCTCGCACCTTGTCATGGTGCTATTCGCACTCACAGGCGAAAAATATGTTCGAATTAATACACCCTGTGCTTTGAGCTGCCAATGAAGAAGGCTTGATCTTTACCTATTAGAGCAAACTTTACTGACAGGAAAAGTCGAGAACTCATCTTGAACTGTTATGATCTGATCCCTGCCTCTGCCAAACCTCACGGTTAAACCTTTCCAGTACAGCTCTCATTATTTGGGATGTCTAGACTCAGTGATTTTGAGCAAACAAACAGTTCATTGGATCCAGCCTGATGTATTGGTTATTCTGCTTTCATTTACAAGGCAATTAGAAGTCTGCACAAGTAATCATCACTCCATTTGCAGAGCAAGGCATGCTTGAACAAATTATTGATAAACCGTATTGCAGGAAAATGAAATTCTGGGCAGGCAAGACTTTTAAGGGGGAGTTTTCCCTGGAGGCTGTTCTGCATATAATGTCCTTGGCAGTGAAATGTGCATTAGTGACTTAGAAAGCTGCGTAGCATTTCGGGTTTTGTCCCCAGCTAATCTGTTAACGCTTCTTCTTCTTGTGTTTTTTTCAGTGTTGAAGCTTTATTTAAAATCCATCAAAAAGCACATGGCTTAGTGTAATACAGTAAATATTTGTCCTCTAGTCAGGAGAATCTACCCTCAAAAGGGAAAACAGGACCATAAATGAGACGATAGAAGCCAGTGCAGCACAAAGCACAGCTGTGTGCTGCGCTACATGTCAGCGTGTCTGCTCCGTAAGCAGATGTTTGCACTGCACCAGAGGCTGGTGGCCAAAGTCCCAACACTGCACTTCATTAATTTCATTAGTTTGGTCCACTCCTCTGAGGGTCAGAAAGATTGCACTGCATTGATTAGCATTAATTAACATTGATTGGGATTAATCTTGCAGAACAAGTCTAACATGCGAGAGCTAAGGTGATGTCCCGTGAATAGATTTCTGAACTTCACGCGCTTCATTTGTTTACGTTAGGATTATTATCCAAATCCCTGCAACGGGACGCCAGTCAACTTGAGCACACCTGTGACTACAATTTGTCTGTAATTACACAAAGAAGTTGAAGAAGTTGGTTTTGGAGTTTGATTTGATATTGCTCAACCTCTTTGTGAATTGAGAGGACAGCACAGTGCTGACCCAACAAAGTGGTGACCTGCTGCTATAATCAACACTTACAACTCTACTTAAACAAACCTGATTTGCCACAATAATTTTACTTTTGTACAGTAACTCTTTTTTTTCCATTTCTTGCCATTATGCACAATATGTAATCATGAATAATATATGGCATTTCTACATACTCCTGTGTCTTGTTCATGGCATTAACCACACACAGCAGTAACTGTTCCTCGACTGATGAAGATGAAGCTGTACCAGCCCAATTTACCGTCACTGTGAATTTTTAGTCTAAGCTTTTATTATTTGTGCTTTTATTCTTCATGAACTTTTCTTTCCCTTTTTGTTCTGATTATTTGTGTATTATTGTCCCTAAATAATCCCCTTACTTTGTTTGGAAACACGCTGCTACAATGACTCTCCTTGTTTTTATTGACTTTATTCTGCAGGGTATTGTAGAAAAGTATGAGGAGAAACAACAACAAATTAAAAATAATTCCACTGCTGTAGGTGTGTAATTTTTCCAGGATAATAGAGGACCAGAGAATTAAGAGGACTCATTTAGGGGCTGTAGTCTTACCCCCAACTTTATTCAACTGTAAAATCCATCCCCAAAGCGATGGTAACTGCACCCAAAACAATGTGTGTATCCATCCCACTGAACAAGCAATAAATATACCCTTCTGGAGGACAGTCTGCAGTTATCAATTCAAATATATCCCCATTTTTACCCACGGAGCCAGCAAGGCAGAATTAAAAGTTGAGTCAGGGGAAGCAGTGGTGTATGGCCAGCCATTACTTATGCTCCGGTAATTTGATTATACTGACTCTAGGCAGCATGTTGTGCCACGCTCCCGCGGCTGGGAAATATCAAATTAATAATTGCAATTGACAGGCAGTCCATATGTCAGTGTGTCGAGTTAGGTGGTGGAGCTGATGGTCCCCTCGCCTCACTCAGACATCTGTGCAGCCAGCTACAGTACACGCAGGCCTGGCACCAGCAACCACCTTGAGCCAAGTGCATATTTCTCTTCCTCTATACCCTCGGTGAGGGTATACGGACGTGCACCACACACACACAAGAGTGACCGGTTTATTCTTTCTTTTCTTTTTTCGCAGGCAAGCCAAGGAACAAAAAGGGAGCTCTATTAAGCGAGGCTGACTGCGCTGAACAAAAAGCAGGCCAGTGACGAAACTGAGGAAGCAAGCAGAGATAATCAAAACAACAAAACAGAGATGCAAAAAGTGGTCTGTGAACCATCTGGGAAGACAGAAACAACCAAAGCTGGACAGCAAACAGGTGGGACAACACACTCAGAGAGCAATAGTAGCACAGCAAGACTTTTCTTCTTTCAAAATCAAGTATAAAGTCAAGGCATTCAAAGGTATTCACAGACAAGCAGTGACGGTGTCCACCTGGAGCCTCCTTATTTACAAAGTGAGCAGCAGCTGATAAAATCTTCCTTCACCATTTGTCATTTAAATCATCAAAATTGACTGTAAAATAGTAGAAAAACATTAAAGCCAGGCTGTCTTCCATCATTATCATTACTGTGCAAATACAGAAGGCATTAACACGTTCTGGGAAATATCATTTCTTGGGAGTGAGGAAAACTGTGATTCATGCTTATGAAATAAAAGCCATGCGTCTCCTATGGGAGGCGCAGGCCACAGCGCAGCAATAATGTAACATTGGATCTGAGGGGATTAAAAAAAACGTCTAAAATAGAAATCTAACCTGACATATAATATGTTGCCACACTGTGTACAACCTACTCAGACAAGCAAACATCAGGGGAAGGATGCAGTGGGAAAAAGCAAATGCCAAGAGGTGCCTCATACCACACACCACTTATGCAAACTGCAAGTCTATTTACTTGAACAGACGTAGGCAACAAAGATTACTCATGATGCAGAGTTTAGATAAGTCTCCTGCTTCCAGACTGCTGAATTCACTAATTCCTACCCAGAGAGTCTTGGTCCCACAAAGAGAACCTCAAATCAACCACAACAAAGTTTTGCAGCAAAAATAATTACAAATTGGGGTGTTTTAAATCTATATCTGTGAGTATGTTTTGGAAATTATGTCAGAGTGGAAAATTGAAAAGTTTTGGAAGATGAGTTCCTTTGACACAGATATTTCCATTTAGATGTATCTCCCTGCGTCATGTTTCATGTGCACCACAGGGGATATCAGTGTAACAGATGCTGGGCTGTTTCAATAGGATATCTGAATTTCTTTTAATTTTCCTAAATCATGGTTAATTTATTGTGCACCCAAGGGAATGCCAGTCAGCGAGTGTTCATTTATTTATCTTAGGAATGGCAGATGTATTTCTGCCAACAGACTCTGTTGGTAAAATATATACATAGCCGAGAGAAACACTGACAGCTGAAGCGTATCACTCTGCGTTATAAAAATGCATGAATATGTCCACGTATGTCAGCCCAAACTTTACAACAGGTACATCCACAATTCTAAGTTTGCAAGTTCAACAGTCATACATACACAGTCATACCACAAATTGACATCGCTGGCGTCTAGTTTCTGTTTGCTCTTTCAGTCAAATACAAAGAGTTGGGATTTACAGACAGAAGTTAACTCTGGTCTTGCTCAACACGCTTTTACTTTCTCACTGCAGCCATATGTGAAGTCAAGTCGGGAATATTTACTGCTGCAGTAAGGAAATCCATTAATCACATGGCAGCATAAAATATTGTTTCCTTCTGTACTTGGATCACTTAATAATGCCTCGAGCTTTCCTAAACACTGCACACAGTGAGCTATTTTGAAACACAACTCCTGGGAGCAATCAAATGAGAAATTTCAGTGAGTTTAGCGGCAATGACAAAGTGAGACAAAGTGGCTGTCAGATCATCCCACCCAAGATCTTTTATCTTGCATGTTCTTATTTATGCAAATCTGGAACATCGCAGTAACGACCAAGTATTGTCACGTCATAAAGTCATGTTATTTCATGTCATTAAGCCACGCTACATCATGTCGTGATATAATATGTCATGTTATGTCATGTCGAGTCTTATTTTTTTGTCCTGTCATGTCACATTTTGAGTTTGAGAATAGTTTGGGAATAGTTTGGGAATATAATTATATTCTAATACTATGTTTTGTTTTATGTCATGTTACATAACATTACTTTTTGTTACACTGTATCATGTCATGCTATGTTTTGCTATGTCTTGTCATGTACTGTCATGCAGTGTTACACTGCGTTTTGCATGCATTTCATGTTGTGTTTCGTAAAGCATTTGTTTGCGGCTCCTCGCTGATGGAGCAACAATTAATCAGAAGACCTCTAAATGAGTGTGATTGCAACGCTGCATAATTTATGACTTCCCTCAATATTGTTTTGACATGTAGCTGTGATCACCAGCATTCTGACAGCCACAACACAGGCCTGTTAATTATTCACAGCTCTAAACACTGCTCTGATCAATAATTAACGAGAGAAACTGAGAAGAATCACTTAAAGCACAGTGGATTGAAGCCTTATATGATGCAGGACTTTTATGTGAGAGAAGACACAGCCAGACTTGGTCTGATCCCTGATTTTTATCATTGAGTTGAGTCAAAGAGCAGCACTGAAGTGATATGGAGACACAACCCAGCTGCAGCTTTGCCATACTGCTGAAACATAAATAATGCTGCTCAAAGAGAACGTGCCTGCCAGCTGCTGACTCGGGTGTCTTGCAAATGCACAGAGTTCCTCTAACTGTGCACATGATATCATCTAATAAAGATGTAGCTACAGAAGCAACTTGTTTTATTCTTTAATTCATTTTGCTGCGGCACCTGTGCATCCTCGGCCCACTCTGCTCTGTGCTGCGGAGCAAAGAAACCGTTGTTCTGCTGTTCAGCTTACAGACGTGCAGGGGTTTTGCAGCTGTGCAGCTATCTGGCTCTGATTTGTTTGTGTAAATGAAAGGTTTATAAGTGTAGATATTATTCAGCCACAACACTGCATAAACACAATCTCAGCGTCAAGAGGTTGGAAATTGTGCTTTCATGGTGTTTGTTTGCTGGAAGGATATAAACATAGGTAAATGCTTTTTTGACACAGAACACCTACTACATAAAATCCACTAATAATTCGAAAGGCTTTCCATTGTGACACGCATTATTTATTTAAGGCATAAAATGTGTGGTCTTTTGTTATGCGGGATGAATGTGGACTGTAGGTTGCTTACATGGCCTTTGTTTGTTTACATAAGCAGAATCACGTAAACATGAGTTCAGGATTCTGTTTATTTCTATGAGTGACAAGTGTTCTACATAATATGGTATCAGTGGAAAAGGACGAAGATAAAACACTAATAGCAAGTGCTGTAATTTGCGCCACAGGCCACTTACCCTGAGTGATGAGTGAACAGTGTAAACAGGAAACACTGTGAGATTGAAATAAAAACATGTCAGATTAAAAGTTGACCTTAAAAAAAAGCATGTCAGCACAGTTTCCTTTTCAGTTCGCCTTGCTCTCGCAGCACTCTCTGCCAGAGTGACGAGGGGAAAGAGTAAACATGTCATCCCTCGTGACGCAAAGCCCCGCTGGGGCTCACGCTAACAAATATGTCACCTTGCTCATACCAGGAGCAGCGTCTTTTTTGGTCCTGTCACCGTAGCATGGAGCTGGGGGGTGTATTGTGCTCACGTGGTATCCTAGACATCATCTGGTTTGATCACCTGTTTAGAGGGAGGGAAATTTCGCTCATGGGGCTTATTTACCTTTCCCATTATCAATTCAAAGAATGGTCTTGCTCTGAGCAGCAGGTTTTTTCTAGACAGTGAGGCGTAATCTTGACAGACAGCTGTAAAAATTTTGCTGGCACACTGATCCCACTTGTTTTGTGTAAACAAGCCCTTCAAACACCATCTAATGACACTAAAGCACCTGAGTGCCCTGCTTTTCATATAATTAATTGAATTAACGACAGGCTGTCAGATTGGCCTCTGATACTTATATAAATATACTCTTACACAGGCTGACACACTCCTCCGCTCAAACTGCAGCAAACTGAGTAATTTTTGTTTCTGCCTCAAACAGAATGTGAACAACAAGAACACAGTGTTTCCTGCTAAAAGGATGCTTCGCTTCAGCCCTGGAGACAGATGGCTTATTGACTACACCTTACCCTCTGACACACTTATGTTCTTCTGCTGGCAATTTTGAGCAATACTCTTGCTATTGGGCAGAGAATAACGTGTCCTGTCCGAGAGCAGCCATTGTACCAATCGCCTCCTGCTGCGTGGCGGAAAATGACTTCCAGACACGGCAGCCACAGACTCGAGGATCACTGCCCTTTGGAAGAAAGGCAGCGCCGTGAGCGAGCGCTGTCCCTTCAGCTAAGGTTTTAGGTCCTTCCGGGTGATCTGTAGATCAAACCCCCCATCAGCTCTTTGCAAATTCATACTGACATTTGGACGCTACTGCAAAGGCATTACAGCAACACACTCTTTAAATACAAAAAGGAAGACTAGGATGTGATCTGAGAAAATGCAACATGATTTGATGTCCATGGATTGATATCGCTGGACAGAGGGCCTTTCCATGTGGGGTTTGCATGTTGTACATGTTGGCACAAAGCATATTGGATTGTGGATGTATGGATTAAAACAGATTCTTGCAGAGTCTCAACTTTGTGGGTTGAAGTTACTTTTATGCCATGTGCAAAATTAGCTTGAAAAACCCATATTTGAGATAAAATATTTATTCAGTGTCTGTTACATCATCAGTATCAGACCAAGCCTCAGAAAACACGCACATCTCTCTCTCAGATGCATTTCTTGAAAATGGTTTATCGAATTACAGAGCAAAAGAGAACAAAACTTGAAGACAAATACTTGGCATCAATCACAGTTGATTACACAACAGAAGTACTTTTTGTACTTGCTTGTGGGCACCATAGCCGGCACTGATAGGGACAGTGTGACAATTATTGCTGGGTGAGCAGGGTCAGAAAAAGGCGAGGCTGTTTTCATTTCTCTTTTGGCTGAAAGGAGAGTTTTGGCATGAGTGTATTTTTTCCTCACCCCACAGTTTTTGTTTCTGTGCCTGCTTGTGCCCTGTTTTCAACTTCACTTCTTTTCACGTCGTTCCTGCTTCAGTAATATCCTGACCTTATGCACACTCACTACCTCCACTTGTACCAGCCATGGTTTAGTCTCTTATCTTTGAGGTACCCTAATGAATACAAAGAAAATGCAGAGGTCCTGATCAGTTCACCCAGCCTCCTAAACACTTTACAAAGTTGTGTAATTTCAGAGGTAACTTCTTTCAGACAAATTGGTATCTTCAACCACTGCAAACATTTGGAAAGACATACAGAGGCTAACAAGGACAAATATGCCACAATGACCAAACCGGGCAAACACAGAAATGATGCAGAACTATAAACCCATTAAATACATAAAACAAAGGCAGAAAGAAAAATGCTGCTACCAAAAACAACCCTCCCAAAAAAAAAACAAAAGCTAATGTATGCAATGTACGTATAAACCAATAATGTAACAAATTACAATTAGTGAAACGCAACTAGTTATTTCAAATGATATTAACTGGTAATGTATGATTTATTATGCTTTGGAAGACACTTGACCAACACTATGAATGTCCCACATGACAGCTATGACTGTCACTACCCAGAGTGCCCCTCGCTGCTTGGTGGCCTTGGTAGTTGATTTGAGGACCCTTTCGTGCAACAGCTACAAACAGCAGGTGTCTGTCCTCACAAGGTGACTTCCAATGTACGATATAAAAACCTAAAATAACAGAACACTTTGCACACAACTTGGTGACTTGTGTGGCTGAAGTGCGAGATGAAGTCAGGTAATGTTCAGCAGTCATAGATGCAGGTGTTGCCTCTAGCACTGGCTGATGGTTAAAGAAATCAGTACATGTTTGAGCCCTTATTGTCCCTTACCACAGAAGTGATAAAACCTATAAATAAACCTACGTCTTCAGATGCCATTTTGTTGAGCTACTGAACCTCTAAAAATCTCTAAACATTCAGTATTTTCAATGCATTCATTACGTTTTCCAAGCAAACCTACCCTGTGGACTGAGGTTATATTCATCAGATAAATCTGCAGAAAGCGTCTCAAACCTCTGAATAGACTGACACCTCGGTTTACTCGCACACTGGCATTAGATTGGACCTAAGTGCGCTGCTTACTAAGCTTGTTCCTCTTTAGCCTGTATCTCTGGGGCAGTAACTCTATGCCCCTCTCTTATCTTATCACAGGTTTGCATTCAGCATCGCAGCTTGCAGTAGGAGTCACCTTGGCGCTATAAGAGATGCAAACACTCCACTAGAGAGGCCTGTCATGATGTGGAGATGTGTGCCACTGCAGTCAGTCTCATCTAAACCGGCCCAGGAAGCCAGCTGTGAAGTCTCTGTTTACTGCGGGACTCCGGTTCATCACAGCCACATTTCAATTCCACATGGGTTTAGTTGGGCCGAACAGAGTTCAAGTTGCTTCAGCATCTCACTGAATTTTTATATACGCTCTATGAATTTCGTACGCCTCTATATATCAAATTGGTCTACTGATTGCTGCCAACTAAAATGGAGTTTTGTATAACCTGCCATGCTGCTTGTAACACAACCTGGGGTTAATTGTAACAAAAAGAGGGAAATTAAAATCCGAGGCCACTTTCAGGAGCTGCTGTCTTGCAAAAAGAAGTGCAAATTCAGCTGCAATGGTAGCCCGCTTTCTTTTCTGAGGTTCTGTTATTTCTGCAGTATATGCTGCGCTCACAACCCACAGTATTCGTTGGTGACCTTTCCTCACCTGCAGGACACCCCCAATTAGTTTTTCTTACCCACCATTTAAACAAAGGAGTGGGAGAGAGGAAACATGCTCATTATGGTGTTAGTTGTAACACTTCTCCAAGAGGAATTTACAAGCATCCCGCCCCTGCTTTTGTTGAGTTAAATGGAGCATGGTGGTGAAGACACTGCAGTCTCATCCTACACACAACACATGATTCAACAGTATCAGTTTTACTAAAATAATGACAACAATAAAACCTTTGTTCCCTGAAAATCAAGAAGTTAGTGATGCAATGAGCCAGGAATGACTCACACATTAAAGGCAATGAAAAATTAGTCACGCTTTTAACTAAAGAACATTACTGTGTTTTTCGGTGTGTTATTGCTCCCTGCTGAATAGTAGAGTTGTTGATATGTGTCCTGTGTGTCCTGATGCATTTCCATCCATCATCATCCACCACTTAATGCCCACTGGCATCTCATTATTCCTCTCCATCATCCTCTCCATCATCTCAGAACCATATGGATGCTGTGCTGGATCCAGGACCTTTTGGGTAGACCTGCCCAACACCTACTACTACTTCTTTTGTCTTCATCGCACACGCTCCTCTTCAAATCCAACTGTCCGAGGCAGATGGTCGCCCTCCCTGAGCTTGGTTCTGTTACACGTTGCAGTCTTTCCCTCACAACCATTACTTTTAGCTTGTTGGCTTGGGCTGTTTTGCTTATCTCTAATGTCTGTTTATGTGAAGTGTCTTGATAAAACACTGTTCTGAACTCACACAGTATAGAGATATAATCCCATGCAAACCAATTTACTGCTGGTGTTAATTTAGATGCGTCAGCTCTTCTTCAAAAATTCCTTATTGATTTTTTTTCTGTATTATTTTATTTATTATTATTTTGCAGTTATGACTAAGTCTTAGAACTGCACAGTTTTAAGTGTGATCTACATGTGCACATCAGAAGATGAAAATAAAATACATCAATCAATGACGATTAAATGAAAAGCTTGCCAACAACTATTAAATGCCAAAGTGAAGAACGACACACAATCACAGAGACATGACTTTATAAGTACTAAACATTGTGTAATCTGTCCCTGTCAGCTACTAACACTACCCAGGACATCTCTGTAATCAGCTCAGTGAACTTAATACTGTTATAAACTTTCTACTTTCACCATGATCATTCTATTGAATAAAAAACCAAACTCACATCTGTAATCAGTTATTAAGGAAGTAGAGACTGACCATGAGTTTTTCTTTCTCCTGTCGTCATCACCCCTTGTTTATTTGTATTCTCCACAATGCAAACTCGCAGGCAATCATTAAGTCTTTGATGTAAAGGAGGCAGAAAGTGAAGGCGAGGAGAAGGCAGAGGAGGAACACAGGGTGATTGCATCTTTTATTGTTTTTTCTTTTCTCCTTCCAGCTAATTAACCAAATAAAACTCACAGTTAGTTTTGCACTTGTAGAAATTGAGGTCTGTGCGTTCCTATTGATTACTGCGCTCCACATGAGTAAGATCATTGACAAGTGGAGGGAGAAAGAGATGTCATGCACCTATTGTCCACTCCATAAAACAAATACTATATCTCCAAGGTCCAGGTTCATATCAGCGCATATATTGATAATCTTTCGGTGCTTTGGACCTTACAAACTGCTCCTCATTTCAAGAATTACAAGCAACTCCTTAATCCTCAGGTCTTTCCTGGACGTGGATGAATATGATCCCATTTGTGTTTCCTTGCTGTAGAGACACTGATGGCACCCTCCTCACGTCCTGCTCAATCTGCTGAGTCGATTCCAAAGACAGTGATACATGCTGCATGTGCTTCAGCCACTAATGGGAATAATTAAGAAAAAGCGAGGTGTCTTGTGGTAGTGTTGCGGTTTTGATTTATGTCTTACAGGGGTATGTCCGTGCTCGCAAAACTCCCCATTCCTCTGCAGCTGAGGGATCTGAAGTGAACACTCCACATTGACTTTCACTTAGTTGAATGAAATGATACATCTGGAGTGACCAATAACCACAGAGGGCAGTGAGGAAATTGTCCCCAGGGTACAACCACAAGGTGAAAGTGATAATCCAAGCTTTAATAATGTCCACATGCTGTGAACACTGATAGTTGGTTGTTTCTGTGCTTCCACTGATCCTGCCACGCAACAATCTTGCAAAGTGACCTTGTCTCTGAAACAGCGTAGGAGGGCACGGAGATGAGGAGGAAAACATTTATGAAAAAAGAAACAACTATACCGACTCTCTTTTTGAGATGAACATTGAAGCCTTAAAGTAAACACAAAAAATAGACCAGTTTTGTGAGGATGAATCAACAAGATTAAGTGCTTTAGATTTCAGATTATAGTGTTTTTGCCTCACAGCAAGTCAGTCTCTGGTTTGAATCCTTGTTGGACTAAGGATCTTTCTGTGTGGATTTTGCATTTTCTTACATTACATTACATTACATCACACACATTGTGTGTGTGTGTGTGTGTGTGTGTGTGTGTGTGTGGGTGTGTGTGTGTGTGTGTGTGTGTGTGTGTGTGTGTGTGTGTGTGTGTGTGAAATCGATAATCTGTTCTTGCGTTACATTAAACCGCGACAGATAGTCAACCAGGATGCAGAAAGTGAATCAACTGATTGGAACCTCAGCTGCCATTCACTTCACCATTTACATCTCTGCTTTTTTCAGCTGTTTCAGAAAGTGTGATCTTCCATTAAAAAACCCATCATTTCATTTATGTCCGACCACAGACACAGTTATTGTTGTTGATATTATGCATGGCTCTCAACCCTCTGGCTCTAATGTGGCTTCGAAGCAGAAGCGTTTTACAAGCTGGAGTTATTGCAGTGTTGAGGGGCTTTAAACACTGTCACAGTTTGAGTCCTGACACGCATATACTTCACTACAATGAAATGTACAGTTTGTACTATATTGCATTTACACTTTGTTTGCATTGAGTGCTGTCTTTTCAGGTTGTTCCTCCACTGTACACAATGTCTGTGTAAACAGTGAAAAAAAGAAGCATTTGAGTTGCTGTCAAGGTTCGTCCGATAAACTGCAACAAACAAACGTTTTCAGACCCTGATTTAATTGATTCTGAGCTTTTGAATTTTGAGCTGGTATTTAACCTTGGCAGCAACAAATTTGATTAGAGGAACCATTGTAAGCGAGGTAAACAATGATAGAAATTTCATTGAAATTCCACAATCATATAAATGCTGTTTTCGTGCGTGTTTTGAATAGAAATTCTTCTCTAATTATCCATCCATCCTTTATCATGCCTGCTTTGTATCTTCATGGTGTCGTGGGGACCTAAGCCCTCATATTTCTAGAATTTTCTTCTTGTGGAACTAACAAAGAAAAAACCTACCACACACTCACACATTCATGTAATTGAGATTCCCCATTCAACCTAATCATGAATGTTTCTGAACCGTTTAAAAGAACACTGTGACCAACCACTGAACCTGGAGAAGGCCAGCTGCTTTGGTACAGTAGTTATTATTATTTTTTCCACATTGTTTATCATATATACTAAATGCACAATAAGATGAACACACTATAGACTGCCCACCTTATACGCAGTACTCCTCATATTAAGACATCACATCAGTGTTTATTTATATCAGCACACACACCATGCATACAATGCAAATGACTTTGTCTACATGCATTTACGCTACTCTTGAGTCAATTAGGACAGATATGGTGGGAGGACATTAAGGAGGTTTTAGTCATGGGATTACATGTGCGATGCGCGATGCATTATCCACTCACTGCACCTATATGTCAGAATCATTGTTCGAGGATAGAGCAAAAGCATAAATTACAGAAGTATTCTTCTTTCGTTTTAACTGACAGAAAATACAGAAAATTAGATGCTAACGATAATGGACAAGGGAGCCAAAACAGGAGGATATTTATTTATAGTTATTTGCATGAAAAGTTCACCAAACATGTCTACCTCTGCGGCAGAAAGCAATATTTTATCTCTAAAGGCGAGATGAGCAAATAATTTCATTAGCTAGATTTCCATCTTGTGTTGGAGCATAAAGAAGATGGAGTGCAGTGTACTGAGTGTCCTCTACAAATATGCTGTTTGTGTTTACTTGAATGGCCTGGCAGATTATTGTTTGTTTGGATCATTTTTTAGGCCTGGTCCTGGGGGGCCGCGATCGTCGTGGCAGCTTTCTATTCATCCGAGCTCCGCGGGGAGTTGTTTGATGTTTTCATTAACCTGCGCCCTGTCTGTCTGGAGGCCGCAGGGTGGCATCTGGACCTTGGCGCTCCATGCTTCCTGCACCTCACATGCACCCAGGAGAGTTCAATCACATGCCCTGCATGGGGGCTGAGATGACTGGAGGGAGACACTAAAGCGGTGGAGAAGATTAAGCTGTATTTCCCAGCACAGTATGTGCCGAAGGAATGGTTCAGTTTGGAACCAGCGTTATTGGCATTGATGAATAAATCTGGACGTGTTTGACAGCAGAAAGTGAGGAGATTTCTCCGCCATCATAGACCAAACAGAAGGAATTCAGCATTATCACGTCTGACAGCTTTTGTTATCTCTTTCACAGGAATTTCTGCATTCTGCTATTCTCAGATGCAGCATTTTGTATTTCACAAGAGTTGACCACATTTCTCATGCCATTATCAGTTATTACTATCGTTTTTATGCTTTTTTTTAATGTTTATTTTATTGTGTATTCTTTTATACTCACCGATGATTGACAAGTACATGTACGTGGCTTTATTTTTATATCTAGGCGGCTTGGACCAGTCCAACACTGATGAATCACGTGTCCATGCGGTATCTTGGAGAATGGCGCCATCATCTCACACCAAGAAGGTGCCTGGTTCAAGTCCTGATTGCATGTTTTTCCCATGTCTTATTCAAGACTCTGGTTTGCTCCAAAAGTCCAAAAATATGCATGTTTACCACTTTACACTACATTTAAAAGTCATCTTGTCATATGACGTAGGGGTCACATGACCACTACTCCCTACTGTACTGTGCCACAAGAAGGCACAGAACATTTTCTAAAATATCTGATAAAACCATGAAAATCAAAAGTTTTGGATATCTATCTCCCTCAGAGTGGACTTTCCTGAGAAGAGATTTAATAAAAATTATAGGATGTGACAAGACTTTTTCGAAATAGACTTTTTATTTTGCAAAAAAAATCCTGTGGAAAAGCACCAGCAGAAGTTAAGTGTTGAATCTCGTATTGCAGTTGTTTTTTCATCCACTCACCTACTGTCAAATCTGTGCTGAGCCCAGCTGTCAAACACATGAAATATTGTCAGGTCTCATTTTGTCTCTTTTTCATTTGATTGTTTGTGGACAAATTGATCAGAATTATTTCCAAAAGTCTTATTATCTGCTAAAAATACACTCAAACTATCACAGCTTGTTAATTTAATGGTTTGATTTAATGGTTTAATGGTTTACTGTTTGCCATGCAGCAGGAATTCACACTTCTTGAGTAAATTGCTTCAAACCAGCATTTACAAGTCAGTTTACCACCTGAAAGCCTCCACTTTCAAAACATAGTTTCATACAAAAATGTTTTGCTGAAGGTGCAGCCAAATGAATGATTACAGGTGATTTGTTTAACACATATTTATGTGCAGTTCAGCAAACTTTCAGAGGACAATTTGATAAATGGATGCACAAAATTGTTTGCGGTAAGGCAAATAAAGACGGCCTTACAATGTCAGACAAAATTAAGTTAACGTCTCCAATCAAGAGAAAGTTGTGATATATCTAGAAGCTTAAAGGCTACATTTGGTGTATCACCCTTAGTTAAGGAGGGTTTCTTACAGGCTATGTGCTGGCAGGGCTGTAAGGTGCTTCTCACCACAAACTGTACTGCGTAGCTTCAAAGCCACAGAAGCTGCAGGCTGTTTCATTTCTCTCCCACAGATCTGCTCCTCCTGGCTTACGAAACGGACTATTTCATAATGTACTTTTTTCACAGTCCATTTTTTGTGCTTCGGTTCTATTGCTTTTGTGTGTAGCTGCCCTTAAATATATCGCTAGGATTATTTTAGTTGTGCATGAAATCTCGTTTTTGAGAAATTGTGACTGCATTAAGGGCTCCGGATGAGTGGTTAACACAGCAAGAACATCCCGGACTCAGTTGCCAGTTGGGTTATACAATGTGGAGTACACATGTGTTCCCTTTGCGAGTTTGTGTTTTCTCTGGGTACTAACGTGCATGTTTAGGTCAACAGTGGATTCAAAAGTGCCCCTAGGTGTAACAGATAAACGTGTGCTTTAATAGTGAGATAATAAGATCATTCAGAGAGCTTGTCCAGGATTTGAATCCAGGATCTCTCACACCCTAAACAAGAATCAAACCCTTTGACCAACAAGCCTGAGGTTTGAGTTTGTGTCCTTGTGTGTTGTTGCAAATAGTGAGAAACATACAGCATTCAAGGGATATAAATGATTGTGTCAGAAACTAATACCTTAAAGATAGAGGCATAGCAATGTATTCATTTGAAGTTGCATTTTATCTATATTCATATATACACACACACATACAAACTTGCTCTGTCTTTCCTCAAAAGACACTACTGTATAAAGGTGCATTATAGAATATGTGGACTTGTTTTTCTTTTTGATGTAGTTGTGGTTGTTGTTTTTCTGAATTTTAGTTGATTTTTGACCAATTTCATCTTTTGCAATTCTTTAACACTTGCAGAATCAGGAGCTCCCGAATCTTGAGCTCCAGGCTTTAGCGCTGATTCGTTTTGGCTTCTTAATGTTGTTTATGTTTCTGCATGAATTGCTCATCTTTGTCTTCACTATATCAAACGCAACAAGCTCCTCCGCTATGGTTTTTGCTGCTTGAAACTTACATCCATGTGGTGACAGCCATCTGCCGCCTATCTGCACATATTTCAGAAGCAAACATTCTCTCCTCCAAGCTGTGCATTTCTGTGATCATATCCCTAAATGAAAATAATGTTGAGCCCAACCAAACTGGATTCATAAAGATAAACACTCCTTTTTCAATTTAAGATGACTTCTATTGATCATCAACCCATGACCTCAGTTCCAAAGGCTGTTATATTATTAGATATAGAAAAAGCCTTTGATTGCGTGGAGTGGGGGCACTTAGTTTACAACTCAGAAACCACTCGTCCTCGTTCCTTCTTGTTAACCTTAGCCTTCGAGGCCCTCTCTGTTGCACTTTGTTGCGTGGTTACAGGTATTCTCAGGAATGGGATGGAGCATTTTTTGGTCTCTATCCCTGCGGCTCTCAATATATTTGGTGCTTTTGTAGGCTTTGTAATCGAATTAGTGAGACACTGCACACACATTATGGATAAAAGAAGTCTTTAAGACTGTGAGATTTGAAAAGATCAGATGTGTTTTGAAGGGCTTCCTATGGGAATTTCATATGTTAATTTCACTGTTAATGTTCAAGAGCTGGACTTTCCACTTATTATATGTTACATGACTTGTTACATGATTTTGTTGTAGTTGTGGCGTGGGAGATATTGGCCCATAGTTGTAGAGTTATTTCTGGTCCTTGGTCAGATTGTGGAGGGGGAGGGGGATAATAATGTAGCCTGTATGGCAAATTGTGTGTGCTGTTTATGCAGGTACCTGCAGTCAATCTTGTGTCCTAATCCTGATCCTGGTGTATTGTGGAGACATGGTTGTCATTGACTTCATGCAAAAACTCTTCATTCTCTGCAATCACTGTCTAAACTTTCTCCTGATGACTGAACTACAGCACACCAGAGGTCAACAGTGAGCAAGGAAACAGCTCTTGCTGCACTGAGAGGATTTGGGTTGTAAACTCAATGTTTTTTCCCTTAGTTTGAGATTCTGTGTGATCTCCTGTGTTTCTGCTCCTCTCCTTGGAAACCTGGAGAGTTGCCTCATCCCCATAAGTCAGCAATGAGCCTGGCAGATAAAATATTATCCTAACTGAGCCCTGATGGCCAGAAGTAGACAAAAATAACAGGAAAATGAAAAAGAAAAGCAAAGACACTGAGCCACTCTGCGACTGTGATCTGCTGTCTCATCAGGCGAGTGCATTGATTAAAATCAGCTTTTTCTTTTCTCATCTGAATAAAACATTCAGTTATTGTTTTCTGTGCATTTCCCTCTGATTGCGACACCGAATTGCATTAGAATGAAAAGAAAAGTGGCCAATTCTCTCACTGTGGGATACAGCCAGTATTATTTCTTTCCTCTGTTATGTTAAAGTTAGAAATGTGAGATTGAGAGGGGTCAAATAAATGAGTGAATCTAAATCTGATCAGCGGCTCTCTTATCATAGAATATAAAGCAGTGAGAAATGACTTTTTGATTGGCATCATATTCAATCTATAATATTCTATTTAAAAAAAACATTGTTTTGATCTCTGGACTAAAACTGCATATATCTCAATGCAGCTACTGTACTGCAACCACTAGATCAGATAGCAAGTTCTATACAGGCATAAGTGAACAGTGCTGTTGCCTTACAGTGGGAAGGCTTACATGTTCTCAAGAGTTTATGTAGGTTTTCTCCCACAGTCCAAAAACATGTTTAGCTGGATTAGAGAGCCTGCTGTAAAGTGTCCCTAGGTGTGAGAATGTGTGATGTCCAGGACAGGTCACCAGTCCATCATAGGAACACACCATTCACTCTTGCACTCACACCTTGGAGCAATTTAGAGTCCCAGCCTTCATCCTCTGCAACACCAGATATGGATGGATGTATGGACCTCTTTATAAAAAAGTTCTTAATACGTATCAACTGACTGACCAAGTAATAATTTTACCATGAGTTCACCTTTGTGACAAGATTCACATTAAAGAAGCTTTCCACAAGAGCAAATTAGAGAAAAGTTAGTGCATAGGAGTGATTATAGATCTCCATGGATCTTAAATTTTGTATCTTGTAAATGTGTTTAAAGCATGCCATTTTCACAGAAAGTTCCTAGTTCCTAAAACTAGAACAAATCAACGAGTGTTTTATAGCAACTGGCTATGAAAGTTTGAAGGAGTTTTATGAACAGATGAAAAAAAGTCAAATTTTATGTAAATTAAACAATTTTAAAAATGGATTTAAAGTAACCAATCAGTCTTAGAAAAGATCTCTGAGGGAATGAAGATCACAAGAAATCATTAACAAAGAGCAAAGAGCTGCAGAGTTAAACCCACAGCATGCTACAAAGAACCGGTTATCTTTGTGTAGTAGACTTGTTCTACATTGGACCCTGCAGCCCTTCAAAAAAGGCAACAAATAACCCTGAACTAGGTCAATTTTAGGGACCGTGAACTAGCATTAAACTTTGAAACTGTGCGCTATGAATGTGACCTACTTCAGTCTAGTGTGTGAACTGAACTTTCAGCTTGCTTCAACAGCTTCCTCTCAGAGACGCTTCACATGTGAAAAGACGCAGATCGACTTCTCATAAGGTTCATAAAAAGCAGGAGAGGGTATGGGTGAGGCTGTGTCTCAGACAAGGTTTGACATGATTTTACTTTCTCGTTGAAATGAACTGAAACCAATGGCTCCCTGAAAAAGGAAAAGGGGATCTTCTAAATCACCCTAAAAACCTTAAATGGTCGGTGTAGTAAAGGTGTTAAAACAACAAGCACCAGCACATTGTGCACATATACACAATGGACCACAAGGGGCAATAAATCAAAGAGATTAGAAAATGAAATTCATGCTTCATAAAACCTTAAGTGCGAGCACCCAAATCACTGTTCGTAGCCTGCAAACTGCTCCCCCTTCCCTCTGTGCTTAACTAAGCTTCGGCATATAGATATAATGTGCATATAGGTCACAGTTTGCCAGCCCCTGACTGCAGGTTAATTCTCTGCTTGCTCCCTCTGGGGTCTTGGCATACAGCAAAGTGTATCTTTGGATTTCCAACTGTCAGTGAGTGAAATTCATTTGCCCCTCAGACATTTGAGGAATCTCTTAATACTGCAATCAGTGATCAATCACCCCCACCTGACACTGATGCTTTAAGATCCAATTCACTCTCTGTATTGCTGGCTTTTGCCACTTAAAGAAGACTTATTCGTATTATATACACACTGGATCTTCCTGGAGCTCTGGACTAACAAAACTGTAAGTTGTGTTCATTGATTTTGTATTTCTCTACTTATTGTGAGGTCGATCAGTCCGACTCATTAATTATTCATTCATTGTTGAACATGTTGAACGTGTTCCAGCAATCTTTTATTGAGGTTCAGCAAAAGTTTGTTCTTAGAGACATTGAGGAAGGATGCAGGATACAGAAATTGGGAATTCTTTTAGGATAACTTTGTTTATTGTGGAGAATGTAGTTAAACTGCTTTAGATTTGGAGGTTTCATCATCTAAACTCAGTAAAGCTACAGCAAAATCACCTGTCCATCCTTTATAGAAAAACTAATCCATTATCTTACTCAGTTTGTGCTTTAGCCTTGAAAAGGTCATTGCAGGGACACACACCATTCACTTGCACACTCTGACACACTGTAGGGACAATTTAGAGTCTCTGATTGACCCTAGATGCAAGATGCATATTTTTGTCAAAAAAATTTGACTGTCGTCTATGTGCAGAGGAAATGTTTGTGTGTGTGTGTGTGTGTGTGTGTGTGTGTGTGTGTGTGTGTGTGTGTGTGTGTGTGTGCGCGTGTGTGTGTGTGTTTATTATTAAAAAGCCTTGCGCCCCTGGAGCAATTCTCAATAGCTGATAAGTGACAACTTAATAGAGTGGTTTTTTTTCCTGCGGGCCAAACCAGCGGAGAAAACCTTGCACTGTTTGGCAGCACCATCATGAGAACAATTGAAATTAGACAATTTAATTTGGTCATACATATAAGGGACAGGGCACAGACACAAATTAACTAAGGAAGGCTGTCAGCTAGTTTGTAAATCAGTTAAATTGAAAAACTGCAGCTTTTCTCCAACGTGACAACCTGTTCATTAAAACGTGTCAAGGTGTCTCAAGCCTCTCGGAGAATTATGACAATCATGTCGCTCAAGTGCCAGTTAACATGACGGCAAGGCGGAGAGCAGGACGAGAAGCATGTGTGCTATGTTTGACAGATCACTGTGATCAGTTTTAGTTGTGTGTCTACATGTATGTTCATGTCAATCTCTGTCAACAACAGCTAGTCATGTTCCCCTCACAGTGAATTATAAGAACCTTGGCAACCCTGATACAGTTCATCCAACAGGTCAGAATCAAGACCATCCATCCATCCATCTTCTTGGCAGGGCACACAGACTGTAACATTAATTTACACCAATGAATAATTCAAAGTCTGCACTTGACCTAAACATGCATCTTTTTAGATCCTGGGCAGAAATATGTGCCTGACCCAGGGCTTTCTTGCTCTGAGCTGATCCAACGAGCAACCCTGGCCCTGGTTTATAACGAGAAATTTAAAGAAAGAAAACCTGGACCTTCACAGCTCACCATGAGAGGCAAGGAACTCCAAAACATAACCTGTATTATTTCAGGTTTTTTCATGTGTTTGTCATGTCAACAACTAAACTAAACAAAAATTGCAAAATCTAATCTGACCCTCATGTCAATCTTGAGAAGATCAGTGTCAAACTCCAAGTGATGTTTCTTGATGCTGCCTGGCAGCCAATGCTTTTGCGATACTTGATTTGATTTATTATTTATTATTTATTTATTATTTATTATTTAGTTATTCTTTACATCTGGGTTTTTCAATTACCAGTTTTTCAGTGCAACACTTTTCTAGGGGCAATGGAAACATCCTGGGACAATTAAGAGTCTGCAACTGACTTAAATATGGATGTTTTGGACTATGAGAGAAAACCTGACAACCTGGAAAAAATCCATGCAAACACAATAAGTAAAGCTCAGTACCTTCTTACTCTGTTGCGATCCGCCTAGCTACAGCGCCATGCCACTCCTGATTTTTGACCAAATAATAAACTTGAAAAACCTGGATCTTCACAGCTCATCATAAGAGGTGTTGGACTCAAAGTTGGTTTTGCCATAGTAGCCACATTCAACCCTCACAAACATTACGAAATAAATCTTCAAAATGTTTTAGTCGTGTAATATCGAAAAGCCCAAACAGAGCCTTTATCATTTCATGTTTTTCATGGGTTTATTTTCCAGCAACTGAACAGAATCAATCTGAAGGTCTAATCTGACTCTGTTGGCAACCTTGGGAAGGTCACCATCAAACACACAGCAATGTATCTTGATGTATCAAGGCAGCTGGTGGTTAGAGCTATCAGGTATCTCTGTCACCTTTCACCTTTATAAATAACAATGTTAAAGTCAAAATATCCATCTCTCTGCCATGTGTGCAGCCCATAAAGTGATTTTCCTTTACAAAGGAAACACTTTGAGATCTGCAAGGTCTTGGTGGACTGACTAACTGACAGGAAGATGTGTGAGACACAGACTCGCTGCTGCCACTTGACAGATGTGTCGTCTCCAGCTTTTCAAAACAAAAATATCCATCCAAACAGGGGTCGCCACTGCATGTGAAATCTTGCTCCAAGAAAAGTTGTGTGTCTGTGCATTTATGTGTTTTATATCAGTGTGTGTGTGTGTGTGTGTTTGTACTCTCTGCCTGCTTGAAGTGGGAAGTGAGGTGGGAAGTGCTTGCTTTTTTTTTGCTTTTTATTTGCTGTTTTTTTTCCCTTTCTGTGTGATTAGAGCACATAGTGGATGAGTGGTTATCACTGTCACCCCAAAGCCAGGGGCTCCTTCATTGAATCCCTGGTTGTGGACTGTTTGTGTGTGATTATGTGTGTGTATGTATGTGTGTGCTTTGTGATGAAAAAAGCTGGAACGATAATGAATAGATGGATGTCTTTGCAGTACTGCAAATTTACATTGGAAGAAAATATATCTGCACTGCACAAAAGGCTTTTTGAAAAATCTCTTCTGCTCTCTTTTATTGTATAGATTTTTAAATGAATGCGTTCACGACCAATCTGTGTTTACAGAAGTACATTTTTGGTGTAGACAAACAACCACAGTGGGAATCCACCTGTCAGAGATGTCCGCTTCAGGGCCTGTGGCGGATGTAAGGAAAAGGCTCCCAACTGCTGGTTAAATGCTCAGTTGCAGTTGGCAAGATGTTATTAGCTGGACACTATGAAATTGTTGATGTCCGACAGATTTAAAGAGTGTGAAACCCACCTTCCCCACACTCAAAGAAAGAAGAGAGACTCTGCAGCGGCTCAACACACTGTCAGAATTATTTATGAATGCAAATGCTGCCTTCCACTGCCTAGTAATTACTTTAAGAGAGCACTTCAATTAGAGTAGCTAATTAGTGTTTATCGTGTTTATGTTTCTGCTAGCCTCTCTCTCTCTTTCTCTCTCTCTCTCTCTCTCTCTCTCTCTCTCTCTCTTTGTGCATGTCTGTGTGTGTGTGTGTGTGTGTGTGTGTGTGTGTGTGTTTGTGTCTCTATCTCTCTATCTGTGGCCATAACATCTGCTGCTGGTAACTCTGTACATTCAGTTCCTCTCTTTTCTCATTAATGAGGAGGTGTAATTTCATATTTGAAACGACTTTCTTTGGAGTGCAAGAGTCATTAGACTCATCTACCTCAGCTCTCCTTGACTCAGAAAAAGAATTCAGGAGACACACTGATACTTGACACAAAAGTTTCAGAAGTGAAGGTACAAACAGAAGGCTTCGACCATGAAGACTGCATTCCACCTGCTCCCATTGTTTTCACCTTTTAGGCCCTGAAATTGTGGCTGTTTTATGTCCGAGCTTGGCAGGACAATGACAGACGAACCTTGGTCTATTATTGACTCAGATGGCAAGGAAACTGTCCTCTCTGCTCTGTAGAGCCATGGCTAAGCTGCAGCATATCCTTGTGATGAGTTATACATTTAATTGTGGGATTTATATATTTAAAAAACATGAACAAAAAACACATTTTTAAACAAATGTTAAATAAGATTTGATTACTTAAAGAAAAACAAATTATGCCAGTCATTCACTCATTTACCTGAAATGATAAATAAGAAGCAGTTCCAGAGAGAGCAGTTCCAGATAGTAGTTCAGGTAGCTGATAATAGGCTAACAGTGAATAAATGAATATTTTGACCAATACAATTTCAGTTTTTAGTGGAAATGTTTCTCAGATGCAGTTTTATGTTTCGTGACAGCGTTTTACAGTCCATGTTTCACATATTGCCAGCAGCCAGTTTATAGACCAGTGATAGACATACATGCATACATACATACATGAGTCTGTCCATTGCAGCATTAATGTTATAATTATGCAGTTACAGGGACTTTGTTTTGGTGTAAGGTGCAGAAATGACCAAGGTGAATGGCATAAATAGCCCAGGACAATTCAAATACTGTATGTACACATTATGCACATGCAGTATGGATGTATGCATGCCAACAGAAAAACAGAGAGCAGATCAACTGAATCACAGGCTTCACTTGCCCAAAATCTATTTTGGCTATTGCTCCAGACCTTGTGTGCCAAGCTCCCTGTGCTGCAGTTTGTTCTTCTCCATTACCATTTATTTGTCTCTTTAATTAGTTCAGTGCCTTTGTCCGTGGCCCGTTCATTCACTGTTTAGCTGCCCATTCGGCAGAACATTTCTGAACTGATCTCAACAAAGAAAAGAAATCTGAAAGTCCCAACATCTAATATTTAACTCCTGATTGTTCTGGCGTTAATTCGAGCAGTAACTTCAGTATGATTCTAGTATTTATTCTGGAAATAGGATAAACAAGATGAAAAAAAGTCATGGTTGTCAATAATACTACCACTGAGATGTAAAAAGAAATGTTGAGAGCTCAGCTCCCTCCGTGTTTTGTACAATTTCAAAAAATGTGATCATTTAATTAATTATCCTGAGTGATGTTTCTACTATCAAACTATATGTTTGTGGTGTGAAATCCTGGACAGAGAGGGAAATTTCACGGGGATAGAAGAATTTCATGAATGAAAAAGCTCGTGCTGACACCAGCAATCTGAAAATTCAATTCAGCACTTGAGATTCAGCGAGAGAAATAACACAACAACTCACGAGAGACCCCCACAAATAGGCTGTCATTAGCAGGATGTTACCTCTGCATGAGTGTGTGTGTAAGATGCCCTTCCAACACTGGCTGCACAGTAGATGTACTAACAGGATTCCTGCAGGTCCTCGCTGTGGCCTCCTCAGTAGCTGTATAAGTTGAAAGGATGAGGTGAGCAGAGACACAGGGACAGGGAGCAAGTAAACACTCTGTCAGATGTTGTGTCTGTGCACAGTTCTCTGCGGGCCAGACGGTATCTGTCACTTCCTCGCGTTTCTGTGAGCGATCTCTCCACAGTGGATGGCTGTGTGTGGCTGTTAAGTCAGCATCCCCCTACTGTACTTCAAAAAAAAAAAAAAAAAGACCCGTTTCCTGTTAAACAAAAAGCTTTCCAATTTTCTGCGTATATATTTTCGTTTTGTTTCCTTATTTTTGGTGCAAAAAAAGATTTTTAAAAACGTGAAATGTGAAGGTGATGGAAGAATATATTTATGAATCACTTTAAACACAGAGTGCTTCGGAAATAAACAAAATGAAATAGAATAATAAAACTCTGCAGTAAAAGACAACTATAGTAATGACTGTGGAACTGTGTCTTCTGGTGAGAGAGTCTGAGCAGTAAGATGAGGGACAGGGTAGAAAGATCAGCAATATATTATGTTAATAAAGATTTTACATATCATTTAAAGGCACTAAACTAGATTCTAGCATGTAATTCAATGTCACAATATGATGCCACTCTGTGGTCACATTAATTTAATGTGTAGAAGCTTGCACTTGAAGCAGGTAAAGATGGATGACTGGATGATCACCTATTGTTTTCCCCACCTTGTGCTTAATGGTGTTGCAGAGGTTTGATGGTAGCAGTGAATACACCCTGGATTTAAGTGTGAGAGTCTCTAGTCAACCTATAGTTTACATAAATGGACAGTGGAAGAAAACAGAGTATGTGGAGAAAACCATTGTAGACACTAAGAGAACATGCAGAGAAAGCCCTTGGTCTGAACAGGATCCAAACCTGGGACCAGTGTACTGAACTGTATGCAAAGCAACCTATGTATATCTAATGAATGTTCACAATTTACCCACCCTCTGTGACCTGTATAATACAGCTAAAGTTGTACTGGGGTTACATTAGTTAATCTGATTACAGCTATTTTACATTCTGCATGTTATCCGTCAGTATCCATTATTTGTGTATTTTGAAAGAGTTCAACCAGTGCTTATTGTCTTAACATCAATGATGCATCTGCACTGGCCTCTCAAATGACTAGAAGGGTCCAGAATTAACAAGTAGTGCTGTTAATCTTTGTTGAAATCATAAATATTGGGAAATGTTAGATCATTTTTCAGAAGAAACAGATGTCCTCAACTGACTTAGTGAAGTGAGTCATGGTGGGATTTTTATGTTTTTGATGGGGTTGCAAATGTGATTTGGGTTAGGATTTGTGAGCATGTTAACCACTCATGGTGTGATAACACTGAGGGCTACATGTACAAACTGTTGACATCTACAAACATTTAATGGACGCACGTGTGAAGAGAAGTTTAATTAAATGTTCCTTAATTGGCCCTATTAGTGTCTCATCAGCTAAAACTCTGAATAATGTTGTTCTCACAAAAGGCTGAGCTCTTCATAACAACAGGGAGAGGGCCCACATCATCCACCACGATTGTAAAGAAAGCCTTCGGCGTTCTTCACAAGTTTGCTGCTCTGTTGCTTGGAGAGGATGGTGGGAGGCGAGGGGCATTAATGGCGTTACAATCCTCAGCCTCGCTGCTAAACTGAACTAAATCCTACTCCCAGGACTTTTAACACTGCTTACGATTGGTAACTAATTTTGGAGATGACTCCCAGCTGTGGGTTGAAGGGATGAACAAGACTTATTGAGTTTCGGGTCTAAGTCAAAGATACAGTAATTGTGCTGCTGTAATTTCAGCAGCGTGTGCATAAGATGCAAACTTGTCTTCAAACAAGTTGTAGCATCAGCATGCGACACACACCTTCACGCTTTCACGAACTGCTGACCTTGTGTAGCATCAGAATCACTATTTCAGTCTACACATCGGCTTTCCAAGGCATTTTGCTATGGAATAACCTCTGAAACAATCCCTTCCAGTGATTCCTTTTCAATATTTCGTTGGCGACACATCAGGTTTTATCTGTTTGACCTTGAGCAAAGACCCGTGACAGCTCCCTGACAAGTCTCTGCTTTTTAATGAGCGCTCCCGGTTAATTATGAAACGACGACAATGCCAAAGTGGATGCAGACTTTCTGCACACTGCACTCTCTACACGGACGAGCCCACAGAATGATAATGATCGAGGGCATTGTGTAGTCTGTTCCTTCTTTGTCGATTAACAAGCAGAGATTTCACCAATAGGTAGCATGGTAGAAGGAAAATCAAGTCTTGTTCCAAAAAAAACATTACATCGAAAAAAAGAAAAAGAAAAATGAGCACAATTTAATGCATCTCCCTCCATCATCCCAGTACGCTTTTTGTTCCAGAGCAGACAAATGGATTTATGGAAAGATCTGTGCCTAAATAACATAATACAACCATTTTCGAAATCAAAGGCTATCAGAGCACAGAATAATGCTTTTCTTTTCGATACTATCCACGGTTTGTCTCAGCTCATAGTGCAGCAGGTGAAAACACATGTTCTCAGAGCTGGAGCAGAGGGAAGGGTTTAGTTTCTTTACTTACAGTACTTGAAAATGTTTCTAACACTCAGTTTCTGGTAGGCAAAAGATGATAAAAAGAACACAAAGAATAGATAGCACCCACACACACAGACACACACACATGCACAGGTGAGGCAGAATGAAAAGAGGTGAAATATGAATACGGTATTGAATGAGCCGCAGCTCTCTCTCTCTCTCTCTCTCTCTTTGATCCTCATTATTCAATAATGTATAATCCTCATTCTATTACTTTTGGATTCAGTTATATAAATATGTCGACCGGTTCCAACCAGACAGCTCAGCTCTGCCCTCTGTACAATAATTGTTTGTTCTGGCTGACTGAGCCTGTGTATCTCCACACCGATAATGCTAAACACAATTTCCCTCAGGAGCGGAGTTTGCTGAGAAAAACCTGCGCAGTCCATTTCCCAGTAAAGGGCAAATTAAAGAGAGAAAAACAGGACCCTCTGGATTGAACATGGTGTGTTCAGCATGATAGATTCTTGAGTATAAAAGATACATATACATCCTCAAAGAGTAATTCAAGGTTACTGAAGCTCTATCTCCTAATATCTGCTCACAGCATTGATTGCAGAAGTGTTGCCCTGTTTTGACCTTCACCCTATTCTGACTCAACATTTGTCATAGAGAGTTATAATGTTATGCATTTGTGTTATTTGATGATGAAAAATACAGAGCTGGGATGGTTTGATCCTATTTTTTCTGTCTTTTTTTACACTTTTAATAATGACATTGTCTTGTAATTTTCCTTAAATTGCCTTATTATGTTGAATTGCTTTCTTGAATGTGATTTATCTCCATTTTATACTGGACTTGTGACTACTGGCATCTTTTGCACACACTAGAGTAAGTCCTTACTGTGCATAATAACCACTTTGACTCTTGAATGTGAACTGCATCCTACTTGTGTCATTCCAGGCATAAACCGATAGGTGGGAGACAACACAAATCTGTTGCATATTCCCATGGAGGAATATCAGTCTGTGTCCATCAATGATTCACAGCAGGTACTGCAGGCCTGGTGGGGGCTTGAGTGGAGAAGCAATCGGAAAGCTCCTATGTAATTGAAATGTCCCTGTTGTGTATAGACGCCCAAGAAGAGGAATGACAAATCAATAATGCTCGCTATTAAGTTCCTCTCTCACCCCCAACCCTGCATTTTCAGAGGTGGGGTGTGGGTAGGTTAAAAAAAAAAATTGTTCCCTGTCAGGTGCGTTTGCATCTTGCGGGGTTCAATTTATCTAAGGTCCAAAAATAAAGAAATTGCTGCCTCCCTGTTGCCTTGAGCTTGGAGAAATAAACAGTCAATATTTGCTCCTGGGGACCTGCGAGAGGACGCACACATAAATCACCCAGCATGCACCTGTCCAAAGAATCAGCCACACAGTCCTGTGTCATCTCGTTTAGGATCACGCTGCTGCCCCCCCCCCCCTCACCTCCCCCCGTTCCCACCCCTCCCTTCATCTGTGAATCAATGCGCCAGGGGGCACTCGGAGCTGCCATGGCGCTCCCGGTGCTGGGGGACACGAGATGAAAATTACTTTTCCGTCGTTTCCCGCCACGTTCCCACGGCAGCCTGTTTGCATGTGCCTCAGAGCTGTTGTGATGAAGATCGTAAACTACCGGCCTCGGCTGCAAAGCTCCACCCTCCATTCTCCTCCTACTGTAAAACATACTGTATGGCTATGAGAGCTAATTGATTTTTAACACTAAAGAATTTGTCTGGATCATAAAGCACTTCATAATTATAGAATGAAGACTTTGTAATATTAAAAGAGGCTTCCTGCTTTATCAAGTGAAGCCCTTAGCCATGAAATAATTATCCACCTACTTAGTTTTAACTTTTATCTTTTGGATCGAATCCAAAAACGGCATCTTTTTCAGCAGTCATGGAGAGCTTACTTTTGCTGTATCTCCAGCAGGAACCCATACAAATGACTCTGGACATAATCTCCCGCTCTGCCGTTTCCGATGCTGTTATACAGCCGGTCCACTAATGCAACAAGATTCTCGCATCGCATCCTGCGTCATGGCCGGTCAGTGTCTAGGAGCCTCCAGCTGCTGTCATTTGGAGGAAATGGGCCTAAATACGCAGCTCGGTGAGACGGACGGGCTTCCATTGACTTGAGCAATCGTGCCGAGACAACAGAGCCTCAGGGACAATTTCTCACATCACTTACTTTTGCAGATGTTTTGTCCACTGTAATAGGATGGTGTGTGGCGCTACAGCGCTATCATTTCAGGCCTGTGTAACTTTATATGAATGCTTCATGCGACTTGTCTAAGTGCATAATTAAAGACTTTGTCTGTATGAAATATGCATTGAAACAGTGGCAAATATGTCCCTGCCAAGCATGAGTAATGCCTTTGAAACCAGTGTTTTGTCTCTCAGTCTAATTGTTTTATCAGCGGGATATTCATTGGAGTGGAATACGGACAGAAGGCTGGCGGAAGAAAAATGGAGATTCATAGAGGATAATGGCTTCCTCTCTTCCCGCTTTTCCCGTCCGCCCGTCTGTCTTTCTGTGCCTCTGACACGCACACAGTCACACACACTCTCTAGTGTCACACAAACACTTTCAGGATCCTGGCAATCTGTTCAATCATTTCGTTTTGCAGCTCTTTATATGGCTCTCTGAAGTCTAATTATCAGTGACAGAGGACTTTACCCAGTTGAACAAATGACGGCGCATGAAGAGCTATTCCTCCCTCACCTCAGTAAGCAGAAGGTTTTAATGTAAAAGCCTCTTAATAGTTTGTACGTTAAGTGTTAATAGAGGAAAATCATTCTCAGCCTCGCAGTAATGAAAAGGCACAGCGACGGCAGCACAAGTGAGAACAGGCCGCTTTAATGGTCAGCAGGACACCTTTAATTGAAAATGACATTCAATAGAGAATCGCACACAGCAGATTGATATCTTCCATTACTTCAGAGTCATATAGATAATTAGTGTGTGGCCCAATGAGTCTGAGAGATGCAGGCTGTGTGACGAACAGTCAAAAACGCAGAGGACTTAAAATTTTGGATGCTTTTCATGTTGGGAAGGTTTACGTTCAATATCAGAGCTGCATTCTGATGTTGGCCATTAAGCAGCAAGTTGTACTATAGGGGCCATTCAGTAAGTGAGTGCTTAGCATCGACAAGAGGTATGTCTGTGGTTAAAATCCTGGTCATACTGAGGGACTGTATACGTGGAGTTTGCATGTTCTCTTTGTTTGAGGATTAATCCCACTGTTCGAAAACATGCACATTTTCAGTCAATTGGAGACTCTAAATTGCTCCTATAGGTGTGAGTGTGATAGTAAAAGGTGTGTGTGCGTGTGTGCGTGTGTGGACTGGTGACCTGTCCAGGATATACGCATATTATGTGCACTGAAGATATACAGTAGACCCTGGTGCCTATATATCTTTGGATGAGGTAATGAATGGATGGATGTGCATCCCATGCCCAGATGATTCTAGATATTTTTTTGATTTATGCGTATTAAGTGACTTGTTTTTTAAGTGTCTTTGTTTTTACTCCAACTCGGTTTTGGCAGTATTGTAAATCATATCGGAATTCCTTCTAAGCAAAGCAGCAGAAACGTTGTTGAGTCACACAGATAAAACAATGGCTTTGTATCATAAAGAGGTCTGTTGGAAAGTCTACCTGTCACAACAGCCATTAAAAAAACAAAGAGAGCCGGATAAGGGAAAATATCTGCGAAAACCCAAATCTTTTAGAAATACAGGAGAGAAACAGAGTGAAGAGGTATGATGAGATAAGCACTGATCGAAGTCTATTTCATAAAACCTTTGCTCTCAAGTTTCTCTTCCTCTGTGCTATTTTGTGATACCAAATCTAATTTATTCACTTGGAGTAGCTTGTGTAGCTTTGCAGAATTAGGGGGGGGGGGGGTGGAAGCTGTGAATTGCATTTATCAGCTGAAGGAGTTAACGGCATGCCAGGTGGGATGATATGAAAGGCTTGCTTCAACAGTGAAAGAGGGAATACAAAGTTAATCTAAAAGCAGTGGGAGGTGTACGCTTCAGTACATGATAGGACGGGAGGGAGGCAGCTTATATTCCATGCAAAGCGCAGCTTTTCTGCAGAGATCTTAATGAAAACCTGGGCTGAACATTGTCATCCTCGATGTCCCCCGTTGTGCTCCGCTGCCTCTCCCAAGATAACTCATGGAAAACCTCTTGTCAATGCATTATTGAACTTGAAGATAATGACAACTGCTAATTCTGTCGTTCTGCCAGAATCTGCCGCCTCCGCACTTATCAGCTAATTCGCGAGTGTCAGGTATGAGGGGGGACGGGGAGGGGGGGGGGGGGGGGAGGCGGGGGGGGGCAGCACCAAAAACAAAAGGAGCGCCTGGACCTACAGTACGTCCTCCCATGAAGATATGTCCGCTGTCCACTGCCAACAATGCTATCTGTTCGTTCAGTGGAATATTAATTTTTCTTGCTCCATGATGATAATCACTGAAGAATAAATGTGTTTTTCTGTTTTGCAAATGCTGTGCAAAATCAATATGTTGTTAATGAGGGAACAGTAAGAAATGCAACATTTTATGAATATGGCTTTGGCCTTACGGCTACATGTCTTCTGCCAATGCAAACCACCTGCCACGCAGAGAGAAAAATACACAGTGTACATGCCAAGATAGCACAGTCCTTATGGCAAATGTACTCACTCAGTAGCATGTTAGATCTATCTGTCAGCTGTCATTGTCTCTCAGCTCTCTCAACACATTTGGTTCATTTAGCAATGAGTCAAATGAATCGAGAGAGTTTTTTTGATGTGCATTGGAGGCTGCAGATTTTCTCCTGCTGGTCTATGTACTTCTCAACACTTTCTTTGGCCCCTTTTTGACCAAAGCGGTCTCAGGGGAAGCGCTTACTTTGTCACCATTGTTTCTGTTTTAACCTCCAACAAAAACTGGCTGTGGCCCTGAAAAGTGGTTCCAGAGTGGCACCAGTTCTTTTTGCTGGAGCAACGGTTCATCACTTTTGTGTCAACCACCACATCACAGCAGCAGAGCCAGGCAGCAGGAGCTGCAAGACTCTGATTTCTTGCAATTCATATCTGAGAAAAACAATGCATGTGTGTAAAAATACATATCAGACCAGAAACAGATCACTTTCACTGAGTGACAAGAGGAGAGCACTGGATGTGCTAGAGATTCATATTTTTCTGCTTTTAAGTGAAATATGATGCAGTGTCAAAGCGAGTCCTTCTATTTTGAAAGTAACCTGATTATTTTGGTGTTGGTGTGTCCTGACTTCCTGTCCCTCTCATCCTAATGTCTGTCGAATCAACACGTTTCCACTCTGTCGTACAGTCAAGCAGAGTCTGTGCGTATCCTTCAAGAGCTGCTGACATCAGAGGCTGCAGGCGCAGTTATTGAGACCAACAAGACCATTTTTTTCTGTCCTTAAGTGAGAGAAAGCGTGGACATGATGAAACAGCAGCGTAAGAAAGTTAAAGAAAGACTGTTGGGACCAAAAGTGGCAACGTCCACACTTCTGATGTCCTGGACTCAATCCTCTGGGACAGACCGGCTTGAAAGACTACCAGGGCACTGAACTCTGTAACTGTGACGCTTTTGACACCTTTATTTTTGTGGAAATACCTTTATTTTTTGAAGTGAGACATGTCTGCATCTGTATTTTTTCCCACTTAATGATGAAAAGCACAAACACAAAGTCTGCTATTGTCTCAGGAAAACAGTGATATAACTAACGTGTACAATGACAATAGTGGCAGTGGAAATGCAAAGTATTGTGCAAAGTTGAACCTGCTCCAAATCAGCACTGAAACTGCTTTAGGTACTGAAGAAGAAGAACAAATGAGCTCCAGTCTAATGGATTTGTTCTAAATAAGTAACCAGAATAACACTCTGTCCAAGGTTAAAAATAAGCGGAGAGAAAAAGCTCATACACAGACATCTGATAAACATTTTCATTTTCTAAGAAAATAAGAGAGAGTTTTAGGTAGGATTGGTGAGGTGGGATTGGTAAGATTTTTCTTCAAATAGACTGTAGAGTAAGGACAGCTGTTTCCTTTAACTTGCAGTGCTGTGCTGAACTAACAGTGCAGATAGGCTTTGTGTTTACTATTGACAAAGACTAATTAAGAAAAACAAATTTATGTCTTAACAAGACGAGAAAAGCAAATTTTCTAATAATCACCTTGATTAAATAAAACGATATCAACAGCATGTTTAAAATTAAGTCACAGTCATCCTCCTACAATATATGAAATGAATAATAATTAAAATTAAGTGAAAAATAAGGCAAACGTAGAACTCAAACATCAATTCAACTTTTCACGTACATGTCAGCCTTCACCCTGAATGGACCCTGAGTGTGAAAGCAGAGGCTGTTTAACTGGAGCAAGGATTTCATTTTGCAGGGAGTCATTTGTTCCTGTTACTGTATAGTGTGACTGCTGGTGGGCTGCTGAATTGAAAGCCTAATCACACCAGAACCAATAGAGGTCAAGCACAGTACCATGCGAGCATGGAAGACTAGTTTGTGCCAGAGTGATACAGATGGTCCTCTGTCTTTAGCACTCACTGTCAACATATTCCTCATAGCCATTCATGCACTCCTATCATCCTTGCCTTCTCTCTCTCTCACACACACACACACACACACAAACATACTGACACACACAATCCTCTCTATCTCAAAGCAACACAACCATGTGAACATTTTCTGTTGGCAGGATGAAGCCCTCAAGTAAACAGACCCAACAGACATTTATGTGTCACATGTCAGTGCAGCAATGTGCTAAAAAGATTTTATGGTGCACGTTGAGACCCCGTCAGCCAGTGATAACGTTAAACGCTGGGGGGGCCGAAAAGACTGTTACTGTATCAGTACGTTGACATAATCGCTCAATCTGACAGACTTAGGGGGCCATTTACATGACAAAGTTCACGGGTGAAAAACTTTGGTTATTTTAGTGCACGACCCGATATCACAGCAACTACTACTTTGTTGGTGTGTGTGTGTGTGTGCTGCAGCATTTCTGTATTTCTTACAGCCTCGTGTGCACAGAGATCCTGTTCACAGCCTTGCCGTTTGCAGCTGGATGTGAAATCCTCAATTGTTTTGTAAACCGGGCCTCAGACTATGTGGAGTGACAAAATGAATAGAAATGTAAAATGTGTTAAAATACTATAAAGGCGACATTGTCACCCACGTTTTCACACACATGAAAGGTGAGTGGGTGTAAAGAATATGAACTGCCTGTACCAAGATGTAGGTAATGTGTCCTCGGATGAGGGTTTCGATTATTTTTGCAGATTTCCAGTGTTTGAGTTGTTGAGGTAGAAACGTAGCAGTGTAACTGATTTATGTGCAGATAGTAAGAGTTCATTCTTTAATAACATCAATTGTATTGTTATATTCAGGTGATTACACAGTTATGTTAATGTTTGTGGTTAAATTTAAAGTCTGCGTGAAGGTTTGGACCCAGTGGGACCGAGTGGATTTTGCATGTTCTCTCAAGGTAGTCCACTTTTGTTCCCACAGTCCAAAAACATGGGTTTTTTAATTTGGCTAATCAGCATTTTATTTCTCACAGTTTCCACAATTTCCTTTTGTTTCAAGGGTTTCAAGAAGTTTCTGACATGCAAACTTCTCGTTCCCTTCTGATCCTCTGCCACAGCGATATTAGCGATGCTCGTGTGCCAAATAATTCAGTGGAGGTTTGACTTTGTTCAGTGCATTAGGAGTCATGGCTCGACTCTACCTGTGAGCTGTTTTTAACACACAACTAGCGGGAGTCTGTGCAAAAGTGTCTGTGTGTGTGTGTGCGCATGTGTGTGTGTGTGTGTGTGTGTGTGTGTGTGTGTGTGTGTGTGTGTGTGTGTGTGTGTGTGTGTGTGTGTGCATGGCAAACAATTTTCAGATCCAGCACCAGAGGCCAGCAAAACTACTAAGAGGCTGCTTGGCTGTGAAACAGTCACCAAATGGGTTTCTAGCAAATGAAAGTGAAGTTTTGAGGCGCTCGTTCCTCGCTCACGTACCTGAAACCAACAAATAAAAGTGTTTTGGAACAAAACCGGGTGCGGCACAGAGAACTGAATCCCAAACACGAGCCAAGCGCTGCTTCATAAAATGAAACCTACTTTGTGAGGGCGAACGTTTCTCAGCACAGCTATTTCTGTTTCTACCGTTCACTTCTTGGGAGCATGAATTACTGCCTGCACTTAAGGGGAAATTAAATATAACCTGAAACAGAGTCACTGTTTGAGTTGGTGGGGTTGTGCTGCTGAGAGCTGAAAGCCAGGTTTCTGAAGGTGTTTTATTATAGTAGTTTGGATTTCAGCAGGTCGGGCTTTTCTCACTCTTCGTTTCAGATCAGACCTGTATGATAGAGCTATCACGTCCGAGTTATCAAACCACACGAGCCTGTCAAAAAAAAAGAATCATTCTCGATGGATGTGCTACATTTATTTTCGGCGTGCGTCAATTTGCATCCTCAGTCTGTTAGAAAAAGAGATTTTAAAACACTTTAAAAAATGTGATAGGAAAGGGAAAAAAGATGTGCATAATTATAAATATTCATCCAATAGACATTTAACACATGCACAGATAACATCTGACCTATTTAATATTGTCTGCCTTTTACTGTGATTATTTTCAATAGTGTGTTCTTGTTAAATCTCCTTCTTTTATATTTGTTAAGCTATTTGTTCAACCATTATTTTTATTCTACTTGATTATGAATTCAGTTTTCATCTCACTGAACTGAGTCGTTGCCTTACTGTTGTACTGATTGAAGTCATTCACCAAGTCTTTAATTTTTCTTGATTATGATGTGCTTTGTTACTTTGTTTAAAAAAAAAAAGACATTTCATTTTTATCGACTATTGTATTCATCATGCATTGCACGTTTTTGTTTCTGGCCCCCACTGACATGGGCATTTAAGTTTTCATGCCTGATGCCTAAAACCATCAAACAAAAACAAACTCATACAGTATTCATACTGCAGATGCACAATTTTTGCCCAAAACTATCCACTACACTACCCAGGTACTTGCACCGTCTTCACAGCTGTGGAGTTTCAGCACCAATATATCAACCTTTATTTCCCTCCAAACAGCATTGAGGAGGTTTTCTCATTTATAATGATGGTGTTGAGATGTGCAGCAATGCTTCCAAACAAAACAACTAACAATAAAAACAACAGTAAATGATAGCTTCAAGTCAAACTATTACGGACTAACAATGCAAATAAAATATAGCTCAACAGAATAATGTCAATGGGGAGATAGACTGAAAAGAATACTTTTACCTTGGGTTTGATGAATATCGTCAGGCTTTTCACGGCCCAATGTAAAGCAGGTTCAAAATCATCATCACAGTCTGCTTCATATATTTGAATTATATAAATTATATGACTCTGGATATGATGTGAAATACTTATGTGATACAAACAATACAGAACCCAATCAAAACAAAATATGTTCAGCCAGAGAAAGGCACCCAGCGTGCAAAGCTGAAGTTTCTTCCTCAGTATCTGATTCCTCCTCTGATTCGAGCCCAAAAGGACTGTACGTGGACTGTGGACTGTACGTGCTCCATAGCCCCATAGCTCCAAGTTCAAGAAAAAGCTAATAAACTTTATTTGGGAACTTAATGTCATATGATCCTTAATGGTAGTGGGAGGTAAGACAACCAATCAATGTAAAGCCTACACGTGGTAGGACCTGAAACGGTGCTCCATAGCTTCAGTGTTTACACAGGAGAACAAGGATAAATTCTAGCACCCCTTTGAAGACATTTACGATCAGTTGAAACAATACTACGATGAGGCTTTGGGATGGCAGACAGTTGAGACTTCACTGTATCAGCATCTGCGTTAAAATTTTATGCATTCATAAAAAACTCATGCTGAACCCGCCTCACAGCCAGAGATCAGCTGGTCTCAGTAAAGATGGCACTGGATTGTGCTGCAGGAATCAGCAGTCATATTAACCTAAAGTCTGAGTACCATCCAGGGTTCAATCTCAACCTGTTAAAGAGGAAGAGCGTTGCTTTCTAAATAGACAGTTGAGGCTGCTTTTAAGTGTATCTGCAGACACAGACAAGTCTATCTGCAGACACCAGAGGTAATACGAAAAACACTGCAGACTCTGTGGTATGTTCTAGGGTGAACAGAGGTGAAGTATTATTGTTAAATTACAGAAGAAAATGTTATCATTAGTTTAAAAATTAGCATGCTACTGTTATCTGTTGTTGAGATACAGTACATTTCCAGCAAAATACAGTGGGATTTTCCCTCTTATATGTCATATGCTATTTGACATATGAATGATAAGAGATGGTAAAAGGTGGTAAAAAATGAATGTGGCAGCACTGGATGTCTGTATGAGGTGAAAAATGCAAAACAATTCAGAATATGACAAAATTTACCCTGATACAGTCATGGGCTGCCCGACATACTGACTGCATGGTTGGTTAGTCGTAGCTGTAAAAGAAATGTCAGAGAAATCACTGAAATCACAATAATTATGCATCATATGGACATCAGAGCATGTGGTTCAATAAGGAGCTGACTCATCATTATGAATGATCTTTGGAGATCGCTCCATCCAGGTGGAAATATGTTCCTGCTCCCGGGGAACCTGATAACAATCTATCCTACCCCCCCTAGTCATTAAATCACCAAGAGATTCAGTCATATTATTCATTCATTATATTAAATTCTATTTTTGCATGTGGTATTAACAGGGTAACTTTGCATATCAGAACACAAGCTCTGCCATGAATATTTGCCGTGGTTGCAGCACAGAGGCGAAGCCGAATTGAGCAAATGGAATGAAAATGAATCAGTAATGGACCTTTTCTTTCCTGAGAGAAATTTTTTTGTCAGATTCCTGCACCTCTTTTGCAAGGCAGATGGACATTAGTGGGCAGAAAGTCTTTAACGCCTGGTTAGTGCTTCCATGCTCTAACCTTTAGGAAAATGTCAACCTTATTCACAGAGGGAATCCCAGCTGAATTAATGGGCGCCTGTGATAGATCTCTCCAGCCTTTTAACCTGGAAGGTAAATAAAAACAGCCACTGAATGGGCGATAGCATCAGGCAAACACTTGTCTGTTTTTGAATTCCAAACTTGTAGCAAATCATCAGAGAGCAGATAGTATGCTTTCATGGTAGCTCTTATTTCATAGAGTAAATGCTCTACTAGCACTTTTCCACCATTGCAATGCCAGTTCAGGTTCAGGGCTAGGCTTCAATTTGGAACAAGCTTTTATGTTTCAGCTAAAAGATTTCTTTTTTTTTTCTGCAAAAAACGTTTCCAGAAAAAGCAGCATATCTGTGCTGGGCCAGAGATATGAGGGACCAAAGGAAGGAACTCTTCCAAGTAGCAAAATCCACATTTTGATGTCCTGGACTCTGTCCTCTGGGACAATGTAATTCACATATACGGTGATAATGTGTCTTCCTAATCTGGGGCCTAATCTGGAGCCATGGAAAAGCAAATCTGGTGCTCAGATGTTTCACTGTGAACCAGCAAAGCACTGGAACTGCTTTGGTGAAAAACGTTGAAGAGTTTGCAGCTGGCAACTCTGTGGCACAGAGACGTTTTGACATTGATGTAAATGCATGCACACATCCATTCAATCTACTTCATCACCATGCCAGGTCCATGCAGAACACTGGTGGCTCTGTGAAGGAAAGATCAGGATTCACCAGCACTACAAGGTGGAATCCTACGAGGACCATGACTGTGTAGCTTTTCAGGAAAATCAAATCATTACTGTAATGTTGCTGTCCACACTGTGATTTTCAAGCTTCTAGAAATGTCAAAACACGGTGGAGGAAAATAAAACGAGTGTACTTCACTGCAGACACAACCACTTTATGAATCCAAATTTGAACAGAAAGGCTTTACTGCACAAAAAAACTTTTGAGTACTAGTTGGATTTTCGCTATTTTTTCTTTCTGCTCTGCTCTTCTTACAGCAGCTTCTCGTTATCGTCTGGACTGCACGAAGGTTTCAAGCCAACAGGGGTACAGCCTTGAAACAAGCTGACTCGATCAAACAATCAGAAGTGAATATTTTCATCTGTTGCGCATTTCTGCAACTCTCTGAATTCACCCAAACAATCCAAACGTTTTAGTTAGTTTCTGTCTATCAAGTGGTAAAGATGTGTATGGACGTTTTGATTTTTGTCATCCCATATTCAAAGCCTCGTTCTGAGGGGATACATGACCATATTTTATGTGCTAAGGGTCAGCTGGTGCAGCAGATAACACAGGAAGCACATTTGAGTGTGCTCACATCACTGACATCTTACATCCACCAGGGATTTCGCTTTCATCATGTGTAGCAGTGCTGTCTCAGCCACTGGCCAAGTAAAAGTGTACTGACAGCATGGAAAGAAACACACACACACACACACACACACACACACACACACACACACACACACACACACACACACACACACACACACACACACAGGTTCTGGAAAAACCAGAGCCCTTTCTCTCTCCCATAAACAGATCTGGTTGAATTTATATTCCTGTCATACATGAAGGAAAAGGAGAACACCTAACCCGCTGTTACGTCTCAGTGCCCTTAATCGGGTCAAAGGCATTAATTTCCATTTCAACATGTACAAAAGTACATTTCAGCTCACTCTTGGTCGAATTGAGACTGAATATGCTGGTCTGATAGCATTAAATAATGACCTTCCCACCCACCAACCATTACCACCATCCCAGCCCTATACAGAACTGACAGTGGGTCTACATCTAAGAAAGAAAGTAAGGCACTGAGTATTCAGAAAGCACCGTCTGTGGAAACTGTCAAGCGTCAATTTTCCTATCCCCTCTGTCCTTTTACGCACTTGGTTGAGCTTGATTGATACTGCAGCACACCATTCCCTCTTAATCCTATGCATTTTTAAAGAACTAGTGGGACGCTTGCTGGGAACTCATTTCCAATGACTCTAACCATATTGTAATAAGGCAGAGATACTGCTGGCGTGGCGCTTTGTATTGATTCAAGGCAGAGGTCTCTGAATTGTGATTCATTACAAAAACCCAGCAAAGCAAAGCAAAAGTTAAAACACCTTCCTGTGTTGGGAAATTTCTGTGAAAATGTGATATACTCACCGTGCAGGTTTCCCCCTCCACCTATGAATGTTTTGTAAAAGAAGAAAATATCAGTACACATGAGAAGTTTTTGGGAGAAAATCAGTATTTCATGCAAAGACATAACATCCAAGTACTTGGAATTAGCATTATGCAGCTGTTCGCTTTTGCCAATATCAGTTGCATATTTCAGCGTACAATAACCGAGGGAGAGGCAAAGACTGTTTGCGGGCAATGCTGAATATTTTAACACCTCTGCATATTGTTCTTGCACTGAAATTGTTGTTCATCTTAAGATGCCTGTAGCAGCTTCATCTTTCAAATTGTTCCTCCTGTTGAGAAGAGCGGCTTCCATGGAATAATTTACATGTGGCAATCACTGAATTATTAAAAACCGTGTCAAAGGAGATCCCATAAATACACACATTTTCTTTTGTATGCACAAGCAGCAGAAGACAATACACTCAGAGGGTGTTACTCAGCACTTGCACAGTCACCTGCTTAAAAAAAAAACTCTGATCTTCATCTGGGAAAGGCTGCACACCTGACACCTCTAAAGGAGGTTTGTTTCTGAGTTTGCGGTGCTTTGCGCTGCGGAGGAAACTGCCTGACAGCCAATATATAAAGAAAGAGATTGGAAATTCATCTGTAACTTCCACATGTTTAATGTGAGTGTGAGCTTTGTTGTCATTTTTTTATACAACTTGACTGTCATAACACAGCAGCCATTTCCCTATTAAGCTGGAAAAGCGTAGCTCATTCGTATGTATCCACAGTGAGCGAGAGGATATGACTGCAAAAAGGTCAAGTTACCAATTATTTGCTTCGTGGTTTCTCAGTGCGGCTGATTATCGAAGAGAAGTGATGCCGTTCACACACGTACACGTATTCAGATTTGTGAGGGACGAAAGGTTTGAAAATCTGAAGTAGGCTGGGGAAAATCAAAACAGTTGTGCGTACGCAAGGAAATAACCCAAATACTGGAGCCGAACAACAAAGCCTTTGCGCGGGTCGCTCTGTCTTCATTTAGCTGACAGGCAAGTCTGAGTGTGTGACAGGCTCAGATGAAAAGTGTATCTGGGCGAGCCATCTAATGAGAGCAGGGAGTGGTCGTTAGAGCTTTAATCTTAGACTCATAGCGAACGGAACATAAAGAATTTCCAGCCTTGATGTGAAATAATGACACGCTGCGATGAAGTGGCACAGATTGATATTAATGTTCTGTACAGTGGGGTCAGGGGGCGTACAAACTATGGACATGTTACCAGGGGAGGTTGAGAAGAAACAAAAGCGTCTTTCTGCCAAAGGGCAGATAATCGCAAAGCCCAGAGCCATTCACACACGAGACACCCAAGGAATTGCTTTTTCAATTGGACAAGTTTCTTGTTGTTGTTGTTGTTGTTTCCAGAAAGGGAGCTGTTAGCATATTCATTGTTGCAGTTAAAGCAAAGCCATTGTGCTGTTAGTGAATATACTATGCTCTGCATTGGCTAGTTAACCAGCCCAATGTGCTGCCCAAGGACATGCTTGATAACGGTTGGTGGAATAATGTAAAAAGAATTGCGCTGAAACGCTGTTCGACTTCTCTGCAAAGAGAAAAACTGATCGCCACAGGCATTGCCCTCCGTATCTCTCCCATTCTCTCCCGCAGCCCCTCTCCCTCCCGCTTCTCTCCCTCCATGTTTATGTATGGTCATAGACAGCTTCATATCACTTGTGTACCCACAGCTGTGTGGGTGTCTGCATGTGTTTGTTTGTGTCAGTGGGTTTCTTTGTGCTGTTTCCTTGTGTCAACATTATTGTGGACCACATGAAAGCAACTTGGGCTCCACAAATCCTCCGTTGGCTGAGCTGAGTTTTAACAGTTTCATCACTGTGAAATCCCATGGTGACCCACGCTTTAGCAAGTGTTACATGCTGCAGTGAGTAGTAAAGCTCATTACTGCACTGGATGAGCACCTCATCTACTCTCTCTCCTCCCCATGTACACAGTACTGTATTTACAAAGCATTATAATGCTGAGCTGTATTTCTTTTTTTCTTCTGCTGCCACCTTTCGTACTGGAAAAATGTACTTGTGCTTCACAATGAAACACAAACACTGTGCGTGGAAAAATGAATGGTGTGGGAATATCTTGTTATGGTTTCTCTGACAAATTTGTCCCTGTGCACAGGACATTTAAGGAGCTATATTGGTCAAATAACTGCATCTTATACCAGGCATTGTTGAGATTTTTATTTGATAAATATTTCACTAATGCTAGTGTTCGAATGGGTTTCCCTTTTTATCTTAATTTATTTTAAGAGTTTCATTGAGATCAAGATCTCTCAACAATTCAATCACCTTTAGAAGTCTTCTCATGCATTTCTCTGGAGATTGCAAGAAGATTTAAAAATTAATTAAGGATATCTTGAGGTTATCAAAAGCAGGCCATAATCAGACGGAGGCCTCAATGGTGGAGGACCTGATGATATATAAGACTTTATCAGAATAAATCAGATGAAAAAAGCTTTAAAATCATGTATGAAGCAAAGAACAGTGGGCCAAGTATTGATTCACACAGGACACCGATATCAATTGAATGGATATTGCAGAAATATCAGAGCCAGTGAAATAAACTCAACAAAATGTTACATTGACTTTTACGAGAGAAAACAGATCAAACAGCACAGTGTTGTTTCTTATGAAGTACTTTCTGATTCCGATTCAGTCTCGTTAGTTTGATAGAAAGATGTTGCACAGCAGGGAGAGTGTGACACAGCAACAAGCCACAGTGATGATCTCCTATCTAAACTGCAGATGGAAGTTAAACATAGTTACATCCTCCACCAGCATGAGGAAAATGTATATGTTCTGGTTGTTCTTCATTTGTATTGCCTTGCAACAGCTTCCTGGCCTCTTTCAGTGAAGTCTGTGACATTTATATTCACTGGACAAGTGGCTACGCAGTGGGTGACTAGCATCTCTCGGTGGGAGGCTCCAAGTCAATACAGGGGGGTGTGCATGGCAATAACTCTCTGTCCTTTACATTGGGCATAAACCAAACACCGTGTGATAGAGGGGTTTGCTATGCCTGCTGACATGCTCAAGGACATTCAGAAGGGTGGCTGGGTCTGCTTAAAGCAGAATGTTAACCCTGAGGAAGACAATATGTCCTCAGATGTCTTCACTGTCATGTACTTGAAGTCATGAATGTCTACACTGGTTAGCTGCTTTATTCTATCAGGAGGTTTGCTCAGGAAACGGCACTCTTACATCTGCTTTAAAGTGATTTTTAAGTATGTGGCTGGAACTCAAACCAGACAGCAGACAGTAAACTATCTATCTAATTCAGGTGTTCACCCTGTGCAAGGAAAGACATGCTGTGAATAGACCACTGATAAACACACTAAGCACCGAGACCATGGCTATCTAGCGACTGAGACAGGTGGTAGTGTCTGGAAGGATTAGGTGCAGTCATCAAGTGAAATCCATTCCTGTCGAGTAACTCAGTATTCTCTCCTTTTGCTCTGTAGATACTTGACTAGAGGCCTGGAGAATGTCAAGAAATTCCCTGAAAAAATATTGTCCTCAGATATCTTTTCAAAGAATAAGTTATGCATTAACTTTATTTTAACTTTAACTTGAGTCCAAGGCTCATTTCTCAGCTTGTTGGTGCACCAGTAAAGGAGTTTGAATTGGATTAAAAATACAGAATACTAACGTTTATAAGTGAGTTGCCACAAAACAAAAGTTTAAAAAAACCCATTACATCGGGTGTTGTTTAGCTCAGAAAGCATCCATTGTGCAGAGGCTACTTTCGATATTGCAGCAGCCACAGTTTGAACCCCACTGGTGGCCTTTTTCTGCATGTCATTCCCTCCCTCTCTGTCCATGTTTCCTGCCACTCTCCAGCTGTTCTATTAAAAAAGGCCTTGAAAGTCCAAAAAACACATAACTTTCAGCATAAAGCCTTATAAAGCCACTAATATACATAACTTATCCTGCTGCATTGAGAGATTTTGCAATTGCAGTGAGAGAACGGAAGAACCAGTGAAAGAGAAATCATGAAGTCATGTGGTTTCCACATTAAAGTAATTATTTTCCTTTCGCTCTCTCCATTCCCCACCACAAAAGCCTCCATGAGCTCACCTTCTATTCTCTAGAAGTTATAATGTCTTTCTCAGAAAGGATGGACAAGCGCAAGGAGGACAAAGAGGAAGTAGATAATAGTTCCCTTATTTCCCGTTATCAACCTACGGAGCGGATTCTCCATCCTGCCCTCATCCACGGCAGAGCACAGGCTGATTTTCAGATTTTATTTGTATAACCCAAAATCCCAAATCACAGTTGGCCTCAGGGGGTTGTGCAGTCTGTGTGCCACGATACACCAGACCCTGATTCAAGAAACGAAAAAAGTACCCTGAAAAAAAAACACTTTTATACCAGGAAAATATGAAAGAAATCTAAAAAAGAGCCACAAAGGAGAGATCCCTCCAAGAAACAGACAAGTAATACATGTTGTGTCTGTTGAACAGAGCAACAAAATAGCAAGCAGTATAGAGAAATGACAGACATGACAGATACATATAGATTATATACCTTATGTAGGAGAAGGAAGAAGGCGTCTCAGCAAGTGAGACCTGAGTCATATGACCTCATCTCCACCTCGGAGACCTTGAAGGAGAGCACTCAACACAAACACAGAGGCGAGCACAGCAGTCGCCCAGACAGGAGACAGACAACCAATACAAGCAGAGAAAGAGAGTGAGAGAGATAGAAAGAGGCGACAGCATCCAAAGATTTAATGTGAAGTTAAGTGATGCTGAGGCTGCAGTGGCAATCAGCGTGGATATGTGCAGCAGCAGCCCAGGCTCAGCACTAAGGAGCAGCCATTAGCCTTCTTTTTAATGAACCACATCTCATTATGATATCCATTCTTTTCTCTTTACCTTCGCGAAAAGAAAGGAACAAACTTCCTGGCTCATAAAGCTACCATTCCCGGTGTCAATAGCTGCTCAGGGATAGCTGAGCCCAGGAAAGTGAAGCCACTAAGGAGCGTGGAGGTGCTTAGGGTCCAGATGGCCCGACACCCAGAACCCACTCACACAATGTGATGAACCTCACGACCAAAACAAATTGATAATGCTACATACGAGCTGCACACTCAGCCCTAACTAGGCCATATCTTTACACTGATTTATAAATGTATTCACAGAGTGCTGAATGTCACTGTCATGGTACTGGCGTATATACAAGAATATAGAGAGGTTTATCTCCCTGTGGGCCGGCGGGAAGGACAGTTTGCGCCCTTATCTCCCAGGAACTGAATTTATATAACGCTGATTTGCAACAGCAAATATGTTTGCAATTCAGATTATATTAAAGAGGCTCGGTCCACGTATATTCCATAGTCTTTGGTGTCAAATGTCACCAGGTAAACAATACGGTGGATTGCACATTAATTCAAGCACTCCTGTGTGTGTATAGTATAGTATATAAGTATTTCCATATTATGTAACTTGTGATATAATTCAGTATTTATAATGAAATTACAAAAACTGTAGTAGCCACCAGCTGCCAAGGTTGAATTCTTCTCATAGTTTTTTGCATCAGACGAAATAAATCAACACTATATTCCATTTAACAACGACAGGATGCATGAGCAATGTATAAAATCTTGAGTGTCTGGTATGTCATGACATAGTAAAGCATATTTCTTCCACCACTGGGCATAAAGCATCGTGTCAGTGGTGGTCCCAGTGGTTATAATTCACATCCCAGCCAGTTACGTTTGAGCAGTTTCTGATATTTAAGCTCACAATTTCTCCCTCCATGAGTGATAATGGGTTATAAAATTTACAGTGCATTAGCTTAGTTCTTTATAATCTATTTGACATTGATCCAATGTTTCTTTAAAGAGATACCTTCACAGGGACCAATTAACATAAGAAGAGGCACTCCGTAAACCAAAAACCTCACTGAACTCACCGCATTTGATCAACTTTCAGTGAAAGCATTCAAAGCTCCCCCAAAGACTCCTTTAGAATATTTTTTAAAAGGCTCAGATTGCCCTAAACATTAAAAACACATTAGGTTACACATAATTTATAGTCAGTCAAGTTCCCGAGGAAAAGTCTTTGAGAAAGAGAAAAGAACGATAAACTCAGACACTTGAATGTTGGGCGGGGGCCGACGCTAAGTACATCCAGACACAGACAGACGGCGCAGTTTCACAAATGCAACTCTTTCCATGACGGATCAGGAGAATGCTGTGAGAGGTAGAATCAAAGCAAACGTGAGCTCTTAGACATGAGAGGTGTGTTAGCACCAAAGCACTCCTACGGTACTTAATGAGAGATACTGCTCTATCCTTCGCAGAGACAAGCACAACAATAGATCGAGCGGGGCCACACGGTTTGTAGTCAGGTGTTTATCTTTGCTGGCATAGTGAAGACCTCTTTTCAGACTTCCAGACGGAGGCTTATTTGCGCGGCTCTCTGAAATGGACTGTTCAGCTATTTTGTGCAGCTGCTGAATTCCCAATTTCATGACAGCAGAGGCTGAACTGTCGCCTGTTATTTGGGTTATTCATGCAATATTGCAAGCACCATTCGAATGTGTACACGGCATGGATTTCGGTGAGTGTGCAGGAAGGTGGGAACACACTCGCACATTTTCTGCCCAAGTCAAAGAGGAATGTGATGGAATTGATTTGTGTGTCGTTTCTTGTGCTTTTTTTTCATCTTTGTGCACACTTAGCAGCAGAAAAGGGGGAGCTGTGTTTGTGTTGCTGAAGAGCTCAGACTCCACATCAGTGGAGAAACTCCTCAGAGCTATTGCTCTGAGCTCCCATGAAACCAACTTCCCAGCTCGGTCTCTGGCCTACTAGCGCCCCCTGCTGCCTCAACACGGGCAGATCCAAACAGACAGGTTTTTGCCGTGTCTTTTGCAGCTCCACACCTATACACATCAATCTATTTCTCACCAACAAAAAAAAAAAATCCCCCTGGTGTGCAAGCTATCTCAGCAGGTGATATTACTCAGCCACCATTTGGAGAACAGCAAGATATACAATTTTTTTCCCTCATGTGGAGCTACGGTAAAGTCATCTCTGGAAGGAATTATGTATCTGCTGACATGGAATATTCATCAAAACGTTCAGAAGAGGATCCCCAAGCTCACAAGTCATTAAAATCGGAATAAAATATAGATGACCCTGGTTCATTTGTCGGGTTTTAGTGTCTCACTCACAAGTATCAAAATGTTTGATAAGTATCTACACTGGCAGCCAGGGATACTACAGGAATACAGATTATCTTCGTGCCTCGCTGCGTCCAGTGAACTGCACCCTGTTAAAATTTAAGAAGCGCTATTAAAATCGCAGCAATGAAAAATGGACAACGAAATATATGAAACATGATCTGTTTTAGATGCCTGTGACCTTCAAAGATGAGAGGCTTATTGATTAGCGATTCTCTGCTCGGGCTCGTGAATGTCAAATGAGAAGCAGTATGTGAAGAGGCAGGATCAGCCCCAGACGCCGTCAGCTGCAGGAGCTTTATATAAGACCAGAATTTAGAGCAACAGACAAGAGGATGATGATGACTACTTTTCTTTACACATGCGAAAAGTCTTCCACTACTAATTTCACACCTAGTTTGAGGTCTGTTAGTGGCAGCTGAGTCCTCTGTGTTTTCTCTACGAGCTCCAGCCCCCACTATAACGCTAAGAGCCACATGGAGAGAGAGAGCGAGAGAGAGAGGCTTAATCTAAGCGTCTCTCTAAACTGGAATTATCAGCTCCCTCTTTAATCTTCGAGGTATGAAACATTTAAATTCCATAAGAGCCGCCTACTGGTGGATTGTACTTTACCCGCCTACTGCAATGCCATCCCCTGGTTGGCCGCGCAGCGCTGTGCAGCACACACAGTCCTCAGACATTGTTTAGTGTGTGGGAGCTGGTTTTGGCAGTGTTTGACAGTTAAGCCTTTGTTTCTGTGAGCTTTATGTTTGTTAGTGTTCCTCTAAGGCAAAGCTCCACAGAGAGCAGGAGCGAGAGGAGGACGTCAAGCGTGACAAGGGCAAGTCGCGAGTCGAGGTTTGCAGTAGTTCACGCTGGTGTTAATGGCTTCTAAATGCGCGTGTTGTCGGTTACAAATATGTTATTATTCTTGTTTAAGTGGTATGTGATGTTGACTCTTCTGAAGCAGGAGCGCAGAACTAAGATAAAGTGTTACGATCCAGCAGGGAGAGGATACCAATGAGCGAAATTTCACAGACATGAAAATATAAACACATACATCTCTTGCTCGCTCTCTCTATATACATATATATATATGTATGAGTGTCTCTGCTAGCAAACACAGCGTAGACATGATGGACCAATAAAGAAGGAATATCATCTCACAACATTCAAAGCCAGAGCTTTTGCACCAGACTCGCCCTCTCTAATAAACTATGACAGCTGGTTTAGGCCCTCGGTTGTTCCAGGGCAAAACAGCTTTAATCTGGTTTGGGGGCCATAATGAAATGTGCTGTTCATAAGGCCTGTAACCATATTAGGAGGAGGGAAACTTGATATTGAGGTGGCCTCCATGGCAACGGTGCCGGGAACTGTGAGCCCAATGTTTGGGAGGATTTTGAAACAGATTCGTCGGGCTTCAGGGGAGATGACAATGAAGGGGAGATGAGGGAGGGGGGGAGATGTTGAAGGAGTTGCATTTGCAGAGTGAAAATCCCTTTGGAAATAAAATTTGAATTCCTTCTCTGATCTTTTGGCTTTACCACAGATGATCCTTGCTGTGGAGAATCGGCGGTGTCATATTAAACACAATGTGTGTTTTCCTTTGTTGAAATAATGTATAGCACACACTTCAAGACTATTGGGAGTGGTTTAGGATTTCTCTCGGATGATGAGGTTTTGTCCTGGACCTCTGATGAGTCCAGTGAAAAAAATGTTTTCCTCATGCTCTTTGCCCTTGATTGAGCATGCTGTCAACGTCACAGGTCAGTAATATGCCCTCTCCTTGTTCACCGTGCTGAGGAAATGAATGTTTGTCTCAATGCCCTGTACAGTGCAGAGAGTCTAAAATGAACACTGCCTGTGGCATGGGCAGCTTTCATAAGATATTACTGAGAGAGCACTGAGCATAGCCACAGCAGTCCGATATTAATGAAAAATAATAATATACTTTATTCGTACAGCATATTGCAGCCTAAAGTGCACTTGAAACATAGAGATAGAAATACATCAGTTGTGTAACTTAAATCAGCATAAAAATAGAAAAAAAGCAGGAAAATAAGAAAGAAGATGTACAAATCAGGAATAAAGGGCAATGAATTATCAAACTGATGGATAATGGGATGCAGCATAAAAAAGAAGTAAGAACTAGAATAAAAATAGGACAAAGTATATTAAATCAGATGGAAAAGACAATCTGCTGGTAAATAATAATAAAATTAAGCACAGTAATTATAATAGATGAAACTACAGGACTTATAACACTAACAACATCCCCCATTATCACTAACATAATTAACAACTGTTCTGTGAGTTTTGTTCAGATAATTAAGCTGCGAGCAGATGACAGTGTCAGGGACGTCGCAGTCATTCGCTGACCTGTTGCTCTCCACATGCGACAAACACAGAAGAGCCTCGCGTGTTGGTTTGTAACACAACCGAAGAAGTGGGTGCAGAAAGGCACAGGAGACATACTGGAGTGAGCGCTCCATGCCACTGCCTCATTTATGTGGATGGCACTTGGACATAAAAATTCAAAAGCTGCAAGCTGGTGGCTTTCAACGAAAAAAAAATAAAAGGATCAACACTGTGGATGATAACATCATTTCAGCAAAGGTGGATTTACATAATAACAAATTTGCAATCATGGACTGCGCCATCTCCCCTCGAGAAGGAGGACGCCTTGCTGTTCAGGTGTGCAGACAGAAAGCACACCTACACAAACCAGTCCTTCCTGTTTGATTCTCACCGTGCACCTGCACATAAATTGTCCACATTTTGAGCCTTGCTCCACTAAGCACGGAAAATGCTAACTGACATTGTGGCGAACACCAGGGAACAGACGCACTTCCGACAGGCTTTGAGAACCTGCGGTTACGCTGAGCGGGCCTTTGTTAAAACCCCAACCTCCCTTACGTGGCTGCTGTTTTTGAGAAATACCAGAGGATACGTGCAAACCACAACATTTACAAACCTGGCAGAACACTAAGGCAGTGCTCAGCTCGCCCAAAGGACTCCATACGAACACATCGGCAGAGCAGCAGATGCGGTGACTTGCACTTGGGGAGTGTACACACGTGTTGGCAAAACCACACAAACGGCCACAGACATGGCATAGCATTAATGAGCCAAGTTAAGGACTGAGTTGTGTTCACCTCACTTACAGGATCAGGGATCAAAATGTAGCTGAGCCTGGATGAGAGCAGTAGGGGCGGAGCGGGTTTGTTCAGGCTGGGGTCAGGAGACCACATCCTCGCACTGAGGGGCAGCACTGTCGGACAATCGATGCACCTTTCCGGGCCGCAGTGAAATTAACTCAGTGGAGTCATTGAAGTATATGACAGATCCTGACCTGATCCATCGCTCCTAAAGGATGAATCCTAATGACTTCAGCGAAGGCAGCCCCGTAGATTAGTGAAAGCTACAACTCCACACAGTCCATCTGTTATAACCAGGAGCTTTAACCACCTGACAGAATCAGGGGCAATTTGGTGGTTCAGCTTCTTGCCCAAGGATACTTCGACATGTGGGCTGGGATTGAAGCGCTGACCTTCTGATCCATGGACAAGCACCTGCGGCCTTCCTGTGTGGAGTTTGCATGTTGGACATGTTAGACTTATACTGGACTTCATTGTCATTCAAGATTTGTTCACTCTGCAAACAGAGCAAAAATTTGCTTCAGTGGATCACAGAGTGCAATAAATAATACAGATTCAGTGCTATAGCTTTGCCAGGGTATGAAAGTTATAAGTATAAAGAATCTAACCAAAGGTTTTTCTTCTCCGGGCAACCCTGTTTTCATCCCACAGTCCAGAAACATGCCTGTCTCAATCATTTAGAGACTCTAGATTGGCCCTAGGTGTTAATGTGGACAACATAGAGAGACAGTAGTGTAGCAAGAAGTGCAGCAAGAAGGTTGTGGGTTAATGTCCTAGTCTCGGTCAAGGTGAGAGTCAACGGTCTGTATATGCCCTGCCTTCACCCTACACATGCTGGGATAGTTTCAAGAAGACCCCCAAAGACGATTGATTGAGATAATTGTGAAGAATTGTCATACACTGATGAATAGGTTTTATATGTTTGTTTGGCATCACTCAAGGTTGTGTATCCACCCATCGCTGCAATCTGTCAGGATGAAGAGCGACCTCAGCTGCCGCTGAAATGTCAGGGCAGGACATTCCACCCATGAACCCAAGATGAGATCTGTCATCGTGGAAATCAATCAATAACTCACATAAATGTATAGTTTTGAAAAAAACAAAAAACAAATGAATAAATAAGGATGGATATGCCTTTCAGGTGTTTTTTGGAATACTAAGAAATGTTTTTTTTTTATTATCCTTGAAAACACATCCATGAGTAAACTCATTAAATGCAAATGAGCGTGGATTCAGACAGAACTAACAAAGTCTTTAAACACTCACTAAAATGAACAGAATCATCATCATGAGTGACAGCCCAATGCAGTAGCAGCATTTACCACTGTCTTGGAATCCAAAGTAATGAATCAAAGTAATGAAAATGTATTAATGTGTTTGGTTCAATCAATCAAGCAAATTGACTGAAAATGATTCACTGCTTAAACAGCTTGAACACGTCCACTTGATGAACCATAAATCCAGTTGTATTATTAACAACAGTAACAAAGTTGAACCTCAATCAGTATGTAGTGAGAACACCACGCTAAGGTGTTCTCACGCACCAAGAAGACTTCAACATTAGTTGAATTTTGGCTCTGGTTTTACTACTTGAGTTACTATGTGGTATTGACAAAGCTCAGACAAAGTATTGGGGTTATGTAAGCACGGCTCGCACTTCAACTCCAGTCACGTTGCCTTGGCAACTTGCCCAGAAACAACAATAAATCACCACATAGGCAAGGAAAGATAATTCTACCACAAATTCAGGTTTATCGGACTCTGTGAGACTCTTGTGATAGCAAATACAGTTACTGATTTATGACATCGCCCCTCTGGGTAACAATGAAAGAGCCAGGAGGTGGCAAGTGCACTGCAAACTGTGAAGTCCCCGCGTGTGCGTATAAGTGCAGTAACACAAAGGGTACATTAATATGTATGGAGAGAGAATAACCAAATCCTCGGTGACCTGACCTTTCATTTTGCCTGTTTACCTGTGTTCACAACAAGTTCACAAGGAGCTGTTCAGAAAGCTCCGTACGCAAAAGCAACTAATAGCGCTGTAGTGCTGATGAGATCTGCCACATGCTAATGCTGCTCCATCCTTCCCCATCTCCCACGCCTCCCCACACTCACTCTTCACTACCCACCTGAGTCTCGTTCATGAAAGGAAATCAAGTGTCATCATCTGAATCTTGCTTTGGCTCCGCTCCCGTGGGTCCTGTGCTCCCAGCCTGTCACTGTGGAGAAACGTCGCAGCTCAAGTACGTGCTACCTGTTTGCTTGGCGTTATATTATTCCGTGGAGGACTACGTACATTTCAGGATTGAGGCCGCATTTCCATTTTAATTTCATATTCCGCACCGTAGCGTCCACGTCTTTTAACTACTTTGTGCTTGTTTAATGGTCCTTGGTGAAATGAACGTGCAGGTTTATAATAAGCAAAGGATTTCATTATGCAGCTGCAGACCTGAGCCAGACCCCAGACCTATAACAATGTTAGTGTGGATGCTTGCTGATATACAATATGTTGACTTGTGGTTTTCCACATGAAAAAAGGCTTGTTTAGGGGCGTGTGCAAGTATTATTGGATTACCTGCACCCAACAGCTGGATAGGATACAGATGCAGCAGTGCGTGCATTTCTCAATTTTATATTTTGCATTAGACATGCAAATATCCTCTCTGCTTATACAGCACTGAGATCACCTAGTGTGCATGCATATGAATCATGCTAGGAAAGCAAAATACCATGTTTTTTTAAGTAAAATGATAAATAATATTTCTTCTTTCGCTGCATATCAGACGGTAGATATTGCTGAAATGGCATTCAGATATGATTGCAATATAAATCTAAATGCTAATTCAAATGAGGAACTAATGCTTTGCTCCACTGTAAACAAAAACTATTAAGATGCATGGATGGAGTGGATGGATGTAGCAGGTTTAAAAGCATAATGAAGGATTTAGCGAAGACCATCTGGAGCACAAAATGATCCTTGTAATATCTTACATCTGCTGTCTGGAAGAGCTGTCACCAATGTGAATAGCGATTCACTTTGCATTATCTTTTCCCACACCCTTCTGGAGTCTTAACGTGTATTCAGTGTTTTTGCAAACACCGCCATCCTTCTTGAACGAAGAAAAAGCCTTTTTACCTGTCTGAACGGATGACGATATTTAATTTTCCCCTGTCTGTTTTCCATCCAAACACGCGGCTTTGGCGAAATTCTCAGCGTTAATGTTTTGTCTTTTTTATGATCAAACAAAGCAGATTCTTGGGAGGTCGAACAAAATTGTATTTACTGAGCTCACTCTGGCAACAGTGACCGGTGGAATGGGCAGCTGTTCATTCTGCTGTAATTAGACTTCTGAGAAGAAAAGGGACGTCCTGCCTTAAATGGAGCATTTCACACCACTCTATCACCTTCTAAGTGGCCACTATGCTGAGGCCACGGCGAATGAGATAAATGGTGGCAAGAAGCAGTCGGCTTTTAACAGCAGCATGATGCAACTCAGAGTACAGTGTGAGTTAAAGTCAGCTCGCTTCATGTTCTTTCCTATTGTAAATTACAATAAAAGGTGTCCTTGTGCGCACCGCAACCCAATCAGTTTGTTGTAATGAGAGCTTTCTGGAGTGTGTGAAGGAGAAATAGCACGAGACATTCGTCAGCCTAGTGGCTACGCAGAGTGGAGATTGCATGCCTATTTGTCTTCTGGACGAGTCAAAGACAAGCCTGTTAACATCAGAATAAAGTTCGGCACACTGCCATGGCGGCCTTGGTAAATGGCTGGCAGACTGTAAATCGGCCTAGCGGTGGCTTGGAGCTAAACACTATGAATAAAGTTTAACAAAGCTCATAGTGTGAATCTACTGCCACTGCCCTAAAATCAGTTTTGTGAGAATACCCACAATATTAATGCTCCTCAGCATGCTCATAATGCAGGTTCAGATCCAACAGTTCAGCTCAACATGTGAGCCCATTGGGAACCATTTGCTTTCCCACAGCTTGAGAGCCACATCATTACATCGCAGTATACATCAGCTTTCTGCGTTCCATAAACACTGGCACTAACATAGAAACAATTGTGGTGAACTACGTGTCTGTGCTTTTAAGCACATAACAACAAAATAAATGGTGAACTTTGTTTTTTGTTGGTCTCAGTAACTCCGCCCCAGCCTCTGACGAAGCTGGTTCTTACTTCTGTGACTTTTGATAATGGCAACAAACTAAGGTGTGATTAAAAAAAAAAGGCTTGGCATTGCTTCAACTTGTGTGCCTCAAAACTTTTAACGCTCCCAGAGGTCGCAGTTGTTTTGGCTTTTAATCTGTTGAAATGTCACACACGAAATGTTTTAATATTCCGCACGGAGACTCTGTCATTACAGTGAAAGCTTAACTACTTCAAACGAATGTCACATACGGTTTTAGAAAGGTAAACACCTGCTAATGGATGTGTATTTGCCCTCGGTGTGCTGCGTTCTTTTCACTGACTCACTGAGATGTGAGTGACTGCTCTTCGTCTGGACCACAGTATAATGTGGAAGTTGAGTTGTGCAGCTCCTTTTTGATTTTTTTTTCCACCTTCAGTCGAGTCTGTGCACATTTAGTCCCTGCCAGCTGGCATTGCATCTGCGCCCACTCCTTGGAAATTAAACTTTTTTTTTTTCTTGAACACAATGTGAATAGCTTAATTATTTTAACCAAGCATCCTGCCACACAGGAAATTACTGAAAATTGGAAAATAAGTGGCAATTTTGTCTGATACTCTGCAGAGAGAAAAAAAATTCTTACAATGATGATGGCAAACGAACAACATGCCTGGAAGCTAGTCAGGCTTTGGTGCTTCAGTGACTCAGCGGGAGAGATACATACTGCCACAGCGGAGAAAGCCCAGTCCTCACTCTCAAATTAGCACATTTGTAAGATGATGACCTTACCTATCATAGACTTTATAATTATAGATGTAGTTTCTCGTCTGAAGAAGTGGATGTACATAGGCAATCAGCCAGCCAAAAAGGGGCGACTCCACTGCCTCGTTCCACTTGTCTAATGAGGACGTGACCCTATTTATCACTGGTTTTAATACCTTTGTAAACTGCAATCTCCACACAATATTATGGTATAACCATGAACCTTTTTCAATGCAGCATGATGGTGGTTTTACGTTTCTTTTTTTCACAACAGATGAAAATGCATTTATCATTCTCATCATCATCCTTTCATTATCCTGCCCACTTAGAGCCCAGTGGAGTCACAGAGGTCTGTGTAGTCTAGTGTGAGCTTCCCTTCTTCCTCTCACAGCCTCAGCAACTGGACTGAGCTTTAAACTTTTCACAGTCAACCGGAATTATAAATAATGAGCGCTTTCTGAGTAGGTTTTTGACAGTAAATTAATTAGTTAAAATCCTTGTGGACTGATAAAATAAACATGCAAGTGTGTCTGCTGTGGAATTACAGCAGCTTTCACAGTCTTCGACTCTCTCTCACTCCTCTGACGAGTAAGACCACATGCAGTGTCTGAGCTGAGTGCGAGTTACATGGGTTACCATGAAGGCACGAAAAGAGGTTAAAACATCAACTCCATTAAACTGAACCGAACTCGGTTTCAGCTCTGGGTCCAAATGAGACAGCACCTGAGTTGATTTAGGGACATGACTGTGACTGGCAAGTCCCTAGCACAGACGACCCTCATGATCTCAAACAGCTCCTGGTGTAGCAGTGCGTATCCGTGGCAACCCCTTGTCTAGATGTGCTCCTCCTCCTCCCATGATGCCAAACCAGTAACCAGTGGGTGACACCACAGCAGCTCTGTCCACCACTCGTTATACCCACCATGCTCACCAACCACCGTGTGACTTTGCCTCCCTCTCTGTCAGACCTCTCTGTCAGTAGAGCGTGTCAAGCCACCTCCCAGCACTTCTTTGAATCTGCTGCACCGCTGTCAGGCTTTCATTTTCCCACTCTCTCTGCTCAACGTGCAACCTTCTTCCTCGTTGCTCATCTTTTTTAAGTCCCTCAATCTTTCTTTCCTTCACCACCTGTGCCAAAATTGCTGTCTGTAATAAGTGGTGGTTCAGTGATTTGTGTCTGACCCACTGCCTCACTCCACTCCTGGTTTATATGAAAAAGAAATGAAACCTTCTGCTTCCCGTAACCTGACGCATTTGTCAACATTCAATAGCATTGTCAGCTGACATACCATCTGGCTTTTTGAAAATAAAATCTTTGAGTACTCTGAAATGCGAACAGAGAGGAAAAAATTCCCAAATTATTTCAGCATTGTTGAAATTACAACGTTAGTTCAAGGGAACTGCTCTCAACGTCTACATTAAAAGTGTTAACATGTGGCAGGAAGAAACTGGAGCAGCCTTGAGACTGGGCTTGTGGACAGAAATGGCTTCATTCTTCAAGTTCCTGTCAATCACAAATATCTCTTTGTTGCTTATTTTGCTTGGGCCTCTTTTCTTTTTCCAATTTTTTTTTTCTTTTGGCCTGAGTCAGACTCAATAAGTCGGTCACAATGTGTCCCATATGCTTCTAAGCCAGCAAGTTTCCATTGTCCTCGTTCCACAAGTCACATGGACAGATTTCCATATAATGGGCGAGCCTGCTTGAACCAAAACTGGTTCACGCTCTCTGGTCGTGTAATTACTGTGGCATTTGAAACAAATCTGCTAAAGAAACTGAAGCAGCAGTAGAATATGGTTTGAGAAACAATTTGAAGTCAGAGTTATTTGTGTGAAAACATTGGTGATACTTCTTATCAACAAACCCTGTTAACTGAAACACTGACAACAGAAAGTTGGAGTTCAGCACAACGTACACATCTCTGCCTCTGTTTGATGCTTGTTTCATTATACAAGGATAACAATGTGTCATTCGTTGCTTGATTTGACCATTTTAAGGCCAAAGGAAATTCTGCTAGTTAGGAAGAAAACAGAGAAAACAACAAAAGTCAATTAAAGAGTGGGAAAGCAGATAAAATAATCCCATCCTGTCACCTTAATCCACCCAAAGTCCCCTCATATCTTTACCCACACAGCCTTTGTTGATCCTATGAAATGTGGTTTAAAATGCAGATGTGCTTCTGAATAATATACTGGCAGTTTCGGATCTAGTTGGGGTTTTTTTTCTTCTTTTTTTTAACATTGTCTCTAAGCCGTTAATTAAATCTTCCAGTCACATTTTAACACTTGTGCAGCAGTCATCTTCCAATTTGTGTGAGTCATCTTATTTTATCTTCACATTTATTTATTTTTTTCCTGTAATGAGGGAATAGGAACGAATTTGTCCATCGTTCATTTAAAATGAGTCAGAGATGATAAATAAAAGATCTGGTTCAGGATTAGAAGTAATGACTTTAAAGGAAATGCTAGGCCTAAGAGGGTTGAATTAGTGCCCAAATGGGGAAAAAAAACCAAGGCTTCTAAGAACTGGCATCTGTGACATATGGGATGGGAGTTTTGCTTCAGAATAGCGGCGCCTGTGTAGTATTTTCAATTTATATTAAACAGTTCGTTTGAGGTTTGTGCTGAACCTCTCGGTCGAGGAAAAAGAAGCAGGAGGTCACACAGAAAAGTTCATACTATTTGAGACAACCTCATATAACTTCTTGCTTCATTCTCAGCCGTCAAGATTTCCTTTTCTAACAATGGCAAGGAGCCGTCAATGTACAGAACTCTGCTCCGTCCATGCACTGAATGCCTTATCGGTCTTATCAGAGAATATGAACAGGCTCATTCTTTAATCATCACAATGAAGTGGTGCAGACCCTGCTCACCATATCGCAGGTGGGAGAACAGAGACCACTTAAGAGAAAAAGATGACCTTTGTGCTTCTGTGGCCACACTGCACTACACTAACGAGAAACACATAAATGCTTCGTGAGGAAATTATGCTAATATATGCAAGTTGTTGTCAGGCGTAATTACAGAGGAACAAAATGAGGGCTCTGAAAGTAAAGGATAAAAAAACAGGGAGAGGCAAAGTTAGCCTCATGTGATGAACGGACACCATGCTGTTATGGGCTATTTAAAGCCAGGTCTACGAGTCCTCTGTACTCCACGCTGAGGTACAACATCAACAGAAAAACAAGGTACACCTCATTGCAACTGAGTTTAGAGAGTGCAATGTGAAACAATGTGAAATGTGTGCAAGATGTTTAAATCTTGATCCATAACTGAAGGCCGTTAAAGGTGTCCACTTCTTGTTACTGTGTGATCAAAGTTGTGAAGTTGGGTCACGTGAAGAATACGTATTATTATTTATTAGGAGCGTCCGTAGAATATGAAAGAATCTCTGATAATGAGTTACAAGCAAAGCCAATTTGCTTAATTTCATACTGTTGTACCATGGTACCATTAATTTCATTAGGAACAATGTTGAATAACACTTTATTTATAACAGAGGGTCTCGATTTGAGCAAAGTATCCATGCAGAGCTCCAACAAATGTTTATATTGTAGTCAATTAATCAGACGATTACTCAGGCTAAGACAGGGTCTTCAAATGTTTTACTCATTGAGTTAATTAATAAGTTGTCTCAGCTATGGCTCAGTGGGAGTGTGGTTATCTATGGTTCAGTCCAAAAGTTGGCTGCAATGTTGTGTCCTCAGGTGGGAATGTGTGGAAATGGTTAAAACAGACGGACCATGCTGGGCAGTCTCTGCCACCAGTACAATGTGAATGGGTGAATGTGAAGCAGTTTGTCAAGTGCTTTAAGTGGTCATGAAGACTAGGAAAGCACTTTATAAGAACCAGTCCATTTACCTTTACTTTAATGTTGCCCTTTGCTCATTAGCACTTATCGCATAGTACACTACAGCTAAAAGTAACACGGATGTCGTTAGCTTCAAAGAATTTGGCCTGACTTCAGAGAATCAGCAAATGTCAATTATTAAACTTTTTAATTATTAAAAAGCACAACAGTGTGCCATATCTCACTGCAGTGTATCTAGTAGTTATGGGGACGCTTCATTTGCTGCAAAGACACCATAGCCACTCAACTCCCCCTAGGACGAATAACCCAGTCCCATCCAAGGCCACTCTGAGCCTGTTATCACATCTCTCTGCAACATTTAGATGTTATGCAATGGTGCTCTCTAGTCCCTGAATTCAAAGGCCTGTCAATCACCAAGTGAGTGATAGTAGGTTGTCTCTCTCTGTGTCTTCAGTGTTGGTTCTGAGATAATATTGCATGCACTGAGAGATACAGTTATGGAATCTTTGGGTTGGACATCATGTTATAGCATTATGAAAATGATAAGGCTCCCAGTGTATAATGATATTACCACGGTACTAAATTTCATGAGCTGTAGGAGGTGCTCAAACAAAAATGTTTGCAGGTAGATCAGAGTCGCTCAGCCTCAATGATGCATATATTTCAGCTCTCAGAGATTCATGGTGTTGGACTTCATCTGGAGCAGACTCCAGGTGTATGTCTACCCTGCAGTGGAGCAGAGGTGAGTGGAGGTTACAGCAATTTTTTTTTCTTTGCTTCATAATGCTTCCATGCAGACACCGATAGCTAAACCCTCCTCCTCAATGCACATTCATTAAGTCATTTTCAGCAATTACCAGAGACGGCAGCAAACAGAGCTGTGAATAGAAGGAGGAAAAATATCACACTCATCTCTCAGATGAATGAGCACAGGCATGACCTGTCCTCTGCAGAACATGAACATGGAGCTCATTACATGAATGAAATGACAGGAACAAGGCAAAGCAACGATCCAACAATAAATAGCCCAGTGATTTACAAGCCGTTTGAAAATGTTGTGTATCAAATGGAGTGGTGTTGCGCATGGTACAATTTAACTGACAAGCCTTTACAAATATACAAACACACAAGTCATTTTTAGATTAAGAGGTTATGTGTTACGATGCTTTAGACTGGTGATTACTGCCAATGCCTGACAGCAAGAATCCCAGTCACACCAAGGGCTTTGCATGCTGCCCCAGTGTCTGCATTTACTCCATGTCCAATGGACTCACACACAGTCCAAACAAAACCAACAAGGTTGATTGTAGACTCTAAATTGCCCCTTGATGTAAGTCGTGAATGATAAAACATATGCTCTTTGGTAGCGTGATTTAGATTTCTTACTTGTTGAATTTACAAGAAGTAAACTGTTTTTCTGGCTTCCTTTGAGCTTTTCTTTTTCCTCTTGTCTCAAAAGCAGAGCAGCACTTTGTATGTTAGCAGCAGAGTAAAAAGACATTCAAATTGTTGCCCTCCTTGTTAGTCTCTTTTGATGCACTCCAGAGATACTAGAACCACTGAGGCATCACTCACTAAATCAAACTGATGGCTTACAGCAAGTCAGCGGAGGTGTGGAAAAAACAATTTACAGAGGGAGGAAGATGATGCAGATAGTTGCTGCTATCTGAAAGATAAAGCTTGGGGAGGCTGCGGAGATCATCAGAGAAGTCGAGAGAGAGAAAAAAGAGAGAATATCCAATGCTCCGGAGAGATTGGACACTCGCTCTCTCCCCTCCAACCTGGAGCCTAAAAAACACAGACTCCCCGAGGAGGAGACAGCAGATAAGAGGATAGCGGAGCAGAGCGGCATGGCTCAAGAATCAGGTGGCGAGGCTTGGACTTGCGGGTGGGTAGCACTCGAGCACAGCAGATGGTGTTAAGTGTTGAATGTTGAAAAACAGATGAACCAGTAAATTCATTAAGCCGGGCTTGTGGGTCAAGAGCAATGTGCCAAGAAGCAGAGAGAACGTGCCCTCAAACCTACGTCCTCTGCTAGGGGAAGGATTAGTTTATCACTGAACTTCATGCTTTCACAAAAGTTTGCAGTTGACAAAGTATCAATCCTCAGTTCAGCTCCATCTGTGCAAGCACAATGCTAAGCCAAAGTTTACTGTCTGCTCTTTTCCTATGCCTAGCCAAATGCTTTGGACTGTATGCATGAGGATGACCCCACAATTCATGACACACTCGTTCATTTGTACTAGCATGACTCTCCCTAGCAACGGCATTTAAACTAACCACAACACAAAACAAGCACGGCGAGGGTTAATGAAGCCTTGGAAAAGGCTCTGTGCTGCTGGGTCTTCCCATCACATTTGCAGCGAGATGCCCGTAAGACCGTGCAGCATCAAGCGGCCTCGTTGTTTGCTCAGCCAAAGCAGTTTCTAATTACATGCAAATAAGAGTGACCTGGGTTCAAGATGTGAAGCGAGAAATTCAGCTCATCACTCAAGCTCAACATGAGGACGAAATGAATAACAATGTACCCGGCTAAGAGCATCTTGATGAGAGGAGTCGTGTTTGAGGAAACTTGTTGAAAGCTCTAGAAGGATTTATGCGTGTCACGACACTCAAAAACTGTCATTAAAGTTATATGATTCATGTTTGGAGTCGATCCTGCAATCCCTCCTCTTATCGCCCATTCTTCATCCCGAGTTCCAAAACTCTGCTTCTGCAATCCTTCAATCTCAAGTCAGGTCTGATCTGTTGCTCTCCTCTGTTCCCTTACCTCCCTCAGCCATCTGTCACAGTTGGGTCCTCACTGCCAAGCTTCTCCTTTGAAAAGATTTTAAAGCTCATACTCAATATTTTGTTGGTCCATGAAACTCTTTCTTGTTTCTTTTCTTCTTCTCTATAGATGTAGATAATAAAGAAGTCTGCAATATTGTTCGTTCTAACATGTGCTGGACAACACTATTTTCTCTGTCTAGTATCACACAATAGACAACAACAAACAACAAAAAAAACTAGCTAGCCAAGGGACGTATGACATACAGAGTGAGGACTGATGCACAATGCTAAGGTTTGATTCCTGAGAAAATGAGTGATTCAGAGTCTCCAATCGGCCTAAACATGCATGTTTGTGAACAGTGGGAGACAACTAGAGCACCTGGAGAAGATGCAGCTCAACAGAGAAAGGTGAGTCCAGTCTAAGCTCTCTTTGCTTCGATACAACAATGCTATCCATCATTACTTAGATGTCTAATGTGCCACATATACATAGATTTATGCAGCATTAGCCCTGCTTCATTCACAGATGTTTCATCATGGTGTAAATTCAAATGGAAACCAAACCAGTGTAATTTGATACGGTGCAAAACTCAGGTGAAAAATAAACAGTTGAACGTGTAGTTACTGAATTTCAGCTGTGGTTGCTATAACTCTGTTGCTTTCAGCCTTCAGAAACAGCTGACAAAATGCTACTTATATGTTTAAGCAGGTAAAACATTTGAGACTGGCACAGCTGGCTTTAACTGAAGGTAAAACAGTTTTTACCCTCAAGATATGCAAAATATCAGTTTCAATTTGTTTCTGCCACATAAGAAATGGGGCAGCAGCTTAATCCAAATATAGATGGAAGATAGATAGATGGATGCAAATGTTATTGATCCCTTGAGGAGCTTCCCATCTGGAAATTCAGTGACATTATAAACTGCGACAACGCAAAACCAGAATCTGAAAAATAAACTTTTTTGAAAAAATTAAAGAGGACAAAAACCTTGCAGAAAGCTATACTACCAAGGGTGTCCAACACATAATACACTTACACCTAGTAAGCGTAAATGTGATGTAGTCTGTTAATTATCAGGTGTTGTATATGTGGTCAGGCTATTTGCTCTCTATAGATCTCAGCAGGACACAAGTGGTAAGATTACATATAATGTTTAAACTATCAATTTTGCATTTATCCATAACATAAGAAGTGAAACTGTTAACTCAAGGATTATTCAGCCATGGGTACAAGTGCCCGGAGACACCTCAGCTCTCTGTTTTCTGTCCCACCCAGTGAAGACTGCAAAAGAGCTTGTTCCCAGTAAAATGAAAAGCTTATCGACATGACAACAATGACGAGCCCCATGTTGATCATTTAATGTAGGGTGCAGGATACAGATTAATGTTGATTCTGGTGGGGGGGGGGGGTTTCTTTCATTGTGACTGTTACTGAGGGTTAAAGAACATAAACTGTTTTGTTGAAGCAATGGAAAGGCAGCCGTTTAGGAGCCACAGTGAATATAATTTATAGCCCTGTCTGTTGTATATCCATATCAGAATAAGCAGCTGTAAGTTTATTTTTTATTTTGTATGTTGTGTGAACTCAGATAGCCTTTTACTTTCATCTGGCAACACACAGTACACTGTATTCTGGGACAACAAATATGCCATGTTTTTCTCTATGATTATTACAACCGTGTGAAAACAGCCCCCAAATAGCAACACTGCTCCAGGGCGAATAAAAGTTTGTAGAAATCCTCCTTGACCTTTGCCAAAACGCTTTAAGGTAGGGCCTTTAAAAGCTTTGAAATGTTATTGTCCCACAGATACCAACTAGTGCTTGATTAAATATTCTGTTTAAATTCCCCTGTGTTATCATGAATGGACCCCCACTCCTTATCACCTCATGCCAGTACCCTCTATAAATATTTACCCCAGAAAGTTGTGCCTGCAGAAGAATACCAATTCTGTGTCAGCAGACCTTCACGCCGAGGGGAAGAAGTGTGTGGCATGCCACTGAGTATTGGATTAACGGCGAGTAAATGAATACAGCATCTGTTCTTCCTCTCATTCACTTGGCTCTAATATGTTTATGTTCGCTGTGTATATGTGTTCCAACTGCACTCCCATCTGCGCTGATATATGTCGTCGCCTGGCTTTTTTTTTTTTTTATGAGTGGAGGCCGTCAGAGTGATAGACAGAGTCTGAAGTGAACTTCTCCACAGTTTGAAATATTTTCCAGTGCCCAGTTTTCAGCCAGAAAAACGCTGTATACAAAGACTGTTGTCATCGTGTCTCCAGACTCACGGGATTTGCACTTTTTGCCAAGAGAATGGAAATAGACGAGCCAAAACAGCGGGCTGTCAGATAGCGACTGTGAATGACAGAATTAAAAGGGCACTGCAGCAATTTAGTTGCTCTTGAAGAAGCAGCGGTTTTAAAATTGTAAATACTCAAAGTCAAAGCAGCAGGGGCTGAGTTTTGGGTCAAGCCCCAAAACTACTCTTCCCTGAGATAAGTGCATTACTATGGCATCATGTGGACTTTTTGAATAAAGAAAAATAAATAACCAAACAAAAAAGGCTTTGGACTCACAGTAGGAGTTTTGCTGCTGTTTGCTTAAATTGGATGCATAAACTGATTGTGTAAAATACATCATTTGGAATAAGTTGGATTGGTGAATAGCTCCATTGCCTCACAGCAGTGGAGCATACACAGTCCCTGTGTATGCTCATGTATGTCTGTGAACTCTGGTTTCCTCCCCAGTCCAAAAACAAACATGTTTAGGTCGCCCAGAGACTCTAAATTGCCCCTAGGTTTGTGTGTGTGTGTGTGTGTCTGTGTGCACTGGCATCCTGTCCAAGGTATAGGTAGCAGACCCCCCGACACTATGCTAAGCGGATGAGATAACGATTGAATGAATGAATGAAGGAAAATATGTAGCTTTCCCTGATAAACACATTCACGTAATAGGATAAAACTCCAGCGTAGTTTGAATCGTGGCTCCCTTCATTATGCGTCTGTATTATGCAATGTTTAGCACATTGCATGGATTACAAGTTGGCCCCAGAGGAAAAAGCCTGAGCACGCTGAAGCTACTCCTTGTCTCTCTAGGGCAGCGATTCAGTTTGTTAGGGAAGTGCCTGAAGACAGATTCACCATGACGCACAGTGTGGCGAGAACGGCAGCTGTGAATATAACATCGAGAGTATTCCAGACTGCGCCACAGTCCTGTAGGCAAGAGTTCACAGCAGACGAATACCACTCTGATGGCTTTGTTGTTCTGTTACAGGTTTTGGTTCTTGTTTCAAAGGACCGCTGTAAGGTGTAGTCAAGTGGAGTGTCAGCTTTATGTTGTTAAGATTTTCTCCTACTGGACCATATTGGTCATATATAGCTTTTATTTTCTATTTCTCAAGAAAATCCTCTTCCAACTATAACTGTTTCAACATATGGAAAGTTAGGGATAAATCTAAATTTGAATCTGTATTCGTGGGTGAGTGCTACAGCTTTGAGATGATTAAAAAGTGACAATGCAAAGAAGAGCTACAATAGCTCACGAAGCTGTTGTTTGTTTTCCCTTACATGTTTGCTGCTCCGTATGAGTTGTCGAGCCAGCTGTCAACAGTATCAGAGGGAAATGACTCATGAGCGGGTGTGGGTGTGCGCCTCATTACACCACAAAGGGTGGCTCTTCACACAACTTGGGATGCACGGTGGTCTCTTTGAAGGGCATCGTCCTTATTGCGGGTTCTTGAGTTTCCATCAGGATGCAAGAAAAAAAAACTGTTATCTTTGTCGCAGGCATTTATACAAAGTGAGCATATCATCAATCTTTCATGAAATATTCTGCCTGATTTATTTGGGCATGAAAGTGGTGAAATAAATTCTAAATAGCAGCGTAGCTAATCTTCAAATTGACAGCAAGAATGCATGGAGTCCAGCCAGCTCTTATTATGCTTACGTATCAGCAGCAAAACAGTATTTTTCACAGTCCCAAAAAAACATTAATGTGTATTTTTAGCATATTTTAAACATGTCTAATTGGTAATTAGCCCCTCAGCAGGAGGGGCTACTGAGTGTAGGTGATGATGCCTTTAGAAAATAATATGCAGCTGAAACCGTTAACGCTCTTTTATATCTTTCCAAATTCAGGCTCATAAACCAAGCACAAAATCAAGATGCATGCACATTGTAAGGGACATACATTAATGCAGCTCTGGCAAGCATCTCCAGACCCCCTGTAGAAATAGTGCTTGGGTAATTGGAATGAGAGGGAAGTTCTCCTCTTCTGCTTCCAGTTCCCCGAAAACTCTCTTGAATCTAAAAGCATGTCTCTCTCACAATAGAGAGGCTGAAAAAGAACCTTAATCAGAAACAGTGTGACAGTCCCAGAGTTTTTATCAGCCCGGCCCCTCCTCTTTGTGATTTAGACACCGTGCTGCTGCTGTCAGCCCCAGCACCATCTATCAGCCTGTGTCGATTCACAGAGCTGGGAGTTCCGCGCCGCAGCGATTGCCTCCACCCCATTCCTTGTTTTCCCTCAGACATTTCTATTTAGATTTTGTCAAGATACACTCATCACATTATAAGTATTGTTTCAGAGTGATGGGCGGGAGGGTCCTCTCCTTTTTACACATCTTCGCAGTCCTTTTGTTAATACTCTCAACTTGCCCGCTGGGCAGATAAGGAGAAGGATGTGTTACATGTACATTGGGGTTTAGATTATTGTGTGACAGTTAACAAAGACAGGTTTTGTTTCTGCAGCCATTACAAGGCTTGAATTAAGGAGCTTTGGGGATCGGTACACATCACATGTGACTCCAGGAGGATGTTTTACTCTCTTGATACCAACTACTGTGAAAAACCCAGAAAATAGTGAGAAAAGAAAATCTGATTCCTGGAGTGTGATTTTAAGGGATTTAGGTGAAAATGATTTGTCAAGATAATTTCTTTTTGGAATTCATCATTGAATTTGGAATATTCTATCTCAGTGGGGTTTTCAGTCCCATCATTTATCATCCATGTGGGAGATAAGTGATTAACACTTGTGCCCCACAGTAAGAAGGTCATGGACATGGATATTGGACACTTGGATACTTTCTCAACGTACTTTCTTCCATGATCCAAAAACATGCATGTTTAGGCTTTATTACTTTGTGTGAGCAGGGTCAGATAATGATGGATGGATGGACATCTCCTCACACAACCAGCCTCCTACCAAACACTCATCTGTGTCTGAATGAGATGATTTATACCCGGGTTCATTAATTAGTGGACCACAGGCTGAGTCAATATCCAGACATCATTTCATCTTGACACAGAGCTGTAACTAACTTCTCACTGTGTTCCATTCACTTGCAAAATTTTTAACATGTTAACCGCCACTTCTTTTCTGGTCTTTACCTATGTCAGATGCATTTAAAACAACAAGCATGCAAGAGAGACAAAGTGGGCGAGGGAGTCAAAGTGTCAAAGTGTCCAACAGTGAAACATCAGCCTATTTGTGCAACACACTCTGTCTTACATGTTTGTCTTTACCGCTCAAACTGGCCGTGAAAGCAAGACTGAACTAGGGCACGAAATACTCAATCACATTTGAGAAATGTTACTCACAAAAGTCTAAATTGAGACTGCACAAAAAGCCCACATTTTTATCGTCTACAGCCTGCTCTGAAAGTGCACATTATTAATAATTTCCATTTCAATGTAAAAAAGTTAAAGCTGTTCAAATACTGAAACTTTGAAGGGGAGTAAAAAACTGAAATATATGATGCAGACCTTTACATGACAAAATCTTCTCTGTCCAGACCTCGTTGAGTTGTAATTTAATGTGGCTTTGAGTGCAGAAAAGGGATCAGAGAGAAGTTGACAGGTTTATTTGGCCCTGAGGTCAGTGAGCCAATATAGCGCCATTTCCTTTCAGCATCTCCAAACCCTCCCAAAATTCATTTGAACATCTTCTGCACTAATCCGTGGTATGGATGTAATCCCTGAAAAACTCAACAATAATTGAACCCATCCAATTGCCTAATCCAAGAATTACATTCACAGTTACAACAGAAAGACGATAACTCCGAATATCAACTGTGGGAGCATTGTTCGGTCTTGCTCAAGACTTTCATCATTTACTTGGAGAGGGATGTTATTTTAACTGCTTCATCCCAAAACTGCCTTTTCCAACATAGAGTATTGTAAAGATATTAAATCTAGTGACTGTAAGGAACCTTGAAATGGCTCCTCATTTTCTATAGCAACAAGCGTGAAAAGCTTGTTCAAAGGCTTCCGTTGGGAAAGTGAAGCTGCGCTGCAGGTGCATGGGTAATTGAATGGTGTGTATCAGCGAACAGAGACGAGCAGAGGAAGCGTGCATACACACCTCAACAAAAGGATCCCGAGCCATCTGGAGTCTTTTGAGAGAACTGTGGTGCAGAAGGAGGAGGAGGAGGAGGAGAAGGAGGAGGAAACTTCAGCAGGTGATGAATTTCCAGGATTGGAACATCAAGATTCTTCTGTAAGGCAAAATGAAAATAAGAGAAAAGACACAATGCATACGAGGATTGGGGCCCTGACATCTGACAAGTACATAACCAGTAATACTATACAAGTTAATTAGAATTCAAATGAGCCATACAGACGATGCAAATTACATACATAGCTGCCTACAGCGTGTGCAGTATAATCTGTAAATTGGCATAAACCCTAAGAGAAATATGCTTGACTATTTTCTCGTCTTAACAGGAAATAACATAATACTTATAAAATAATTATGAGCCTAAAGTTTAACAAAATTATTTGTATTTTATTACTGTCACATCACATTTCTGAAAATGTGTTTTCTTGTGGATAGTTGTCACTACCAGCTGGCAGATTTAGAAAGAACTGGGAACCTGGTGACCTGACTCTCTCCAAAATATCAATAATCATTATTATCATATTGCAGTGGTGCAAAAATCCTAAACTAGTATAAGGCTGTGTTTTAACTGGGGTTTAGGGATGTTAGTGGTGGTTTCTGTCCAATAGCCTGCAATAATCCCATGAGAAAACACAGTGGAAAGTTAAATAGATTCAAGATTAAGGCCAGTTTGCTTTGCTAAAGCTCCACACGGTTAGAGAGGTGCCTCATTACATCACTGCAGTGGAGGCTCCTGAAATTTTGCCCATAATGTTCAAAGTGATCAATAAAAAGACTCAAAATTTCACACACTAAACAAGCTGATTCAGGATTGGTTCTTGCTCACCTCTTTGTTGTGTCAGTGAACTGCTAGCCTGTGGCTCATGGAAAGTTTGTGTTTTTTAAACTTTCTCTCTGATCTTTCGCAGGTCTGTAACTCTTGTGCTGGTCCATGGTTGTACTATCCTGATAGAACCGATATTCAGAGGCAGATGAAATGTTCTACACTACATTTGTGGAGCCAGATCATAGAAAAAAGTGCGTTGGACAAATCACCTCTGTTAACGAACCGCCACTATATTAAATACGTTGATTACATCCGGTTACGTCCCCACCGGTCTGTCCAATAGGACTGAGTCCAGGACATTAAAATGTGGATTTCTCCTTAGACACCTGTCACCAACTCAATCTGGGTCGCTATAGCATCTTGTTAACTTGTTTAGCTGATGTTTTTACCTGTATTGTCCATTGTTCAGAAAGGAAGTACTTTCTCTTTGTTGGTGTGCAACATGCATCTATCTGTGTTTTAAATTATTCAGTCATACTTCTATGATAGATAAAATGTTACAATAACTGGAAAATATTATTATTATCAACCATAAACTGCCTATATAAAATAAGTCGCATCATCTCCAGCCATGGAGAAAGGACTCACTTTTACGTAAGTAAAGAAATTATTAATAAATAAGCCAAAGCATCGTGCTTGTACTAACATCCTAGCCAAAATCAGACCTCAAAGAAATGGTTTGGTTACAAAGGCGAAACTGCTGCAGGAGCATGGAGAATTGGCTGTTGTGTCCCTTTGAGCAAAGGGTTATTCAAACATTGCACCCAGGAAACAAATCTATCTGCCCCTTCTAAGCTGCACCAACACAGACCTGTTGCAAGAAAAACACAGTGTCCAGGCTTCTTAAAGTTTCCCACATTCTGGTTATCTGTGTATAATGTGTTGGGAGTCTGTAACCCAGCTGTATACAGAGAGGTGAAGGGGCAGGAGGAGAGAATTCATTATCCTTGAGCGGCTACGGGCTTTGGCAAGAGAGGGAGACCTTCAGATAGGGCGTACGTGCTTCCCTCTCACCTCCGGCAGCCTCCAGTATCTCCTCAACCAGCTCATGATGAATAGGCCCGATCAGCAGGCGGGTTGATTGGTGAAGCAAGTAGCATCGCGGCACCCACCAAGATGAAGAAGAGGTAAGAAGTGTCTCTTTTAGAAGAGACTGAATCTATTAGGCTCGTAGTAAATTCAGACAGTGCTGTAGAACAAATGCTACAGTATATATCAATGCCAGCGAGGACAATGAAATGCTTGTGATATTGCAGAGATGGAGGCCAACTCTCTCATGTTACTTTAAAAGTAGTATTGACATTAGACTAGACAATGAGTCATTGGCTCATTATTGTTGTTTCACAGGCAGTGACACATTCACTGTGCAACTTTGCAGTGTTCAGACATCACATTAATAAGAAAACATTTGATTGGCTCGAGGTGCACAATTTACATGCCTCGACAGTCTTCTCTGTCTGCTATGTTATCTATATTTTATGCTTCTATTCCTTCTGGCTTTTATCTGTCTACTGCAAAGTCTTCCTTTGCTCAATAATACACAGTATGATGATTGATGAGAGGCAGTGCTATTGTTGCATTTGTGGGGGGTGGGAAGTGTAATCCCAAATGAAAACAATGGCCTTCAACGCAATGCATAAGAAGTGTAGCCAATTCAAACATTTGAGTCACGGCTGTGAAAAGTGTGCACAATGAGATTTCTTAGTTCCTACTCAAGCACAGACATGTTCAAGTCAACATGATTAAACCTTTGTTTAATTTCATGGAGGTTGTGAAGATGGAACCATAATGGAGCTGGATGGGGCACGGGCTGATCTATCCATTAGTTATCTTGCCTTCGTTGTGCCTGCTTTGAGTTGCAGGGTTCTGCTGAACCCCCAGCAGCACAGAGTGCAACTGCAGAGCAGTCGTCTACTTGTCTGAAGGGTAGTGGTGGGATCCCAGCCCCCTGCATGCCCTCCACATGTCCTCTCTACCCCAGACTGTCCCTGATACTGCGTCATCAGGGTATGAATGCATGTCCATCATGCATGTCTATCACAGGATACACACACACACACAGACACAAACCCCAATCACTATTAGACATTAGGGGCAGTCTACAATTGACTTAGACATGTATGCACTCTGAGGCAAAAATGAAATACCTTATTTAGATTAGGTAGCTGCAAAACTGCTTGTTGTACCAGGCTATAACATGTACAACAGGTTTATCTCTTTGTACTGCTGAGTATTAATACAGGTGCCTAAAGGGACCAACAAAGAAACCTTTGTTGCATGTTCATTTTGTGCCCCATCCTGATGGTACTACACCTTTGATTTTCTGAATGAAACAAAACCTGACCATGACTCACTATCACTTTATTGGACTGACTGGTCCATAACAACTTTTGAGTGATCCTGTGCTACATATTTAATGGACAAATATTAGGCCAAACCAATCTTCTCTTCAAACTAGGGAAGTGGGGGGGGGTTATCCCTTCACATTTTTAACTGGTTTTGTGCCACACATTTACTGTGCATCAGGACTCTCAACAAGATAGAAAAAGAGGTTTTTGTGAGAGACATATTGGACAGTCCTGCTCTGGTTTGACATCATTAGTTATGAGTGCATTACAGGCTGTAGACTACAGGTATTACATTTTCCATTTTGATTCATTTCTAATTTCCAGCATGATAATGCTTTGTTCAGTCTCTCATGCGATTGCATCCCTCATAAAACGATGATTTTCCCAAAGCTTTTCACCACATAATAACAAATGCCAGAAACTATATGAAAATGCCACAATAACAATAGATGTACAGGAACAAAGTACCTGGCAGCACAGAAGAGGTTCATCAGAAAATGAAACAGAGACAGAAAAAGAAAGTTGGCTGTCTGTCACCTGGCAAAAGGGAGGTGGTTTAATAACTCTGAACAAAGCTGTTCCCCCATAGCAAGTCAAACCTTTAATTACAAAACACGACAGGCGACCAAGGCCACACAGTATCACCTCGGCAACCTTGATACAAATCATACAAAGCAAATGAAGCGTTTAAAATGGAATGGAGAGGAGCACTAGTGTTGCAGCGCAGCTGGCAGACAGGGAGCAGGCAGGATAGAGGCCGAGGAGAAGCTGGGAGGAGAGGGAAGGTGAGCCGCTCCAGAAACACGTCTGGTATGAAAATTGATGGAGTCTGGGAAAGCAATTGATAGTTAGAGGACAGGAAGCAGGCTGTAAGGCAATTATCACTATCTCTGCCATTTGATTTAAGACCGTCTGAGTGTGCAACACTTTGAATTAATCACATCCAAGGTAGATACATCAGGAGCCCATTCCTGTCTTAAATTTCAATTACTATCCTCTATCAAAAGAAAATGCACTTTAAAGATGCTGTAATTAGCGTGGCATATGAATTTCCTCTCAGAGTATAAATGTGCATTGGTATGTGTTCTGTAATCCTGCAGGAGAGAGACAGACGGCATCGCTCCACCAGACAGTTTCCATATATGAATGCATGGTGGCACGAGCCAGCTTAATCATCACAAGCAAAGCTCCTGACGACTATCAATAAAGGCACGATGCTATGCAAACCCACACAGACTTCAACCTGCTTGCTCTAATGTAGGAAGAAAAACAAAAATGACATGTGTAAACAAGTCACCCCCCCCCCTTCACCTTTCTCTCCATCCACACGCTCAGAACCAGGATACGTGTGCAGACATTAAGCATATGTGCCACCCACGAGGATGCATTGTGAGCAAAATGCAGCTGCAACCATTGTTCCCAGAAGAGCATCAGCGTGAATAACATTAGATTTAATCATGTAATATTATTCTCAGTCTATTAAGCAAATGTTTACAGCAACACATAACTTTTGTTCATTTCCAGAGGCAGTCTAATTCAACGGAGGAAATGGTACAGACAATGTGTTTCATAATCCAGGCTGCAGATGATGTACAGTGATTACTCTGATGAATGACAACAGCAGGGCATCGCTATCAATACTATGCACTTAGACACAAAACCGACTTGATTGACCCGCAAGTTCATTTTAATGTGCGACACAGCAGTAACATGATATACATTTGGAAAGATATGCAGATCATTTGTGCCCCCTAATGGAAGATGAAATCTTATTAACATCAGTTTTGAAAAAAAAAGTCTTACAAGAGTGATTCAGAGACAATCTCCTCACAATAAAACTTTTGTTCTGGCGAGATCCCAGCTGGAGCTCTTCGTCCAAGAGGAAAATAAGGGTGAGCGAGTGTGTGTGTATCTTTATTTGACTCATGTGTACTCTACTGAAGAGAGAAGCCATCTGTTTTGCATTTTTGTCTTTGTAACTCAAAACCTCATAATGGTGAATTTATCAGTTTGTGGCAGCAAACAGGCCTCAGTGGATGGCTTAATCCTAATTTTGCTTAACATTTGAAACAATGAGCGATCTAAATTAGTTTTTACTTATCCATTGTTCCATTCAATAACTAATTAATGCTCCCTTCCATGAATAACTTATTGTCACTTTTTGTTTTTAGACATCTGGAGGCATTCTCCTTCAAATCTAAGGGATTTTATGCCCATATTTCTATACCCACTAGCATCTTCATTTCTTTATGTAATTACATTTCCCTACTTATTAAAGGGACTTGTGATTAATAGAACTAAGATTTGTTTCTCTTGCAAAACTACTGAGAAAAGACCACCTTGAAGAACCTCTTCAGACTCTAGTTTTGTTGAGATGAGTCCATTCTCTTAATATGCAGTAGCCTTGGCTTTGCTGTCAAGAGCTCTAACTGGACAACCGAACAACAAGGCTGCCCTCTGCTGGTGTGGAAACACTGTGAGCCAAACATATGAAAGCAGCTGGACTTAAAGTAGTCCTGGCTTTATAATTTATTTACCTTTACTGCCTCATAACCTGTCGTCTGGGGCTTCCCTTCTGCAAAGCAGGCGGGTCTGAAAATAAAAATTAATGTTTCGTTGTAAACTCTGGCAACCATATAATATTACTGATGAGGTTGGGGTGCGTTATGGGATATCTGCATTCAGATGTTTTATTGACTGCAAAGTATTAAAACATCACAGATCTTTGGATACTGTTTGTTGTGTTGGAATAAAAATGAAAATGTCATCTTTACACAGGAGTGTGCCCTTTGCACAATCATAAAATCAATATTTTTACTTCATTAAATCTGCTCATGTTGCACAGCCCTAAGAGGATACCATGACACTATCAAAATAAACCTACACTAATTTGAAACACAGACATTCACTGATGTGCTGTGATCTGTGGAAGCCGAGGCATGAATTCACAGTGATGGAATATTTCAGTATAAACCATCTAACTGAATTGAGTGCTTTGAATTCTCCTCTCTGAAGTTTTCATTTAGAGTTTAGCATTTAAATAACTTTCCTCCCTTCAAGTCACAGACTTGTGGTCCTGTTTGTCCAGCGTCTCGCTCTCTCAGCTGACGGGAGAGGTCCGATCAATTACACGTTTTTTGGTAACTTGAATCTTTATATAGGAAATTTACCACCATAATTTAAGACTTTAAATATATTTAATATTTTTCTATGCTATGAAAATCTTCTTTCACATCCAGCTGGTTTTTGCGATTGCTCATAAAAGTCAGTTCCTTTCTCTCTGTGCTTCCTGCAAACTGTGAAAAATAAATGTGAGAGGTTTAAGTTACTGGAACACTTTATTTTCTTAAATACCACAGAATATTAGTACAGTCAGTCACACATATTTCTTAGAGGCGGAAGACATTCTGGTCCCTCTCACCCTGCTTTCATAAAGGGATAACGGGGGAAATGTCAGGTGGCATCAGAAGCTACATTTACACACAAATTCACCTATACAGTACAGAGTGCTGGCTAGATTCCAGTTCCAATCTCACTCAAGTTTAGCCGGCATGCGACTTGGACCATCTGTGGCAGAGAATCCACGTTGCAAAAAAAATATTCTTATTTTCCAGGCAAAACAGTGGTCACACTTCCCAGCTGCTTCCTCCCTGCACGGTCAAAGCTGCGATTCCTCTGTCACATGGGAAGTAAATTAGAATCCCAGTGATAATGGTTTTGGTCCTTTTGATGGTGAGGACAATAAACACGAGGAGCTGGTGAGAGACTGTAGGCTTCATTTGCCAAATAAATATCATTAGCCTACAAAGGAAGCCTTCTGTGAGACGACATGTACAAAAGGAGTCTTGTGCATTAGAGCCTCGGTGTTGTTCACAGCCTCAACAGTAAAACCACTGACGAGTGGAGGGAATAACATTGATCATCTTTTTACAACATTCAGCCCTGAAACCTTGGCATTCCTATAGCTTTAAGTCGATACGTTTTAAGTTGCGGCTGATCTGTCCGTAGCCACATACAACAATGGAGGCATCTTGCACAGGCTTCTCTTGATCAACGCCCGGGTTATTTGGAGCCAACACCAAACCAGAATAACCGCATCGACAGCAGGTACCCCCATGCATGTAAACATAGCCGGTGTTGTCAGCTACAGTGTATAGAGTGCTGATTCAGGCAGTGCGTGATGAGACCAGGTCAGTAATGCCAAAGTCGACAGGTAGGAGGCTCGTATTTCGAGGGTTAAAATCTCAATGACATGGCTGCAGTCGGGTCAAGACATCATTTAGAATCAACTCGTCACTTCTGACACTCCATCCTCCAGTAGTACCATCACTGCAGCAATAACAGATTCATTGGCACATTAAACACCGTCATGAACAGAGAGTGCTTGAATGAATATCATTTCTGACATTTTAAGAGTCTGTGAGCAAAAGGTCTAAGCAACATCAGTGAGTGGTGTGATACCTTCTTTTTTTTCGTTTAAACAAAAGTCTTAAGAGAAACAAAGAAACAAACATGAGACTCTTCAGTGTAACAGTGCAGAAGAGTAAAATGATAGGCAACAGTACACCTAACGCAACACACACTCTGAGCGGACGCAGCAAAGTGGGAATGTGATGTATTAAACCAGAAAGAAAAAATAAATCGATGCATTCACTTCGGAGCGCTATTAGGAGAAAGGGAAATGGGATGCAAATGACTCTCTAGAGGAATACAGCTTATTTACAGGGTAAGAAAGGAGTGCAAGGCTAAGCTTTGATAGACATTCACACACTTAATATCCACAGTATATACCAAAAGACATGCGTAGAGGCACATACATATTCATCGTACAAAAACAGAGACATACCAAAAGCAGAACACCAGTCAGACGGGGCTTTTGTGAGTCAAATCTGATCAACCGACAATGACAACAATGCGCAAGAGCACTGACATCATGGGATGTGGAAAAGGCAAAAGCTGTAGTTCCAGCCCTTTGAATGAGAATAGATCAACATTGTCACAACAACAAAGAGACATCAGTAATCTTCCACCATCTCTTAACCAATTCTGAGTGCCAGCCTCACTTTTAACGTAATTCAACAAAATGTTTTATACAAGGAAGTACAATATTTGGTTTTCAAATTGGGTTCTCAGCTTTCACAGAATATGTTCAAACATTTGTGTGGCACCGGGTTAGCGCCTCGATGAATTAAAAAATGAATCCCTGCTTTAATCCTGAAACGGAGGGGCAGAATCACACGGGAGACAAAAATTAAGTGTCAGAAAGACCATCAATTTAAATTGGATTGGAAGTGGTATCTGACTGCAATATGCAAAGTGTTGTGGGACTGTAAATGAAAGCTGAAATTGAAGCTTGGCGGTTGGAAATGCTACAACTCGATTAAGACAGTCAGATTATTCTAAATGCAATTGGGTAAAGGCATCTTACGAAACTTGTGTCTCATTTTCACTGCCTACGTCAATAGAGTCTTTTTCTGCAAGGTGAAGTAAAACTAGGATTCTTGAGACTGGGACCAGCCTTCCAATAATAGTAATAAAAGTTGTATAGCAAAGATGCAGGGACTCATTACAGTGTTTAAATACTACCTGTTCCTGCCACAGACCAATGGTAAAATTCCCTTTCCTTTCATTCACAAAAGTCACAAAAAGCCTTTCCTTTTTTTGTAGTTTGGCAGATCACATATAGAAAGAAGAGGAAATCATCAAAAGTCACTGTCACAAACCAATAACGTTCAATGAGAAAAACAAAAAAACATTTCAATTATTTTAATTAATGGTCACTAGAGAATAAAATAAATTAGATTTGTTTTCTTTCTTCTTTCTTCTTCAACTTCCTTCCCATCTTACTCCTCCTTCTCGTGTAGAGAGGCACGTACGCGCTTCCGCACGTAGAAAGCGGTGAGGGCGCTGCAGCAGGCGGTGAAGATGAAGAGCGCCACGGCGTCGTGGGCCAGGTCGCCGTGGAGACGCTCGTAGAAGGGCCGGCGCTCCACGAAGTCCGTCCGCAGCGCCTCCAGCTGCGTCAGGGTGCACACCACCACGAAGACGTGAAAGAGCTGGTGGCCCTGCCCGATGAAGTCACACCTCCCAGGGAACAGGCTCTCCGGGTGCGGGCAGCAGAAGAAATAGGCGCCGATTAGAAAAAAGAGCACGTGGTAGAGGTGGTAGGTGACCACCGGGTCGGAGCAGCCCTCCTGGTAGCAGCTGTAGATGCGGTGGACCACGGGGCTTATGTCTAAACAGTAAGCCAAGGCCGAGGGCACCACCTGAAAGACCTTGTGGGCCAGCTTGGGCATCTCGTGCCTGGTGTATTTGCCGTAGCAGCAGCCGAAGCACGTGAGCCAGGCCAGGAACGCGGCGGCGGGTAGGAAGAGCCCCTGCACGCGGGTGTGCCACTCCTTCTCAATGGCGTAGTAGTAGTGCGCCAGGGCGCTGCCGTACTGGTAGATGGACACGCCCACGTAGTCGAGGAAGTAGAAGGTGTAGTAGGAGAGCTCGGATTTGGCTGAGAGGAGGTGGGCGAGAGCGCTGAAGGAGAGGTAGGTGAAGGCCGCCAGCAGGACGATGAAGAGCGGCTGAGCGTGAGGATCTCGCAGGAAGTCCACCGTCTCCGAGATCTCCTGCCACTTCACCAGGATGATGAAGGCGGCCAGCAGGTGAGTCCACACGTTGAGGGTCTCATTGTGCCTTTGGAAGAGCGTGAGGAAGTAGTAGCGCCAGCTCTGGTCCGGCTGTCTGTAGCCGGTGAGGATGTGGCGCTCTTGGAACACCAGGGGGACGTCGGACACCTTGACGGTGCAAGGCAGCGTGGGGAAGGCCGTCTCCAGGTACTGGGGGATCTGGCGCAGCTGCTGCGCGTTGATGAAGAGGCGACCGATCTGCTCCATCACCACCGTCGCCATGGCAAGCTGCAAGCCAAAAGAGGAGAGCAGGAAGACCGAGATGAGTGGTCAGTCAATCAATATCGGCCCGGCTCTCAGTGGCCGTCCTCTCGGGTAGCACCACGCCACAAAGCAGCTCATTACATAACATCTCTGTGCATTCGAAACCGTTTTGTTCAAGGCAAGAAAAACAGGAAGTCTGATGATGTAACTAAGGGCATCTTGGGAAATTGCAAGAGGTTCTGTCATTGTGTGCACTGTCAACATCAAATGATTTATCTGAAACCAGCATCTAACCTCCAAATAAAGGTGAGCGAGAACATCTGGTTACACGACAAATGATAGATGCTATTTGCATAATAGTTTTCCTTCACGTGTCATTTCTTTCCTGTCCACTCCGTGGTGGAGGAACCAACTCCCTTTATTTTCACTCCTTGTAGGTCAGCTACAAAACAGTGAGTCCATTCAGGAGACACAAAGCTGGGCGTTGTCTTTTTCTATATGTAACTGATACTCTTTTATCTTTAAGACCGGTTACGGTCTCCACCAGCTTCCAAGAAAATGATCTTTCCTTCTTCCATCTTTAATATGACTGTCTGTTATTCTCAGATTGGGCACAGTACATTGGCTGTATTGCTAGAGAGCTGCAGCTGGACACGAGGTGATGAAAATGGAGCAATGGGCCAGAACAGAGATGATAATACAGACTAGAATAGCCTAAAAGTCTCTGCGCAGATGAACTGCATTGTTGTGTAATATTCCTGTGTACTCAATACCACCCGAGACCACATTCTCATTGATTGTACGATCCGTCACTTGTTGATAGTAAAAATATTGATTAGAGCCACTTAAAGTGCTTTCAGTTGTTGTGGTGAATTACTTTCCTTCAATAATCATGAAATCATCTGAAATTGTTGGTGCCGTTTGTGGTTTCTTTTCTTTGATTTTCAGACTGGCTGCTCTGAGTCAGCTCACAAGCCTTTAATCTTCCCCCAGGATGTATCACTCTGAGGGCCCGTAGCACACCACAGGAGCTCCGTGCAATACAGCTCTGACCTTCGCTGTCAACACTCTCGTAAATTGCCAATGCGGCACTCCTTGTCGATTCTCAGTATTGGTGATTGCAAACGGGAAATTACTCCCAGAAAAGTGTCAAACTGGATGTAGAATCAATATTTCCCTGGAGTCTGTTTCAGAGGTGCCAGGTTGTGGGAACTGTTTTGACAAGATGATGGTACAAAAAAAATCCAATAAAAACTAAGTGGGTAGAAAGCAAAAAAAAAAGGTAATGAAATAAGGCCACGTGGTGTTTGGTGATTCACAGCAATAAGTCCTTTCTTGGTTCTGATCTTGGTTAGACCGAGGGCCCTTTCTGTATGGAGTTTGCACATTCTCCCCGTGTGTGGGGGGTTTTCGCTGGGTCAAGCATTAAGGCTGAGTATAAACTCTAAATTGTCCCTAGGTACAGAGCGTGTATGATTACTGATGGGTTGATGACGGTAAAATATAATGTCTAACACATGTATAGACTGGATGGAGAGTGATGTTGCTTCACTCACCAGAAGATCTTGTGTTAACACTCACTCAACTGGTTCTCATCAAAACTAGCTCTTGATCTCATCTTTGAGTAAATAAACACTTGAAGCTCCGAGGCAGTGTGAAACGCACAGAAGAAACACTATTAATTGGACCTGTTGAGCAGACTGAACTAGACACGCACACACATCCTGTCATTGTGTCTTTCGGGCCGTGCCAATATGAGCGCCCCCTACGTACACATACAGTACATAGAGAGCAGGGTTAAAGGGTATTCAACCCCTACTTGAATTTGACGATCTCCAGCTCAGATCTTTCTAGATGTGTGGGTTTCTGCCTCTCAGATCGAGCTGTGGCGGCAGCCAGTGTCCACTTTGAGGGGGGGCCACGGCTGAGGAGGAAAAGGCGTGGAGTGATGAATGGCAGGCGCTTACGTAACATCATCCCCATCCGACGTCCACACCCTCGGCTTCCAGCAAGCCTTACAATCCCTTCAAATATTCATGACAGGAGACAAAAGCAGGGCTATGACCCAGATGGTGCTTTTTATTCCTATCACTGTATGTAACCCTGTGGGGGAGCTGTATGGGCCCTGAATCCCCAGCAGCGAGCGGCAGCACCAGCAGAAGAGGCGACGGCGGCATCATGTATTTCTGCACATGAGCGTCGCTTCGCTTTGATGCTGGGCGCTGATGGAAACGAATCAATTAACGCGCAGCCTTTTCCAGCCCCCTCCCCGGTGCCCCGCTCATGCTCCCGGTGTGCATAGGAAAAGCCCACAGGGCTGAGAAATTCCGCTGCACATTCAGGTAAAAGCGTCAGGGATCTGGCAACCCGATCACATCACCAGCCAGCGCCACTTCTACGGGGAGGAGATAAGATGGAGTCGGTATATATGAACGTACCTGTAGAGAGAAGAATCAAGCCAGGAGTTTGAATTTCGCCGTCGATGAAAGCCTGAGGGCTGTGCAGGGTGTAGCGGACATTGTTTGACGGGGAAACAGAGGGAGGATGGCCGGGATGGGATCAATGGTTGGCAATGGAGGCTCGCACAGCGCAGCTGCCGGGAGGAGAGGGGACTGACAGGTCAGGCAGCCAATCAGCAGCCTCCGCGCTCGTCGTGCTGACCAATAAGAGAAGCCGACCCCGCCCCCTCCTCTACGGAAATTCTTCCACTGTCATGAATGTGAGGCACGCCGGTGAGGCATGGCTGCCTGTCAAGAACCCCTGCAAGTTCCCAGTTTGCTCGCTGATACCCTGGGCTGTCTGAGCTGCCCGGATTAGACAATCCTTACAATCCTTCACACGCTCCAATCACACAGCAACCCACACATACTATCCCAAATCCCACCACTCCACACCAATCCTATGATAGGAATAGGAATGATTTTACAGATCCCCAATGGGAAAATCATTAGTCTGGCAGCTCATCTACCGTTTGCAGAAGGATTAAAAAAGCTGATGGCTGGAGGTAGGAGGAGTGTTCTCTATTTCTCTGTCCAGTCTCAAAACCATCCACTGCCCCCATGTTCTGGTCCATCAAGGTGTTATGAAGTGGATGATCCTATTTGTTCCGAATGGCCTCTAACGCCTTTACTGGTGAAGATTTGCTCCACTGTTGACAGAAAAAAATCAGCTATTTAACCAATAAACAAAATAGAACAAGAGTTTTGTAAAAAATACTGGAGGGGTTGAGCAAAAACTCACCTACAAGACTATACTCCTACCAGTTGTAGCGCATGTCATAATGCAACATGGATGTTTTAAATATGTATCTTGGTAATGAATAAAAATAACGTAGTTTGATAACAGATGACAACGCTCATAGATATGACATACACTGGCATGCACACACTGCTGATAACAGTGGATGCGTACACTCGAGTCTTGCACATGCTAGTTATTCCTTTGAATTGATCGTTTTCCCTTTATCCTGGCATGAAATTGTGTCACCACCTTGTCTGATGAATCACACAGTGGCTTAGCTACGTGCAAAGGATTATATTGTACTTTTTGCGTCATTCTAGAAACTAAATGTAGATTTATGATATGGCCCTTTGTCGGTGCGTGGCAGAGCATTCAAAATTGCAGCAATAACTACGTTGAATGTCATTTGGTTATGAAAATAAGCAATTTCCCTGCTCCAACCAGTGTGGCCAGAAGCATTTTATGGCTTGTGCCTTCCACTCAGTTACAAAGTGCTCTTTGTTGGACTCACTGAATGAGTTGCATTGTTTCCTAATTCAGCCCATTTTATAGAGTATATTCCCAACAGACCTATATTCTGGGTGTGTCTGCAGTAACACAGAGTAAGATCTGGTCTCCTGTTTAATTCATGCTCTCCAGGATAATCTATGTCTTAAACTAAATGCGGTCTGCTTTGCAGACCATGCAGGAAAAATGTGAACAGAAGCTCGAAACATGATTAAACATATGGATTAGTACAGACAAAACTGATGCAAAAATAACGTGTTAAGCCCGTAAAAATCACGGCCATGAGCAAGACTGCAAATATTCAGCACAGACTGAGAAAGGAGTCCTGGATCAGAGCCAGTCTTTGTGCGCTGTGTTGTCAGTCAAGCAGCAATGCAGCAGCTTTCTGAATTGTTGAACCCATCAGTTTGCTCCCAATGCATGACAAAGATGGGATTGTGCAGCACTGTGCGTGTACGTGTGTGCACATAGCAAAACATACTTACCACAAATACAACCAGCTATGTGTGTGGGTTTCACTTTGACAAACTATTATCTGAATGTACAAATGCATTTTCACAAAGCTGAACAAAGGGCTGTTTCTCTGAGTTTTTGGAAAGCTGACTTGCAGGAGTTGTGGGTCTGGCAGCACAGCGACACAACAAACATGATAGCCCTATAAAATGTGCCTATGCTGCAGATATAACTGGTGACACTGGTCTCACTCTCCAGCATTTGTTGAAGTTCAATGAAAGCACATGTGAATATAACGGGGGCAGAGGAATAAATTATTCATCAAATCATCATAATCACCATTACAATGATCTCTTCTGAACAGCCCTACTGTTTTACTTACAAACAGCCATATTGGTTGCAATAGATTAATTTAGAGCTTAAGAGTCTTTTCATTTTGGAGGGATCTGTTTTGATTCTTTCACTTCCAACATGGTGCTGTAACTGAGTTTCCTGACGGGAACCTTGCTGGGGATCAATAAAGTTTTATCTATTTATCTGTCTATCTTTCTATCTAAATCTAAAAATGCCACATATGATAAAACACACAAAATTGAAGCATTTACCTGCTTGTTCTTGGCCATTAAGGCTTGAATGCAGGAGTAATTATGCTCGTCTCAAGTAGAGTGTGCCATGTAGCCCGAAGCCCCAGTCCATGTTTTCTACAGGAATATCTGACTGTGCGAGTAACAGCCAGCACTGGGACCATTTCATTGCTTATGCATGCATGGTGATATCACCCTGCATCATCAGTGACTTCTTCTGTGTGCAGGTCACAACTGGATGAAGTCATGATTCATGTCAGAAAGTGATTTTGTCCCCAGTTCTCAACTCTCCTGTAGAAGCAAATCTTTGGATCATAATAGAATATGAAATCAAGATGAAATTCCAGTTCCCTGCAGTCTGCCAGTCTAAAATCGTTAACATCCCCGTTTCAAGAGAATTTCCTGGCAAAGGCTTTGTTCCCTCATCTTTAGTCCACCAACAAAGATGCAGCCATCTTGGTTTTCTTCAGAAGTCACTACTTTTATCTCACATCACTAAGATGACCTTACATCCACAAGGGGGCAGCAGTGTCAGTACTACAGTACACACCACCTCACTATTTTTTCAATACTCTGCATTACTAAAAAGGATCTAAACTTAAATATCCATTGGGCTCAAAAACATTGGCAAAAAAAACAGGCAGATTCATTGAAGGTACAGAATTTAATGGTTGAACATTGGTCACATACAGTAGCAACCACTATACCGTATGAAGCAAGAGGATGAAGTATCAGGACCTTACAACAGTAGAAAACTTTTAAATGGAAAAATAGAGCTCTCATCAAAAAAAAAACAACTAACGGTAACTAGCTGCCTATGTCAGACTATTCACACCATCTAACTTTTTTTTTTTTAATGCAACTTTCATTTAACAACATTACTAATGTAACAAGCAAAGCCAGAGAAGTTTCCGGAAAGCACAGCATATCTTTGGGAATGAGAAGACTGATCAGAGGCTGACCGATCTCAAGGTCAGGAACAAATTAATTCTCTGATGCATTCATCGACTTCCTGTTCCTCACTTCTTCCAGCTTCTTGTCCTGTTGGGGTTTAAGAACAGGAATCACAACATTTTTAGTTTCATCATTACACCAGACAATGGAGGGTGAAGGGGTTTTAAGGCGCTCACCTTTTCCTTGAATTTCTCGGTAAGAGCTGCCATCCGGGCTGAGCGATTCTCTTTGTTTGCCTCCATCTTCTGATTGAGTTTGTCTTGAGTCAACTTGCTGAAGTTGCAGTGTTCCTCTAAGGCTTTCTGGTAGACCTCCTTCCCATGCTCGCGCTTCTCAGCCAAGTGCTTTGCCATTTCAGCTTCTTGGCTCTGCAAAGTTAAAGAAAAAATAAAAACCTTTGGTGTTGTGTAACAAGCCATGGTGACTGACATGATCGTTCACATCTGTTAGACAATACCCTGCGTCGCTCCTCTGCAGCCTCCAGTTTCTTCTGAATCTCTTGCAGTGTCGTTTCTTTTTTCTTCATGGGAGACAACAAATCACCCTTGGCATCCGAGGTTGGGGGGCACAGGATGACCTCGTAGGCTGCGCCTGAGGCACGCCTGTCCAGCTCCTTCACCTGGATGTCTGTAAAACACGGCATGTATTAATGCTGGTCAGAGCAGTGGCAGAGAAGAGACGCGGTATGGTCACAAAAGATGACACTTTTGGTTAATAAATGTGATGAATGACAATCACCAGTGACCTGATTATCAGAAAAGTCAATATATGCTTCCATTGAGATTCATTGGCTGAGAATAAATAAAGGGGGTCGAGTTGGCCTCCTGTCCCCGTTTTAGGGGTCACTGCATCATTGCACTGTCAGAAAGGTCAGTGGAGAACAATACTCCCTGCTCTGCGGTACTATTTAAATAAAGCAATGAAGAGGAAATAAAAACAAGACACAAAGACTGTTTAAAGAATTGTATGTATGCTGATTTACAGATTACTTCTGCAACATGCCATACAAACCACACCAAAGGACCCCAGCAACTCACGAGTGATCCTCAATCATGGGTTTTTAGGACTGTAACTTTGCTTTGCACCACTTCTCTAGTGAGAAGCCTTTTGGGGCTAGTAGTTTATAGTACCATAAGTGCACTGCAGAACTCAACGTTTCCAGTTTAGTTTGTCTAACCACAACTACATGCACTGTTAGCACCTACCTTCACAGCGCTCCATTTCAGCAGAAATTGTCTTTTTGTATCTGGAGAAAACACAAAAGATCATCAGGGAAGTGAAGAGGTTTTCATGCATTTTGCCGAAGAAGAAGGAAAAAGCAAGACGTTGACCATCCCTTCTGTTATGGCCTCGGAACAACCTAAAACAATCAGCAGCCAATTCAGCAGGTTTTTATATGACACCTCTGCAATAATTCATCCTCTCCACATAAAATATCTGTCAACGCTTCTTAAACTATGCCATTACATTATATAATCTGTTCAGTTAAAACATGTTAGGGCAAGTCAGGTAGAAGTCCTCAACCACTGTTAGTCGTTAGTCTCACAACAAGCAGGAACTGCAATATTTGCTATTGCCACCACATGGTGCTATTCACATCAATATAGGGAAAGACAAGTTGAGCTGCCATGCACCTTCAATGTCATCCCAGCCTGGTCTGGTCAAATGTGCTCCAGCAACAATCAGGCAATTTCAAGCCAAAAAGCAATTCTTTCACTAATCCATAGATAAATCCAAGATGCCCACATTAGCCAATAAGCAGCTAACAATATCCCTGCATATGGATATTAGGAATGAAAAGCACAATCCACAGAAAATAAGTCATATAAGTAACAAATGTGTCAGATTAACATATAAAACATCGAAAAAATAAACAGACTATTTCAAAAAATATATTCAAAGCACAGGCCGAAACCATATGATCGTAAAAACTGCTCTTCAAACCACACACAATGAGAAATACAAGTCAAATAGCAAACCCCTCCCCCTACTCACAAGCTATGGATCAGTCTAATTAGGACCAGGTGTGTGGGTCCTTGCTTATTAAAGCTTGCAGGCATCTATCGTCCGAATTTAAGTAAAAAGGCTATTTTTTTTATAATATCGCACTATTAAAGACAATAAGTGGTAAAAGGTGAGATTAACTCTCCCTAACCTAGGCCATAATGTTACAGTACTGTGGGATATGTACTCGGCAAAATAGAAAGCGTGATAAAAAAAACCAAAAACTTACACGATTACCTCCCCAGGCATTAGAAATATTTAAGCATGAAAACTCTTTTATAATTACTAAATAGCGATATTGATTAGGAGCAAGAAAGACCAAGTCGAACTTCACTGATGCATGTTAGTGATTACATAACATCGCTTCAAAACAGAGTCCTCATTTAACAGACTGGTGCATGAAATTATAGTACACAGCACTACGTTTACAGAAATTAATCTTTACCAAAATCCAGTACTTAAAAAAACTTTTCTGATATAAAATATCAACAGCATGCACCACCGGCCATAACGAACAATTAAGCCAGTTAACCTTCACTATCAGCTGAAATGGAGAATTATGCTAAAACACAACAATAAAGGCCCTTCAGAGCAGTGAAACAGTTTTCAAATCGACCCTTAACTCTCTCAGCAGTGAGTTTCTTTGATCTGAAAGCCTGGTTTAGCATTTGCATAAGCCCATTGTTCTCACCGTCAAGTGCCCGGACCTGAAGCAGACCTCTGCAGAGCTCCCTTCTTCTCCTCTCAGTCCGCCAACTTCTGCACCTTCCCGCCATTAGCAGTTGCTGTGAGACGTCACCAGCGGTTCTGCGCGCTCATTGGTTCCAATCCACCAATCACAAAGAAGGCCCGAGCTGTAGGCGGCAGCGGCTAAACAATAACAACCACATACACACACATGCAAAAAAAAAAACCGAAGTGGAAACTGTGATATTCAAACAAGTCTGACTACGTTACCTGACGTTATGTAACTGCCCGTTGAATTACGTATGGTAAGGTTGTACAGACGTGAGTTTACTTAACCCAGGACTGCAGAACAGCTGCATTCACCCAAGTAAACATTATTGTCTTTTGCACATTCCCACTACACTTAGGACTGGCTTCACTTACCCTAATGAAAACGTGTCAAACCACAGAAATACTATACAATACACTTGAAAATCAGGAAATTCACTGTATATCAGCTACATAATAACTCACCAAAAGACACTAAAGGACTTTCCACAAAGTGCAGAACACTTGAGTGATGCATGTACCCCCGGTAATAAGAAAAGGTTATCTAAAAGTCAGTTGAAGCTCTCTGTAAGACCGTTTCTCTTTCTTTATCTGTTTCATTACTCTCACATGCAAAATGAGGCTTGCACTATCCCTGGGAAGCAACACCGTGAAATCAAATGTTGTTCATTATGGAGTCAGAGTTTGCGTTCCATTCGGATGTTTACCCCACCCCTAGCACCTATTTTTCTCTTCTTAGCATCCAATGACTGAAAGTAACTAAAGAATTTCATCATTGCCCAACAGTGTATTAAAGTTCTCGAATCATTACACTTATGATGGAATCATTTGTGAAATATAGCTGTCAGCGACTATCTGTTTTCAGACAACCACAGTGCAACTTGACAAATTGTGATCTCTTTTTTTGGCCTAAATATTGCACCACTGTCCTCCAGATTTGTTGTTGCATATATTTGCATTTCACCTTTTTACTACCCGACAGAAATGTCTTCAAAAAGCTACAACAAGAATTATTTTCCTTGTAACACTTTACTTTCATTGCAGCTCCTTCTTAAGGGCAGAAAGTGAGAGAATGTCCTTGGAGAGGCTGATGAAAGTGTAGTGATGGTTGAGAGTAAGGTTATAATTCTGGCAGCTGTGTCTTATGAACGATAAAATAGAAAAACAGACTTCAGCTGCTGCCAGCAAAATCTGTCCGTTAGTGCCAGAACAAAGAGGTGATTATAGGAGACCAAGGGGTGAGAAGCTCAACTGCTCAGAGCTTATTCTCAGTTTAAAATGAACTCCATAAAACTCATGCACACATCATGATCAGAAATTAATTCCTGGGGGTTACATCTATCCCTTAAGGCAATTTAGAAGTTAAACAAAAGAATGTGCATTAAATTTGATTAATCTAAAAATGGGCAGACATAACATGCTCCTTATTCAAAATCTTTTAATTATGACTGTATTTTAATCTAACATAACATGACATGCCTTAATGCCACGAAACTGAAATTGCTGTGGTCTTTTTTGGTGGTTGGTGATGCACCTTACTGTTGATTTGCAAATGTTTGAATTGCAAATGTACAAAGCTAGATTATAACACCTGAGAGCAAAAACCCTGTGGGGAACCTTTAACTTAATTCTAAGTATTGTAAGAAAAAGGCACAAATCTGATATTAAGACTTAAATCCCAGTGTTCTATCGATGTCAGGTCAATTATGGCACATTCATTTCTTATTATCACAAGGTCCCTGCTGATATTTGAGATGAGGGGATATAATAAATAATGCACTGCATATAGAGAGTTTGAATTACAGCTCCGTATTTGTAATTTCATTATAAGACTGCAAAAAGGGTTCCTATCCCTCTTTTATATTAGTGTATAAAGAATATTTAGATGACAGTATCAGACAGAAGTGAAACAGAAAAGATGTATTATTCTTTAATATTTTCATGGAACTTTAGAACGTTACAGTTAATGATTTGTGAGGGATTGTGCATTTAAAAAGCTGCAGTTATCATCAGCTGATACATCTATTGACAGCAGTGCAGTGTAGAAGCTTGCAGGAATCAGAATACACATACTTAACCCTATGTAGATATTGATAATAATGTGAAACACAACAGAAGAACAGAAGAAAACGATAATTTTTGGACACTTTTCAATCAAATTTCCATCTTCAAACGCTGTAAAACACTGTAAAAAAATTTAGAGCAAGGACAGATGGGCTTACGTCATGAATGGTTTTTACTTTATCTGCCTTATAACCAGCCAGCAGATGCTTCAGTTGATTTAACATTCCCTCCATAGTGAGAACAAGCTGAGCTCTCTCATGCAGATTTAATGCCAGCTGCAGGTGTGCTACATACATGTTGGGGTAGGTCACATTAACGGTGTCCTAAATTGTATCCTCTTCATTGTTGCTGTAGTCTCTCCCATTCAACACGTTTAATGCTACATGTAATTAAATACCTGTCTGTCTTCTGTCCTGACATGTTGAAAATAGATACTGCTTTGATCTTTACTTTGAATCTTCCCAAGGTCTGTTATCTATTCTTGATTTATATCTGGCTGTTGTTTGTTGAAATATCCGTTAAATCACGACGTATAGCTTAATGGATGTCATTAAAATGACTTGAAGAAATTGTGGTTAAATGCTGACACCCAGTGTTCAGTACAGGAACTAGCCTGTACCGACAGCTCCATACCCGAGGCACTATTAAATTCACGTTACAATTGGGTATTGCATTGAAATTGGCTCGGTGGTGTATGCAAATCTATCTACAAACATGTTTTGATGAAAATATTTGAACACAATTTGGGGAAAAAAATCTTTGATGCACAACCCAAGGAGTGGTGAGTAGTGGAAATAGGACTTGTAGATGTTGACCAGATGAGCTGCACAAATAAGAATCTCCACAGACAACTCGATTCACATTCATAAGCTTTTATTTCTATGTGGTAATATGTGGATTACAGTGATAAAAACCTAGAAAACTGATATATTTCACCTACACTTACATACTCCCACATGCGTGAGAACTGTTTGATTCTCTGTCTCTGAAATATGTTTTGCTGCAGGTTAGATATTAAAGCAGCTATTAATAACCCAGTGTTGGCTTCATGGCGGGCGGGTGTCCAGCTACCCACAGCAGGGGGATTTGGAGAGGCTCATATCTGCACTTGACAGCCTCTCTTTTGTTGCCCATGTTAAAGGAGCAAAAAGAGATAAGCTTGTTGCCTAATTTATAAAAATGCTACAAAAATGTAAGATAATAATCATAATAATACATAATAAATATATGCATTAATATAGAGCTAAAACTGCATCATTGCATTCCCACACCTTTCTTCAGTCCTTTGAATGACATCATGGGTGTGTAGTGTGTCATGTGTGTTAGGAGCCAATCGGAGCGACCTTTATTGTGAAAAGCCGGAAGACTTCCGAGTGTTTGTTTTACTGTGACAGCGTCGCACAACAAAATCCGAGGACCTCGATTATACATTTCGACGATTTGGGGACAACATGGGGGCTTGTATGGCCTTGTGCTCTTTAGCCAGCTGTGTAAGTATCTCTTATTAATCCCGACATCATTTTAGAGAGCCTTTAGCGAGCAGTACGTCAGCGTTAGATGAGCTGAACTGTTAGCGTCAAATGAAGAAGTAGTCGCCACGTTAATCTATGTTTGTAAACCATCTTACGATGGATGTTCGTAATAACTAGATATTGTGTCTATATTAGACATGCAACTACGCAATTCGAAGAGGTTAGCCTTGGAGGCTGAGGAAATGTGAAATATGCTATTAGTATCAGTTGTATTAGAATCCTAGTTAGCACAGTGCTAACAATTCTGAGTAATTGAGACATGTTTAACATATAATGGACAACATCACTAATCTTGTGAAACAGCAGCTGCGGTTCTGCCCTACGAAACAGTGCTATCGATACTTGTCTTAATAATAGACTGTTTATGTGAATTCGCTGTGAAAAACATCATAAACGCCAGGTGCAGGGCTGTCCTAGATTTCCTGTAAAACTAGGTTATAAACAGGTTCCACTATTCATGTGATTAATGAGTAGCCCATATGGAGGGTATGAGTCATATGATATGTGATCTGTGTGATGCCTCTCCTCTTTGAGTCAGTATTGCTAATGTGGCATTTCCATAAATAATTTACCTTCCTAATTGGACATGGTAAATGTGCTGGTTCTTATCAAGCGTCTTTCTGGTTTTCGTGAGCACTCAAAGCTTTTACAGACACAAGTCACATTCACACCCTTTAGCAGAGGCTAAGCTATACAGTTCACTTGCTTAACCACTGGCTTTAACTGAACACACACACTCATACACTGATGGCACATCATCAGGGACTGTTTGCATGTTCAGTATCTTTCGATCCATGAATCATCCTCAACTAACATTCATCTGTTTGTGCATGTGTGTGTGATGTTTAGAGGGCCTGTCCTGTTTACTCTTTTTACTCTCCATCCCTGCCAGGCCTCTTGTCTGTGTGGCTCAGCACCATGCCTGCTCTGCGGCTGCTGTCCCTCCTCCAATAACTCCACCGTCACACGGCTGGTGTTCTCCTTCTTCTTGTTGCTGGGAACCATGGTGTCTGTCATCATGATCCTTCCTGGAATGGAGGCACAGCTCCGCAAAGTAAGATCTCAATTCCTGCTCAAATTCTGCTGATGGTTGCATCTTTCATGTATTCTATGTATTCCACTTATATCCTCGTTGCTGTTTGCTGCGTTCTCATGTATTCCATACATACCCAGGCTAGTGAGGGCTAGTAGAGATCCTCCTGGCCATCAGGCAGGGGGAATGGTTAAATGTCGTCATAAATGTGGCTTCACAAAGAGTCCTGGTCAAAGGGCAGGCCAGAGGAGGGTCAGAAAGGAATTCACCTGTTGCAACAGAATGACAGATTGTGAATAGCAAAACTTGAATTGAACAAACACACAGTCAGGCCTGTGTCTCCAGCTGGGTGAAGGTCTGTGACCTGTGCGAACACAACTTGTCATTTGAAAACAGTGTAAGGAGGGTTGGGAGAGATGCCTCTCTGCTCTTTACCTCTGCACCTGCTCACGTTAAACTAGAAGAAAATCAGCATCTTGTCAAAAAACCTTTTCTTTTGATAAATACAAATACAAAATTACCACCACAAGTCTTAATGTGCATAGCCTGTCTGATGGCTGCAAGTTATTGACACATGGGAACTCGATAGCTAAATTGCTGCCATGCCATGGCCTAATAATGTGTGGAAACGTCATCTAATTAACGTGGGTTTATCATTTAGACTATACAGGATGATATACCTCTATTCATGACATAATCACTCTCTAATACGCTCTGCAAAGCATCCCAAAATGGACAACCATCCCACTTGTATCGCTTGGCACTTGGATCATCTTGTTACCACGCATGGCCACAATTTTGCAGTCTCATTTCCCACACATTTTTATTTGCGGCTATGCAAAATTTGCCAACAAATGTCAGCAGATGGAGTTTTCTTCTTGCATATATTTGTGTATATATATTTCAACTTTATTTAAAGTGTTATCTCAAGACACTTTACATAATCCATCCATCCATCCATTTATCTTACCCTCTTATGCTTTAGCAGGGTTGTAGTGATCTGCTATAGACCTGACCTGAGGTGAAGGCACGAAATACACCCTGCACAGGTCGCCAGTCCACCTCAGTTTATATACGTCACATGTTGGTAGTGACCTACTTCAAGCACTTACTGTATAAATCTAGTTCTTTGGTTCCACTCCATGTGTGATAACAGGGTTAAACATTAAAGGCTACACAGAAGGAAAATGGCAACACAGGTTTTATAGCGCGCATTAGACAATTGATTTCTCATAAAACTGTAAGATGTTTCTTGGTTTTGATAAAGCCCTCGCTTTACGGTTTATCCTTTGTAAATAAGTCATTTATCTGCAATTATTCTGATGGATTAATTCTAGTCAGTAATTCATGCAGTATTGATTGCAGTATTGTTTTCATTGATTGTTTGCTGTGTTGTAGATCCCGGGGTTTTGCCAGGGAGGAACGACAATCCCGGGAATAGAGAATCATGTGAACTGTGACGTCATCGTGGGCTACAAGTCTGTGTACCGCATGTGCTTCGCCATGACCTGCTTCTTCTTTCTCTTCTGCGCCATCATGATCGGTGTCCGCAGCAGCAAAGACCCGCGCGCAGCCATTCAGAATGGGTGAGCACCTTATGAGGGATGCAGTGCTTACCACTACTCACTCATTGTTATTGCCTGCGTTTCTTCTTAGTCTTGTTCAAATTTTGGCCATTAGAAATGCCTTTGAGAGCGCCCAAATTATATACTGAAACATGCGACCCGGTCAGACTTGGTGTGTTATTTGATAATTCTCCTGAATATGAATGTTTTGCGATGTAATGCACAGAAAAACTGTTAAAATTTTCCCAGTAGAAATGAATTGGATAAGGTGGAAAAACTGACAAATTGTTGGACTATTCCCAATCATCTCCAGCTGATCACCTCTGACCTTCACCTAGAGACACACCATTCAGACTTTAAACTGTAGACACAAGTTCAATGACAGCCCCTCTACTCTCACTCTTAATGCCATCACCATGGCAACCTCAGAGGTTCCATAGAGCTGGTGTAGTTGGATCAGTTTTTCACAGTTTTTCACATTGTAACCTAGAATTTTCTAGTTTATTTTTTGTACATATATTAATTAATGTCTTTTTGTGTGTTATTTTCCCTCTGTCTACCATTGTGATTGTGGCTTTGTACCCGCTTATGCTTCAGGTTCTGGTTCTTCAAGTTTCTGATCCTGATTGGGATTACTGTAGGAGCGTTTTTCATCCCTGATGGTACATTTCACACAGGTACGTACATGCTATTGTGAAACACAGTTAACAATAACATTCTGTATTCCCGAGTGTTTCAACTCAACTGTTTCTCTCTTTCACTTCACAGTGTGGTTTTACTTTGGAGTCGTTGGGTCCTTCATCTTCATTATTATCCAGCTTATTCTTCTCATTGACTTTGCCCACTCCTGGAACAAGAAGTGGGTTGAAAGAGCAGAAAATAGTGACAACAAATGCTGGTTTGCAGGTAGGCTTCTTGGAAAACACACTTGATATTCTCTTTGTGTAGACGAGACTAATGAACTAAAGTCGTCCGTCTGCTGCTGTGTTGTTTCTAGGCCTGCTGTCTTTTACCATCCTTTACTATGCTCTGGCCTTCACTGCTGTGGTGCTTTTCTACGTTTACTACACACTCCCTGGAGACTGCACAGAGCACAAGGTCTTCATCAGCCTCAACCTGATCTTCTGCATCATCATCTCCATCGTGTCCATCCTTCCCAAGATACAGGTACAGCATGGACCAGCCTGTCCTCAACTTTGTGGTCACACAACTTGAACTTGGACAGTGATATTGGTTTACTCTGTGTGGTTACAGGAAGCCCAGCCGCACTCCGGTTTGCTCCAGGCCTCCCTCATCACCCTCTACACCATGTATGTCACTTGGTCTGCAATGAGCAACAATCCAAGTGAGTGTCCTGCCGACATGGCAGCTTCCCTCTGTAGCCCTGGGTGTCATGATACTCACTGTTGGATCTGTGTATTTTCTGACTGTCTGCCGCAGCAGTTTGATCACGCTGCTGGTGAGTTTTCCATGGCATGCTGTAGGATTGATGGCACAGAGTCAGATCAGTCACAATGACTCACAAATGTATTCAAGGATCTATAAAGGAATGATTCGGCCCAAGTTTATTTTTCAATGCGGTTTCTGACTTTTCCAGCTGCTTTAATAGGTCAGAAAAACTCTGCAGCGATAGAGAAGCAGCTCAAGACCCCAAATCCTTTTTATTTGTGGCGTGTATGGTATTTACTGCAGTTTGCATAAAAAATATATTTCTGTTGGCAGTCGCATCTAAATCCTGAAATACATTTCTGAAGCGTCTGTGCTTTTTCATTAATGCTCTGACTCTGTACAAGCAGCGATCCTGTTACCGTAGTCGACACTCCTTCCTTGTCTCGTGTCTTCTCATCTGCCCTTCTCCAATTGTCTAGCAACAAAGGGCAGGCTTGTTGTCACTTTGGGGTTAGTTTTATCTATGCGTAGGCATCTGAGGTCCGTTTACACACAGCATTGAAACTGCGTCTGTAGTACCCACAGAGATGGATTTCATCTCTCAGAAAAAATGCAAATCATCCTAGTCATTGTAGAGAAGTAGCTGTGTTTTCCGCTGATGTCATAACGCTGTTCCTTTGTTGGACATCAGAGGCAATGTTGCACAGCGGTTAGTTCACCTTAGTTCATATACTGCCAGAGCATAAAGTGTGTGATCATTGCAGTAAAGGGAGGAGATCACGCTTGTCAAGATGCTCAGAGTGACGATGACTTCATCTTCACCTGTGGTTAATGTTGTTTCATCTGTCGCCTCAGATCGACAGTGTAACCCTAGCCTGTTGAGCCTCGTGACCAACGTCACCGCCTCTCCGTCCGGAGACACCACCCCGGGGACGGTGCAGTGGTGGGACGCTCAGGGCATCGTTGGCCTGATCATCTTCCTCTTCTGCACCCTCTACGCCAGGTTCGTCCAGCTGTGCCGGCACCCTCGCAGACGACTCTCCGTCCCACCAGCACCTCAGCTTGTGTAACTCCCTCTCACTTTGTCCCTTCCCCAGTATCCGTTCATCCACCAACAGCCAGGTAAACAAGCTGATGCAGACGCAGGGGGGAGGAGACTCTGTCGAGGAGGGCGTGGTGGGAGAGGACGGCATACGTAGGGCCGTGGACGATGAGGAGGAGAAAGTCTCTTACAACTACTCCTTCTTCCACTTCCACCTCTGTCTGGCCTCGCTGTACATCATGATGACTCTCACCAACTGGTACCAGTAAGTCAGAACAATCACTGCAACTATTCCTGCAATTACTACTATCGCTACTGCTACTACTACTACTACTACTACTACTACAGCTGCTATGAGACAAGGCAAAGCAATAAGCCAGCTTTTTAACCTGGCCCCATTCATTTGATTTGGGAAATATTTCACAGCTTAGGACACCATTTGATATATAAGCCTTGGTGCTCTCAACAAAAAAAAGTGCAGATGAGCAATAAATAGAAGAATCGTGACCAACTAATTAGTGATGGGTGCTCAAAAGTAATAGTAAAAGCGACTTGGTTAAACTTATCCAAATTGTCCACATTCCAACACATGGTGCTTCACACTTGTCAGTAACAAATAATCATCTTTGAAAGGAAAACAGAGTCCAGATCTGCCTCTGAGATGTGAACTTGAGCAGCCTCAGAGGTTGTAGGCCTCATGCATGGCCAGCAGAGGGCAGACTGCCACACCTGGAAGTTGACTCTTGAGACACGAGTCATTTTCTAAAATCAGCTGCTTTTGGAAGAGAAAACAGAGGTCATCTCCAGTGTGCTTTTTATAATCATTCTTGTTTCGCATGTGATCACAAGCACATGCATCGACTCGAGTTGGTTTCACTAAAATGAAACTCTTCTCTGTGTCTTCCCACAGGCCGGACACCACCACCCAGACCATGCAGAGCATCATGCCCGCTGTGTGGGTGAAGATGGGCTCCAGCTGGCTGGGCCTGGGCCTCTACCTCTGGACCCTGGTCGCCCCTCTCATCTTCCCCGACAGAGACTTCAGCTAAACCTGCCCGGTCTTTTCGCCTGGGGGGGGGGGTTGACTTCTGGGCCGGTATTTCAGATTGATTCCACTGGGGGCACAAAGCCTCGTCACTTTCTGTGGCTGCAGTGTGGTTGCTGGAGTTAAACGCAGCTATTTGACAGAGTCCACCCAAATCTAAAAAGCAGCCGACAAATAAATGAATAAATCACCCTTTGTACGCTGTCAAACACACATTAGGAAGCATTATCTTGGCGCAGCTGTGCCTGGTGGAATCAAGCTGTTATTCAATATAAAGTATGCTTAAGACATAGAAGGATATTATGAAGGAAGCACATTCAGTTTCTTTTCCTTTATTTTTTTAATCACTTCTGCTGGTATTGTGTGTGTTTTTTTTACTTCTGTTTTATTCATTGTGATAATCACTAAAGATACTCAAGATGATAAGTGGATGTTTTTTTATTTCTTTGTTTGGCCTGATTGATGGTATTTTGGTCACAGTAAGTCACTCTGTCTGCCAATGAATCGCCTCGGTAGTCGTGTGGCTACCGAGGTCTATATGAGCTCTGTTATCGCAAAGCAACTAGGCACTTTCACCGTCCCTCAGACGTTTCAGTTAAAGATGCCCCTTTAAAGGCCTGTGACGTCAGAACGCCTCTGATTGGCCAGGTCTGGAATCCCCCTGATTAGCCGGACTGTTTTGGTGCTGGGGGGCACTAAGGAGATCCCTCCACATGTGCCCCAGAGTGAGGTGAGTGTGAGACGAAGATAAGACTAACGTGACACACCCGAGAGATACTAACAGGGCTTCCCTTCTGCTGCTAGGCTGTATGCAAATCCATGTCACTACACCTCGAGCCAGAAACTCCTAATAGGCCATCAGGCTAATCTCAGCTCTTCCTCGTCTATTCTAACCTCTGGTTATTTATCGCCGGTGCTACAGCTCTTCCATGTCTGACTGTTTTGGGGCCTTGTACAGCCACGGGCAACAATCTGTACCTGTATAGCAGCCTGTTTGCAGCGGGGAGACATGTATTGATCCATAGCAGTCAGCAGCACGCCATGCGCAGCGGTACGGTTCAGGGGGTGATGAGCTGCACTCGGCCCGCGCTCTCACAAAATGCCATTATGTCCAGGAGGTTTCAGAGCGTGTCGCCGAGTCCAGAGGAAAGGGAGCGCTCTAATCTAATTACAGAACAATGGCACGTGTCATTGCTGATAAATTGCTGTCAAGTGGTATCGACTTTCATAGTATATTGTGAATGATGGTTGTGACGGTGGTACAGTAACTTTATGCATTGTATAGTTGTTACCTCAATTTCAGTGTGACTAATGTGAGTTACAGGAAACCCAGAATATTTTGTACATGTGAAAAAGTTTTGTTCAGATGCTCTTTTTAACATTTCAGTGTGCATTTACACACAATGAATCACATTTCCTGTTTCTCTGGGGAAACATGAGCGTGCGAGTGGAGTTTTTGTGAAACTGTTGGAGTCTTTGTTGTGAAACTTTGGAGACTTTTTTTTTTAAAACATTCATTTTATTTGTCAAAAACGTCAAATGTCTTACTATTATCACCTTAGGAGGAAAGGGTTAATGCAGATCTGCCATCGTATTGATAACTTTATCACCATAATGATATGTCATGACAAGTAATTTTCAATACACGATAAAGTGCCTTTTCGTAGTCCTACGTTTCAAAAGGAATAAAATGCTAATGCTGATGTCTGCTTTTGATGCCTTGCCTGACATTGTGCTCACTGCATGCCATAAGGCAGAGGCCCCTGGGAAGAATTAACATTGTATGTTATGTATAAACTGTTTTTAATTAAAAAAAATCTCTCAGTCATGTCTTGGAGCCTCAGTAGAAGCCTGTGTCCTGTACAAAGTTGCATGATTCTTGCCAGTAATGAAAGGGGAAGAGCAAAAAGAACACAAATTCACAATCAGTGCTTACACCCAATTGCATTAACTGCGGGTATATTAATCATAATTCAGTGACACTGTTGGGGTGTAAACTGGGTAAAGAAGAGATGAAGGGATAATCACCATTCAGGGTCATTTGAGGGACCTGCAGGTGATTGTGTATAACAAACATGTTTGAGCTTGTACTACCACCCCATACCATCCCGTGTCTGTTAGGAAGAGGTGGTGTAATAGCACTCTCTGTGGCTGCACATCACGCCACAGATTGGGGTCATGGGGTTCCAGAGTTGGGGGGGCTGTGGAGGGGCCGATAGATCGCATCTTCATCTGTACTGTACGAGTACAGAGTCGTGTCTAGATAACGCTCCAGACGTGCTTGACTCACGGCATCAGTTCGAGTGATACTCTGCTGCTTGGACTCTGGGCAGAGCCTCTCGGCAGTTGTTTTACATAGAAAATCAGTGTCACTTTGGTGACAGCCACTATCGCCTTGAGCCCTTGCTTAGAATTTTACTGCCAGCTTCCTGTGACACATCCCTGCTCCGTTCAAGGCACTGTACCAGTGAGTAACGATTGTAACACAGACAACAGATTCCACGTCTTTTGCCTCGCTGTAAATCCAAGCAGTAAAGGCGCCTGACCCATCCCCCTTGTGCTGCTACAGAGACGGAGCAGTGTGTGTGCCACTGCTCGCAGCCTCTGCTGTGTTATTTCCTTCTCGCCTGGCTGGCAGACAGGGCCTGTTGGTTTTGGCTGCTGCAGTCACTCAATCCAGTTGGCACTGTCTGGAAATGTTCAGGACACACTACCTCCTGTCGACGTTCCACCCTCCCACAACACCACCCCTCGCTCAGCCTATCCATGACAATCCTCGGTTGATAGATTGTGTCACAGCTCCGCTTTGCAAGAGCGAGTTCCCTTTTCCTTTCAGATGCAGGGGAGGAAACAAAGACTTCCCCCAGCACTGTAGGGAGGAGGACAGGACACGAGTGTATACATGAAAAACTCAGATGGTGGAGAAAAAAAAAACAAAAAGCACAGTGCACCTAAAAACATGGTGCGGTGCTAAAAAGGCAAACTGCAGCACCAGAATCTGAGCAGTTACAGTCATCTAATCGGTGGACATAGATGTAGGATATTAAAAGATTAAATTAGTGCCAGACAACAAGTTCAAACTATAATTATACATCAAAGAACTGCAGCAGATCCAGGAAGAAGTTTAGGGCTTCAGGAAATTGGGATGATGTAATTAGTTAAGCGCAGATGCTAAATGTACACAAACTAGAGCAAATAACATAATGAAGAGGTGTTTTGTTCCTTTACAAACACTCCTTGAGTTTCAATGCCAAAAGCTGCAAAAGGCTCAGTCTTTTTTGTGTAAACCGAGTGTTCCCGTGGTGGACTCGTGCAGCTGGAACACTGCACATCGCCTGTCTTGTCTCCTCGCTTAGTAGTGCACTGCACACTGGGCCTGACACATGGCTTCACTTCATGGGTCAGGCAGACAGAGGATGGCTGGGGGTGGAGGTGTGGAAGCGGGGGTTGATGATCTTGTGCAATCACCATCATTAAATGCTCAGATGCTGTAGTAAAGCGTCTCATAACGGGAGGAAACAGAGCATTAACTCCACAATCTTTTATCTTACTTTTACTTTTTTGTTAAACCTACCTAATCTTTTATAGCTGTTAAACTTACCTTAACTTAATCTCATTCTATATCCTGATCATGCAATATCACTTCTTTTTTCCCATTTCTACCTCACTGAAGCAGGCATTTATAGTATAGAGACACCGTGACCATGGTTCATGAGACTAGAGAAGCCTTTCACTTTCACGCTCTCCTCTGTTTGAAATTTACCAACCAGCAAATACAGCCAGCAGCGTCTGAGAGCAAATTAGCCAAGTGTCATAAATCTTACTTTTATTTCCCCTGTTATCATCAGGTGTATAAATGCGATGTTGAATTTTCTCCAAGGATAGATTTAAGACACACTCTGCCTCTGGCCATTGGGCTCCACTGTCATAAATTCCACCTTCATTTCCTCTGTTATCATCAGATGCAATTTGTCGCTGTAATAAGAGATCAGAGGCTGTAATGTGCTGATTATGGGCCACTTAGTGTGGCTCCACAGCCATGCTTGGTTAGGCATCCTGGGATTTTTTTTAATTGCAGATTGACTGGAACAATGGTTGTCACTCGCAGTGTTATTCCTGACCTTAATCTCCACTTCCCTTTTCACACATTAGCTGGAAAATGCCAGCATTTAGCTGCATTTCCCTCCGCTTGTCAAGAATAAGGTCATTCTCTCCTGTGAAACATAAACCATGACACTATTCCAGCTTTGTGTCACTGTTTCATTATCACAATAACTGTGTGCAGCAGTTGGGTGAGCTGTTTCGTGAGAGGATTGCACATCCCTGACCACCTCTCTGACAGAGTGACTGGAAATGCCCGTCTGAGGTGTAATTGGGTTTTAAGAGTGAGATCCAGGCCCATTAAATTATGTGCAGCGTGCAGGGGAGCTAATTGAGTTTAAGCCCTGCTGGCATACTGCATGTGCACTGGAAACATTTACCCAACATTAAGCCCCAATTAGGCTTTTCGGGATGGGAAACTTGTTGCTGGGTGATGGAAAGTGGAGATGCTGATGCCTGTCACTGAGTCTCGTCTCTCTTCGGTGAGTTAAATGCGGCCACTAATAGATCAGGTCATTGTAAATGAATCGCAGGACTTCCTTTGGACTTTCACAGGGATAGGGGTGGAGGTCTTATTGTGTTTCTCACTCTAGCTGCAGTGCAATGCAGTCACTATGTCCTATGTCTAAAAGTCAGAAAGTCTGACTGTGTGTGTGTGTATGTGTGTGTGTGTGTGTGTGTAGGGGGTTTGCTCTCCTGTGCGCATGCTCTACCCTGGCTCAGAGGAGCTGCTAATGCAGTTATATAACAGCCAGTGCAGCCGGCGTCTGCTGTGAGCCAAATGCCAGGCCAGTCTGGTTACATAAGCCTGTCAGAGTCATATTGTAGCAGCACGGAGCGCTCACACCACAGCGTGTCCCTGCACTCCTTCCACCGTCTCCTGCTCTGTCTCTCACTTTCTGTCTCTCTTTCTCTTTGTGTTCTCCTCTTTATGCTACACCTCTACCCCTCCCCTCCCAACACCCCCCACTCCTCCACCACCACCACCACCTTCATTTCCCTTCCTCGTCTCCTCTCCTTCCCTACTCTACTCTGCTGCTGCTGTGGAGCTGTTTTCAACACCGGGAACAAAGAGTTGGCTTGCTGGATGTAGATGCGTCGACAGCTCGGAAAATATGAGACACAAAAGGAGTGGGATGAGTGCACCGTGCTCACGTGCAGAGAGGACAAACTGTCTCTGCTTCCTCCACTAAACAAATTGTTTGACGTCTCGTAAGATGTGGTCTCCTTGGAATTGTACGCTTCTATCTGCTGTATGACCGGTTTGGAGATATTAAGGGTTAAAGCGTTTGCATTCTCAAGAGCAAAACTGATGTGTGGAAGAGGTTTCTTCATGATTTGAAAATCCCAGAAATCTTAAATGTAATGCAAATGTGCAATATGAAAATCAGAGAACTCATTATGGACCATTTCACATAAAATTCGAAGGTTCCATCTTACAATATATTATTTATTATTTGCTGTCAAATTCAGTACATCCACAGTTGCACAGTTTATTGCAAACTATTTCACTCTCTGCTCGGATAATATTCTAAATAAAACTGATGCGTGATGTGTGTGTGATGTATCCATCTTTACCTTGTCGACAGGCTGGAAGAAAAGAAAACTGATGCAGAAAATATGTATCGGTATTCTCTGCGTCAGTTTTCTCTGACAGTTCGACCGTTCCTCGTCCCACGAGCTGTGACCTCGGAAAGAAACAGAACTCGATTGGTCCTCTTACGTGTATTCCAAGTACTGACAGGTTCACAGATGTAACCTCGGGAAACCAAGTCTGTAAAACACTGTATATAATATTGATGAGGTAACCCAGACTATGAATACATTGACAACTCAATTTTAACGACATTGAACGGACCACCTGTGCACCAGGTTTGTGCTGCTTGTCATCTCCAATGGCTGATCACTCTGAATTCCACTGGCCTCTCACACTGCCATCTCATCTTTGAGATGCCAAAGCCGGCCTCTTACCTCAGTGACTCGTCACTGCATCTGGTGCCTAACTCTCCAACCCCCCTTCCCTGGTCTCTAGGGTGGCAGGAGGTCAGACAGACAGGGTCATCGGACTCACTCCTCTGTGTGTGAAAGATTACCAAACGCCGTCTGTGACCCTTTGACAGTCCACACAGTCATCCAAGAGGAGCTCATTGATTTGTGGCGTTGGCTCCTGACCTCCAGTATATCTCCTGGGTGTGATGCCATGTCAGCATCACTTTATAGGAGGTCTATCCATTCCTGCGGTACAGCTGGAAGCAAATAATCATTTAGTGGTGCAAACTGGCACTGGAGATTAATTAATGCTAGAGTTGTCCACTATTATATGTCACAGAGACCTAAAGAAACCTATACTCCATCATTCCATTATATTATCTACTTTAATGGTGTTCCAGGAGTCTGCTACTGCCTATCTTCAGTATATATAGCACGATGGCAAGGTGTATAAATCTGTCACCAATCCATATAATCAGCCAACTGTTTTATCAGTTATTTGTCAATTGATTAATTAATGTTTCACTTCTGCCTCACGTCTAATGTAAGGTGTGTGGCCACACTACCTTCACAAACTTCTCATTTGGTCCTCTGCTCATTTAGAATTCATTTGATTAACCAGGTGCTGCTCCTCCGCATGAGTAAAGTTCCACTTTTCTTAATCCACTTTTAATTAATCTGTAAATTATTTTCTTGGTCAATCAGTTGTCCATGGATCAGGGGATCATTGGTTCAATCCCAACTCGAAGAACTATCTCGTTGATCCAAAGCGGCTTCCCCTCTTTGCTAGACCAGAAGGGAAAACGACTGACATAAGAGGCCCGGTGGTGGGATTATAAAGACCAATGACGAGACTACTATGAGAAGCCATATAGTCTCATTGACTTATCTCACTAAGAACTCTTTCTGGCCCAAGCCCTGACCCTCCATGACGTCACCCATTAGTTTGTGAAGGGCCGATTTTGAAGCCAGGAGTTTGGCTTACAGGGATCCACCATCTTGAATATCCAGAAGAAACCGACAAGTGGCCAGGGCTGGAGAGGAGTGAAGGCATCTAACCTCTGCCACACCCACTTTTCCAATGAACGAGGTAATGAGAAACCTTAGCATACTATTACATGTCTGGTGAGTGTAACTAGCACTCTTGCATCCGTTCCAGTGAGGGTCACCTGTCAATAACTCCCAGTCAAACATGTCAGCCAAATAGACACTCCAAATATATCAAATTAATTCATTGAAATATTTTCAAAATAAACACCAGACGCACGAGAAGTCGTTATGAGCTGTAAAATACAATACTAAATTCGTATTTTACGATACAAAATGGCGTTTATTGACTGTGTATTCGGGCCAGAATTTTTGGAGCCAGCCCTAGCGGATCTCGGCGGTACTGCAAGTGAAGTACTCTCCGTGTTGGCTTCACTTCTCAGGCCGGAAGACTACGTCCATCTTTTACACAGTCTACGATCTATCCTCAAAACAGTGGTTCCAAAGTAGCAGAATTTTTCTGCTGGGTTGGATGTACTAACCGACGATGTCATAGGTCGGGGGCGGAGTTATTGACACCACCGAAAAACAACATGTCCGACATTTTTTCCTTCCTTATGCGAGAGAACCCAGGGACGTGATGAGGAGTAAGGTGCAGCAGGTAAAGGAGTTAAATTGAGATGGTCGGGACCAAACGAGACGTCTGTCGAAGCGGCAAGGGAGGGCCAAGGAGAAATCCAGGTGTTGACGTCCTCTACTGGGACTGCTCGACGGCCACTTAAGTGACGAGAGAGTGACGTCACGACTCGACTCCCCACCCGGCGCGAGCCATGGAAAAGTTGAAGCGCAATTAACCAGAACCAGCACTGGAACTGTGTAAGGTAATGCATGGGAATGGCTGAATGTAACTTATGTCTGTAGAAACACCTTGTGTACAGAACCAGGCCAGGAACCAGCATATATTCATATCTGAATCAGTTTTAACTCAACCTAGTAAACCCATAAATCAAATATGTCGATTGATGGTTAGTCGCCGTTGCTCTGATGTAAAGCAGATGAGCGGTAGCGTGGCCACGCTCTGACCCTCCACCACACCTGGCAGGGGCTTGTTTTCTCTCTCATTTACGATGAATGTCATTAGGCAGGCGCTGCTCCCCCTGCACCAATAGCAGCCCTGGCTGCGCTCATGTTAATGCAGGGGGCGGCTCTCCGGAGCGGGAGGGGGGCGGTGCCCTCCAGGACCTGGTTCGGAGCCGGGGAGAGAGTGTTTTCTCTCAGGACGAGATGTTGTTTTGTTGTTATTGCGATCAGCTGGATGTGGCACCGCGGTCCGGTCTGACTCCACAGCGGGAAACACCCCGAGCCGCCCCGGCTCCGGCTGCGCAGGGACCCGGGCGATCTCAGCGGCGGCAGCAGCAGCAGAAGCAGCGACATCCAGGAAATGCGGACTTTCACCACGGGATAAATGGCTGCAGCGTAGCAAGCTGGTAAATATTAAACCGAGATATCACTGCCGGGTTTGTGGAGTGCTGCGTGTGGTGGTGTGAAGTTGAGCGGAGCGTCACAAGTCTGGAGGGAGGGTGTTGATGAGGATGGGGCTGCAGCAGGGGTTGCAGCAGGGGGTGCAAACTGCCCTCCTGCATGCATCCATGCATTCAGGCCATGCAATCATCATGCAAGGCTGAGCCCAAGTTTAAAGCCCTGCTATCAGGCCTAGTGAAGTTGAGATGAGGCTGCAGATCTTCAGGGGGATGACATCATGCTTTCTGCACTCTGTTGATCCGCTCCTAACAAGATAAATGGGTTAAGTTGACCAGAACAGGTTTGTTTTGGCTGTTGTTCAATCAGTAACACAAGTCCTCACTCTCTCTCTCTCCACATGCTGTTGATGCGGCTGTGTTGGTATCTCCCTACCTTCACCTTTGCACAGGAAGGTAAATGGCAACGTTGTGGTGTGAAATTTCCAGATGGACACAGGGAATGCAGTCTGACATGTTTGCTGTGTAGTGCAGCTTTTGCATAAAACACAAAAAATATCATATCTAAAGAGAAATATCTTCAAGATATGTGACTATGATTCATGTCATTGTAATGACATTGTAGTATTTGTGTTTAATTTCTATAATACTCAACATTAATTCTGGTGACAGGCAGAGGGAACATAGTGTCTTGGTGAGTAGCACTGTTACTTCATACACCTAGACGCCCTCTAGTTCAAATCCCGGTTGGACTGAGGATCTTTTTGTTTTTTTCTGTTTCCCCTGTCTCCCTGCAAAGGTTTCCTCTGGGTTCTTCAGTTTCCTCCCGCAGTCCAAAAAATGCATGTTTAGGTTGATTGGACACTCAAAATTGCCCCTACGTGTGAGTGTGGGAGAGATAGAGGTCCATCTGAGCCTTATGATCTATCTATCTATCTATCTATCTATCTATCTATCTATCTATCTATCTATCTATCTATCTATCTATCTATCTATCTATCTATCTATCTATCTATCTATCTATCTATGTGCACATTTCAGTCCTCTTTTTATCTGTTGGATCTATCTATAGATATTGATGGTGGGGTAAAAAGGTCTTGGCCAAAAATTAGGCGTGACATCAGTTGAGATCACAAAAATAATGTGTCACCGGGTGAAGTTCAGTGCACTTTTTGTGTTTCCAGTGCAGTCTTGACAGGAAGTGAGGTAAAGAGGGCATTTTGAGTGTCTCGCTCTCACTGTAGATAAAGACCGCAGGGGTTGTGGTTGCCCCATGGTCACATGCTGCCGAGAAATACTTTCTCATATCAGTGGTGGTTCAGTGCAACTCTGCATCCAATCCAAAGGAATGTGGATGTTAAAGAAAAAAAAAAACAATAGCAGCAACAATGCTGCAGTGTCCTTCCCCTCGTGCTCTGGGCCTGTACTGTAACGTACAGCACATACAGTAAAGTGTCAGACTGTGCTGGTGAAGGGGCTGTGAGTGGAAAGTGGCCAATATGTAATTATTTCTTATTGAATCAGCACAAAGTGGCAGCCTCACAGCGCTCGGCTCTGGCCTGGATCAAGACCACTTGTGGTGCTGGCTGGAGAAAGGCGCTAGCTCAGCAGGCACCCAAGGAGAGTGCCGCTCCATTTCCTTGCAAATTTCCAAGATTGTTTGACACCGTGAAGCATTTGATCGTTGGGAGGAAAAAAAAAAAAGAATCTGGGCTTCGGGGATTACCGCCATTTATGGTTTTAACGTGGACAGGGATAAAAGCTGCGAGCTACTTTGATGTTTTTATACCATTGTAACTTGGCTGAAATGTTAGAAGGTGGCTTGTTAAGAATAATTACTGTGTTTTAAATACTGGAAGTGAATGTACTATTATGAGTATAGCCGTAGAACCTGTTTTCATTCCAGTCGACAGTTAAGAGGAGCCAAGCCATTACAGAAAGCTATGGTATTCGGTGTCGTAGATGTAGACTTGCGCAATGAGTTTGTTCAGGTACAATAAAAGCAAAACCAATCTTTGTCCGTGCTGACACTGATTGCCAAAGACCTCCATCTGACCTCTGGCACATCTAACAGGCCACAGAACCACTCGACACCTTATACAACACCATATATCAATATACCTTTCGTCTCCCATGACGCACAGACTCTCACCTGGTATACCCTCTCCGCTCCGTATCTCACGCACTGAGTCAGCTTTGCAGGTGGCGACACGTTGATCCCAAGGCATGAAATGCCATCGGCACGCAGAGGGTCGCCCGGAGTTCCTGCTCGTACCTCCAGATGACGAGCTCTGATGAATGCGGGCGCGCAGGAGGAGTGGGAGTTGCGAGGGAAGATTTACAGTTCAGTTTAGTTTACAGTTGAGTAAACTGCTCGTGAACCTTGTTGTTTCCGGACACTGTGAGGCCTGTGGTGACGACAGCTCGTTCTGCAGCACGTGTGACCGGCGATAACGCCAGTGTTTGAGCATGTGTACCAGCACGCGCGACTTTTGTTGTGTTTGAGGGAGCGAGCGAGACGGATGGCACTGTTGTCAGTCTTCCAGAAGGAAAGCAAATACACACACACACACACACACACACACACACCCAGGCTGTTAAATCCTGGTGGCTGGTGGACACAACCTTTTCATGTCCCTGCTGCTGGTCATTAATCCTGTTCTCTGAAGGACCAGAGAAGAATAGGCCCACTGTAGTGTTGGGAGACCAGAGGGAGTGAGGAACAAGACCCTAGCACACACACTAGAGCTGCAATGACTTATCAATTAATCAACTAATACATTTATTTTTAGTCGCTTATCTGACACTTTTATCCAAAGCAACTTACGTAGGAGGGTAAATGCCTACAAATAGACCTCTAGAGCAAAGTCAATGATCTATTTAAAAGGTTAAAACTGTTGTGATATTATCTCCTTAAATATGAATATGTTCTGGTTTCTTTAGACCTTTAGACCTTTAGGCCTTGGTGAAACATGGATGAACAGTATTCATAATTTTTCTGACATCTCATTGACCAAATAGTCAATTAATCAAATAATACCCATATTAATTGACAGAAATAATCATTTGTTTTGGCCCTGCTGTGACAAAGATTCTGTTTTTCCAGCCTTGCCTGCGTTTGTATCACTTTCAGCCTCTGTGTGTGTGTGTGTGTGTGTGTGTGTGTGTGGTGTCTGTCGGTGTCTGGCCTCGGCTCAGCCTCTCACCCACACCAGTGTGGCGGCGCTGCCCCTTCCATCGGAGGTAGAGTTTCCCCGTGTTTGCGCGGCAGTGAGAGATTGTCCTGCCTGCATGATAGCGTGGCTGTCTGGCCCACTCCCATGCATGCATGCAGGCATGCAGGCATGCAGGCAGGCAGGCGGGCAGGCAGGCGGGCCGGCCGGCCCACGTTATGTAATGTTATATGCGGACGATGATGTACACGTACAGGCAGTGCGAGGAGAAGGGGAGGGGGGGCGGGGGTTTAATCATTCAAACACTCCCTTCATAGGAGTTAATCATTAGCTCCTTTTGCTCTGCTGGTAGCCAGGAGGAATGTCGAGGGGTTTTGCTGTTTGTGATGGCAGCTCGCCTCAGGAGCGGGCACGCAAGTTCATCACATCACAGCACACACGGCCCGGCCTCAGTGTATCATCCTGACACGGTTTTCTTTCGCTGTTCATCTCGTCTTGTGTTATAATCCGGTTCCCTCTTGTGTCAACAGTGAGGACATTTTTGTGCAGGTGCTCACCCTCCACAGCGGCCACACTGTTGTGTAATAGTGATTGTAAGCTGCTGCACCGCTTACCACAGGCATGTCTGGAGAAGGCTCGGCCAGGATCTCACTGCCGAGGTTTATGTAACGCTTGGGAGAGGCAGATGATTCCTGATTATGAAAAAAACAAAACGGGGGAGATGACACACGTAGTAGCTTATCAGTCAGTAGATATCCAGGTTTGGATGAGGGAAGCGACGCTCACCTTCAGCGGAGTGGAGTGGTGTGCGTCGCTGTGTAGGAACAGCTACAGACGCACGTCTGCTCTGCACATCGATTGGCCATGCGGGAGAGGTAGTGTTATATTTCTGGACGAGATATCTCCACCTCTTCCAGATCCTTCCTTCCCTCTCCTCATCCTTAGATACACTTTTGAGACCACACCCCTTGGCACACACACACACACACACACACACACACACACACACACACACACACACACACACACTACATTTGCAAAATCTCCAGGTGTCTACAGTCATCTGTGCCGATACACTGCCACCTGTCAGGATAACTTGTGTGTTCTTACCCCCGCTTCTGGACAACTTTTCTAATATGGATATGTTCATATACTAGCTTCCTTGTTTCTATACTAGATTGACAGGATTCCTCTCCTTTTTTCTCGACTTGCATCTTAAGTCTCGTCTCCTGTTCTCGTTTCTCTTTTTGTCTCCTCTCCTCTCCTCTCCTTTCCTTTCCTCTCCTCTCCTCTCCTCTCCTCTCCTCTCCTCTCCTCTCCTCTCCTCTCCTCTCCTCTCCTCTCCTCTCCTCTCCTCTCCTCTCCTCTCCTCTCCTCTGCTCTCCTCTCCTCATCTCCTCTCCTCTCCTCTCCTCTCCTCTCCTCTCCTCTCCTCTCCTCTCCTCTCCTCTCCTCTCCTCTCCTCTCCTCTCCTCTCCTCTCCTCTCCTCTCCTCTCCTCTCCATTCCTCGCCTCGTCTCCTCTCCTGCTCTCCCCTCTCCTCCCTGGAGTCCTTTGTCTCAGAGCGTAAGGCATCCCCGCAGTGACTGCGAGGGAGGATTGGAGGGGATTTCTGCTCTGCGGGAGGGTAAGAGAGCTTTGGGGGGGAAAATCCTCCCAGCCCTGCCGCGGATCTGCCGAGCAAATCGAGGCAGCAGGCGGGCGATGCTCCAGCCCAATCCTCCCCAGCCGTGTCACCGGCACCGAGGCGGAGCGGTCGACCCCTGGACTCCCTCCCACCCTTCAGCTGCACTCTCTCAAAGCACTGCGAGACCCGTCAGTGGGATCCAGGTGTGTTTCGTGCCACTTGCGGAGCAGTCAGAATGCAGCGTGCAGTGTCTCACCTGCCGTGGCTCCACACTACGAGAGGTGTTGGTGTGCTACATGAAAATTAAGGAATCGAGAGAAAGGGATCAAAAAAAGAAGTTTGCCTTATATGTCTCTGGGGTAACACCACCCACACCCGCGTGTGCATTTGTTATTTACCGCATAGTCCCCGTAGGCGAGCAGTGCCCTGCCATTGTCAGGTAAGGTCATATAAAGAACACCTCATTTTAGATGCTGTTAATTATGCAGGAGTGTGGTCGACTGCAATCGCTCGGGAAGGTCGTTTGCTCCTCGCTCCATTAAAGGACACAAAATTCTACAGATTTAGGTCTGTGTGTGTGTGTGTGTGTGTGCTGCGTGGGGGCAGAGTTGCTCATTTTTGTTGTGGTTTTAACGACGCTACTGATGCTGTGCTGACATCCTGTTTGAGGTGAAAACTGCCTTTAAACGGCTTCGGGTTTTTGCAGTTGTCTTCCATTTGATGTCGGCTCGCGCTGCAAACGAAGGCGTGTTTGCACAAGTCATGTTTGTGTACCCCGTGTAGGTATGCCTCTGCATGTTTATGTATATATCCCGCCACTGTTTATGTTTACGGTGTTTTTGCTGATGCCTCCATATTGCAGCCGCTGAGCGAGGGCGTCTGTTTCACCTAATTGAAGGTCAATATTTGTATGAGCATTCCTACAAACAACTTTCCCCGCTCGGTCAAGACGGAACACAGACGGCCACTGTACCTCAATAAAATCAGAGTGCCTGTCATATTCTAGTCTAGCATTGCCAGACCCATCTCTCCACACTACTGGACGGGAGCACTGTGCCAGAGCAGTGGAGAGGTCACTCACAGCCGGCTATTATTCCGCGGGAGGCGGAGAGGAAAAATCATCCAGGTCGTTTTCGTTTCATGGAACGGATCGTAATCGCTCAATCAAGTGCGCGTCTGAACTTTGCAGTGCTCATCAGTTCTCTTGGTACATCCCACCGGGGACTGCCTCTGAAAAACATTTTGCACATGGCTAATTAAATTCAGCAAACTGGTGGGAATTTCCCTATTTGATAATGCATTTCTCATAGAGTCAGGGACTTTGAAGACAGCAGCAGTGGCTGGAACGAGAGAGCAGACAGGGACAGAGGGATGAGGCAGCAGTTTTGCAGAGAAGTGATGAGTCGAATGAATCAATCAGTTGATCGGTGGAGAAATAATCAGGGACTGTTTTAGTTATATTAGTCATTTTTCAGGGCAGGATAACAAGAAAGAAGAATGGGGTTGCTGCTCCTGTCTGTCATACTGTATAGTAGTAGCGAAACAAATGAATAATTTTTGTGGGAAGATATTGTGACTTGGTGAATAGCACTGGTGCTGTATAACAAGAAGGTCCACGGTCCGAATCCTGATCTGACCAAAGGCTTTTCTGTGTGGCCTTTGCATCTTCTCCCCTGGTTCCCTCCCACAGTCCGAGGAAACCTCTGGTCGATGACGACGATGCTGCTGACTCCAGGTTCAAGGACAAAGCCACGTTCAGGTGTCCGAGTCGCCTGGTAACTCTCCTCAGTGAGCGGTCAAACAGAAGGCGTGACAGTAGCTGGATCATCTCGGCGCAGGATCGGGCCTCACACCGCTCCGCAGTCTTAGTCGAGTAATCTGGTGTCACATTTGTCACGCTGTCACGGCGGATTAACGGCGAGACGGTCAGGTGACGGTGCAGCTCAGCGTGAATCGCACTCACAGGCGGGACGCCACGGATGGAGGCAAGAGAGAACAGCTTGTTTAATATTGTGGATGCCGGGTCCCACAGACCGAGCCCGCGTAATTGAGAAAATACACAGATGTTTGGGTGGGTGGTGGTGGGGGTGCGTTTGCTGCGCTGCCCGTTGCAGGCTGAATGTTTATCCTCTGCGGCTGAATGCTAAAGCCGAGGTTTTCAACGCCCTCTGGAGGGGGTGGGGGGGGTGGAGGAGGTGGGCTGGAGTGTGGGTGAAGCTGAGGGAAGAGGCAGGAGGAGGGCAAACAGGGAGGCCAACACACCACAGTGCAGCACACAGGGCCCATCCAGCATTTCATTTTCCACGCTGATTAGGCGGCTTGTGCACTTTGTCAAAGTTTGATTTCCATTTCTGCTCCAAGCAATCACAAAAAAAAGATGCCATCTAAGAAAAAAAAAAGATTTTTCTGCCACATAGCTTTTGACTGACACATGCGGGCGCGGTAGCCACACAAAAAACAACAGAGGCCAGTGGTTTGTGAGGTATTTAGAAAATCAGCACGAGTGAAGATTGTGGAATCAGATCAGCTGTGTTTGCACAGTATAGTACAACAACAGCACAACAACAAAGAGATAGAAGAGGTTGGGCAGAACGCACCTGCATCGTAGTGCTCAATGACTAATGTACAACTGGCAGCTTCTTTTCTGTTACAGATGATGATTGTGAAGCTGCCTTTAATACTCTTAGACTGAGCTGCTGACTTGAGTGTACTTTGCCAGTACATGTCGAGGGTCTTTCGGGGCATTGTGGCAGTGCATTAAAACATCTGTGCATGTTTTGTGCTTTGCATTTTGTTCATTATGTGTCATTGACTGCATGGGAACTTTCTCTGGGTACTAAGGCCCTAGATCTGAGTGTTTTGTGAGTTGTGAGTTGTGAGTTCAGTGAGTTGTTTGTGTGTGCAGTAGTTGTCATAGTTAATGTACAAAGCAGGTCAGATCCTGATAGATGAGTGTTTCAAATCATTCATAAAATTCATCAACTCATTTTGCTTTTGTTATCGACAGAAATAACTGTAATTCTGATGACGTAAGTACGATTCACACAAGGTTCCACTTCGACAGACACGTTTGTTCCCTGGGTGCATTTTTGGGTAAAGAACCGAGAATAACAGGAAGTTTGGGAGCTCTTCCTGGAAGCTCAGAGATGCAACAGTGCTTTGTATTACGTAACGTCCCTGTCCTCAACAACCTTCAGTAGTCAGCAGTCACACTGTTAACACCCAGGTAGTCCCCCACCTCCTCTCTGCTGCTCCGCAGCGTCAGCAAAGCGCCAGGGAGCTACCCGGGCATCGTCACCGCAGCCTCGGACCTTTCATCGCCGCTCTGCGGCTCTAATATGCTTAATGGCAGCGCGCTGACAGGTTGCAGGGTTGGTGTCAAGGAGAAAAGCGGGGGGTGGGGCTGGGGCTGGGGCTGGGGTATAGGGACGAGGCGGTGCCCCTGATGCATCTGTGGCTCCGGGGCCAACTCCATATTTCAGAGTGACACCCGCGGCCACAGGGGAGAGCGGGAGCCGCAGGGCTCAGCCGGAGTGCCGGGAGCTCTCTGAGAGGCTTATTGGGATTCTCTGAGAGTACAGTAGCTGGAGCGCCGGGGCTCGGTTCCCACTCACTGCTCCTGAGTAGGGTGTCCATTACCGTGGGAGTGCCTAAATTACACAGAAGAGGGAGATCAGGAGAAACCCCAGCGAGAGTTTTGGAGGGAGGGGAGGGGGAGGGAAGGGGCTGGGCGGAGGATGGAGAGTGCAGAAATCAATTTGTGCCTGAGCGAGGAGAGGGGCAGGCACACACGCTGCGCTCCCACAACGGTTTATCACAGAATAAAAATGATTAGTTCTTAAATTTCAATAAAGTACCATTGCGACTTGTAGGTGCTCCCTTTGCAAATCTAGTCACATCCCATAATTTTTGTAAAATCTCATGCAGCCATTTTTAGATGTATGGATGTCCAAAACATTTTGGGTTTCCATGATTTTATTCAATTCTTTTTAATTTGATTTAGAAAAAATTCGGTCTTGCTCCATACTGCACCATTGTATTTGAAGCAAACTGGTCATGTGACCCCGTACATCCCATCAGGTGATGTGTAAATGTGGAGAGAAAAAGTGTTTCCATTAAACCTTTGCCGATGTCTGGAAAAACCACCTAATTTTGTGATATTTGAGAGGTTTTTCGACATTTAGCTGTTTCTATTAGCACCTTTTTATTGCGATGTTTATATTTTGCACATTTCCAGGAGGGGTGGAAACACACCTAGAAACACATTGAAGGCTTTAAAAACACAAAACATGTCCTGTGTTTGTTTACACTTCTTCAAAACCATCTTCATGACAAGCCATTTCTCAAGATAGTAGATAGTGACTGTTTGATCTTAATTCAGTGGGAAATCTATTTTTTAATTTTTTTTTTTAGTAGGTGTGGAAGTCTGATGTTTCTCAGCCAGGCTGCAGGATCGACGTTCCCTCCAGTCTAGCGAGAGCGAGCCGCACTTGTCGCTAGGCCAGCGACGGGCTCCCTGTCACTCTGTCGGCCGAGCGTTTTGGCATCGTTGCATATGCCGTTATCAGTATCACTGGTGCACTAGTCATAGGTCGGACGGCAACTTGATAGCTTCGGAAAGGCTGCGAGGATGGACACCGAGGCTGTTTCCTCTGACATTTTCCTCCTGTGTTGATCAAGCGCAGGCCAAAAAAAAAAAACACAGTTTCTGCCGCTTGCTTTGCAGAGTATCAGTGTTTCATCCCATCAATCTATGTAATGCACTGTTTATTGCTTCTCTCTGTAACTACAGTGTTATCAGATTATCCTCGATGCAGTTTTTCATAGCGAACATTGCATTCTGCCTCTCATCAGCCAAGTTTTCTGAACTGCGCTCTGTGTGTCTGCAAACAGACCTGTATAGAGATTTGCAAAGGAGTTATCCCTCTAAATCCACGTTAAGCCTTTAATCTGGGGGTGATCTTTATTGATGCATTTCGTTTCTTCTGCTACCTTGCATTCATATCAGGTCATTTTTAGCCACACGGGCGGGTTTGGGTGTATGGATGGTCATGTTGTTTTGAAGTTGTCCGTGACCTCCGCCCAGACAAAAATATCTGTTTTGGGTGGATTGCCTTGAAAGTTTGGCCTGACTTTTGTTGTTCCCACTAACCCTGGACATCCCTCGACTTTTCATCCAGAGATAACATCTCAACATTTCTGTTCAAAATTTCCCCTTCATGAGAACATTTTAGCTCCGTCTCCATTTGCTCCGTTTGCTAACACATAACTTGCTCACCATCATCAAAATAGCTCTTAGCTCTTGTCGTAATCAGTCGTAGAATTCGTGGCCTTCATCCCATTGAGGTTGAGGATTCTTTGTCAAAGCCCAACGCTAACATTTCCCAACGTCTTAGGGAGCAGCGAAAATCCTGCAGCGCTAACGTATGTCCCTGCTGATGAATCATGTTCTTGTTTTCCACCATTCCAAGCATGTAGCTAAGAGACTGTGTGTGTGTGTGTGTGTGTGTCAGTCATCCTTTGTACAACCTACGTGAAATGACGTCTCCTCTAACCGCACGCCTGTTGAGTCTTGCCAGACCACAATGAGCAGAGTGAAAACTGCAGGCTGACAAGACCGAGTCTGCCAACACCTGCCAGCAGTGATTTTGCTTGTGTTTGTGACACTTTGTATTTTGGTAGCCGTCACTTTGTGTGTGTGTGTGTGTGTGTGTGTGTGTGTGTGTGTGTGTGTGTGTGTGTGTGTGTGTGTGTGTGTGTGTGTGCGCGCGCATGTACGTCTGACCATAAGCTCCACAGAGCAGCTCTCACTGAGTCTGGAGCGGCGAGGAAACAGAGTTGCATTTTGTGCCGATGCTGGGCGACTGGGATGGTATGCACAGTATGAGTTTTTCTTCCATTTGTAGTCAGACTGCCTCAACAGTGAAAATTATCCTTGCTAGCCCCCAGATTAGATTTTCTTGCTCTTTAGATTAGATTTCCTCTCTCGGTTTAGCAGCTCACTGGAGGCCACATCTTGCCATTTGTTTAAATTTTGTGGGTTCAAGCTTATGACTTCCTCATCTGTTATTTAAATGCTCTATAAACACATTTCTATTCTTCTTCCAGAAAGTTATGCCGCTGGGCCGTCTGCTGGAGGTTTTGCAGTCTCCTTGCTTGTAGTTTCAGTTCTTCAACCTGCCCTTATGGCCACTATGGTCGCTCTACATATTGTTCTGCTTTTGCCACATTTGATCATTTCACACGTTATCAATGTTAAATTACGGATCGTCTTGAAATCGGGTCACACCAGCTACAACACCCACAAACATGTTCCTGTTCTTACAGTCATTCTGAAAGCAGTCAAAGAGGCGACGACGCCCTGTTCACTCCGATCTTGAGTGCCTAAGTTCAGTGATAGCGTTTCACATGTGTGTAAAGCGATCGCATCGGCCAGACCTGCCCGCAGACGGCTCATCAAGATCATGTCATTTTACATTCCTCTCCCGCCCTTTTTAATTGTTAACATTTCTTGTAAACGTGGGGTAAAAAAAACACCACAGCTTATTAGAGGAGCGTGAGAATGATTTATTCATTCTCTGGTGTGTAATACAGAAGCTATGTAATATTGGTTTCGCCCTATTTTTGATGAGGGTTAGGATTAGGGTTCACCTGGTGAAGATTTGATGATTTTGTACCTGCCATACTTTGGCCAGCAATCATCTGATGTTACTCAACAAAGTATGTTTTTTAGTGTTTTAGTGTTGGTGAAAGCATGAATCATCTTTTCATAATGAAACATTTACCAGAGCAGCTTTGAATTATCTGGGGAGTCTTGCCACTGAATTTTGCTCCAGACACATCTTCTTTCCGAGCGTTGTTCTCCCAAGCATCGACTGTTCCTGACTTGTGCGTCTATCAGGAGAAACCTACCGAGTGAGCTGGTCTGAGGCTGCAGCTGTTGATCTCACACATCTGTCAGCTGAGAGGCTTGTTAACCACACGCATCATCCAAGTTTCATTTATCGGTCAGCTCTCGAGGAACCGAGTAAGCTTCACTGTGCAGATGTATATAACCAGCATGTCCTGGACAAGACCGTCTCTTTGGGACTCTGGCAGAGAGTTTGCAGTGGCCCTCAGTGGGTGGGATAAGCAGCAAAGCAGGAAGAATTTAGGCTCTTAACTGTATGACACCTGACCCCATCCAACAGCAGGCTTTACATATATGCACTGTGTCTGATGGTAGAGAGGGAGACAACAGGAGAGTCCCTATTGTGGTTTGCTCCCTTCAGGTACAGCAGGGTGACACGAAAACATGAAAGCTTTTGCAATCACATCAAGAAAACAAAAATCATTCAACCGGATGCTGCTTCTTCACATTGGGAGGGTTTTTTTTTTTGCAGTTTTAGACTAAAACGTTGGTTTCTCTGTGATCCTGTTGTCTGACAGTGTCACCTTTTAAAAGGAATAGAAAAATGCCCTTGAACAAAAGTCTCAGTTGGATTGAAGCCCCTTTTCTCATTAAAACCATGAAACATGAATATTTTCCATTGGTTTCTTCAACAGAAATTCATGTCAGCTCTTAGTAAATTAAGACTTTTGGAGAAATTGAACATTGGAACACACCAATTTGAAGCAACTAACGTTATGTTATCATGTGGCATTCAGCTGTTGATTTAACATTTGATGTAAACTTTGGCGGGAAAAAAACCTTCAGACTCTTCAGCACAGCCCTGAGCAGGTTCACATAAACGCTTCTTTAAATTTCCGTCCGTAATGAGATGTTAATTAAAAGCCTGGCGGTGGATAAGCAACCACCACATGCCTCTGTGAGACTGCATTAGATGCACACTGTCCCATTGAGAGGCGCGTGGCCCCAGGTTTCAGTTATATTGGGTGTTTTATAATACGTTTTAGCAGTTATTACCCGATCGTAACCAATAATTGGAGCTATTTCTCGCCAATCATCACTCGTCACACCTGCTTGATGCTCGGCTTGGTGTGAGTGAGTGGCGCACACACTGCTGCGGTTCCTGGTCACCTGGCTCGACAGACAGCGCTTACAGTAAACATCCCCAGTGGGCTGTGGGGGGGGGACTCTCTGAGGCGACATAATGATCAAATGTATATCCGTGCAGAAGAGCGAGTGAAGCCTAGCTCAGGGCATGTTCACAGCCTGGCGCTTCGACCTGTATTGGATGACAAATCAGCCGTATGTAACCGGGCAAGAACTAACAGGAAATCAATGTATCCAGCCAGCTATCCTACATCAATACAGTGTCTCACTTTCTGGCCATAGGCCTGTTCATCTCTCCGTCTCTCTCTCTCACTCTGTCGTCTCTTGCCATGTCTCAGCAGTGTGCTTCTTTGAAAGCCACAGCATCTCTATTTTAAGGACGTCTTTGTTTCACTGCTTTGTATTCAAATGATCAGGCTCAGAGGCAGGAGGATGCGGCTCTGAAGACGAGTGGGTTGACGGGAGAGGAAGAGTAGGAGGAGGAGGAGGAGGAGGGAAGGAGGAGAAGAGAGAGAGGTGGCGAGCCGGCTCTAGGAGTCAGGTTTCACCTAACCGTTACGGTGTGAGGTGATGACAGCTGGAGGAATGCACCGTTAATTCCCCCAGCGTGGGGTTCGCTTACCCCCCAGAGCAATAGGAACAGTCTGGGTGGTCAAGGAGGCAGAACTGTCTACCCTTGACGAGTGTGTCGCACACTGTGTACTGTAGGCTCACTCTGATTTGGTCTCCACCAGGAGCATGAGCATCTACAGTCAGTGTCTTTCTGTTTCCCCTAGAAGTGTGCAAATCTCAAATATCGTCATTAAAAAAGCCTTTCAACCACATTCGAAAAACCTCTCAAATATTTTTATGCTCACGTGGTATAACGACACCTGTCGCTATAGAGGAGTATTGCAAAAGTGTAATGGAAACCCTTTTGTTTCATTTACGTGTCACTACTCATACCATGCTATCAATAAGATGGCATGGTATGGAGCGAGACTGAGCTTCCTGAGTCAAATTAGAATATCCAGTAAAACAGTGTGTTTGAACGCCCATCTAAGTTCAGTCTCGTAGAACAAGATTTTACAAAAATTATGGGATGTCACAAGACTAGAATAGAATTACAGCTAATGCGCAAAATTCAATGAAAACACCTGCAATTAAGTGATTTACTTGAAATATAGTGTACTTTTTGTGATCTCAGCCCCTTAAGCCTACATGTCTAAGTGTAATTTGTGGTCAATTAATCTGCTGATTACTTTCTCAATTAACCAATTAGTTGTACAATGCTTGTCGTTTGTAAAATGACAGAAAAATGGTGGAAATGTTCTGATTTGAATGCCATTTTTGGTTTGCTAAATAAACTAGAATATAGTTAATTCACCTGATGACTGATCAAGGTGTCCTGTTATTTCAATCTTGGAACAAAATGTCCGATGGTTGTTGCCAGTAATTTCCTTTTATGCTGAGTTGTGAGTTTAGTTTCTTTTTGTTTTTTTTGTACTAAGCATTGTTCAGGCGTTGACATTTCTCTTGACATCCTAATCCTTCTTGATGCTGTGTTTGTAGGACGGCAAGGCTCTGTTTGTCTGCTGCTCCGTTGCTGGCGTCTGTCACTGTCGAGATAAGATCAGATTGGCTCAGTGAAAGCAGCGCGATGATCTGACATGTTCGATCACAGTGAACCTTAAGCGGATTCAACAGCGCAGACTCCACAGTTGATTAGTAAACATTTCAATTCCAGGAAAAATCTAAAGTTTTCTGTTTTGCGCACATCTGCAAAACATTAAGAGTTTTCCATTTGATTTCGTGTGTCGGCCCTGTAAATAGTGCAATCTGGATTTTAACATTTTCCTCAATCTGCAGTTTCAGTGAATTGAATTATGTGGTTCTCATTTAGCTCATTAGCTAAGCTCCCTCCCAAGAGGCCACACGAGAGACGATTAAGCGCGCAATATTTCATGAATAATTTCACACATAAGTGTTGACACACATCTCGTACACACATGTGCATAACCTACATACACTGACACATATTTAATCTGCACGTTTCGGCACTATTCCACAAGCTGGATATTACAGTAGTGTGATTATAACGACATGCGATCAATAATCCATCTGCTTAACTGTTCTTGAGTGAGTTATAGTAATGAATCCATAATTTAACAGCCCCGAAAATAAAAGTCCTTCCATGCAGCTATTACTTTGGATGATTCTCATCTCCCACTCACATGTTAACATAAAGTTCATCACGCACTGACTGCACAAGAAGTCTGGGCACTCTGTGAAATATTCATGAAATAGACCATGAGACTCAGTTGAAAACAGCCCAAAGAAAATATTTAGCCTCGCCAGATTGAATTATTGTTATGCCCTTTCCTGAATGATGCCAAACAGGTTGGGACAGAAGCAACACAAGGATTGGAAATGTCCCAAAGCACCTGTTTGGATCACCTGTAGGGTAAACAGGTGAAGAGGAATCCTGGAAATAAGCAAGGATGGGTGGAGGTTTACCAAAGTGCAAACGGGCGTGTAAAGGCTATTATTACTCGTTCTCAGGCACACTAACGTTTGGGTAAATAACTGCATCCTGTTTTTATTTATGTTTTACACATGTTTTGTGTCTCCACATCAGGATAATGGAAGAAAATTGAATAAATATTTCCACAAAGAACTTGGGATGAGTCCTAAAACACACTCTTTCACATTCACAACCAAATGTAGTCTGTGGAAATTGGTTCTCATGTTAACTTTCGTAATAACGTTTCTAAAGCAGCCCGCAGCATGAACCCTGGATCCCTGACATTTGTTTAGGGGCGGCGGAAAAGAATCCCAAAATCTGGACCAATAAAGCCAAATTATCAGCAGGACCAGACGCCAAGTAAACATTGCAGTTGACTCTTTAAATGCTATAAATGCAGAGGATATATCGAGAACAGGAGAAGTTCACACTACCCCAAAAGACCTCCAGCATATATGCTTACAGTAAGGAGCCCTGCTCCTCCCTGTGCAATTTATGGTTGACGTGCATTTTGTAAATTCAGCATTTTACAGCTCTGCACAGGCACGCACACACACACACACACACACACACACACACACACACACACACACACACACACACACACACATTTACTAAGAGTGTGATTTAGCTGCACTTGATTGTCGTGTGTGATTGATGAGCTGTCCCACTCAGCCCCGGAGCTGCAGTCTGGAGATGTAGCGGCTGCACACTGTGCACGCATTTGACAGCCTTTTATAAGTTGGCACTTGGCAGATTGAGTCACCAGTGTAGGTCAGAGTCCCGTCCTGAGAACACAAAACCGCCACATACAAGAGCTCTCTGTGTCCGCGTCTCTCTCTCTCTCTCTCTCTCGCTCTCCTTCACAGTGTTTTTCCTCCTCTATCTTGTTATTCTCTGGCTCCCACTTTTTCCTACTCTGCTCCTAACATGTCCTATACACACACACACACACCCACACACCTCACTGGTTTGAGTGTGTGTTTGAAGGGAAGCCGGCAAGGCGTGGATGCGTCGGGAGAGCCTCCGCTGACAGGCCGCTAATGCAGCGTGGCTCCGGGCAGAATGGCTGCACAGCGGAGGAGGGAGCGTAAACTGTAAACCGACACTTAGGCTGAATGGAGTTGTTTGTCACTGTGGGTAGCAATTACTTGGAGCGGCCCGGCTTTGAGTAAACTCCCTGATCAGAAGGGCTCCCCCTCTGCCAGGCCCGGGACAGGAAGGCGGGGACACGGGGGCCGTGTTGATACATTCTGCGGCCTGGTCCCGGTGTTTGAACACACTCAGGCTGAGCCTCCACCTGTTGACTCTCTCTCTCTCTCTCGCTCTCTCGCTCTCGCTCCCTTCTCGAGCGCCTGTGTTTGTCCAGCCAGCGCCGGCCGCCCCGACTTAACAGCTCGAATTAATGTTGTGGCAGGTTCCTGAGATGTGTCAGATAAGGCATGGCGCCGGGGTCACGCGCGGTGCTGCCTGCAGCAGCAGCAGCAGCAGCAGCTCAGCACAGGATGCAGCGGTGCAGCAGCTGCAGAAAGAGGAACTAGCGCAGGCTTTCCCACCACCGGGGAGGAATTCACATGGGTGACTTCATAGAAAAATAGATTGTCTGACTGAAATCGAAAATAGCCACGGCACACTGACGGCGGGTCGGATTTTGAAAGCGCGGCACAGAAATGCGCAGACTGGTGTCGGGCAGGATTTCTCAATCTGTGGCGCAGGCAGTGTTGGGCTTTTATCGTGGGGATGGAGAGGAACAACAGCTCTGTGAGCGTGGCCTACCGCCTCACGCACGCACTTGCCCGCCGAGCGGCACGTTTTTCCCGCTGAGTAACGAGCCGTCCCGCCTCCGACCACCCCGGCGGAGGACGAAGGCCCCCCCACCCCCCCCATCTCAGGTCTCCCCTCGCTCGTCTCGGCTCCGCCGCCGCCGGGAGAGCGAGGCCGGCCGCGGCGAGCTGCGTGGGAGAATCTGCACTGTGATCTCGACGTCCACGCATCAGTGAAACTGGTGGGCGCGGAGAGGACTGCGTTCGAGAATGTCAGTTCCTCTTTCTATATTTATCCTCCTCCTCCTCCCCCTCCCCCTCCTCCTCCGCCCCATCCCCACCGCGCACCACACATGCTTTGTCACCCTTTTGTTCCGTTGGCGCGCCGCTCGTGCCGCGTTGCGATGGCCGGTGGAAGCTCCCCTGACTGACGCCCGCCGGCTGCTTCGCCTCCGTTACAGCGACTCCGCTGCCCTCCCTCGTGCATCGCTTTCGTGTCAGAAGACCGTTTTGCCTGCGAGGCAGTGAATCAAATCTAACGGGAAAAAAAACAAAACAAAAAAGCACAAACACTAATACTGTATGACTTCAACAGCCTGCGCTCCCAAACTGCTAATGATATGTCATCGCTATATATGGCATCACTTAGCAATCGGGGACTTCACTGAGGGCCAAGCTGCGTTCCGTAATCGCTGGCCGCAGCAGCCCCGGAGACACGGGTTCCCGGTAGCTTTTCCTCACAATACACACAGAGTTTGCTTTACCGCATATCAAGGCAGTGGTGCTTATTAATGGCCCGACACCACAGAAGGGGAAAAGACGACGAGAGTGTCGTGAGGCTGAAACCGAGAGCTAAATTGTGAGAGAGTGGCGACGAAAAAAGGGAATTGTACACTTCTGTGTATGTCTCCGATGAGGAGAGAAAACCCTCCAGATGAAAAAAAGAGAGCGAGGCCGGGTGAAATGGGGGTGGGGGGTGGGGGTGGCGGGGTCAGTCTTTCAGTGTGCTGCAGGATCAGATATCACATCTGCTGAGGATTCGTATCGATTGGCATTAACAAAAGACTATCACGCTGGACTCCATTAGCCAGCCACTTGGTTGCATGACTAAGACCACTCTGCACTAGCCGTGTTTTATCTGTGTGTGTGTGTGGTTTTGTGTGAATGTTTGTGTATGTGGATGTCCGTTCCAGCTTGTGAGCTCACCGTTTTTGTTTCCTCGGGTTCACAAGTTTGTGCCAAGACACCATCAGAGTGTATGAAAGCTGGCACCAGGTCTCGGCCTGGCGTGTTTTCTCGATCAGATATTTCTCAAATGAAACCACCTGTTTTGTCCTGTTGCTTTTGAATTTTATTTTATCAGATTCACTTTTTTTTTTTTAACTGTGAATCAGGACTGATTCATAATGTTAAACGAGTGAAATGTTTACTTAGCATTGACGTGCCCAGAACCAGGCCCTGGCATGGCTGAGACGTTTTTGGTCTGTAAACATCTCAGTTAGAGTCTGTTTCAGAAACATTTGGACGTTACTGCAGCTCAGTAAATGACATTAGCCACTGACTCGATAGCACCGGTGTCCTCTGGTCAACACTCTGGGCAGATGCTCCGCTTTGGCTTTTTGTCAAGCTGAAACTGCAGAAGTGACCCATTACTTCATGGCAAATAAGATGTGATGAAATGCATCAGAGCTTTACGTTGCGAGGCCAAAGTGATGATCCAGCTCCTTTTTGCCCCGTGTTTTCCTTCCTCTCCAAATGCAAACAGGTAGAACAACACTGAGCCACAGTTTCTTTTCTGCACTAGGTGGGCTCCCTCTCTAAATGGATTTTGTTTCTATCATAACACCACAGTTATATGGACAGTCAGGGGTCAGTTTACTGGAAGACCACACGTCTGAAATAATCTGCCCTCAGAACAGAGAGAACCCTCTCAAGATACTCCCAAATTTGCCTGCTTTACTGCCTGTGTCTGCAGTTTATGGGGTGAAAGTCCAAAAATATGCCATCTGTATGGTTCTCTGTAAATGCGCAAACCACTCATTTGGTCTAAATTATAGTCTGTGGCTGCTCCAAAAAGTTTCTTATAAAGCAAGATGTTTGCATTTTAGGTGTTATTCCCCTATGTGTTATATTGTATAGATAGGTGTGTGTGTGTGTGTGTGTTTGCGTATGTGTGTGAAATTGCCTCATGTGACCGTACCACAGGGGAGCCTTACTTTCCATTTACTGTAAATGAAAACAGCTTTGCATAATAGAAGGCTGACTAGCCTGGGGCCAGCGGGTAGCATATGGTTACCCTTTATAACAGCATCATGAAAGCTTGTTTTTGCACCTTCACACTCGCTGCACTTCCCATTTTGATCCCGGTCCTGACGATGATTATCCCCTGTTGTCACTTTGCAGCGAACCTCCCTCTCTGGCTCGAGCTTAGCTCGACCGCGTCTGTGTCTGCAGCCCGGTCCCCGGCCCTGCTAATCGTTACGTCTGTGTAGAGCAACTTTGCTGTCAATCATCTCCACAGTGGCAGTTTTGTTCCCGGGCCTGGCAGACCCCTCCCTCCACCTTCCCGTCAGAACCCCTCAGTCTGAGGAACAGAGGACAAAGGGATGACGGATGGGTGAAGGTCCCTCACAGGGAAGTACAGTATAGAAGGTGTGTGACAATGAGCACATTGAGGCGGGCACAATACAGCGCCTGGGCCAGTGAAACCAGCAGCGTCAGGCTTAGCCCAGTCCCCTACAGCAGGCAGCCAGCAGCGGCACGGAGCCGGGGTAATCACCAAGGCCCCGGCAACAACACCGCTATTGACTGGGAATAAAGTAAGAGAGGAAACACGCAGCGGAGGGAGGATATACGGGGGTTGCTGGGGAGGGCCAAGAGCAGAGCAAACAGAGCAGGTGTATGGAAGACGAGGTCGAAAACAAAAAATAAAAGAGAAACGCTCCCTCGCTTTTTTTTCTTTCCCTTTTGCTGAGAGCCCCCACCACCTCACCACGTGCTGCCCCAGCTTGAGAGGACCCATGCCCCCCCTCCCCAACCCGAGCCTGCCTTCTGATCAGCAGCCCGGCCATCCGCTCGATCTGTGTGCCGGCTCGTGGCTGCGTGCGCGAGCGTGTTTATTTTAGAGTGCGTGACTCACACTTCCTGTGCTCTGCCAATGAGGCAGAGCTCTATGGAACAGCAGGACCTCCGTTCATTCTCAATTCTCTCTTTCTCTTTCTGTTTCTCTGCCTCTCCCTGCGCTTTCTCTCCCCCCCTCGCCTTGCTCTGCTGATAGGCCCAGCCCGAGTTCTGCGTAATGCGGGGGCTTGCTTGAATGGATGCCACTCTGGAATTCATTTACAGCTGCACGGCACAGCGGCGCTCCGGCTGGAGCCGGGAGATTTACGTAAATGAGACGAGTCGGTGTGGGCACGGGGTCTGTCACATACAGTAGGCTGTCACCTTTTTTGTTTTCTTCTTTTTCCTCCCTGTCCTTCACCCACCTCTGCAGATGAGTTTGCTGATAAGGAGGTGATAATTGCACGGAATCGCCTCCAGGGATCCGTGTAGCAGGGGAAAACCCCATGCAAGACCTGTTTGTAATCCTATCTGTCGGCAACGTGCCACAGAGCTGGAGCAACGGCAGCAGCTAGACGCTCCCGTCCCGAATCTGTAGGTGCATGTTTTTGGTTTCACCCTCCGAGCCGCTGAGGTCAGAGATAAGACGTTGTGACAAGTGATGCTGCTGCTGTGATTGCGGAGACACTGGAGCCGTTTCCCCGAGATGTTACTCATGCTGCGGGAATGGGAGTCGCTTTTAGTTTCTCCTTTTGCTACCGCATCTTCTTCCTCCTCCTCCTCCTCCTCCTCCTCCCCTCACAATTGTACAGTGGAAACATTCATTTAGTCTCTTCCTCTTTCCCTCTCCCTCTCTCCATCACTCTTTTTGGTGCCTCACCCCCAGCCTCTCTCTCTCTCTTTTTCTCTCTCTCTCTCTCTCTCTCTCTTTCTCTCTCTCTCTCCCTCCCTCCCTCCCTCCCCTCTCTCAGCAACACACCCACTCAAACAGTCATATCCGCTCTCACTCTCTGGCTCTCCCTGCTTGTCTCACAGTGCCTGTGAAGCGTCTCTGAGGGGGAAGACCAGACTGCTCTGTCAGGTAATCTAAACTCCGTCTGTCTCTCTCTCTCCCTCTCTCTCTCTCTCTCTCTCTCTGTCTTTCTGTACCCCCTCCCTCCCTTCTCTCTCTCTCTCTCTTTCTCTCTCTCTCTCCCTTTCATCTTGAGGTCCAAATCTGTCTTCTCTCTCTCTCTCATCAACCTTTTCCCTCAACTGTCCTCCTCCTCCTCATCATTACTCTACTTGTCGGCTGTGGAAAATTAGTGATTTGAGTTATTGCAGGCGTGCTCTGCATGTGTCGATGCATACATTTGTTATTTGGTACTTGTGTGTCACAGCACCCAGAGGAGTATTTTATTGAGTTGAAGGATTTGAGTTTGCCTCATGTGCGACCATCAAAGACTCTTTCACCAGTTTTAACATGTCAAAGGGTGTCACTGTAATAAGGGGACGTTACGATACAAGGATTCAAATTCACAGATTTAATTAAAGTAGAAAAGAGTCTCCTTTGTTGCACAGGATTCCTACTGAATGGCCACACTGTCACAGGGATCCCATCAAAGTCGATTTTTTTTTTGTTTCATCCCCTTTTTTCCCAAATTTTAGAACAATTTCAGGACAATTTGAGGATTTCTTCATCGTCTGAACCAAAAGACTTTGAGGGTCACAAAGCTCCTCTCCAATCAGAGGTGAAACCCTGCGACACAATGTGATTAAACCCGACAAACTAAGTGCTACCACAAAAAGACGACTTGGATCTGCAAAGTTCTCGGAAAATGTAAAATGAGCGACGTGCAACTCAGTCCGAGTTGCGGTCGGTTTGTTTGACAGTTGATGATGTCACCAGAGGAGCAGATTTTCCCTCACCGGGGGTGTTATTAAAGCTCTGAGTGCAAGCTTCTCCCACAGTCAAGGTGTGCATTACCCGGCTCCGCCATGCCACTCATGTTTGATTTAAAGGCCGGTATTGACCCGCGGTTCACTGGCTCGTGTTTAATCAAAGTGAACACTGCGACGGTGGTGAGCTGCCAGTCTCATCAAAGCCCTGTGAAATCCCTCTCTACACCCTCCTGCCTCAGAGGCTTCGGTGCTCCTGAGGCATCCTGCACAGAGCTGAGAGCGGGTGACTGAGAGCTCTGGTATGTGCTGTTTTTTTTCCAGTGTCTTCCTCCTCCTCCTCCTCCTCCTCCTCCTCCTCCTCCTGACAGCAGTGATTTCCCCGGGTGAGTGTGACTCCTGGCCTCTGAGGTGGCGTCTGGGTCTGTCCTCGGGGTTTCTTTTCCACTCATTTGCTGTCAAACCAAACTGCCTCTCGCTGCGGTCCTGTGATTGGTCGGGGTGACTTCCCTAGCATTTTGGGGGCTCGGGTTTGATTGGCAGCTCTGTTTGCGGCAGCGGCGGTGGTGGAGGAGGAGGAGGAGGAGGACTAGCGACTATGATTTAACTTTCCGTTTCCCTGACTCTTTGGGAATGCTGCAGAGGCTGGTGCGCGGCATCACACGCGCTCTCTCAGAGTGCAGACGCTGCGGCTGGAGCTGTCGCCGGGCCGCCACCGCTGCACCCCGGGCCGCCACCCGCTCGACCCGTCCTCGCTCGGAGAGCGTCGGACGCCAGGGGTCAACGGCAGCTTGTCGGTGCACGCGGCGGCCGAAGCGCTTCCACTCCTCACTTCCTGCTGCCAGTGTGCGTGTAGTCAGAAAGGATGCTGGGAGATAAATTTAGACCTCCAGCTCCCTCTCCATCTGCCGTTGCTCAGAGTAGGCTGGTTTCCATGGGAACCTGCACCAGGCTACCGCCAGTAAGACAGAGCGGGGGGAGAGAGAGAGAGAGAGAGAGAGAGAGAGGGGTGTGTGTCTGTGTGTGTGTTTGTATGGGGGTGTGACAGCAGATTTTTTAAAAAGCACTTAAGAGGGTTTATCTGTTCTCAGGGCACAAGGTAATTTAACATTTAGCCCATATTTGTGTCCGTCATTAACAGCTGCATGAATACGTCTGGGTATTGATGAGGAAATGAACACAAACTGTGCCGGCCGTCCTCCTCCTCCTTGGTGCATGATAATGAAGTTTTAACTGTAAAACCTGCCGCAAAGCTGCCGCCCTGCTCATCGAGCAGGAGTCCAACCAAGTGTTTGTTTTACGGGATTTAGAAGTGTAACTGCCGGACTCCATCGTCACGGCAGAGATGATGGAAGGCAGCCGTGTGTGACCGTGTGACAAGCATTTGTGTGTGTGTGCGTGTGTGTGTGTGAAGGATATGGTGTGTGATCTTGTCTGTGTGTGTCGGGGCTCCCTTGGGTACCTGCATCAGTGTCTGTTTCTGCTGACAAAGCCGCTTTGCACACACACACACACACGCACATCTGCACTCGCTCCTCACTCATTTTGCTCTCTCTGCGGACCCGCCGTTAATCACATCTCAGACACTCTGAAACTACTTCACACAACAAATCACGGTTCACGCCGTGATGAGACTGATCCCTGAATCATCACACAAGTGGCTGAAATTGACCGTAGGCGGAACAAATGGCCGCTCATAGTTTCTCGAGCCCGCTGCTCCTAATGTCGGCTTTGTGGGTTTTGATCCGACACCCTCGGATCAAAAGAGCATAACGCAGTAGAACAGCTGCATCGGTGGCTTCCTGCTCACACCTCTGCCTAAAAATAGAGCTCAGCGGAGAACAGCCGTGCCCCACCCTCATCGATAAGGTTGCACAAATTTGCATAGCCCACAAGTCTCACGAGAGGCCTGTGAAGTGCGGATACCGTGAAGGGCCCGCAGTGCTTTTACGCGTGGTATGCGGCGGTGATGAGAAGTCATCTCGGTGGAATGAGGATGATGAGAGAGGAAAACCCCCTCGTCAAATAGCAGGAGGAAGGGCAGAGTGGAGCCAGGACTGGTCACCTCAGGGCACTGCGGCTTGATTCGCTGGTCAGATATGTCAGAGTAGATTTAGAGCTGCCGGCTGTTCTCTCCTCTGAGGAGAGTACACTGTATGTGTAGTGTAAGGTGTGTGTGTGTCCGTGTGTGTGTGTGTGTGTGTGTGGGTTAATGTAGGCTACACTCTGGCATTCCTCTCCCTCATCTTCCTGGCAAGGCCCTGACTGTTTCCCCGCTCGGAGCTGGCAGTCTAGACTGCCATGAATAATGGAAGCAATGTGCTCCCCAACCTTAAAACCTTCTAATCACCCTGTTTAAGGGCCGCATCAACAGCCATGCCAGAGATCATTAAACTTACACTCCGATAACCCAGTACACGAACAGAGACATTTATTAATGGGGGGAGGAGGGGATGGGGGGGGGGGGTGGATGAGGAGGCGGACAAATTTGTCTTTCTTTTCCCTCCTGTGCTGTTGTTCGGTTTCACATGCGCGGCAGCATCCTTCTTATTCACCCACAGACCCACTTGCTTTTCCCCTCACACGACCTTTTAAAGGTCATGTTTTCAGTTAGGTCAAGTTTGTTTGTGTGTCAGCAGGATTACGAAGAACTACTAGCCCAATTTGTTTAAACTGGGCATAAGGGTATCATGGGGGCCTAGGAATAAGAGTGCAGAAGTGATTTTTCTCTTTTTGTTACTGGTGCCGGGTAGACCATTTGACCATGTCAATAAAAATGCATGTTATGCAACTATTATGCTTATTCAATTGTTAAATACTCTACAAATTCAAAGTACTGTATGTAGTATCTGAGAGTATGACCACAACCTAAGTGTAATTTAGATATGGAAACGTATGTCCAGGCATTATGTAGGGGTTTCTGATTTTGGGGCTCTTGAATAACACTCCTCCGTTGAGGAATCCAATGCATTGCATTAAGCTGCATTGTCCTCCTGATCCCGCTTTATTTACACGTCGCCCTAATAATGTGTCTCACTGACTCAACAGCTCGGGTCAGAAAAAGTTTTAGCCGCCACCACCAGATGCAAAAGTCTCCATGTACGAGCAGAAAAAGGTGGACAGTGGCAAAAGAAGAGACGGAAGTGAATTTTAATGGTGTTGATCCGGTGTGTTGTGCTTGCCTAATTGCTGTGTGTTGATGGTACAAGCCTGCCGTAATCAAAGCGCTGGTCCGCTCAGAGAGACGCCCGCTAAACAGATGATTGGCCCTCAGCAGATGTGGGGGAGCGTGGCGATGGAGCCGAGAATCTGTCAAGTCGTTTCCAAGAGGAAGACTGATTCTCCTTGCGCTTCTTTTTTTTTTCAGCGCTGTAAACTGGCTCTAATGAAAGCTGACTGTGCACAGTGTTTTTTTTTTTTTTTTAGACACAGAGAGAGAGAGCAAAAGTGTGGCTCATTAAAAAAAAAAACTGTCAGTGCTGCCTCGCCACCGCTGGCACCTAGAGCTGAAGTCTGGGTCTGTTTATTCAGCCACCCGATCACCGATTCAGGCTTTTCTCTGTTGCCCACCTCGTCTCACTTCTCCCTCTTACGCTCTGTGCATAATTCTAGCGCTATAGAACATTTTCTCTCCTACACTTCCTTTCGGTTTCTGCTTCGCGCTGGCCCACCTCCCTCCCCTGTGATTTTTCCCTCGGCTGCACACTTTCTGCGCCGCGGCACAGATGTGCAGCTGTGCAACCAAAGTCGCGTCCTCCTTCGCTGAGCTCGGATCGGCAGAGCTGCAGAGCTCGGACATCAGACAGTGATTGATACTCTGGATGAGCCTGTGTTGGGACTGTCAGCGGTTGGGCACGACCGCTCAGTGAAAATGTTATGATTGGCCCCATCCATTCCCAGAATGTGTTTTGATTGGCTGCGTTACAAGAATCCTGCGTCTCGAGTTGAGACAAAGTGCAGGATTTGGAGTAAGTGGGAAATATTACAGAGCATACATCTTGATAAAGGAGCAGATTTCATTGTACCCTCTAGTCTCCATGATCAGCCATACTTGGCTCCGCACAAACGGCGCCCTGTGCGAAGCGCGTGAGCGGGAAATATTACAATGCATCCATCTTGATAAAAGTTTTTCACGGCACACTCTCGCAGCGGGCTTCATAACGAGCGGCCGCTCCTGGCCCCCTCCTGAACACTGCACCCTGGTGGCTGTGGGAGCAGCAGTGAGTGTGACGGGCGTGGGCTCAACCCAGTTTGCTGTCAAGCCACTTAATCCAGCCCAAAACAGCACCCCCTCCGTTTACCCCCTCTGGCCTCAGTGCCAGATCAGATAAGCATAGGCTGCATATCCAACATTTGTTTTGACTCCTTGCCCCGACACTGCGGTCTCCTCTGCTGGTGACTGCTCTGCAGGCCCTGAAGAGTGGGCCAGTCATGGGTCAGATATGAATCAGATGTGTCTATTTGGAGAGGAAGGCAGTTTTTAATTTGATCTACATTTTCTTTTTTTTCGAGGGAGATTCACGAGTATTATGTACAATACGTCGGCGCGTACACACAAGATGCCTGTGTTCCAAGATCGTGGCGACTCGTGGACAACTTGACCTGACTTTTCTTAATAGATTTACAGTTTGTAAGCCTCTGTCACTGCACACTGTCTGCCTATTAAGAGACAGATGAGAGCAATAACATGTTGCTGATGCAATTACCTTGCTAATGTTCTCATTACAGCGCTGACCCCACTCAACACTACACCAGCAATGTAACCCTGTTTGTCATAGTTTGATACGTGGGGCAATTTTTAATGGGGAGTTTGATAATAAGACACTAATGATTTTGGCCTCCTGCTCTGCCAACACAACTCTGTCAGACTGCGGCGTAGGCTTTTTTGGAAGTGGAGCCTAAGTCAGCCTCCCAGGGTGCCGTGTGTTTTCCCGGTTTTCAGCCGAGCAAGGCCTTTCTTTATTGCCTTTTTCTGTTTCGATGTTTTTAGTCAGAAAAAATCATTTGCGTTTCTGATTTAACTGCAACGTTTGCAAGGAAAAGAGAGAACAATTGTTGCAGCACTTGCACCTCTTTGCGATTGTAGAGAATCTAATAAATGCATTGTCGTGTTTCTCCACTTTTAACTCGGCTTCTCCCCTGTGTTTTTATGTGTTTCTTTAGACCCATTCAGAGGAGGAACGGTCATCGCTCTTCAGAACCAACAAAGGCGATGCAGAGAAGACCTTGGGAGGGCTGTTAGGATGGCTGAGGCTGGACGGAAGCAGCGCTGCTTTGTACAAAGAAATGATCCATGTTTACCTGCATCCATGCAGCTCCAGGGCACCTTTTAATGATGCCTCATTTGGTCCTCTTGAATAACTTTTGGCCCACACTGAAAAAGGCCCTCCATTGTGATTTACAGCTTAGTCCGTCAATGTTCCCCTGCCTCTGACCTCTCTGCTGCCATGCGGTTAGCCCCATGAGGCTCCCGGAGCCCTTCCTTGTGTGTCTTTGAGGCCTCCTCCACACTCTATGGAGGCTGAGCCCAGCCGTCCGGCTGACGGGGATCGCTCTGGAAGGCAAGAGCAGCAGCACGTAACGGCCGAGTCCTCGCTGGGACCTTGTCCGCCTCAGCAGCCCCAGCAGCCGCCCGCTCCCCGCCCCGTGCACCGAGCGTTAGGCCGCCTGCAGAGTCGCCAGCCCAAACGCAGCGACCTCCTGCTTCGCTTGCAGCATCAGCAAGCGGTAGCATGGCAGCAGTCAGACAGCGCGGGTCCCTCAGGAGGCAGCTTCTTCTCCTCGGCCTCCCCCCTCCCCTCCACCTCCTCCACCCGGGGTGAGCACGGCCACGGGGTCCCGTCTCAGCCCAGCCAAGAGGGCCCTGAAGCAGTCAGTTCGCCCAGAAAAGGGGAGAAGAAACCCCCCAAACCAGGGAAATATGTGTGCTCTTACTGTGGCCGTCCGTGTGCCAAGCCAAGTGTTCTTCAAAAACACATCCGCTCCCATACAGGCGAGAGACCCTACCCATGTGCCCCCTGCGGTTTTTCTTTCAAAACCAAGAGCAACCTGTACAAGCACCGCAAGTCCCACGCCCATCGCATTAAAGCAGGCCTGGCGTCCAGTCGAGATGAGCCCAGTTTGAGCGGTCCCGAGGGCAGTGGCGTTGGAGAGGATCCAGAGGAGCACACCGAGGGAGAAAGCACCGAGTCTGAAGAGGAGACGGGCCAACACAAGAAGCCCTCCACCAAGGAGATGTCAGGCCAGCAGAGGAAAGGTGGCAAGGAGCTGCTGGGAAGCTCAGAGGAGAGCCAGAGGCCTGAAGACTCCCAGGCTGTCAAGCAGCGGCTGGCGCTGAGGCTCAGCGAGAGGAAACGTGGCCCCAGGGCGTCTCCCGATGACCCTCCTTCCTCCCTCTCCACCTCATCTTCCTCCCTGGGCCCCGGCAGTAAGGGCAGCACAGAGTCCGGCTACTTCTCCGGATCAGGCAGCACCGACCTGTCCCAAGTCAGCCCCCCCAGTGCCAGTGCCAAAACCTACGCGGAAATCATTCTGGGGAAGTATGGAAGGCTGGGAGGGCAGCAGCGCAGTCCCCATCAGCAGCAACCTCATTCCTCGTCCTCGGGAACGGAGGACAAAAGTATTCCCTTCGCTGTACCAAAAACCCAAGTCATAGAACACATCACCAAGCTCATTACTATCAATGAAGCGGTCGTGGACACCAGTGAGATCGACAGCGTGAAGCCCAGACGCTCCTCCCTGTCCAGGAAGAGCAGCATGGAGTCGCCCAAATTCTCCGCCCCTAAAGATCCTCATGTGTTCGATCCCAAAGGAGAGGCCCCCGGCCCGAGTGGTGTGAGGCTCCTCCACAACCCCGAGGCCGAGGCGCTGGGCGCCCAGGAGCTGTCTGCCGTCCCCCTGCTCAGGAGCCACTCGATGCCGTCCTCCAGCAGCCAGGGAGAGCCCTCCTCCTGCGGCGCCGCCTCTGCCCGGGACTATCGCCTCTGCCAGTCCTTCGACGAGCAGCAGGCGGTGGTGGCGGAGATGAGGGTCGGCCACGTCCAGCGTATGCTGAGGCGCCAGCCGGCCATAGAGGTCCCGCCAGGGGCTGAGCTGCTGCTGGAGGAGAGCAGCCACACCTCCTCCTCCTCCCCTTCTTCCTCGGCCAGAGGCGCTGAACAAAGCAAGCAGCCACAACAACAACAGCAACAACAACAACAGCAGCAGCAGCAGCAGCAGCAGCAGCAAAGGAGCCTGTTTGAATGTGAAGCATGTGGTGCCCGCTTCAAACACAGCGAGGGCCACGAGGCCCACAGGGGTAAATGCCCAGGGCCGCAAGCACTAGAACAAGACAGCAGGGATGTGAGTAAAACATGCAGGGAGGATCGTCCGCAGATGATGCACTACAAGTTCCGAGCACTGGCCATGGCTGTGAGGAAGAGGAGGAAAGAGGAGAGTCTGGAGGAGGATCCTCCCAGCCCTGGATCTGTAGTAACGTCAGGCAGCTCCGCAGGCCTCATCCCTGTGCTCAACAGACCAGAGCACAGCCATGCTCTCTCAGGTTTGTTTATGCCAACATTATCCCAAGCGACCTATACTTAACTCCTCGTTCTCACCTAACATCTGAGAGACATGAATAATCAAAGAAAACATAAGCACCAAATGTAAATATCTTAATCACTTTGGAAGGCTACTGAAATTACACTCCAAAAGGGGGCCAAATGCTGAAAATAGGTTTTAAGTTGTTGTCTGTCTGGTTCGTTTTTAGGTGTTTCTTTACAGACTGAGCCAAAACAACAACAGCAGCAGCAGCAGCAGGACAGGAAGGGTGTGTCTGTTATCCAGCACACTAGCTCTTTTGAGAAGCAGGAGAGTGTATCCATGGAAAATCAAGAAGTGGACCTCAGAGAGAGTCAGCAAACACAGCAACCCCAGCCAAAACCGTCACCCTCCACATCTCGCCTCATCCGCCAGCCAAACATCCAAGTGCCAGAGATCCTCGTTACTGTGGAGCCTGATGCTGACATGCCTTCTGTGTCACCGCCCGTCACAGCATCCTCATCCAAGGTGCATGCTTATTTTGCTCTGTAATTTCACACAGTATGACATTGGCCTTGATTTTGCTCATCAGTCTCATTTGCCATCCATTTTGAATTAGGACCTTAAAGGTGACATCATCATTCATACCGAAATTTCAGATATTGAAATTTCAGTTAAAGAAACGTGTCTCTGAACCGAGACATGTGAATGTGATGCAAATAATGGTGCCCCTATCTTCCAAATAGTTTGTATATACCCGTCTTTATTCTGGGTCTCAAGTAAATGAAGGCAGTGAAATTTCCATCTTTTGTTTGAATTCATCCATGAATTAAACATTCAGAGAAAGTCCATTCATTTAAAATAAGTTGTGTGTTCATCCCTATCCCAGGAGGCCGAGAGAGTGGAGGAGTTCCAGTGGCCCCAGCGTAGCCAGACTTTGGCCCAGCTCCCTGCAGAGAAGCTGCCACCAAAGAAGAAGAGGCTGCGCCTGGCAGAGGCGGCCCAGTCCTCTGGGGAGTCCAGCTTCGAGTCTGCGTCCCTACCGCGCAGTCCCAGTCAGGAGAGCAACATTTCACACACCTCCAGCCTGTCTGCTTCCTTTGAGGACACGGTGCGATCCGAGGCTGCCGTCTGGGCCTCCAGCGGCCAGAGCTCCCAGATGCTCATGGTCCCATTCATATCCCACCAACAACACCAAAGCCACAAGGAGATGAGGCGCTCAGCCTCGGAGCAGACCCCTGCCAGCCCTCAGCAAACCGAGCAGAGCTCAGAGAGCAGGAGTAAATCCTTCGACTATGGCTCCCTGTCCCCTCAGCAGTCCTCGTCCACCTGGAAAGAGAGGAGGAAGTGTCTCCTGGTCAAGCACGCCACTCTAGGGGAGCCCGAGCAGGAGGAAGGGGCCGGAGTGGGTCAGATGTCCAGGTCGGACAGTCCAAAGCCCGGACCTTCTCGCACCTTTCGTCCTCCTCTGTTCTCTCCTGAGCTGAGCTCCCGGTTCAGCCTGGACGTGGCAGGGAAAGCCCTGCAGCTGCCGCAGATATTCCCTCCCTCTCAGGATGTTCTCCCACTGCGGCCCGGGGGCCAGCAGGCGTTTCCCTCAGCATCTCTATCACATCTGCTTCCAGTCACCACCACCTTCTCTGACCCGCTGTCCGCTCAGATCATCCACAGAGCCCTCTTACATTCCCCGACAGGATCTCCTCCCATACAGATCCACCCGGCCCAGATCCACATGGCTGAACAGTTGGGAATACCCTTCCACCAGCTCCCTCTTGTTCCTCTGCAGTTCTCCTCCACCAACAGAGCCGGTCAGGCTCTCTACTTTCCTCTTCCTCCGAGACTTACTGCACAATTTCCCCTGATTCCCTCCTCAGAAAGCAGACCGGCCACATCTTCTATGTCCTCTGCTGTGGCCCGCCACTCCCTGGTAACGGTCTCCTACCACAGCCCTCGGCCGGTCATCGCCACATGCCTGGCGCAGCTCACGCCAGCCGTGTCCCTGGTGGTACCAGTGCGTCTCCAGACCCACATTCCCACCTACGCCAGTGCCATGTACACCACCCTGTCGCAGATCTTGGCCTCCACGCGCTCCCAGGAGCCCATTTCCTGCACGGCGATGGTGATCATGAACCAGGTGGAGCGGGACAAGATGCAGCGGTCCTACCTGCAGGTCCCCTCTCCAGACATCAAGAGTCTCCTGCCCCCGTCCCTGCCCCTGGAGCTGGCGTCGGGATCTGAGGGAGGATACGGTCCACTGGGGGCCGGAGGAAGCAAACGCATGCTTTCTCCTGCAGCCAGTTTGGAGCTCAGCACAGAGGCCCAGCGTCACCAGAAACGGGTCAAAGAGGAAGGCAAGGGGGAGCACAAGTCAGGAGAGGAGGAGGAGGAGGAGGAAGAAGACGAGGAGGAAGAGCAGAAGGGAAGGGAGGGAGATAAGAGTAAAGCTGCTGGGACAAAACTGGAAGAGGAGGAGAAGAAGCAGCCGGAGAAGGCTCAAGACACAACTGTGAAAGTGGAGGGTGAGCAGGAACAAGTGCCAAGGAAACACGAGGACGGCGAGGAAAAGGAGAGGGAGGGGCCGAGCAAGGCGAGCAAGAGGAAGGAGGGAGGGCCCGTCGTTCACGAGGGGTTGGAGAGGTCGAGCGCGCCCTCGTACCCCAGCCTCCACACCTCCACCTCGGTCAACTGGTGCTACCTGAACTACGTCAAGCCCAACCCGTCCGCCCTGAGGGACCCCTGCACCTCCGTCTACTCCACCTGGAGCGTCAGCGCACACAACCCCAACCTGCCGGGCGTCAGCACCAAGGTGGCGCTGTCTCTGCTCTGCTCCAAGCAGAGGCACAGCGCTGAGACCTACACCATGGCCATGGCCCCGAGCCCGGCCAAGAGCAAAGCAGCTCCCACCAGTAGCAGAACCCCACGCATGTCTGAGGTAAACCTCACCACAATACACCTCAACTTGGACATTTTCTCGTTGCTTTAGTGTCTGTTACAGAAAAATGAGTATCATTGAGGTGAGGACGAAAAATGGCATTCATCTTCACTACTTTTATGGTTTTGCATCATGTTTAAACCAAACAACTAAGCGGTTAATCGAGAAAACAATCAGCAGTTTAATCAAGTTAAAAAATAACAAGATTTGTCGCAGCCCTAATTCATTCATTTTGCACAGCACATCACAGTGTGATCTTACACCTCTGAATTAAAATTTTATTGCGTATGTGGGGGAAAACTTTTCTCAAGCCCACTGTTCTCCCAAAAGCAGTCGGGCACAATCTGATAAACCGCGTCTAGTTGAGACTGGGATTTCAAATGGTAAAAAAAAGCAGAGCCGTGGAGTTAGAAATAAATGATCTAACCAGGCCTCTGCAGCTCAGTCCCCAGCTCCGCTCCAGGCTAACAGAAAACTGCTACCAAATTAACACACCCGAAGTCTCGGCTGAGGCTGAGGTGCCACCTTTTGAGGTGAGCTGTGGGCAAAGTACGTGTCGAGAGGAGATAATTCAGAGTCTACTGCGTAAGATTTGTCTGTCAGTCCCACAGTGTGACAGGCGTGCGGCGCTAAATTGGTGGAGTGCAGCTTTGACATTTAGCGCAGTTTATTTCGTTTTGGGTCGTTGAGAAATTCCCTGTGTGTCTCGAGTGTAGGTGCAAGCCACCCCAGCCAGCGCCGTCTCCAAAGTGAAGGATCAGCCGCAGCATGAAAAGGAGGAGAACAAAGAGATCAGAGAGGAGGAAGGACCTTCCACCTCCAAACAGAGCGAAGCCTCTCGCGTTCGCATCTTTGAAGGCGGGTAAGAACCCACAAGCGAGCGAGCGCCCGCTCATATGCGCATCTTTTAATTCCGAATTCAATATTTGCGAGTAATGGCGGCGCCTCATTTACACGAGTGATCTGCTCCTCGGTCACAAGCCGACGCCTGGCGACATGAAAAACAGCAACTATGGAGAGAATAACAGTAACAGATGGGAGGCAGAGGAACCCGCAGGGACTTCATTTGTACCTGCAGCCAAGCTTTTTCCTCTTACTGCTGGCATGCGGGTCCGTGTTTTAGAAGTGCTAATTTCGAGAGATTTTCCTGTTGTGTGTGTGTCTGTGTGTGTGTGTGTGTGTGTGTGTGTGTGTGTGTGTGTGTGTGTGTGTGTGTGCGTGCACAAAGGGGAGAAGGTTGTCTACAACTTCATTTCCTGAGACTCATTAATACCTGTTTTTTATGTTTTTTTGCGAGTTTTAAAGCCATTTGCAAGCAATCTTTAACATAGTTGGGAGTGAGTGTGTGTGCTCTGCCCTGTTTGCATTTGTTTATCTTGAATTCTGCAAAGCGTCCATACACCTGAACAGGAAACACACGTGTGCATATACTTAACATGAACGCCTGAGTGGGTTTTTTGCCTCGTCTGATTGATTGTGTGCGTGTTAGTTTTGAGGAGCCCAAAAATCTGTTGTCTGTGTCGTGAGACAGAGAATAACCCGTAAATTTAAGGGAAGAGATCCAGATCCAGTCAGCAGCACTGTACTGTACATGGAAAACATGGGAAAGATTTGTTTAGATGGATGAAAATCACAATTAATGAGAAACATTACAGAAAACACTGGTCTGTTGATGGGAATGGAGAATATTATGGAGGGATATTTACGTATTTTTTTGCAATTATGTGTGTGTGTGTGTGTGTCTGCATGTGTCAACACTTGCACATTCGGTCCTGCATTGTGTGTTTATGTGCTCACAGATTGAGTGTGAAGGAGTTGTCTGCTTAACAGTAGATAAGGCACTAATTACCAGTCTTTATCATTTGCAGCCTCACATTATACACACTCACACTCACACACTCACACACACACACACACACACACATTTGGGAGGTGCATTTTCATCCATAAACAGCCTACAGTCTTCTGTCTCCATCACAGCCCCCTCCTCCCTGGATGGGTGCTGCCTGCGCCTCTCTGGCAGCTCATCCACTCTTACTTACTTCCGTATTATTTCCTCTTCACTCCCTTCCCAACCTCCGCCTGTCCTCTCTCTCTCTCGCTCCCTGTACCTGCAGCCCTTGATGTCCTGCTGTATTTTCCTCGCGCATGCAAATAAGCGCGGCTCCTCACTCTCGATGTTGGCAGAATGTTTTGTACCCTGCCTCTGTTAGGACTCATTATCACTCTGGCTTTCTTTTGTCGGAGATGTTGAATTCCTCGCCGTCTGCCACTTTCTTCACTCTGGAACACGCCAACACTTTTTTTTCCCCCCAGTGACTGTACTGTATCACTCAGCTCTGCTAATGTTCCACTGATTGCACGATTATTACCTGCTGATCAAATCTCACAGCTCCCTTTAAGGAATAGCGCAGGAGTTCCTGCAGACTTTGGAGCGACGCAGCCTCCTCCTCGACGTCGCTCACCTTATTTATTTAACAGGCGAGGGTGTTTCGGTCCTCCTCAGTGAGCACACGCCGAGCAGTCTCCCTCCCGGATTCTGCGAAAACATGCAGATCGATTTCCACAGTGGAAGGAGCTGCGACATCTCAGATTTGTCACAACTCTTAAACAACACTGGTGACCGTGACCACGCGTCAAGCGGATTAGTGACGTCGGAGTCACGTCTCATTAGAGGGCGCCTCGGCACCTGCGCCGTCACCTTTTACTCTTACTGTCTTATCAGTCACTCATACAATGGCTGACAGTGACATTTCCTCCACTTATGGCCATTACCGGGAAGCTACAGCACCGGCAGAGGCAGACGGGTGCAGCTCGAGTTTACCCGGAGACACGCCACCTATTTAATGCCGAATGTGTGAAGCGCAACTTCTGCCTTGCTTTTTTTTTCCTGCGCTGTGGGCGGATATTTTTAGCAACGGCAAGAATTGCAATCCAATAAACAGTAGCCAGCCCCCTGAATGAATACAGCATAATACCACTGGTGAGAGTATTTTGCAGTTGTGTAACAATTTGTTATGATTTCCTTCTGCTGGTTCTGTTATACAACTGGGAGCATTCACAGCCAGGGTCCCGTTAGATGTGGCGCAGATCCTGTAATTAAACACAGTCGGCACACATTGCGTATTTCCCATTCACGTTGACTTGTACATCTCCTCGTGTTTACTGACAACAGATGGAGTTTTTTTTTCCACAGAGGACAAATTATTCAGATATAAAATGTCTGTGGTCCGCTTGTGTCCACAAATAGCCTTTTTGGTAAACATCGAGATTGCGTATAAACAATGTTTTTATAGACTAGGCCTAAATGTGTTGCTTGATTTTTATATATAGTGCCTATTTTAGGTTGTGGGCCATAGCCAGGCTTCCCTTCCCTCTCCTTAGCTGCTGCTGTTGTTGGCAGGGCCACCCGGTCGCAGCAGAATAGCTGGTATTCTCTGTGAGCCCAGGGTGTAGTGCAGGGAAGAGCCAAGGGACTCAGTGCTGCCGGGTTTTGGTGGGGCTTCCCTGACCCGCCTCCATAAAGAAAGCCTTGTTTCCCACTTTCCCTTCTGTGTGTGTGTGTGTTGTATGCAGATGAATGCAGGGATTTGTGCTTCCCACAAACCCCACATCCGCATGCATCATTCTTATTAAAACACAAGATCGATATTTCCTCTCGGATCAAAGGCCGTAATGTGAAAAGAGTTGAATAATCATCCAGCTGAGCTTTAGAGAGTGTTTTAGCATCTATTAGCACATGGCTTTGGTTTCTTTGGCCCTGAAAATTCAACTGTTTTCAACCAGCCCACAGCTGCTCTTAGGGAAAAGGCCCTTGAAAGCCACTTCATGTTGCCCGGCCCAACAAGAAACAATAGACAGGCAGCTGGACGCAGAGGAGTCAGCTGAATTTTAAGGACGAATGTGAGGAGAAAAAACATACAAACCTGGTGGAAATCTGTTCAGGAGGTGTTTTCAGCCGCTTGTTCCGTTGGCATCGTGGCCAGGCAAGCAGTAAATGTACCTTTTTGAAAGCAGTTATGACATAAAGGTCATGGATGGTCTTTATTGAAGCTAGGAGTCGATCGATATGTCTCTTAAATTAATATCAATCAGAATATCCATCATTTTTTAGCATCTGTAGTTTTTGTAGATAATACCCTTTCTGTATGGCATTTCTATGTCTTGTATGGCATATTTTATTTATATATATACACACACACATATTTGTATCATTAATCAAAAAAACAAATTTATCAGTAAGGGGTATACCCTATCACAGTAACCAGAGTATATTTGGAATTAGTGCCCAAAATGTGTCTAAAAATGTATTAGTGTCACCGAATTTTATGGTCCTCAATGTAATAATTCATCCCTACTCTCTCTCTCTCTCAGGTATAAATCCAATGAGGAGTATGTTTATGTGAGAGGCAGAGGCAGAGGCAAGTACATATGTGGCGAGTGTGGCATCCGCTGCAAGAAGCCGAGCATGCTGAAGAAGCACATCCGAACACACACCGACGTCCGTCCCTATGTCTGCAAACACTGCAACTTTGCCTTCAAAACCAAAGGTAAGAGGAGAAATCATGCCTCGCTCCAACAGAAACGTCGTTTTTTGTGTTGGTCCCATTGCACCGTGGCCGCCTCTGCTTTTGCATCCTCATTTCCGTCACAATCTCCGAGTCGAGGGCAATTTCTAATGCGCTTTTCCTGTTCCTTTCTAGGGAACCTTACTAAACACATGAAGTCAAAGGCTCATGGGAAGAAATGCCAGGCGATGGGAGTATCTGAGTCATCACTGGATGAGCCAGAGAGCGAGGAAACAGGTACTTAGGAGGCGGCAGAGACCCGCATATTTCTCAGCCGGCGTAGAGGAGCACAGTGGTGCACAGCTGGATGAACTTGGTGAAGAATTGTAGCTGCTCGCCTCTGACAGCTTATGCAACACCATGTTCTATTCTCCTCCCGTTGGCCTTGCATAAGAAATATGACAAAGCAGAAGATGAATGAGCGAAGAATACAGAGCATTTCAGTGTCTGCTGATGTAGCTGCCACTGTCTGGCATGCACGGCTCGGTGTCAGGGATGCGCCGTACCACGGTGCACATTCCTACACTGGCTACACAGACAGCCGCCTCACGGTCTCCTGCCTAACCTTCTCCTTCTCTCCTCCTCGCCCTCGCCCTCCCCTCGCCATCACTCCCCTGCTGACAAGACTACAATCATCACAGCCAAGGACGTGCCGTTTAAACCGTCTTTCCATTCACCAGGCTGTTGAGATGGTTTGTGAATAGAGCCATGGTGCTATTCAATTAAATTCCGGTCTTTTCATCCTCGGCCTATTTATAAAGTGGGTTTGATGAGTGCTGGGTGAGGTTTGTCAGAACGATACAGTGCGCTGTCCTAACCTTTTATGCAAGTTCCTGAAAATTGTTCTATGACTGGGTCTTTTTTTTTTGCACTTTGACTTTTGTGTTTCTACGTGCGTGGTGTCGATGTAACCGGATGTGAAACTGTCTCCTCACAAACGGCAGGAAGCGACGACCGTGGGCCGTGTGGCTCTGAGGAGCAGGAGGAGCATCAGTTCTCCGACGTGGAGGAGTCTGAGGATGATGATGACAACGACGAGGAGGAGGAGGAGGAAGAGGAGGCGGCGTCCCACGAGGACCCGCCGTCGTCCTGCTCATCAGACACACACCCGTCCACCGGGGGGCGCTCCAGCTGCAGCAGGCACTCCCAGCAGGGCACTCCAGAGCGTGAGCTCCCGGGCCCTGGCCCGGATCCCTCTCCCAGGGGGGTGTGGCCCGGCAGACGCGCCTCCTCGCCCGGCAGCAGGAGGGCGCTGTTCTCCCGGCGGGGCTGGAAGGCGTCGCCCCGGGCCTTCTCCCCCGGCAGCGAGAGCTGCTCCCCCATCCACAGCCTCTCCCCCAGGACAGAGCTGTCCTCGCCCGGCCACCACGTCTCACCCTCCCCGGAGAGGGGACCGTCTCCCATCAGAGCCCTCTCCCCTCTGCGGCCCGTGTCGCCCGCCTGCTACCGCTCGTCCCACGCTCAGACCCCGCCCTCGCCACTGGGGCTGCAGCACAGGACGTCCGGGTACCTGCCCTGGGAGAGCCCCGGCAAGAAGACCAGTCACATCAAACCGGTCAGTTTAGTCTTCGGTTTCTAGATCTGAGACTTCTTTTTTTCCTGTAAATTATGGTCACTGACTCTAAGAATGCTTTGTTTTTTTCTTCAGCAGCTCTGATTACTGGGATATGATATTCATATATGTATTTTTGACTTTTTGATTAAAATAAGACAACTATGTAGATGGATGGGATATAGAGGTCATATACCATATACCTTGCTTCAGAGCAACTAGAAAGAAATGACATTGGCAAAACTATGACATACCCACAATCAGGTGTAAAATCTGAGGCCCCTTTTTTTTTATTTGTTTCCGGCTGTTAACACCCATGTGTGCCATGGTTAACCCTGCCTTGCCCTAAAAACCAGGCCATGGTGAGGAAGGGATGATTGTCTTAATAATCAGTGACTCTAAATTGCCCTTACGGTAAGTGTCACCGCTGTCTAGGTTATATTACCAGGTTATATTCCCTGCCTTTGCCCTGTGTGTGCTGGGATCGGCTCCAGCAGACCTTTATAACACAAAGCCAGTAAGGTCATATTAGGAGTGATGATTTGTAAATTTGAGCATTTCGTTTGAATATGTCTTTCATGTCTTGTATCGACTTAAGAAATTTGTACATTTTACAGTTTCTTTAGTCGTCTGTGATGAAAAACAATACATTTGAGGTCTGGACTTGGTCAGGACCTAGTTTACAGAAAAAACAACAACAACAGTTTGCTGCAGCACTACTGTGCAGCTGAACCCAGTGTAGAGAGGGCTCAGGATCAGTGTAACAGTGATGTGTTTGCTCCCCCTGTAGGAGAGGAGTGGTACGGCAGCAGAAAGGCCAACACTGTCTGAGGCCAGCTTGTTCTCCCCTGCCTTCCGCCTCTCCACCTGCGAGGGTTACCCTGGCCACCAGACAGTGGACAACATCTTCAGCCATCTTCCCATGCACTCCCAACAAGCCAAGGTGCCCTGCCTGATGATCCCCATCGGAGGCATCCAAATGGTTCAGGCCCGGCCCAGATCGCACCCCACCACCCCGTCGTCCCCCACGTCCCCCCCTGTGGAGGGGCCGTCGCTGGGCAGGTTTGAAATGTACTGGGGCGGGACCCCCAGGACTCAAGGGCTTAGGACTCCTGGAGAGCACTGGTCAGAGCACCAGGCGGCAGGAACCAGCCAATCAGGGCGCTGCGCTCCCACCACCACCACCACAGCACTAACATGTCCCAAACCCCAGTCGGAGACCACGGACTCAAAGCAATATGGCAGCTCACAGGGCTCCGCCCCCGCCCGAGGACCTGCTGCCGAGACCCCCGAGCGCGGCGTCAGAGACGGCCACCCCAGGGCGCCGCCCGGCCAGGAGGCCCCCGCGGCCTCGCGCGTCATTGGACAGCAGCCCGAGGGGGCGGAGCCACAGCCCGGTGGTGAAGGGGCGGAGGAGGACGCTAACAGAGACGCAGCCAGAACGGAGCAGAGCACGTAACGGTGGCTACACCTTGATGCATCGTGCATCCCATTTTGTCTATTGGTTGCTACACTAGTCTTGTTTTTTTTTTATTGCTTTTTTTTATACAGTTTTCAATACTATTGTTAACTTAAATGTTTGTTCTTGGCAATATTCAGGTTTGTTATAAAAATGCACTTTTTTCTTCGTACAAAAAATAATGTCAATCTATATAAATATATATATATATATATATATAAATTATATATATGAATATATCCCTCCTGTATCTCTATCGATACTGGTAATGTCTGTTTAAATATAGGTAAAAGGAATATGAACACATTTGTAAATGACCAAAATCTTTAATCAAAAATAATTCCATTTTCGTTTGTCCAAATTTTGTCCAGTATTACTCAAATTGTAGTTACTTGTGCCTTTTCTGTCCAGGTTTGTGTTTTGAGATGTACAATACAGATAGACAAAGAGACGGCTGTGAACTTTTATATCTGCTTTTTTGTGTCATTCAGGAGGGTTAATATTTGGTGTTTTGATTATTTCTGTTCCATTGCTTTAATGCCAGGGTAACAGAGGCGAGGCGTGGAGACATTGAAGGAGCAGCAGAGACGTGTCAAAGGAATTGCACTGAAGTTCTATTTTTTATTACAAAAGATTCTAGATTAGAGTATATCTCTGTACAGGGAAGAGCGCTCCTTATTTATTGTTATTTGATGACAATGATCATTCTTTCAAGGTTGTGTTTTTTTTACTTTTTTATCGGAAAAAGGATGTTTTTTTGTTACATCTGTGTGTGTTTTTCATGATGCTCTTGTGACTTGAACTGACGACAGCGATGAGGGATAGTTTGGCCGGTACCGGAGGATTAAGTGCCCTGCAGATTTCACACACAGCAAAATTTCTAGTCATTGAAGAAATAAAAACAAAATGCACCTGACTCTGTTTTTGCTCTGCTGTTTTGTGTGTGTTATGCTTGTACATTTCACCTCCTCATCAGCCGCATCAGGTGGATTTTTTTTTCCATGACAGATCAAAGACTTGGACAAAGAAGAGAAGACGAAGCGAAGTGTCTACAATGGGGTTCACCTGATGGGATGAGAAATGATTTCCTACTTCTAGAAAAGGACTTAAGGATTGTCAGTCTTTGTTATGGCTCTATTAGTCATCCAACATGTGGTGGGGTTTTTATTATTAATACTCTTAATATTCACTAGTTAACTCTGCCTCCAGTGAACAGTGGGCAATCCATTGTTACAGATTCTCCTCAGATCACATATTTTCTCTTGGGTCATTAAAAGAATGTTGAGAAATCGATTAATGGACAATTTTGGTAACTGGTCGTCGATTCAGCATTTGGAAAGGAGAAGAGTTTTAAGAAATTGACCTTGGCTTCTTAAATGTGAATATTTTCTGGTTTGCCTGGTTTCTGGAAACAGAAACCAGGCTTTCCCCTGGTTTCTTCCTCTAAAAATTGTACCCGATAGTTTTTCCTTAATTTGGAAACTTCAAGGGTGGAGAACAGTGGCTAACTCAGATTTCCTGCCGTGATTCACATCATTTCTACTGAACTTTCCTTTCACTTTCCTGTGACCTCTACTGACTCATCAGCACCTGGAACACACCTACATATTTACATGTTGATGTGTCAGTTTCTAACAATGGTTAAGTCACACATTTAAATCCACATTACTCACTTAACTGAGCTATTTTTTCCCCTCCTGGTGCCAGTTGTATTGCTCATGTGGTGCCACTGGGTGTCCTCACAGGTCACTGCGCCTCATGCGCCGCATCAAAATATTGATACTGCATCATAGATGGCAGCTGGTGTTATGTAGAAGTGAGGTGTGATTTGGTTTTCTGGTTATTCCTTTATTTTTGTTTTTATTGGGGTCCAAAGGGTGAACACACCTTTCGGGAGAGATTTGCCTTATCAACACTGAACCAACATGAGGTTAAATGACATGATTTTAAACTTTAAAGCATGTGCGACTAGGTCAGCTTGCATAAATGTGAAACCTATGAAGTGATAGGTATTTATCACATCCAAAGGTCATAAAGATCAAACCCATTCATTGCTATATCAGTTCATATCAGAGCCGTCCAGGCAGATGCAACTCCAGGGGTATAAAACAATACTCAGCAGCACTCACTTTCACTGGCGCCACGCACAGGCTTGTTGTACGGCTCAGCGAGACGTGGATTATATAAAGTTGACTCCTGCACAGCCAGCCAGTGTGTTGACAAGGAGCCAGAAAGATGTTTGCTGCTGTGACTTAACATTCCACCGAAAACGTTATAAAGCAAGGCAACTCAGGGAGGCACTCAGGGTATTTTTAGACACCCACATCGAGAATAGTTTGAAGGGAATGAGCATTCTTCCCCTGTCAAAGACGGAGCCCGAGGGGGTTGGAGAGAGATAATGTGTAAAGGGAGTGAGCAGAGGAGGTAAGGTCGCTGATTAAAAATAAACACCTGCTTCCAGGACAGAAGCCGCCAAAGTCACTGTGGTGTGGCTGGATTAAAAAGACACGGAGAGGCTTTTACTCTGAATGCGATTCAAGTGATTCTTCAGGGATGGGCCTGCCTGTGGTGAGAGGCACATCTGTGAGTCCTGGGGGACTTGAACTTGTTACCTCCGGTGTAAGAATGCCCCAAACTGATGGGGGGTGAGCCCCATGTCACACATTCCACAAATCTTTGTTATGTCATGTGTTATGAACTGGTATATGCTGATCAACAAATCTTACAAAGTCTGTTAACAGACAGCGTGAATCTCTCATCTTTGTAACCTAACTGGTGTCACTGGTGGTGAAGATGTGAAATATCATTGCATCATTCCTACACACACACACACACACACACACACACACACACACACACACACACACACACACACACACACCTCAGGTCAATTTGGAGACTCCAGTCAGCCTAAACATGATCTATTTTGTGCCGTGGGAGGAAGCCGCAATATCTGAAGCCCAGACGTGAGACAGGGGAGACAGGGAGAACATACAAGCTTTAAACTACAGCGCTAAAGTGCTAAGCACTCATCTACCAGGTTGATATTCATAGGAGAAACACATACACTGCACCAAAATGCACCTGTATCTGCTTAGTATGCATGCTCTTTCTCACATACTTGTATCTCTACAATGAAAAAAAGAGCTCTCATCATCTATTCAAAGTGATAATATCCACTCTCCTTATCTGAACATTCATCCAGTGTATTTACATGAGGGAAAGCTGCCATTTGGCTATCAGCATGTCTCTGGCACGGCTGACCTGCGCTCTGGGCACCATGTAGGTGGCACAGCACTGTGGACAAGGAAGAGCAGGCTGCTTATCTGCATGTGGGAAATCACAGAGGTCTTGTTTCCGTCGAATGTACTGAACTTTATTCTGTGACAGTCAAATGGTGACTAATTTTGTCAGCCTGATGTACATCAGTTACGGAGCTGTACGGTCAGGTTTGTAGTGTAGGTGTTGGAGTATGTTGTGATTGTGGACCTATAGTTATGTGATCTGCGTTGGGTCTCCACCTGCTGCTGTGGAAAAGTTCACCGCTGATGGTCGGACAGTTCTGTTACAGATTAAAAAGACAAATCTGTGGCTGAAAGTGGAAACTTGAAAGAGCTGCAGATGCGGGGGAGAATATCGTCATGTCTTGTCATTTGATTCATTGTTATCACCAAAGATGTATAATTTACCCTTCACCCACAAAAATAATTGTTACAATATATTCTGTATATCTGTAGCTGGCCATAAAGAGTGTTCATACTTTTTCATAGTCTGCTAAAAAGTCACTTTTATCTCTTCTCACGTTGAATATAACAAAAAGCATTGGATGGTTCGGATACCACTAACGAAACTTTAATGTTCATAGAACCAGTAAAGAATTGGAAATTTCTCCATTTCATACTGACGTATCATCTCTGGCTATTATCCCTCCCACACTCTTTCCATGTGATCCCTCTTGAAACCCATTGTCTGTGTACGCCTCCATCGCTTTTTACAGGTTATGCATATCAGGATCCATCAGCCTCCAGCGCGTTAGGTAATCCCTCCAACCTTTCTCTGCACCTCGTTTCATCCTCCACTTCATACATCCTCCCCCTCAAACCCCTCACATGGCCGCAGGAAACAGACGAGATGTCACTCCGGGGCAAAACTGCAGACGTGGAAATGTCACTCAGGCAGGAGCCACACAGAGGCTACAAAGCATCACATATTCCTGGAATGTGTCACAGGTTCGAGTGCCCCGGGGCTGCATGCTGTGGCTCCATGGCAAACAGCTGTGGGTGGGGCTTTGACCATGACATCATGTGAGGGAGAGGAGAGACATAAGAAGAGTGACAGAGCTCCGACACCTGCAGTCAAACAGCAGCAGCAGAACACACAACACAGCTGCGAGCGTACAGATAACAGCTTCTCTGCAGAGCTTCATCCATCTCCTGACTGTGATGGCTACCAACACCAGCTTTCTTCTTCTCATCACACTCTGGGCTTCTGTGCATGACGGTGAGTCCATCTGGCACACATAATATTATTTTCAGGGGGGAGTGCATGGCTTCTGATATGAGTTTATGATCTCTTACAAACAGCAGAACTTTGATTTTGTCGTGCCACAGGAGAGAATGTAAGAAAAAAAAACAAAAGAACATGCTTTTGTCAATAGCAAAGACAGTGACTCACATACTGTATGTCTGTATGTACTCTGCTTTAAGCTGTGCACAAGGCAGCCACAGCCATCGCAGGATGTATGTGCACACACATGTGTTGGCAAGCTGAGCAGCACCGGGTACATAAAAGAGTCCATTTATCACACAGAGGTTGCTCATTTTATCTTGGCCAGATTTTTTTTTGCTCTTTTACTGCAGCTAAACATTGACATGCAGTTGTGATTGAGCCCTGTAAAGACACAGACACATTATTGTGGAGTGATTGTGTTTTTCTTTATTTGAAGAAGGCAATTTGTTTTTTTCTTTTGTTTTTTTTTGCACGAGTCCACCAGGCAAAGAGGTCAAAGACCACATCACTAGTGATGATCACTAGTGATGCCACTGACAGACTAGCATATCCATCTATTGAGTGTCTTGTTATCAGAAAGCCTCTGTTATCACTCCGTATTAATACAACAGAGTCAGTTTGACCTTCAGATGATGTCAATAAAAACCATTTAAAGTATAGCCAGGCGGGAGTACAGACTGGAGTCTTGGCTGAGGATGATGCTGTGTTTGGACCACTGTTGCTGAGCGGCTCGTTGTCTTGCACCAGGCTTGTGTCTTCCGGTGGTGAAGCAACCGGAGGGGGAGGCGGATCGCAGCAGCATCTCCACGCAGAGACACAGGTCCAAGCGCTGTGCCTGCAGCACCCTGCTGGACTCCGAGTGCCACTACTTCTGCCACCTGGACATCATCTGGGTCAACACACCAAGGTGAGGAGCAGTAGGTCTGATCACGCAGGCAGTAGAATGATGGGAATTTGGATTATGTTGTCTAGATGAGGCTTACTTTGAGCCCAGTGGCAAATAAACATTGGCTATCATAACAACAGCATGATTTAATTGGATGGGATCAACTAACAAGAGCAAAGTCTGCTCGGATGTTTATGTCAAACTCACGGCCCTGTCTCTCTTTCATTCGTTAGTAAGACGACAGTTTATGGTCTGGGTGGTGCACTGTCCCGGCGTAGAAGGTCCACTTCTTCACGCTGCTCCTGTGCTAATCCTGATGATCAGATCTGCACCAACTTCTGCCAAGACCGGTGAGTCAGAGCTTGAGCATCCCAAACAGCACTGATACCATCACTTGGTGGTGCCTGTGGGTGTATTAAGCCTCATTTGTGTTTCCATTGGGCAAGTATTATTGCTCATTGTCATGGGCAAGGAGTGGTGAGGGGAAACTCGTTTTAACTTTAATGCTATCATTGGCCTGAAAGTGTTGTTACTGCGCTCCGTGAGTCCATCTGGTCCATGGGTGTGATCGTCAAATAACAGAGCGAGGCCCGAGGGAGTAGATTAATCTCAGGCTAGCGCAGAGAGCTTGTTTTTGATTGGCTCCAAGACCAAGGGAGTGAAATGTGTAGGAGTATGACAGCGATTAAAAGCTAAGTAGTGAATTTGTGTAACCTGGAAATGCCAAACAAATACCGCTGCCACCTAGAAACTGTGAAGACGGTGAATGAGAAGTCGAGACTGGAGGCATTGTGTGAGGTCAATAAGGCGACGGGCAGAAGTTCCTTGTTGCTTCAATCGTTTAGTGAGCCTGTAAAGATAAGTTTTTTTTTTTAGGTTACTTAGTGTGCAGAAATGAGATAACTGCAGCACCATGATAAAACATGTAAAATTGCAAACTCCAAATCAAGGTGCATGCGTTCGAAACGTGCAAGTAATTTACTTAATCTGTTTGTGTGCAGCCCTGCAATCTCCTCTCCTGAGATATCTTCGAAGAAACGACAGCTCAACATACTCAGTATTCTGAGGTCAGCTTTGAATGACATGATTACGCACAATAAAAACCTTTCTCAGTTTCCTTCTTCCGGTCCTGTTTTTAAATGATGTTTGTTTCCTTCTACAGAGCTGTGGCCAAAAGACCCCGGAGGGCTCTGGATGCCAGCGTTTCGGACGCAGCTCAGAGGCAGAGCACACGCTAGAAGAGAACTGGTCCGCGGGGCCAGAGAGAGTGAGAGGAAGAGCGCAGCGAGCACCTGAACAAATGACACTCCTTCGATAGAAGGGGCGAGACACAAAAGGGGCTGCTGAAAGAGCCGAGGCTGGAAGGCCAGAGCGCCACAGAGATATGTGTTAGTGCCTGGGAACAGTGGGGCGGAAACGCTCTGCAAACACGGCGTGGACACAGATGTGGAGGATCAGCTCGGGGATGAGCTACTGTGCTGATCTGTGGTCATGGTTCACCCTGTAAGAGTTGGAGCATTTGTCTCTGTGCAACAAGCCAGGCCAACATTGACACAGACAGATGTGTGCGGGGGAAAACAGATGTGCATACTGTACATTACATGCACAGGAATTTCCTACATAGATGGCATGTGATTACTCATTAGGTTGTAAATTACATGTATTTTCTTCCTTTTATGGGCCAGACAATTTTTTATTTTTAGAATAGCTTAATGTGGAGAAGTTATATAGGGCACGAGAACGTATGTTACTCTATTAATGACTATTGTATGCAAGGGTGTGAAGCAAGTATGTTAGATTTTAAATCGAGCTGGAATCATCCATGATCATCTGCCTTGGTTCTGAAATGTTAAAATAAACTTAAAATGAAATGAGAAAAATTGCCCCTTTTCTTGTTTTTACTCCTTTTTTTTAGATTTATTGCCTTCTCTGCCTTAGAAGTGCACTGTGTAAACAAAACCGTTACTGTAAAGAAGCTGAACTTGGAGAACAATTTGCAGGATAATGAATGGCTTTGGATGGCATGTGCGCTTCGCTTGTGTGTCAAGCAAACACATTTCTGAGTTCAAAGGGAGCCGAGATGGATGAATGCTGCAGGAATTCAAGGCTCACATCAATACGTTTATTTTCGCCATTCAAAGGCCGCGCAGCTTGTGTTATCATAAGGATCTGTGGAAAGAATGCAGCGTTTTGTAACTTTGCTGGGGGGGTGAGAGAGAGGCATAAAATGCTCTGTCACCCCGTGTTCCTTTCTTTCTGACTGCTTGTACTGTACATACCGTCCGCGCACACCTGAGTATGCAAGGCAGGCAGAGGAGCGCTGGAGCTGAAGAAAACAATCGCAGCAGACGATTCATCTGTCATCTGAGGAATAAAGGCGGCGGAGAAGTGACCTGCACTCGCTGTCTGATCGAATAACACCATCGCATGATGAGACTGTTAATGGGGGCTCTTACTTCAGGAGTCGGCTTTCCTGCTTTATTGCATTTCATTCCATTCCTCTCATTCTTCTCCTTCAACTTGTTTTTTTTTTTTGCCCATAGAGACACCCTGCAGCCATCCTTCCCAGACAGGCCTGAGCAAAACCACATCCCAGCCTTAGCCTCACACACACACAGGCCACATGCATCCACAGAGTACAGTAGTAGTGGACACGCACAGCCACAGTTATGCAACACTCATACCTTTTGCACTTCCAGTTTTGTTTAAAGTGGCAAAGGAAACAGAAAATGAATATCTTGTTTGTCCACCTTGGCTTTGTTGAATAAGTGGCTGTCTCTTCCTGGCCAAAGATGCGTATCAGATCCAGAAATCCAAGTCAGGTCCATCATCACATCCTCATCCGTGTATGAACGTAATTTATTGAAATGCAGATGAAACCAAACAAATCTGAACCAAACAAGAATATAATTCAAGTGTGACACAACTCACAACACTCCTCTTCAAATTAGCACACATGAGTACAAGGCTGCAGTATTTCACATAGCAGTAAGTTGTACACCAGTTGTTCCCTGTACTTACATCCTTTCAGTTCTTAACATCGTACTGTATAACAGGAAATCCTTTAAACACGGATGCCATGAAGATAGGAATTGCAGGTCAATTACACTTGAGATAAGTGAATCACTTTATTTTGTATACTTTAAATGTTAAAAAACTGTAAAGAGATAATGGTTTTATGAAAAATGAAGGATGTTATCAATGATTAACTGATAATAAGGTAATAATAAAATAGCAGCTCTTGCTGTGTCATCTGGGCTTTGAGAAACCTTCAGGTTACCTCAGAGTCAGAACTCTGTCCATGGTGCTGGAACAGGAGAGCCTTCACTGACCCTCACACACACATGGAAATCACAGGTTTCATTCATTCATTCATTTATTCTTTCATTCATTTGTACATTCATGGTCATAGACACTTGTCCTTTAATGGTGTTGCATGGGTCTAATGGAACCCATCCCAGTACGCACAGGACAAAAACAGGAAATACACATCATAGGGCACACACCCACACACACACACATACACACACCGTACTTCAGTTGGCCTAATGTTTTTAGGACTGCGGCAGATACCAAAGTACCTGGAAAAACCCATGGAGACATGGGGAACACAACTGAGTTGGAAAAAGGGTTCCACCTCATGCTTTGTTGAGTTGAGTCCTGTCTCTGGAAATTTCCGCTCTGTCTAGAGAACTTTAGATGTTTGCAGATGACACAGTGAATAGTGACCTCGCCCAGATTGCATCTGATGAGACTGCACACAGATAGGTGGTTGGTGCTCCAGTGACGTCAGAACAACCAGGAGCTGAGCAAACAACTCAACCTGTAAAAGAGAACAAAACGCTAAGTCATCCCCATCACTGTGCTCTACAATGTTGATTGTGGTTTGCTTCCAACTCAAACATCCAACATAAGATTCTCCACCAGACAATGTATGTCCTCAATCACAGCCTGGCAGAGATCGTTGGACAGAGAATGGGAACAAGAGATTACAGTGTACATTTGGGAATGCAGAGGTACTGGTACTGGTACCAGTAGTTGCTTGTACATCATACAAGAAACAACCTTGCATGGAGTCAGGAAAAGGCTGGATCAGTCCAGATCCATGACTTCCTGAGCACAGCTTGTATCCACTTCTCCCCTCTGGTGAGTGCTAGAGAGAAGCTAAAACAGCCAATCAACGGAGCAGTTCCTCCCTGCAGGCCGAGACTCTGAGGAACAAGACGACCACACAGAGAAAAACAAACCTCCGACCAAACGCTCACTGAACCTCTGTGCACAATAAGTACAGAGATGTATATATGTGTATGCACAGGGTGTACGACACTGAACTAACTACAATATATTGAAGTGTGTAAAGAAATTCAAACCATTATTTGATTAAAATCAAATAAAGACAGCTGCTTCATTTTGCTTGTACTTTTACCTGCATGCAGTTCAACAATGGTCTATGATAAAGATGAAGTCATCAAAACTCCATGAGAAAAACCACAGGCTGTTACGTAAACCAGTATGCAAAGACACAATGTTTTCTGTATGTCTGCTAACCTAATCTTATAAAATGTTGGTATCTTTACATTCTGCACTTGAAGAAATATTGATTCAATTCCAATTGTGAGAGATAACATAAGGTTTTCCGCTGCAGGCACACCATGTCCCAGAGGGAAGTATGCACTCTTTAAAGTTTAGTTGTACACTGTCCTTTACCTGTATCAGTCATGCCAAATATCAGTTATGTAACTGATAGATTTGTGTACATTGTGGCCATGAAATCATGCGTGTGAAATTGTCTCAGAAGATGTGGGTGCAGCATCACTAACATGTAGGTCTTTGCATTTTTCACGCCTGCATGTCAGTTCCACAAAATGCCACAGCGCTGTAGCCAAATTATGCACATTTCTGTCGTTAAAGTAATCTGATATCTGAATAACTGGATTGCAATAGCTCAGTGATGTTGCTACTGCCAGTTAGTTTCAGATGATCAGACCATGTCAGATACAACATATACTAACCCTACCCCCTCAGTATACATTCCTCACATGCTTTCTGTGTTGTCATTCACTCTAAAGGGCTTTTGCTGGGTCACAGCATGTCAGCATTGATCGTGATTGCTAGCAACATGTTCCCACTCTTTCTCTCTCTGACTCTTAGAAAAAAAACATTCGGATTAATTTTATTCTCACCTTCATGGAAATTTAGCAACCGATCATGAAAATTAGTTGCTTTATATAACCGCATTAAAAAAACTTCTCATCCTCATCTCATTATCCTCTCAGTATATATCACAACATTCAGTCCATTACAATAAATGAGTGGAAGCTATTTGAGACTTTATCACCGTTATTGTCTGCCATTCATCAGCAGCTCCACAAAGCAGAGACAGAGATCTGCTGTTAAACAACCCTGATGCAGCCGGTGGCCAAATATTCCACAGCTGTTCCCCAAGAATGTGCAGTGAAGCAACAGCCCAGCGCCTCATCCATCCACCTGCCCTCTCACTCACTCACCCACACACACACACACACACACACACACACACACACAGCCAGTGGGGGCTATTTTCCAGACGACTGTGCTGTGTTTTACGGAGAAGAAGCGGCTCCTACAGTAAAGAACACAAACTGACCTTTACAGCAGTTGTATTGTGTCCTTTACCCTCTGCGGAGCATTGCAATGATTCTTTACCACAAGTTGTTTTCTTTTCTTTCTAACGTGGGCTGAGACAGCTGCCCGATCTGTCCATGTCAACATCCGAACTTCTTAACCAGAGCAGGAACTGTCCATACTGTGCAGCACTGTGTGGTACCTTGCTGTTTTGCAATTGTGGCAGGAAATTAATGGCTTATATAAAGTGGTGGGACAAAGTGCAAAGGTTTAAAATGAGGTGTGGATATCGTAATCCGTGATAATGTGGGCATTATCAGTGCTCTGACTTCTCACCCAATGAAATGCTGAGAGAGGATCAACATCTCAACGTCATCAGCTGTTCTCAAGAAAAAATTCTTTCCCCAGTCATCTTAGATAAACTTTATAGTGCACTACATGTTGCAAAGGACATCTAATAATATAAAAATATGTAATATAAAAAAAACCTTGTCTACCTGTCTCATGGATGAAATTCTCCTTTTCAGGTATGATTTTCAGGTATGGTATGGTATGGTATGGTATGGTATTATATGCAACCAGTACGTTAACATTCATAAATGCAGTGTCACGATGATTTGATTGCAGGCTTTTCAGAAATCACTGTTGACTGATTAGACTCATCTCTCATCTTTATCTATTCTGAGTCTTGGTCTGATAATACAGATAATACTATTTCAGCTATTTAAAACAGTGATATCATCATGCAATGAAACTGAAAAGAAAAGAATCATAAATTGCGGTAGCAACACAAACACGTTATCTCTAACTCAAGGAAACTAGATATCAAATTTGAACCAGGAAGATTACACAAAGAGTTCTTTATTGGTCTGGAGTTTTACCTCCAGGATTATTTCCTCTGTTCCTCTGCTGACTCATCAGAAGTTGTTTCAGCCTGAGAAATATACTGACTGAGTTTTCTAATTAAACTGACATTTCACAGCAGTGTTCATGATAAAGTTTCCACTGTACATTTGGGGTTTTGGGGGGGATCAGTTCAGTGAGATCAGTTACTATGAATGCAATTATTACAGTTGGCCAGGAGATGGCCTCAAGCTACCATAAACCCAAACTAAAAAAGAAAGATCATCCACATTCCCACTGCCTTCATGTGGCATTCAGTATTTCTCAATATATGTGTTCATTCAACATATGAATCTGTGAAGATTCATAGATTCATGATTCAGATTCATGAAGATTACATGGTAAATAGTAGATACAAGTAGCATATAATACAAAATAATCACAAGTGTGCAAAGTTTCATACATGTTCACCGGTGGAAAGACATAAATTATGAAACTCAACACAACTCAAACTCAATAATATTAGGAGGGTGATGGTGGCTGTCTGTCGTAAGGCCAGCATAGCTACATACAGTCTGACGTTTTTGGGGGGATTAGATTCACCTTTATGACAATGTAGATGCCATGGAGAACAAATTAAAATGCAGATATTATATCATACTGAAGTATACTGAAGTCTCTGTAGTCAGACAAAATGAAGACAAGTGTAATGTTCTGTATTCGTTTGATTAACAAAAAAGTAATCTTTAAAATATATCCATCTATTCATATAATTACCTTGTGGCTCAGTACAGTGCAAAGACTATAATGTCTAAAGTTGTGAAAGACACATATACAAGAATAGCATCAGCTGTATCAATAAGTTAAGATGAATAATAGTCCTGTTGAAATCCTCAAGTGAGTTGTTGTTGTCTCTATGGTTTGATATTTTTTTAAACTATAGATATTACAACACATTTTTATTATCACTAACATAACAACATCATTATCAATTACAAATACAGATTATTAATCATTATTATATGTATACATTATATGTATACATCACCACATATTATATTATCACTGTGAATTATTATCTCGAAACATTGTTCTGGATGACCATTTAGATAATTAATTATTACCAATATGCTCAATGATTACCTATCATGTGTCAGAATGGCAAATAATTCCTGTAAATACTGAAATCTGATTAATGTTCTCAGGACAATGTAGTGTTTCATTAACACAATGGGCGGCAGGACAATATAGAGGAATGCTCCTCCAGCCCCCTCTCCCCAATCCCCCAGCCCTGGATCAATGCAGCGCGGTGCCTGCTGGGTAATGTAGTCTTCCCAACACAAAGGCGAACAGTGTTAGCAACGCCCACAGAGGAGCTGCGGAGCCCACCCAGAACTACCGGTACCGAGATGCTCGGCTCGGGAGGGCTTCCGGTGGACTCTAGAAATGTTTGGACCGAGTCCTGGAAGAGGGTGAAAGTGCGAGGTGAGGAGCTGTTTTAAAACTAATTTCACATCACGAGGAGGAGGAGGAGGAGGAGAAAGAGGAGGAGGAGGAGGAGGCTGAGTGGGAAGAGTTTGGGGGGGAAGAATCCTCCTCCTCCTCTTTCGGAGACAATAACAAGCTGAGTTGTGCTTCAACTTAGCGCAAACATGCCGGTAGCTTCGAGTAGGCTCACATGAACGTTTGCAAAGCAGTTTTCTGTTTTCACTCATCTGCAGCAGGCTGTATGTTTCTGTGCTCCGTGCTGCAGTTTCTCCACCTGGAGCTTCATGTCCTCCTGGTCTCAGCATCCAGGGCAGCATGCACAAAGGATGGGAGGCTACATGGACTGGCTGCTGCTACACGTCTAAGGCTATTCATGTTGTTGAGGGTGTGGGGGGAAAAATCATCCACAGGCCTCAGGAGATGCTGTGTTAATTTGTGTCCAGGCATCACATGGGGGAATGCTACAAGCTCTGTGCATTTTAGCTTCCCCTGTTTCGTTTTTGTAAGTCAAGGTGTCATCTTCAAAATTATAATTAGCTAATGGTAAAGATGATAAGTGAAAGTGTGCTGCAAGGCCTTTGAGCATCTGTTTGAAAAGCAAACAAAAATGTAACTATATCTATTTATATATCTATCTTGGTATTGAACAAAGGCAAGAGGGATGAGTTACAGTTGCTTCTCTTTGTTTCTTTGAAGACAAGACGTCAAAGCTTCCCTCTTCAATGTGATAATTAGCTGACTGCAAAGATGACAAGTGAAGATATACTGTAGTTCAGAGCCTTTGTTCATCCATGTGGAAAGCATATGCAGAAGTGATAAAATGAAATCACACATAGCAAATCTGAACCAGTTTGTTTTGAATTTTATGCATGTTGTAGATATTCTGTCAAAGAAGAACAAAGTCAAATTTGTCTTTTTGTGTAAGCTTATTTCAGTCTACAGCTGAAGGACTCCTCACACAGTAAAGGGAACAATCTGAGTGAGTGAGACTGGAGTGGATAAGTGCTCAGTGTTTAGTATAGATAGCAACAAAGGATTCCAGACGATACAGGTCATGGATACAGGATGGATATTTTGTGGATATTGGAAAATAGTCAAAGACATAATCAGAGAGCTCTCTTAAGAAACGGATTTATGGGAGGTGTCTGCTAGAGTCCAGCTCCAAAGGTTGCCAGTCAATCACAGGGCACGCATACCATTTAGTCTCACACTCACACCTAGTTACATTATAGAGTCTCCAGTTGGCCTAAACATGCATGTTTTATTGGACTGTGGGAGGAAGCTGTTGTCCCTGGAGAAAACCCATGCACACATGGGGAGAGTATGCAGACTCCACACAGAAATGACCTGTACTGGCGACACAAATCAGTGACGTTCTTACTGTGTAGCATTAGCACTAACAACTACGCCTGATTGTAAAGATGACAGGTAAAAACATAGTTCAAGACCTTTGTGTATCCATGTGGAAAAGCAAACAAAAATACAAGATGTAAAAGTGTATCCACACATATGAAATCTTAATCAGTTTGTCTCATATTTTAACCCACTTCTCTACCAAATTTGAAGCTTTCTTTTGCAAAGTAAAAATTAGCTGATTATTATGATCACAAGTGAATATGTTCTCCAAAGCTTTTGTGCATCCAGAGCTCGGAAGGTTCATTCCCAGCCACTTGACAGTGAAGCATCAAGGATGCTATGTCATCAATGTGTGGATGGTTACAGCTACCGGTTAAGCAGGTGCACCAGTGTATGAATGGGTCTGAATGGGTGTATGGGACTTGAAGTTTTCAGGAAGACTAGAAAAGTACTGCGTGGAAATGCAAACAGAAAAAACAAGCCACAAGTTTAAAATCTAAACCTACAAATGTAATCCTCTTTGGCCCAAAACCTCACAAATGACGTCCCTCCACGATGCTTTTATTTTTTCCCCCTCCCCTTTTACTTCGAAAGCGCCGGCCGGATGTTGACGCCGCCATTGTGATTAGTTTGACGCGTGCGCTCATCAGCATCTTGAGTTCGGCCACTGGCGCGAGATCCGCTCGCGAGCCCCCCGAACCAGGCAGGCTCGCGCTGCCGGGAGTGACGCTCGCGGCACTCTGATGCTGTGGACGCGGTGAGGACGGCAGCCGCAGCTCGCAGGTAATCCCACTGCTGCCGCAGGGAAGACGGCGCTGGACTCGCGCTCAGCCTAATCTGGGCGATACAATTAGACGCCAGCGCTCCATTTAGGGCTAATTAGGGCAGTGATTGTCGGGCTAAAGATGGAAGACGCGGTGCACTTGTTCGTGCATCTCGCGCGGAGCGACATGGGAGGATGGTGGCGTGCGGACGCCTCTGATTTTTGACGCGTTTTTCTCGTTTTTCTGATCGCTCGGTGTGTCATTAACCAAGGCGAGTGCATTGTTTGTCTTCAAGGACGAAATGTATGCAACCACGGAGAACTGTCCTCTGATACATAGGGATGTTAAGTGTAAATTGTAGTGTAGTGTAAGGCCAGCACACTTGGTGCCTACTGATGGAGGCAAGACTGTTCTCAACAGGCTGAGGCATCAAACTGTGTGTGTGTGTGTGTGTGTGTGTGTGTGTGTGTGTGTGTGTGTGTGTGTGTGTGTGTGTGTGTGTGTGTGTGTGTGTGTGTGTGTGTGTGTGTGTGTGTGTCATTTGTCAGTTACATTTACTGTGCACTTGTAAATTTTGACAGTGTTATCTATCTATCTATCTATCTATCTATCTATCTATCTATCTATCTATCTATCTATCACTTTGGGTGTTAAGTGTATATACCAAGATAATGCATATTGTATAGAGTATCCAAAATGTATGTAAGTCAGGTTTAATGGCAAGTTTTTCACCTTAGTGGTCCACTTACTGTATGAGGAATTTGCTTTGGTGATTAAAACATCAAACAGTGGCACAAGTTAGCGGCACATAACAACAGTATGCATCTGGTTAGTGCACAAAATAAACATACACTCAGAGTAACAGGATTGGTAGTATTTATAATGCACTTCTATCTATCTATCTAGCTATGTAGCTATCTATCTAGCTATCTATCTTCGTACGCCTCTGCTAGAACACCTCCTGAAATGAATATGCCCTCCCAAAATCCCAAAGAACTGCTTTTTGCAGCCTCATGGCTTGGGTTTTAGCTCTTTCCACTTCCCAATGGAAGTCCCCCCCCCCCTCCCCTACACCCCCCCTCCCACTTTAATGGGCCATTAAGAGGCAACCACGGTGGTTAAGCTGTCAGCTGACTCTGATTGATTCGGTTAGACCACAGATGAGCCTGAGATTCCTCCAGAGCTCTTAGAAAAATGTATCTCCCACCCACACCTCCAAACTGCAGCCTGGAGCCTGATCAGAGGTGGACAGCCCCGGCTTTAAAGCTGGCGGGGCTGAAAAACCGTGGAAACCCCACCTCACTGATTCTGTGTGTGTGCTGTAGCGGTAAGTGAAGACACGTACCCCTGCAGTGCAGTCCTCTCACAGGTGGAGGGCCGAGGAAGAAGAAAAGTTTAGCAAAGGCGAGGAGCGTTTTGGGCTCCTTGTTAAAGTGGGCCACCGGTCCCTGTGGTGAGTGACGCTTTTCTGGGGCAGGCTCCGCGATGACGCTCACCCAGCCCGGATTGGGAGCAGACACCCTCGTCCGTCCACTTCGGAGAGAGGTGCGGAGACTGTGCTGCTGCAGGACGGTCCAAGCAGAGAGACTGCCAGTCCGACTTTGCTGCTCAAACTGAAACCACTTGTTTCGATATACTTGTCCATCACTTTTGACCACTCTGGAGCAGACCTGTAAGTATGCTTTGGCTCAGTCTTACCCGATGCCTTTTTAAAATCTTTTTTGAAAATGGTAACTTTAGGATGTAGGACGTCTGGTCTGGACGTCGGTCCAAAGTGTGGTTTTCCTGGACTGACTTGGCAACTTTTCGTGCCCCAAACCTGAGCCCTGGAATGAGAGGCGCACTGCTATTTATAAAGATAGCACAACTGAGCCAGCTGCTTCCATTTCCGCTCCCGTCGTAATTGAATCAGTGCTGGAAGCGTGCGCCGCTGAGGGTTTATGCGCTCCACGGTAAGATTATACATTAGAAACGTTTGGTGGCTCGTTTTTCCTGGTGGAGTTTTGGATGTGGTACCCGTGCCATCCATGAAGAGGTTGTGGGTTAGAGCGGTTAGCACTGTCGCCTCAGACCGAGAAGCTTCTGGACTCCGGTCCAGGTTGAACTGAGGGCCTTTCTTTGTGGAGTTTGCATCTTCTCCCCACATCTGATTGGGTTTTCTCCATCTCTACACTCAGTTGAAAAACATGCAGGTTTAGGTAGGCTCTCAATCGCTCCTAGGTGTGAGAGTGAATGATGTGTGTGTGTCCTGTGATGGACACTCATCCACATCTCCTGCCTTTGCCCTGTGACCCCCACAAAACAATTGGGTACAAAGAGGGCAAGATGATGGTTGGGTTGATGGATGTATGAGAATATCGAAGCTTCTGTAGGCCGATGGCATCATCTGGCGGTGTGCGTCATGTCCTCCTTGATGTTTGCCCCAGAAACTGAGGGGTGACTTGCGGAGGCTGTCAAAAGGCCTCTGAGGGCCGAGCTGCAGCCCTGACGGTGAGTGGCATCCGTCCCGCTCAGAGCGGACAGGCCTCGTCGCTTTCATCCCGATCTGTTGTGCTCGACAGAGAGCAGGGAGAGGGTTAACGGCTGGAAAGGGAAGTAGGGCACCAACATCCCGTTTTTATGGGCACGTTCTGAAACTGGCTAAGAGCGTGACAGAAACAGCGAGTGAAACGAGCAATATTCGATGGTGGAATGTATCCGCTCCGGCCAGTTCTTTCTCCTGCTTTTTTTTTTATCCTTTTTTTTTTTTTTCTTGGACCGTCCATGTTGTACTTGACACGCGGTGATGCATGCAAGTGCTTTGCAGATATAACGTACGAGGCTGAAATGGTGGAAACGGAGCCGCTTGCTTGTAGCTGCGCTACCCCCTCACTGCCGAAAATCTGCTCCTGCTTCCAAACAACCAAGATCGTTTCTGTTTACCCCGATGGAGTGAAAAGCTCACCACTCGGCTCGATTATTTTGAGTCATCCAGCCAAGGCTGTGGCAATGGGCGGGAGTGTAAAAAATGTCATCTCCAACCACGGATACATCTGCCTCCTCTAAGTGGTGTTTTCATGACTCCGCTGTGAGAACTGCGATAGTAAAACAAAAAAAGAAAAAGAAATGCTTCACATTTCAGTTTTAGTAGGAGTTATTAGTGCCGTTACTTACTCTTCCCGACAGAGAAGTTCAGCCTTGAACCTGTTTGTGAATCGGCCTTTAAAGAGGAAGAGAAAGTGGCTCATAATGGTGCAGGTAGGGAATTGTTTCCCTGCTAGTTCCCATGTCTGACTGCGCGGCATCACCCAGACACAGACGCTCCACGCCGTGCCCTCACAGATGGACAGAGATCACACAATGCATTCAAGTCTGTGTCTGTGGACACCATCACAACGTCTGAACGGGGCTCTCGCGATTATCCAATAGTGCAACCAGTAATTCACTGAAATGTAAGATGATCCGGGGTTGCATTAGACCACCAGAAGGATTACAGCGAATGGTATTCATCAGTGATGTTGAGAGAGAAACTGAAGGAATCTTTTGTGGCCTTGTTCGTGGTTGGAGTTTGGCTCATGCATGCCTTCTTCTCTGGTACTTATAATGTGCATTTTTTGTTTTTGCTTCTTTCCTCCTGGCTTCTCATGCAACGCTAGTTGTTTTTCTCGGCTGCCACAGAGGATTGCACGTCCAGCTTGTAGCCGTTTTATTGCAAAGATTTGACAATTTAGCTCGGCTCGGTATGTTTCTTTTACAGACCTAAAAATGTCGAAACTCAATTTGTCAGGTATTCGCTTTGCAAACATGAGTCAGCTGAGATCATTTCTGTCATACATTAATTGCAGATGTAATTTACTTAGCGGAGAGACGGATAAAAGTGAGACTTTTATCGACCATTTTGTACGTTTAAGTGTGTCTCGGGGGTACATCCAGTCCATCATAGGACACACAAACGCACACACACACACACACACACACACAAATTTAGAGCCATGCCCAGGTACATCTTTGAGAAAGAACATGCAAACTCCAGACAGAAAGGCCGTCAGTCCAACAGGAGATTCCAACCGAAGAGCTTGTTGTTATGAGGTGACTACCCCCCACCACCACCACCACCACCACCACCACCCCCCCCCCCCCCCTCATCACGCTGTCAGTGTTAGCTTGTGCTTGTGAAGCGATGCATGTGGCCAACACAAGTGTGAGATTGCGCCACAGAAGTGTCTGGATGACGGCGTTTTGACTTTTTACATGTGAATGGTCTGATCAGTGCCAAGGCAGGAGCCAGAGGTCTGAGTGTACACCGGGAGGCCGCTCGCCCACCACATTTCTAACACCAACCATCGGGCTGACGTAACACAAATCGACTTACTCTTCACTCATCCGGTTTCAGGATCGTGTTTGGATGACTAGTGTGGTGCTCCGCTGGGGTACATTCACCTCAGATTTCACCAAACTTTGTGCTCCGAGGCAGCTGAGCAGCAACTGTCTGTTTGTTGTTTTACTTTTATGTGTTTACAACAAACTGTAATCTGACTGTGCTTTTTCTTCTTCTTCTTCTTCACCACCAGAGGGGTTAAGATGGGTGGAGCTGCCATCTTGAGCACGCTGCAGACCTGAGAAATACCGCTTCACTGCTGCTGTGGACCTCAACCACCCCACCCCACCCATGACTTTCTACAGTGTATGTCTCCACTTTTCTCTCATTTTTACACATTTAATGCTGCCGAGGAACAGAGGCAATGTCGCACACACCTTCACATTATGAAAGGATAAGGATAAACCTAATTCATGTGTCCCTGAGGAAATGTCCATGTCTGCAGCAGCTTGGATTTAGTGAATAAAAGCAGTATTTACCATATAAGTGTAGCATATGAATATAAAAAAGTTGAAAATGACTCAGGATTTGGACATGATCTATACTGGTCAGAAAAAGGAGAGTATGGTTGGGAAGTAAGATTTGATGAAAACGGCACATTTTAGTTGTCATCAGGTCTGTGCAGCTTTTGGATTTATGGTGTTTTTCTTTCCATGAATGAGGATTAAACAAACAATTGGTTTATTTGATTTCATATGAAATGAAAAATGTAAATATAACATTTTTCTTTTTCACCGTCAGATTGGCGTTAACCCAATTTCAAGTGTTTCAAGTTTAATAGTTTCTTGTGCTATTTCACATAACAACAAAATTAAATCACCAGCAAAAGAAGTGAAAAACGGTCTAAAAATATCCAATTTTTCACACTGGAAAATTTTCGATTTCTGTGCAAAATCTTCTCACATTTCTAGTAGAAAATGGTCTTCCATCCCCAGTTTCATGTTCAATGGTGAGCAGAGATTTCTGCAGATTTTAGGCTTCATCTTGGCTTGTCTTCAGTCTATATCTGAGGAGTCTCCAAAGACATTTGAGCCTCCAGAACATCAGGCACAAAGTGCTCAATCACAGATTGGTGATGGAATATGAAAAAGTTGCAGTTTTCGGTCTGTTTTTGTTTTTGCTGACAAGTGTTTTTATCTTTTGTTATTTGAAACAAATGAAATCAACCGTTTTCATTTTTTTTATATGAATTTCTATTATGTTTACTGTTTTGATTCCCATTCATGAAAAGAAAATACAATGGCCGAACGATCCGCTGACCCCAACTGTTTCCAAAGGATGATTGTTGCTCAGTTTTTTTTTGCCAGCTACATAAGGGTTGAATTTGCCCTTGAATGTGGCCAAGAGACAATTACCTTCACTAACTTTTCAAAGTGAGAAGATTTGCTTGGACATTTTGTTTGGAAACACGACGGACTGAATCTTGGACCATAGTTTTTTTATGGTTTTGAGGGAAAATTCTTTCTGCCTCCCTGGTTTAGCTCGGTGTGTGTCTCAGCTCTCCTCTGACACTAGTGCTGATGCTCGGCCTTGTTGTTTTTCAGGAACCGTTGATTGGTGTGCCTCAACCTCTGTAATGGAAAATCGTGGTGAGTACCAAGTTGCTCGTTGTGGTTTGTTAAGTGCACAATGTGAGCGCTGCGGAGAGAGCTGCAGATCCGCTCATCTCGCCGTACATCCACCGTGTTTATGGAGTCTGTCTGGACTCTGCTCTTTTATGAGCCACTCAGGACGTACACGTCCTGATCCAGAATCAGTTTCCCCTCCCGGTGCTTCTTTTTGTGAGCTTTTTGCCTCAGTCAGCACAACCCTGCGTGCTATGTTTGTGTGCTGCGATGCAGAAGCGATGGTTCACTGCGGATCTGTCAAGTCAATGTTAAAGCCGCACTCTGCTCTCCCAAAGTTTGACTTTTTAAGTACGGCTCCAATGAGACGCAGCTTTTAAACACCCGCATGGCAGCACGGACCCGTCCTTCCCCTCCCCTCTAAACCGCCGAAGAGGAAGCGTTGACCTTGTTACTAATGGGTCACTGACACCTGTAGCTCCTCGCCTAACTAGTTCCCCTTTGCAAAACGTTAAAATGGTGAAATGCCCGCACAGTAACCACCTCAATTAAGACTTCTCGTGGAAGCTATTTTCAGTTCAATTTGAGATCAGCTTGACTTAAAGTGACAATCCATGGCAATGTCATCATCAGGGCACTCCTCGCTAAAGCTCTGGGAGGGATTTACAGGCGTGTTTTCATTGAATTAATAGTCCCAACTCTCCCGAAAATACACACCAGCGAGGATAAAGTGATTCAGCTCTCACAGAGCTACAATAGGACATTAACCTGTTTCTTGCTGTCTTAGCTAAGCTAAGTCAAGCTGCAGGTAAGAACTTCATTACTAGCTACCCGGACAAGTCACCAGCCTTTCACAAGTCCACACACAAACATGTATGGTTTGGACCGTGGGAGGAAACCTGAGCAGTGGGAGAAAATCCACTCAGACGCAGGGAGAACACGCTCAATCCACACAAACCAACCAGGGGTCAGACCCAGGTCCTTCTTGCTGTGACGCCACCACGTCCCCCCCTCGGTGCTTCATTCATCCTAATTATTGCTGAATCACACACTTAGAGTCAGACGCGACTGCCTGTAAGCCCTCCAGCATCTTCATGTGTCCTGGAAAACCTGGAAATTTAATAAGCAATTTTCCAGTCATGGAGAACACATGGAAAATGAAAGGAAAATAATTTCCTCTCTCTGTTTCTCTCTATCCGTGAGTGCACGCAGACCGATGGCAAGGTTTGCACATGAATAGGGGGTAAATTCATCATCATTTCTAAGCACGTAAGAAATGATTCCATCGCTAGACCGTAGACTGCACAGCTTGTAAATCGTCCTTGAAACAGACACGAAAACAATCTGGGTACAGGTACAGCTGTAGGAAATGATCTGTGGCGGCGTTGAGGAAAGGTATTGGTGTCTGGCCTTAAAACTGCAAAGTCTTTGAAAATCACTTGAAGGAAAGAAAACAAGAAAAGTTCTCAGTGGCCTTATCTGTGTGTTTATCTGACTTTTGTCTGGCGCAATCAAAGAAAATCGCTAGTTCTTGATTAATATACGACGCATATGTAAATGGATTTGCAACAAGGACAATTTCCAGTGACAACAAAGACTCTAAGAAATAACACCATTCACAGCGTAGTATCATAGTCTTCTACACACACTCTTTCTACACACGCGTGTGTGTGTGTGTGCGTGCGTGCATGTGTGTACCTGCCTCAGTCTGCCTGCCTGCTGTAGTGGCCTGGCCCAGTCTGCTATCCAGGTCAGGCCAACAGGTTCTGGGCTCATGCGGATTGGCTCAGCTCTCTCTGGAAGCCGGCCCGGTGTGGAGGCTGTATGTGGGGCACAGGGAGAGAAAAGGAGCGCTGTCAAACACACTAGCTCTCCATCTTTAGAAACAGCTCGAGATGCAGCCAAACGCGCAAAAAAAAACCCAAACTCTGATCTGCCCAGGCATAATGACACAGCTCAATGCTCCGGATTCCTCTGAGGAACAGTGGGACATACTTTCACGGAAGACACACAAACCTCAAAAGGAATCAAAGCGCTAATTCAGAGGGTCCGGTCCATACACCCCCCCCCACCTCTTTTTTTATTCATACTTTACAGAAAGCAGTTTCTTTTCCTTCCCTCCCTCCCGCGCTCTATATTCAAGCCCCAAACAGAGCAGCTCTCCTTGGCAAACATGATTCAAAGTCATGCTAATGCCTCCAAGACTGTTCAAATTGTGATAAGAGGGCTGGAGATGTGCATAAAATGGTGTCTGGAGGCATTAAGAGAGGTGAGCAGAATGATAAACACCCTCTCCCAGTTGTGGACAACAATAGCGGCTGCTTGATATTAGCTGCCGAGCTGGACATGAAAACACAAGCATACGCACGGTTTACGTGTTTTCCTATTTGTCAGGTTAATGTGCAGGCCTCTGTTCCTTTGCAGCCAGATCCTTGTAGTCCTAGCAGCTACAATACAGCCGATTTATGTCGTTTGGTCATTTTCAGAGGTTAAGAGCAGACACTTCTTGACCTTTACTCAGCTGCTGCAGAAAGTTGCTGATCTTGCTGATTGTGATTGCCTCAATTCCAATCCGCCCCATCCCTCACTTTGGGGCTAAATGAGGACTTTTATGCCTCAGATTAGATTCATTACTAATTTAGGAGTGCTTTACCCAAACACTGACTTTATCTCTATCCTCCCCTCTTGTCTTGGCGCAAAGGGGGGAGGAAAAATACTGACACTAGTTTGTCAGAGAGAATCGCTTTCTAGGCCACAGTGCGGTCTGGGCTCTGAGGTTTTAGTCTTCTTTTTATTTTTTTATTCTGTGTTGTTGGTTTCATCGTAATGTTTTGTTTGGAGCCGACCGTACGGATTACGCGAGAACAGCCGCCGCCGCACACGTTACATGACACATGCATGATGGCCGGAGCGCGCACGGCTCCTGGCGCGCGCATGGAGCTGAACACATAACTTCTCCCTGGAATGGCAGGCATCTTTCACTGAATGCTGACCTGCGCTATGAGCCAAGGAGGGAGGGTCACTGAGCAAAGGGGAAGAGGGAGTCCAGCTCCTGGAGGGAGGGAAGGTCTTAAGGAGATTGCGAGAGGGAGGGACGGAAGGGAAGGGAAGGACTGAAGTGAGGCGTAGAGGAATGGTAGGCGAGGAAAACACGGAGGAGAAGAACCAGGCCTGAGACAGAGGAGAGCGGACGACTGCTGTTGTTGTTGAGGAGGAAGAAGAAGAAGAAGAAGGAGGAGGAGGAGGAGGTGGAAGGAGGAGGGCAGGTGCAGCTGCTGATCTGCTCTGTCCGGGATAGCGCACACATCTCTGGGTGCAGGACAGGTAGAGGCCCCTCAGGGGCTGGATCATGGGACAGAGCCTTCGTCTGGAGACCCCATCTACAGACCCACAACAGCATAATGGCGGTGAGTTTCATGGGACTCACTCGTACTGCAGCGTACACACGCACACACACGCACACACGCACACACACACACACACACACACACACACACACACGCACAGTTGGGCATTCCTCAGGGCCAGCGTAGGTATCATAAAAGGGGTTTACTATCAAGTAGTTATGTTTAATGAATGAGAGCCTGGAGGAGAGAGGGAGAGAGGGGTCAGAGCGGTGTAATCAACATCGCATAGTCTCCTCTCCCTCCTCCTCCTCCTCCTCCTCCTCCTCCTCCTCGCCCCCCCCCCCACTCTCACCAGCACCAGGAATGTGAAATCACCGGGATCACCGTGATGAATCTCAGCTGTGTTTTTGCACACTCATGCATGTGCCGCGCACATACTTCTCCTCTCCCTCACAGCTGGATCGTGAAAATGAACCTATGGCTTTGTTATTATTGGCTTTAATTGAACAGGGCGGCCTGCAGTGAATCCATAGGACAGATTAAAACGGCGCACTCTTAACAGTATGTGTTTGACTTGCTGTGACTAAGCCGTTTGCCTTCGAAACGGTCGAGCGAGTTATTTATTTATTTATTTATCTATCTTTTCCCGGGCGCGTGCCGCTCTACAAGAACCAGTCGCAGCGATTATGACCTGTTTGTGCTGTCAGTTAAGTAGATTAAAATTCATAATCTTGCCAGGCAATGATTAGGGCTATAATGAGGTTGGTAGTATTTCCCAACCGCTGCTCGCCCCCCCCCCCCCCCCCCCCCCGGTGGAAGAGTGCGGGGGCCCTTATGTAAGTGATCGGGACGGCTTTGCTGGAAGGGTGGCTGGGGGCCAGGTCCCTTTTAAAACAACAGTCTGCTTTAAAGCACACGCTCACCTGACCAGGCCTCGGCCCTGACTCACTGAATCATGAGGTCGGAGGGAAAGCTGGCCCTCTCCGAGGGCGCTGGGCGTGGCTTCAGGATCGGGGGTACGTCAGAGGAGCACATTCTCACACATAGACACACACACACACACACACAGTGTCACCCACCCCCATGTTTCCTGACTGGTATGCCTTATCTTGGCAGAGCTGCTGATTACAGAGCGTGGCTACTAGGATTCTAGCTCTGGCCTCGTCATGAATGGAAACATCTTTTCTATCCTTTCTAGCACTCAGAATATTAATGAGCTCCACTGGTGTCATTGTTCTGTTTTTTTTCTACCTTCCAGCCTTTTGGTTTCCACCAGCAGTACAGTGGGTTGTGTTAGTGAGTGTGAGGGGAAGAGGTTGTCTTTGTTCTCTCTCGGTCACAGAATCAGGGTGGAGTGTCGTTTCCTCCCTGTGTTTCCAGGCTGCCCCCCCCACCCCCCCGCCCCCTCGCCCCCCTCATAACTTCTGTACTTTGTGGCTCTCTTTTCACCCATTCTCAGACCCACAGTGCCACCGCACACCAGACCTGCTCTCACCACAGCTGAGGCAATGACATGTTGGAGAGTTTCCCCTATGAAACTGTGAAGAAGCGTCCGGAGTGGGATCCTCGGCCCTCTGGAATGTGATAACCGAGTTGGATTGCACTGTCTGGTTTGGATCTGCGCGTCTGCGGATTGACACGTTCTCTGATCGGGCATCGCTGGCTAATGCCTCCGAAGGACATGGTCTTTTTCAGATAGACGCGTGCTGCCTGGGCCGAGTCCCCTGCCATCGTCATCTCTGCAGTGCTGTGGAGTGTGCAGGCCTGGCACAGGCAGCTCTTATCCTGCTTCACTGGCTTCAGCTGAGCCTCTGTGGCAGAGGCTCCTCTCTCAGAGCTGTCTGCTCAGAGTGTGTGTGTGTGTGTGTGTGTGTGTGTGTGTGTGTGTGTGTGTGTGTGTGTGTGTGTGAGAAAGAGAGAGAGAGGGAGAAACTCGGTTCTGGTTCAGGGGGAAGCTGCCTTAAGCAATGCTTAATCTGGATGTTATGGCAGCTGGTCCGAATCCTCCGATTTCTACCTCTCCGAGATAAGATGGATTTCCATGGTGTGGACCTGTTTCTTGAACCCGGACCCTTTTTGCTGTAGTTTCAAACAGCGTCTCGGCCTCCTCTGTTGGGATACTTACAGGAGTGTTTTTGTTTTTGGGGTCGCTTCCCCCATGGCATGCTGTTTCAAGTCCCGCCACCATGGGAGCTGGACAGTTAACACTCCTCCTCCAGGTAGAAGAGTTCGTGCTGCTTTTCCTTTCCTTTGCTTTTGTTTCAGGCTCGTGTCCTCGCAGGACACGGCGGTGGTAGTGCATGAAGGTCTGATTTGAATCGTCCCGGAGGTTTTTATCGACTGCTCGGCTTTTAAGCACCGTGTAAGCATTCAGTTCGAATTATACCCCGCCAGCAGCATTGAGCAGCCGGCTGGCTGTTAAAGACTCGCTGCAGGAAAGAGGCCTGAATCCTGTGTCAGCAGCCGTCCGCTGGCCTAAAACCTCCCATAGTAAGATGCTGAACCCCTGCCAGCTCCAGGGGCGCTGGGCCGTTACAAACTCCCACATCCTCGCTGTGTGTGGCAAACAAAGACTCGGCTTCCTGCAGGAGTTATAACTTTATTATTGTAATTATTATTCTTAGAAACAGGGCCTTGCTAAAAATGAGAAAACATCGCTGCCCCGTGCCCCATCGCCGGCGTTGGCATTGTGTGTGAGAGGGAGTCAGACTGCCAGACGTTGTTGTCGCCGAGACATCCTGTATGTGCCTGCTTCTAATGGGACCCTGTTCTCTCTGCGCGGGTAAATATTATGTCTGCTGGAGGCGGCAGCTGCAGCCTTGGAGGAGCTACCGTTGGAAGCTTTCTCAGAGCTCAGCACCTGCAGTCAGTCGCCCTGTCAGTCACCCCGCTCCAGAATACGTAACCATGGCTGCCCAATCCCACTTAATGGACTACTTTGAAGCCTTAATGGCTTCTCACCATGACTTGTCATTCTTTCAAACATCTCTACTGTCGGACTGCATCCATGTGTGCGCCCCTCTCCCTCTCTCTCTCCCTCCCTCTCTCCCTCTCTCTCTCTCTCTCTCTCCCTCTCTCTTCCTCCCTCCCTCTCTCCATCCTCTGTAACGGCCTGAAAGGCTGATAAGGCACTAGTCTCCATCCAGCCAAGGAATGTGAGCACTTGACAGCAAGAAATCCTGGCCCAACGCCAGCGTCAGACCTCTCCTGTTAACTGTGGATGTGTGGGGGAGTCCACGAACGCTCTGCATCACCCTGCCAAAGCACACTCAGTCCCCGAGAACTAACAGCTAAAGATAATAATGGCCCTAATGAGTGCCGCAGAGAGGCTCAGTCATGGAGGAGTAAGATCCCGTGTCTTGTCTTTGATTTTATTTCATTTCCTTACTGAATCGTCTGGTTTCTGTTTCCTCTCAGATGATGAAGCTGAGCAGCACCACAGCACAATGGTGGGAGAGGGGGGCAGCACTGGGGACAGCACCCCGAAGCGCAAGGGCAAGTTCTCTACCCTTGGCAAGATCTTCAAGCCCTGGAAGTGGCGGAAGAAGAAAAGCAGCGAGAAGTTCAAGGAGACTTCAGAAGGTTTGCGCCGTCCACTCATTGTGTCGCTGTTCCTCTTCCCTGGCCGCTCCTATCAGCTGTGTTCAGCTTTTCATCAGAATTCCTCAATGCAACGTGCCACGGGCTCCTTCTGGCCGAGCCCTGCACCTAGTGTGAGACAATAGGCTGCTCACAAAATATCCTGTTGACTGCCGAGCTCCCCACTGAACCACAGCATGAGATCACTCGCTGAATGCAGCCGTCTTTCCTCACAGAGACCTAGAGAGAGAGAGAAAAAAAGAAGGAAACTCGGTGTGTAACGTGTATTGTGTTTATTGACGGCAGAGCTGGAGAGAAAGATGTCGACGAGGCGTACGCGGCAAGAGCTCATAGAGCAGGGAGTGCTGAAGGAGGTCCCGGACAGCGGTAAGAGCTCGCCAGTGATTCATCTGATCTTTCCTCACAGCCGTGTCTGTATCTGACAGCAGCGGCCCCAGGGCTATCACCCACACACACACACACACATGCACACGGAGTACAGTTAAGTCATCGGTACATCATGGCAGGAACACTGTCCTCTCATCCAGCAGGTGTCTGAGACACATATGAAAAACGGCAAATGTGGCTCCCACCTTGCCTGCCTTTTCCATAGTAACGCAATGTCTGTTTAACATGGCATGCCAGTCTCCGGAGCGGAGGGAAAAGTGGAACGAATTGTACCCTGCAGCAAAAAAGCTCTGAGAGGGGTGTGTGCAAGCGTAATGCAGGCCCCGCTGTTGCAGGAGCCCATTTATTAAAACCTACAGCTGCTCCTTCATCACACCAACAAACACAGACTCCATGTACCGAGCTCGGGTTGAGGGCACCTTCCCTCTGGTTTTTTTATTTTTTTTAACTGTGGAGCAATGCTGCAACTCAGGATTAGTTTTCATTTCCTGTTAATGTGTGAAGCCCGTAGTCTCTCAGTCAACAAAATATCAGAAAGGAGGGATGGATACACAGATCCACATTTTCAGAGAGGGAAGAAGTAATATAATATAATATATCTCAGGGTCCAGTGTCGACTCTAAATGAGTCGGATGTGTGAGTTCAATAGTTCAAACCCAGCAGCTGATCAATACACAACATAAATCACCTGAATGTAAGACGTGTAGCATGTTGATGAGAACCCAAATCGGCAATACATGAATAAATAAACGGGTAGTAGCTAATGGGTCAACTTATGGTTCGGCTCGTCCCCTCGTATTTCATCTTGCAGCAAATCCAGAGGGAGCAAAGAGTAAACTATCACAGTGTTCTACAATATCAAACAAAGACTTCCTGGCATAAAACACTCTGAATAATTTAGACTGAATAAATATTTAGTGAGCAGTTTTCTGCCGGTGCACTCGCTCGATGGCTCAGAGCGGCGTCGGGGCTTATTGTTCCTAGGCGTTACAGTTGTGTATTCACCAAGGATCCCTCTGTATGTTCTGTAACTCAAACAGATGCCGATCCAGATGCTCCGAACCTGAAGCAGCCGTACGTGAAGAACGGCCACACGCTGCCCGTCAGCACCGGGGTGGGAGGAGGCGGCGGAGGGCTGGGCGGCAGCAGGAGTCCCTGCAACCAGGGCAAGCTGCCCTTAGAGTCGGACTTTAGGATGAACCCGGCCTGGCTGCCCCAGCAGGAGGAGCGCAGGGTCCGCTCCCCAGCCAACGGCGACCGGCGGGGCGGTCCGGGCTCCCGGGGCACGGGACTGCATGAAGATGGCTGGAGAGGAGGAGGAGGAGGAGGAGGAGGAGGGGGCATGGGTCCTCACCCTCACCTGGAGGGCGAGTGGAAGCCCAACATGGCCTGGCAGGGCCAGATGGAGGAGGGCAGGCGTGGAGGCCGGCTGCACCCCGAGGACGGCCAGAAGAGGCCCGGGCTGCAGAAGGCGCCCTCGGAGGACGGGAGGAGGAGCCGGCCCGCGGAGTCCGACTGGAAACCCACGCTTCCTCGACACGCGTCTGCTGAGGAGGGCCGGGCCCGGAGAGGTGAGATCCCCACCTCCTCCGAACAGCAGCGGTCCAGAGGATGTCTAGTTCCTCCCCCGCGGACCCTAAGGTCTATATTCTACACAGCTGAAGATAAGAGGCTGCGTATCTCCGCTGTCACTCTGCTGCTTATGTGCTGCTGTCCTCCCAGATATAGACAGGCTCCTGGCGGCTCCCAGGGGCCCTGCTCCAGCTCCGCTTCTTATTCAGGAACATGAGGGAATAGCTCGTCCTCTCTTCTCCTCCTCTCCTAATTAATGTGGCACGATCACTATAGCCATTATTGGCCTTTAATGCCAACACTGGCTGTTAAGTGATAATTGGTGAAGAGCCACATGCCATTGATTTCACTGAGACACACACGAGACGTCCCGTTTTAGAGTATCTGGACCACTGCAGTTCTTCACTGTCTCAGCCTGAATACCTGAGCTCAGATTTTTAGATTTTCTCCCACTTTCATGTGGACCAGCACATCTCTCCTCACTGTTCCACCTTGTATTTTCACTACTCCCTCTCTCTCTCTACCTCTCTCTCTCTCTGATGCTGCTTTTCTGTCCCTCTCCCACTCTCTTTCTATCTTTATCACATCTCCTGCTTTCTGTCCTCCTTTTCTCTAGCTGTGTTTCCACCGCCCGATTTTTCTGCTCATTTCAAACCAGTAAAATTTTAAGGGAAACGCCAAAAAAGAAACAGTTTTCTCTCTGACTGACTGTCTCCCTCTCTCTCTCTCTTTCTCTTTCTCTTTCCCTCCCTCACTCTCGCTCGCTGTTCTTTTTCACCAAGCTCACTTCCTCCTCTCCTCTGGATTATTTCCTCCCTGGTCGTGTGACGTCACAGATAAAAGCTCGTCTGTAAATAAATAACCCTGAACTTCAGAGCCGCTTTGAGGAATGGCGTGGGAGCAGTGGTGCGTTGGGCTGGGCAGGTGGGGGGGGGGAGGTGGGTTTTTTTTCTGTGGTAATTGCAGCCGCCTACTCTGTTTATCTTCACAGCTGATCCCTAGATAATGCAATCCTCAAACAAGTACTCACAGCGAGAGTGCTCAGAGTGGCGGAGCAGCAGAGAAATGCCACGGTCCCTGAAACGAAACATTTATAGCCATGAAGAGAGGCGTTTCATAATGACTTTCGCTAATTCAATAATGAGGAAAGATGCACTTTTTATAATGAGGTTTTTTTCTCTCCCCTTCCTCGTGTCCTGTGTGTTTTCCCACAGAGTCCGACACCCATTTTGTCCCTGACCCAGAATCCCTGCGGGACACCCTGCGTGAGCCGCTGCCACCCAAACAGTCCGTGATGCCTCCAAAATGGCTGACGTCCGGCCCGGAGCCCAGCGGCAAGGGCCCGCCGCGCACGCCCTCCGGCCACCCCGCCGCCCAGTACTCCTCCCCCACCGGCTCCTCGGCAGGCACGTCCAAGCCCGTCCGCTCCGTCTCCTCGGCGGGCGCGTCCACTCAGCCCTCGGCGGCGGCGGCGGCCTCGTCCTCCTCCTCTTCCTCCTCGTCTCAGGGCAGCAAGCAGCCGCCTCTGCCCCCGCCCAAGCCCGTCAACAGGAACAACGCCGCCATGCTGGGTAGGTTGACAGCGGCCCAGGCGCAGGGTGCCGGCCTGGTCACGTGTGAGCCGCCCCAGCAGAGCAGAGCCGGCAGTCAGATGCGTGTTCACTTAGCGTGTAGTTCCCCCACCGGCACACACACAATGTGTACATTTATGAGCCGTACCCGTACGCACACGCGTACCCTGGTAATGATGTTATCCGAGCAGCTTGAGCAGCTTTTCCCCAGCTAATTGCTTATTACGCCTGGACTGTTTTAGCTGCAACTTTTCCCCCAGCACGTTCCACTCTGAAGATAACGGAGAGATGGGGGGGGCTCTGTCGGCTGCAGGATGCTGCTCACACAGACCTAGTGTAGAAGTGGTGGTGGTGGTTGTTGTTGTTTACTGTCGGCCCGTCTCAGCTGGGATCTCGCAGTAATTCCCACCCGGGCAAAGCAGTCTACTATGACTCATTACTGTCTTATCAACAGATCTGATGCTTTTCTCTTTTTTTCTGGTACCTTGTGTACCCTCTGGCCCTGCGTTACATCGCGTCTGCGTGGCTGAGTTGTACAGTAGTATTTCCTTCTTCCTCTGAACGGCCATCACACTGTCACGCGGCCCATCAAGTGAGGGAAAGTAGCACAGGTGGTTTCCTCTCAGAGCACCTGCATACCGCTTGTTGTATTGAAGGCAATTTAGGCTTTTCAGGTTTTGGACCACAGATCAAAAGAAGTAGGCCAACCTTCAACCTAATTTTGTGAAGAAAAATAAAAAGAAAATGAGCACATTAACATCCATCCATCGTGGAATGCACCTGGGACAGGTTTCCAGTTCATCACGGAAACACTGACATTTGGAATGAAGTGTTAGCATGGAGAGCTGGATGAGAAAACCTCTGTAGTTTATCTGCTGCATATGAAGCCCAACTTCAGAGAAATAACACATTATTAGAGCTTGTCTTCAATCTACCTAAACATGTATGTTTTTGGACTGTGGATGGAGAAAACCTCAATATTTTGAATGATATTATGTTTGTTGTTGTAGTTGCATAAGAAAAGTTCAATATCATAGCCAGAATAGTGTTTTTTATTTGTATTATTAGCTATAGAAGTTGTTTTTGTTTTGGGGGGAAAACAAGCAAAGTAAATAGCATAAACTAGCAGCACAGGACAACGATCGAGAATCCCACGAACCCTGAAAACAGCTGGATCAGGCTTTTAATGTTGTGATACAAACTAATGTCTTGCTTAAACCTGGCGAGCCGCTTTTAAAGCCGAGCCTGAGATGAGATGGTAAGGTAATGCAACAGTGTAAAGCCGTAGCGGTACCCTCATCAAACACCTCAGTTGAAGGCCTCCGTCTCCTCCCTGCTAGTCTCCGCCCTCCAGGGGGGAGAGAACGCTCAGCTTCCTCTCTACTGGTCCTGCTGGAAGCGAGAGTGTGACTACGATGTCTACCTGTCCCTGCCCGTCTACCTGTGCCGGCGGGCCGGAGGCCTGCGCTCAGGTAAAAGGATGCCCCCGGGTATCTCTGTGGCCAAGGCCCCCCGTGTCTGGAATGCCCCTCTATACAGCTGCTCTTCATTGTCTCGCGTCCTTTCCAGCTGCCAACATATTACCCCTCAATGCCTTTTAACTTTGTCCACTGGCCTTGATTGCTTCTTTTTGGATGTGGAACAGTGTGTAAGAGCCGCATGCACATCTTGAGCTGGTAGTGTGCTGGGTGCCGTTTGTACAGCACTGATCTCGGGGGGAAAAAAAGCTGGGATGCTGTGTAAAATGGATGCAAATGAGGAATAATCAATTAAAAATCATTGAACTTTGTAGCAACAAACTAACAAAATGAAAATGGTCTTTAAAAGGTTGGGAAAGGATGGATTTTGAGGAGTATGTCACCATTTTTACAAAGCATCCCAACTTTTTTTTTTAGAATTAGATATGTCTATAAGAAGCAACTTGTGTGTGTGAGTGAGAGAGGGAGAGTGTGACAACTTGCGTGTGAGTGAGAAGTTCTTAATGTGGCACTCTCTTCCTTGGCATGTGAATGGGGGGGGGGGCGGGGGGTGTGGGGGTGGGTCCTTGGCAGGTTCCAGCTGTGGCGTGCCATGCATCGAGTGAAATTTCTCGTGCTAATCCACTCAGCTTCTGCTCAACTGGGATGGATGAGCTGACGTGAATGGAGAGGACAGTGATGGTCTGAAAGGGTGCTAACACAAGAGCTTGACTTAATTTAGGGAAGAAGAGATAATTCAATCTAGTCCACTGCATGTTTCAGTGCTGGCAGCACTGCTGTTTTATGCCTCAGGAGCACGGCTATGGCTTTTAACATCGATGTAGCTTTAACGCTGTTCTACTCTGTGTCCAGACCCAGAGACCGAGTTTACAAATGTGCATGCAAATAATGGGAGGATTTGCATCTAAAGCCTATTGTTTAAGAGCTTTTCCCACTCATAAACAAGGTTTGATGGCCAGTTTAGAGCCTGGCTGTGAGGCAGAGCATGTAGGCTGTGTGTATCTTTATCTGTGTGACCTGGGGCACATGTGTGTGTGCATTCATGTTGACCCAGTCATGTGATGAGACGCACAGCGATGCTCGCTCAGACATGTGATCCCAGTATTTATATTTGTTCTGTCATGTCGAGCACATCACATATGGAGAGCTGATGCATGTGCGCTCGTCACGGTGGCAAACTTGATAGAGAAATAAGGCGTTTAGCAGCATCTCCCTCACAGGTTTGAGCTGTGGTATCGTTTGATCCTCTTTAACCGGATGTGTAAACGGTGTTCCACCTGCAGGTGACTTCAGCCAGGCCACCGGCGGCACCAGCCTGGTGCCGGCCAAGCCCTCGCCGCCGATGCCTCCCAAGAGGACCACGCCCGTCACCAAACGCAACCCCGAGGACTCCTCCGCCTCCGGCCACCACATCAGCCCCGCGCAGCTTTCTCTGGAGGACCACAGCGGCCTGTCTGTGAGCTTCCAGCTGCCCCCGCCTCCCCCGTCCCCTCCCCTGCCCACACACATACCGCCGTCGCCTCCCCGCCAGCACATACACACCCACCACCTCCACCATCAGCACTCCTACCCCCACCCGCTGCCCCAGCCCATACCCATGCTGTTCGACCCTCCCAGCCCGACCGTGGAGTCCCCTCAGCGGCCGGCCCCCGTGCCGCTGCACATCATGATCCAGCGGGCGCTGTCCAGCCCCGGCCCGGCTCAGCCACACCCGGACGGCTTGCAGCGGGCGCACACGCTGCTCTTTGAGACGCCCCCGGAGTACCAGGGAGACCGCGGCCGCCCCCTGCCCGTCAGCATCCAGCCACTGAAACTGTGAGTTCCCCACTCAGCCACTGGAGTCACTGGAGTCAGCAGTGGGTGCAAGTGAAAGCTGACTCCAAACTCTTTTTATTGTCAGTTTGCTGCAACATATTCAGATTTAGGATTTGTAAACTCAATTAGAATAAATAAAAAATAAGCAGTAAAACTCAATAAACTGGATGTTCTCTGGACAGGAGTGCACATGACCAACAGCAGCAGATTGTAATATAAGAAAACAGGGTGTGTCTATGTTCATGATATCTCTTGCTTGTTTCCACATTTATTTTGTTTTTATTCTCGTAGCTTTGATCCCAGTTAGAGCTGCGGAAAATCCAGTTCATCTTTGGAATAAAAACTGTTGTTGCTTGCACTAAATAGAAAAACACTGCATGGCTTAGTTAGTTAAACCCATGCTGCCTTGTCTGTATCATTCATCCTTATGTATGAATGTGCTTTCCCACCCCATTAGATCTGAAGATGACTACTCAGAAGAGGAAGAGGAGGACGATGAGGAGGAAGAGGAATATGATGGGGAGATCCCTCAACCAGAGCTGGAACCGCGGAGTCGCAGATGCTTGGTTGGAGACGCTGGGGTGTGTGTCATCCCGGGGGGAAACAGCAGTGAGGAAGAGGAGGAGGAGGAGGAAGATGAGGACGAGGAAGGAGAGCGCGACATGCACGAGGAGGACAGCGACTCCGACGGGCCCGTGCTTTATAAAGACTCGGATGAAGACGAGGAGGACGAGCCCCCGCCTAGTAAGACTAATGCTGATTTGGGGACTCTGTGTTGTCACTGCATTGTTTCGGTGCCCCGTCCCACCCTGACCTCTCCCCCGCTCGGCTCGTCCCCCCAAGGTGCCCTGGCCAGCCGGGTGAAGAGGAAGGACACGCTGGCTCTGAAGCTGAGCAGCCGGCCCTGCGCCCCGGACAGGGACCGCTTCAGCCAGGAGCGCGGCGGCAGAGACGAGCAGCCTCCGGGACAGACCGGCCTGACCTGGCAGAGCCGGGAGCAGTGGGAGGCCATCCGCACCCAGATCGGCACCGCGCTCACAAGGTACTCAGGGTTTAGGCCCCAGCCCCAGACTCTCTGCGCCTGCCCTATCCCGCAAACTAACCACACTCAGATGTGCATTTCCTGAAGAAAGCAGATCATTTCTTGGATCTTTGTCCTACTTATTGCCTGAATGACAAAGTGATGAAACGGTGTAAAAATAGACCTTCTCTTCTTTTGCTTCTTTTTTTTTTTCACCTCACTTCAGGCGACTTAGCCAGAGACCCACAGCTGAAGAGCTCGAGCAAAGAAACATCCTTCAGCGTTCGTATCAAGTCTTTCTTTCCTCTCTACCTTTATCTGTTAGTAAACCTTATTTTACATTCACTCGAGAGGAGGGATTCAGTTTCCAGTCTGCTGCTTTTCTTTATTTGTTGGCCCACATTGTATCAGTTTGTAAAAACCATCATCTCACATGTCTGAGCTCATTTCCCTTCCTGAAGAATAGCGTTTCATAAATGCAGGTAACAGACAAAATGACCAGGAAGGAAAAGAACATTTGAAACGTGGCGCCGGGCACAGACGTCTAAATTTGGAAGCTGTTTTTCACACTAGCTTTGGTGTGTGAAGCCTGGCTTTAATGCGCCATCTGAAGTTGCTTTTCCTCCTTGCCTCTTCCTCTCAGCCAAAAATCAGGCTGACAGACAAGCCGAGGTCAGAGAGATCAAGCGGCGGCTGACCAGGAAGGTGAGGCGACGCGTCCCCGGCAGGCACCTTACTGTCACATCACGTCTGTGCCGGATATTAAGCTGACAGAGAAACTCTGTTTGTCATAGCTGAGTCAAAGACCCACAGTCGCAGAATTGCAGGCGAGAAAAATCCTGCGGTTCCACGAGTATGTGGAGGTCACGGACGCCCAGGACTACGATCGCAGAGCGGACAAGCCGTGGACCAAGCTGACTCCTGCTGACAAGGTACTGACTCAGCTCAGCCTCTCCAGCCATCACTTAGGAGATGGAAAACGTTGGCATTGATTATGATGTTTCTCACTTTTTACCCTAATCGATCATCTCATTCTTGTCGTTTCCTCCAGGCGGCCATCAGGAAGGAGCTCAATGATTATAAGAGCACTGAGATGGAGGTTCATGAAGAGAGTAGAATCTACACAAGGTAGCTCTCACATCGGATGGATATTTACTTTATATCCCCTCCTGTATTTGTAATAGTGGTTTGGTAGGACAGCCGATGATCTTATGAAACCACTTTTTTCTCACCATGTTGTGGAGACTCAGTTGTTTACAAAGGCTTGCTACCACTGTCATCCATTGTGACAAATGCATTGTGTTTCCTGTAACAACTCCTCAGCAATAGCAGAAACCCCACATTTCACCTAAACTTAGGGAAGCAGAAACATTGTGTCTCGTTTGCAGTAATTTGACACGGTTGTGACCAGAAAACATTGAGATTTCCATCAATGAGATAACAATAAAAATAGTGCTTCTGCATGACATGCATGCATTGTTTCCTGTGAATTCTGAATGCATGTGATGGCACACTAAATCCAGCCTGGGAGTGTTCAACCCCTCCAGTAATCATGTCAACTACTGTACTGTAGCGACACAATGACAGAATACGCAGTAAATGTCCATGTCCACGCCTCACGAGATCCCTTTGTTTCTTTCAGGTTTCATCGGCCTTAGCTCTCCCCTCTCTCCACGGATACTGAAGCACTTAAGGTCTCAGTTTGGCAAGAAGCTGCTCCCTATGCAGACCGATCGCCCTTTTACTTTTCCCGAATGTAATGTACAGGATATCAGGGAAAACCTGGAACTGACTCAAAACAAGAATGCTTCTTGCTTTCCCTCCATTGACCTCCCACTACATTGCTTTCAAGAAAAATAAAAAACAAACAAAAACAACAAAATTAAAAAACTGAGGTGGTGGTGGTGGTGGTGGGTGCGGAGCAGATGCAGTATTTCTCCCAGACAACAGGGGGAACCACGTGCCAACGAGGTGGAGAGGTGACAGAGGACCTACAGGGCTTACTCTCAGTCTGCTGTTATGTGGTACCCCTCAGGGACTTGGATCTAGTTACAACCTTTAACGCGGCCTCATTCTGTGTTGCCTTTTTTTTCTTCTTTACTGTATATGGAAAAGCTAATTCATCTTGTTAATGTAATAACATACAGTAATGATAGTAATAATAATAATAATGATTACTTCTAATACTCGACACAGTAATAATAGATAATGGAGACAGGCGGCTGGAGGATGAAGGCTGGGATATTCTGTTATAGGACTGGACATCTCTGGGATATTGTGTATGTTTTATAAAAAAAAATGTGTACAGACTGCTATTGTTATACTTTAGAATGAAACTTGGAAAGATCTAATTACAAAATATTCTGTAATGCACAAGATATTTTCTATTGTAATTTTGATCACATGAGTAGTGACAGCTTTTATTTGAGCCTTATTTTTATTATTTGGCTTGCCTGTATTGTATGGTTGTGATGTGAGGTGGCCATTTAAGCGTCAATCTAGATATAGAAAAAGGTGCCGGTCAGGAAGCGGTTGGTGTTTTTCTGTGCCAACATACCCAATGCCTAAAGGATTATAGGATACTGGTTTTCATATCACTGATTTCTCCAGTCCACTGCATGAGCCAACACAGAATCCAATGCCACTGGATCTGGATAATCTCTTCATTTATACTTTTTTATGAGTTTTTGTACTTCCCTTTAAAGATCAAACATGCAATGCATTCTGTAGCCATTTTGGATAAGGTCATGCAAGTAGTGTCAATACTAAGAGTTAAATGTAATTTGCTGTGAGTGTAGATCAGGGAATTATCCAAAAATTCAGAAAATGTATAAACGGTCAACAGGGAGTCATTTTCGCTGGAACCTTTTTGAAATTGCAGAAATGTTTTATCTTGTGTTGTTGTCTGGCCAGTAGCTTACAGGGTCCTCTATGCTGTGTACAGGTTGATATAGGTTTAACTGATGCTTGTGTATATCTTGTCTTCCTTTCATTTGAAAAGAAATTTTAAATATAAAAGTATTATAGGTTGCTATTTTTTTAAGCACAGAATATTAGTTGATGATTAAATGCTACAAAGAATGGGAATATGAAAATGTACCTTTTCTGTAAAACTAAGTTCATTTTTAATTGAATGTGGAATTGTATGGATTGACAGTTTTCTTTTTAATTGTAAATAGTCACATCTGGATCTAATTAAAAACCTTGCAATTCCTTGAACCCTTTGTGTTGTGATTGGACGAGTGTGTGCAGTACCTTCACCTACAGTACCAATAAGTGTTTGAGAGGAGGACCGTAAGTGGAAATATGAGGCTGTGGTGACACCTGGTGGTAGAACTAGCTTCATTTTCTGCAAGTCCATTGAAATAGTTTGTTAAAAATGTAAAATCTTTGACATTGTGGGAGGATTTGGAACAAGCAGCTTCAAACGTGTAACTGCTAAATATATATGGACTAGATTGTAACATGTTCCACTATTACTAATGCCCTGTACAAGAAGGAGCAAACCCAGCCCACCTTGCTCAGGAGACAGGTCCTACTGAAATCCTTTTATGACACTGGCGGCATTTTCTATCTGGCAAGTAAGTCCAGCTCTATCCTGGACTGCCCTCTGGATATCATGAACAACACTACCCCATTCATGAGACAGCAGCTGTTCCAGATTTTATTGTTATCTTCTATTTTTATAGCCTATTCATCATTGTTTCTAATACTGTCTTTTACAGCCTCTTTATCGCTGCGGACAGACAGGGAAATTTCCCCATGGTGCGATTAGAGAGTTGATTAATATGACATATTAGTCAGCTGTAAAGCCGATAAAAATATTTTGTTGTAAATAACAGGTGGCAACGAGGCAGTTGTGTTGGACAGATACACTTTGACCACATGTCAACAGTGTTGTATATCACCAATATAATATAAATAAGACAAATAAACCTTCATTTGTCTCACAACGAGGAGAGTTGCGTTTCTACAGTAGCAAGAGAACAGGAGAAGAGCATATATGAAGAAACAACACGTTGTATATACATTCCTCCCTAACTATGGCACATGGAACATATGTCCAATATGTTTCATCTGCCATAGTTAGTTCCATGTCAATTCAATAGTAATATTGCCAAGAAATAAAAGCTGAAAGTACACATTAAGCTGGTGACATGTACTGCGTTGGATATTAATCCACAACGAGAAATAGTGTCCTTTCAGGTGAGTGTATGGTTGGTTGTTTACTGCCCAAAACATTCCTCTCTTTGGTCATTTGCACAATTCCGTTCGGATGATCCCAGAGTGTCCCTATTCTCTCAGACATCCTGACCACTTTCCCAAACTGGCTCGTCTCCATGAGCCCCTCATGAAGCCGCTCACCCTATCTCTAATGCTGAGCCCCCCTGACAAGCCCCTCAACCACTTCTACTCACGATCCTATAGACACTATTGGATTCATATGACTGACCATCCTTAGAATATACGCATTAATAGTACTACACTATGTAAACGGCTCAAACGATGGTTCCAGCACTTTTAAACAGCACACTACTGGGCTACTGTTTCTTTAAGAGGGTGGGGGCTCGGGAGAACGTGCGTCGTACGTAAGTACGTTTCCCAAGACCGGGAACAGGCTGCGCACGTTCACATCTCGGCAGACTGCACCTCCTTCATGTCAAAGGTTCGTAAATAATCACCGTCTACAGCACCCAGGAGGGGGATATAAGTACTAATAAACACGATTTAGGCGTCATGTATGTATCTCATTCAGTGAATCATGTTCTAGTAACTTTTATTTGTGTAGTTACTCTATTTTCGGATGTCATGCTAACGCCGCTAGTAGTAGTTAGCCTCCGCCGGGTAACGGGAGCAAGCCCGTTGCAGCAAACATTTAGCCTGTTATGTATTAGAAACGTCATTATTTGCGCGTAGTGTGAGGTAGCAGCGTATACAGCCACACTAACCTGCGTTGAAGTGCTATACTGGGCTCAGAGAAGTGAGGTTTGCTCGTTAAACGAGCTATCTGAATGCTAGCAAGGACACATGGGCACGGCCAGCATTGAATCATGCTGCCTGATTTAACCCCGCTTTGCACCAGGCTCATGCTAAATGTTACACACTGGAGCAGCGGTAAGACTAGACACAGTAGCTCCAAACGTTGCTGTTGCATGACGCTAATGAATACCGTGGAGCTGGCCATACCCGCGGTGTGTGTTGCCCTCAGTTTACCTTGAAAGCGGCGCGGTGGCAGCGGGTTAGAGGAGGCACAGCTGTGGGGGTGAGAGCTGCTGACTCTCGGCCAGCCATTGAAATGACTCTGACAGCTGTTGAACCCCAGCAGCCTCTGCTCAATACCAGCTGCGTATGTCAGTAAGCTGCTGACTGGAGGGAAGGTGCCAGGCAGCAGTGCCCTCCACTGCACACTCTCAAATAGCATACATTGACACGAAACAGTGCATCAGGCTCGGTGGAGTTCAGGCACACAGTGGAGGGATCCTGATGGCTTATTAAACGTCATCTTCATATGCTTTGTACTAGTATACAGTGATACTGAAGATGAATTATGTCCATGCAGACATTTCTATAGCATAAGTATACATTTCATGCCTGTAATGATGTAGGATGGAATTGAGAGCTGAGAAAGTGAGAAGTGAAAAACTTGTCTGTTACATCTTTAAACTTTGATTTCATACTCCTAGGAGTTGTGAAACTTCTTCAGTAAACTAAAAGTCCAGTTGCCACGATCTACAATTCCTATCAGGTTGTTAAAACTATTATCCTCTTTAATTTTCCAGAAATCTAGAAGCGTTGCAGGCATGTCTACTAAAAAGACCACCACCAAGCGAAAGTCTGAGGCAATTGTGGAGGATGAGAAAGATGTCAAGAAAGTCAAAGGTAAGTAAAAGACAAAGCCATGTCATTGTGTATTTATGTAGTGTTAAGCTGTGAGCCTCACTAAAGAAAATCCATGAAGATAAACATAAAGTCTAGTTCAAGTTCCAAACTCACCTTTTCCTTGAGAAGCACAGATTTAGTTTCAATGGAAAAAAAGTGTTTAGTTGGCAACCCAGAGACATCAAACTTTAAAATATAAGCTTTAACTTACTGGAACTGGGACAGTGCATATATGTAACTCACAGAAGTACCTGCTTTCTCCCAGTCTATCACCACTTTTAATAGATTAGGTTATTATATTTCCTGTGGTAGAGACTAATCTTATTTGGTAGCTTTTTAAATATGAGGTGTGCCTAATTTGAATAAGCACCACACTCATGAGCTGAGTTCTTGTAACAAAGCTAATAAAGAATCTGTGTGTGTGTTTGTGAAATAGTTTCTCACAGGAGTCATTGCAAGGAGGCGGGCCAGGTTCTCGCTCTGGGCCAGGGGGACGTCGGACAGTTGGGTCAAGGCGAGGATATCATCGAGAGGAAGAAGCCGGGCCTTGTGTCACTGCCAGAGAAAATTGTGCAAGTGGTAGCCGGAGGCATGCACACCGTGTGTGTCAGCGACACTGGCAACGTAAGGGCCATCCGTCCTGCTCTTCTTCTCACTACGTGTCCCTCTCAGGTCTCGGGTTCTCCACATTAACCGTCTCATTTTTCACGTCCAGGTCTACACATTTGGCTGCAATGACGAGGGCGCCCTCGGCCGGGACACGACGGAGGGCTCCGAGACGGTCCCGGGGAAGGTGATGCTGAACGAGAAGGTGGTCCAGGTGTCGGCGGGCGACAGTCACACGGCCGCACTCACAGAAGATGGATCGGTGTACATCTGGGGCGCCTTCAGGGTGAGTTGCCTGCTGTTACCACCCAGGTCTGTGCTGGGCAGGCTCCTTGTCTGAGACACACTGTGCGTGAGAGCACAAGCCTCTGCATCTCTCATCTGGTGGTTTGAGTAGTCTCTTCAGAAAGGCTGAGAGCACGAACCCACACTCAACATTTTTTATCGCCACTTATTTTCTTGACGAGTTGATGTGACCACTGTGCCATTTTCTGCACAGCTCCATAAATAGATATGGCCAGACAACAGGGAAAACGTCCATTACTGTGAAATGATAAATGATGGATTTCACTTAGATTCCATTCGTCTTGGAAATGTGAGGTCGGCCGTGGATACATTTCCCATGATAATGTCTATTATCCGAGCCCAGCAGCCTCCATCAACCTGTAACGGCTCAATGGGGTGAAATGAAAGGATGTGGCCACTCATCTAAATCTCTGACGGCTGCAGCATGGTTCAGGCACGAAGAGGACAACAGCTCCACATTTCACTTCACTAGAGAGAAAAGCAAAGGCATTCAAGCACAGGTTAATGATCTCTTGTGGTTCCTTTTTTAGCAGCCCTGCTAGATTACTCCTCATTTCTTTATTAGTAGTTCTCGGTAGCACGGTAGCAATGACGTCTGTTATCCCCGCCCACCTTTGATATTCCCAGTAGATTTCTGACAGAACTGAAACAACCCATTTTTCTGCAAAAAAGGAAAAAGATCCTCACGATCCCCAAGACCCTCCATCTGACCTTCAGCAGTACCAGCAATGCAGTTACAGACAACCAAATCCCAAAACAACCACAACACTGGAAAACTGAAAAAACACTGGAAAGTTTTGTAAATGTACAAAATCTGAAGAACTTTAAAGTTTTATTTGATAGTCTGTCTTAGCAGGGTAAGAGGCCTTGCCACTCTGAGGAACACTGAGGTCAAGATGTCAACCCGGCCCTTTAAAATCCCCTAGATTTCAGTCTGATTTAGCATTTATGGCACGTGCTGGACTGAGTCCGATCTATGGAGGCCCCAGCTCGTAACCCAGGGGATTTCAAGGGTTTGCAGCTAATACCTTGGTGCCACGTACCACAGGAAACCTTCAGAGGCCTCAGAGCTCTGTAGTGACAGGAGGGGGGGGGGGCCCATGTTTTTAATCATGTGCCTCAGTGGTGCACATTCAAAATGTTTTCCTTATCTCTGTCAAAGTCCAATCACCACACAAACAAGTGAGATGAAGTGCATAATGAATCGACACCTGGATGTTGGTGTTCTTTCAGGACAACAACGGCGTCATCGGTCTCCTGGAGCCCTTGAAAACATCCACGGTTCCCATCAAGCTCCCCATGACGGAGCCCGTTCAGAAAATAGCATCGGGTAGGAAACTGTTGCCTCTCGATTGTAAGCTCTGTTTTCATCCCTGCCAAGGCCCCTGTTTAATGCTCATTAATCCTGTTCAAGGTAATGACCACCTGGTTCTCCTCACGCTGGAGGGAAATCTCTACTCATCAGGCACTGGCGAGCAGGGGCAGCTGGGAAGAGTCCCCGAGCTCTTCTCCAACACCGGCGGCAGAAAAGGCCTCAGTAAGTGACGCTCCATTTGCCGCTTTGATTTGCGGCTCCACTGCCAGCACATGCTGCGATGTGTCACGTGTCCGTCCTGCGATTTCAGGCCGGCTGCTTGAGCCGCAGATCGTCAAAGTCAAAGGGAAAGTTCATTTCGTAGATGTCTTCTGTGGAGCATACTTCACCTTTGCTCTGTCAAAAGACGGACACGTTTATGGATTCGGCCTCACCAACTATCACCAGCTGGGTCAGTACAGCACATCTTAGCCCTTTGAATAAAGTGAATGGACCTTGTATTTATTTACTGATCATTGTTGAATCATCCACACAGGCACCAAAGACACCAAGATGCGTTTTTTCCCAGTGAAACTGGGCTGTTTTAAGAACTCCACCACCTCCTGGGTGGACTTCTCCGGTGGACAGCACCACACAGTTTGCCTCGATGCTGCAGGTAAGTTCCAGTGAATTACTCGGCTGAGCCACATCTGATCCAGATAACAGAGAAGGCGGATAAGTCTGTAACTGATGTGGAAAAGCATATTTCAGCACGAGAACTAGACAAGTGTGTAATGCTGCCACAGTATGACCTGATAAATCCAAATAGAGATTCCTTTATGAGGCTGATCATCTTTTTATTTAATCCTTTACCTACTGCTCCAAATCAGTTTACACCAAACTTCATTTCGGTGTAAACTCGCTGACTTGCTCCCATCTTCATCCTGACACAGCAACTCTCTTCCCTGTTTGTCCCCCCCAGGACAAGTGTACAGCCTGGGCAGAGCAGAGTACGGGCGCCTGGGCCTGGGAGAAGGAGCGGAGGAGAAGAGCGAGCCCGCGGCCGTGGCGGGGCTGGAGCCAGCCAGCAGAGTGACGTGTGGGGCATCTGTCAGCTTCGCCGTCACCAGAGAGGGTGAGACTCAGAGCTGCACAACGCTCCACAACAAGCTGCTGCTGCTGCTAGAGAGGCCATAGTGCAACAGCAAATATTACTCTACATTCTAAAGGGATGAGAGTGCAGAGGGATAAGTATCAGGACAAGTGCAGACTGGGAGCGCTAATTAAGAGGAGATGGCAGGGGTGGAAGGAAGAATGAGAGCCATGCTAAGTAAGTGCATTTTGGGAGAGGCAAGGAGTGGCTCTGGGAAGAGCTTCTTGAAGAGGGAAAGGGACAGCTCTGCTCCAGTAGTGTTTAGTAACCTGCTCATTCCACCATCAGGGAATTACAAAAGAGAATAATCTAGTTTACGTCTGTGTTTGTGTTTTAACAGTTTGCTACCAGATGAAAAGAAGTAGATACCTGTAACTCTAGTTCTGTATGCAAGGAAGGAAAAGCCCACATTTGACAAGTTTTATGTCAGGTGCCTAAATGAGGACGCTTCCTCTACTTTCTGCTCCCTCCAGGGTCTGTGTACGCCTGGGGCATGGGCACCAACCTGCAGCTGGGCACGGGAGAGGAGGAGGACGAGTGGAGCCCCAAAAAGATGACGGGCAAACAGCTGGAGAACCGCGTAGTACTGATGGCGTCCAGCGGAGGGCAGCACACCGTCCTGCTGGTCAAAGACAAGCAGGAGAGCTGATGTCCAGCAGGCACAGAGACCGGGAGCTTTTGATCAAGGTGGTGGAGGTGGGGGGCGGTGATCCTGTGGCCTAAATCTAGGAGGGGGTTGATCTGTGTGCAACGGCCCTTTTAAGGGAGCTCCTCGGCCCCCGGCCTGGGGAACGGTGTTCACAGATGTTTGGTAGATAATAAGAGAGACTATTTTTTTAAAATCCAGTTTTTGGCATTCTCTTCAAAGTCTTATCAGTAAAAGTCATGTTAGTGTGGCTGAAAAACGATGGGCGTGACACCTGTGAATATGAGCATTGTCATGAAAAAGAAAGAGAGCGCAAGCCTTTTAACGTCAGCCCAAAAACTCTATAGTGTTTTTAATTTTCTTGCTTTAAGCAATAATTCCATAGACCTTGGCTCATACAGGACATTTATACTCAATATGTGAGACTACTGTTCCTATTGCCTCGGGCACCACACAACAACAATGACGACATCAACATGAAGACCATGTGAACATTTGGTAACTTGTCATACTGTATCCTGTATTTTTTCCTGTTCAGAAATAAAGATCACATTTTAAGTTTTTAAGTCTTATCCAGTGCATTGAATATTTAACAGATGTTTCTGGTTCTGAAATGCCAAACATTTTCTGGTTTTGATGTTTGAGATGGGCAGAAAAGCCAATTTGTGCTTTTACTCGACTCAGCTTGTTAATGTGGTGCTAAATCTTACATCATTCTGACAAGACGGATCATCCACCCAAAGCTGGACATTTTAGTCAATAGGGGGTGAAAAAATCAATCAGATTACAACAATAAAAGGGAGTGAATGGAGCGGGTGAAATTAGATCTGTGTGTATGGACACTATCAAGAACTAAGATGCAAAAGTCTGCACAGCCTCTGTTATTGATTGTGAATAAAGATATCTGCTGTTTATTTCACAGATGAGGAGTTTGGTTCAATGTTTCAGCGAAGACCTGAAGGGCTGATAAGTCGGTCAGCTTCATCAAATGGATGCCGTAAAGCATTCATGTCCATTGATTTGTAACGTTATCTCTGCAATGCACCTGGAGATATTGAAGAGATGATCATAAATATTGTCTTGTGCTGGGATCTGCTCTCTGGCAGCCGGATCTGGATGAGGTGCAACGGCAAAAACCCATTTAATGTAATGAATCAGACGTACCTCTGCCGTTTTATGTCCATTACGTATGCAAACAACACATTCCGCGCTCACCGATTCATGAATGTGAATCAGAAACACTTAAGGATGCAAATGGCGGCACAAGTACATACATCAAAGCCACGTGTTTTTGTGTTTTATCTGGGCTGAAGCGAGCTTCGGCTCCTTGCTCGCCTTATCCTGCTTTCATCTGGCCAGAAGGACCGATGATGAAATACAGGGGGGAAAAAGAAAGCTTGTAGCACAAAAAAGGGCCTCCGAAATCTTTTGAAATGCTAAAGCATCGGTCATAAGTAGCTAATTGATGAGTGAACCTCTTGTTTGTTTTGCATCGCCTCTCGTCCCGTGACAACACCAAAGCACAGATACGTTTGCAATTAATTCACTGCTCGGTCTCTTTTCTTTTCTTTTCTCACAGTGAGCAAATAGTTCACTGCGGAGCGAAATGACCATTTTATTTTACTGTTCAGTAATGACCTGTTCAGGCAGCAAGCAGACTGACCTGTTATTACCATGGTGAGGAAATGGCCTTTGAAACGTTTCAATTGTCACGCTGCTGTGTCTTGTTTCAGCTATTTAACTTGCTGGACCTTTTCTTTTTCCTGCGAATTGTCCACACCACAATAAATGTAAAATATATGTATATTTTAAAAAGTATCGCTTGTTAAGCGGCACTTGTTGCACCTCTGCTTCCCCTCCACGCAGGTGTGGCTGAATTGCCGTGATGAGAGCTGTGAGCAGATCCGTGTGTGACACGCTGCAGCCTCGTCACGCTCTCAGACCCCGAAACCTTTTCTCCGGCACAAAGACGCACTCGCACGGGGATTCAGCTGCGACATCCTGTGATTAATTCCTTTCACTTGCTGAGAACATAACTGGGTTTTATTATTTTTTTCCTTAAGGCACGTGGGCTCTAATCTGTCTTGGGGTAAAGTAATCACAGAGGAGATCGAGCAGTCTGAGGCACCTGCATCGCCACGCGCTCGCAGGAATAATGGAGGGAGCCGGTTTAATCACAGCAATTGGCTGCTCCAGGCAGAGCCCTGCCTAGGACTTTCATGCGCCTTTGTTTTGGCTCTTTCGCGGGCTTTGCTCTGCACATCTGTACCGCGAGTTCAGAATCACCAGGCTCTTGAAAGTCTACGCTCAAAAGAGAGCAAATTTCCCACCATTGTCTCTCAGCCTTGATTGGGACGTGGCGGCGTTCCAGTCTCCCCCGCTGCCTGCTTAATTAACTTAGCGTTTCAAGTGCTGAAACGAGTTCGTCTTAATCAAGAAATTCACAGTTTTCTGATGTTTTGAATGCTTTGGAGTGGCTGAACTCGGGGGGTGGGGGCTGTTTTCAAGTGGTCGTCGTGGCAGGAACCTGTTGAATGTGGCTCAGCAGCAGGCTGCTTAACCTAAGGATGCTTTACCTCACGCTCACTGAGAGGGCTGAAGGACATGTGTCTAACAGGGTGCTGTTGGAATACAGATGGACTCCAACAGAGTCCTGTCATGTGTTTAATAAATGACATAAATGGAATAAGATGGAATAAAAAAACAGGTTGGTAGAAGGTAAATTGAGATTCAAAGGCAATATGTACATTGCATTTTAAATCAATTCAGACCCCAGTGTCTTAAGAACAACACTGGTATTTAACATAAGATTAACATATTGAAGATCCCCTTCATAAAAGCTTATTATACATGCAAGCTCTCACCTTTCCTGTACAGTATGTTGCCGTCTGGATACGTCTGACAGCAACAACAACCGCCCCAGGCAGTAACTGGTGCATGGAGAGCTGTTTGACATACTACATGTATGAACTACTCAACTGTTGCCATGGCAGAGGAGTTGCTGTTTTGGTGTTGACCGAGTGTGTCTCTCTCTTGCGTGTGCGTGCGCAGGAAGCCAAGCAGCGTATTACAGGAGAGCGAGTGGCTCTCTTGCCGCTGAGCCGCTGGCACTCCAGTGCCTGCAGGCCCAGCTCGTAATTATTCGAGATTGTCTTGATAGATTGGAGCCCTCGTCCAGTGGGCTGAGGGCTTCTTGTGAGCGCCTCGGTGGAGGACCGGCAGCTGTGCGGGTCCTCCATCTGCTGCGTGTTCACGGTCGACCTGATGACAACTGGCGTCTCACCCCGGTAATAAGCACCGTGCCGTGTGACTCATCCCCTTAATGGACTTTTCTTGTTATCAATACGATCTCTGTAGCATGTGTCTGTGCTAATCGCTCTTAGGGGGACGCATAAGAGACAATGCTGTAAATCGCCTTCACCGTGTGGCGTCTTCAAGGAACCGTGACCGAGGGATGGATTCTGGGAAGATTTGACTGTGAAGGACTTATTTCACATTTATGTGCTGTAAAAGTATAAATACAGAGTGATTTGACTCTCAAATGGGTACTTTTTCGTTTTTGAAGTCATTTTATTTTAGTGTGTGATCTCCCTCCCCATTGTAATTAGTGGCTAATTGAGTGTTGAGCAGCTAGGGGGCCACAGAGGTCTGGCAAACTCATTGTTCCTTTTCTTAATTTAATCTCTCTGGCTTGTCCTCAAATCCATTTGAATCTGATCTCTTGAGGCAGTTTGTACAACCCCTGCAAATGGGTCTATTTAACACAATTTTATCATTTTGACATGATGGGAGGGGGATTTTAAAGAAACTGCCTGATTTTAATCATGTTAAATATTACGGACTTCCCATCCTCACTGCCCCAACATGCTCCGTACTAACCCTTATGTCTCTCAGCTGGCAGATGGCACCCAGCTTGAATCCCCTCTGTTCCTCAGCAGGCAGTACTCGAGTATTTGTCGCCTTGTGAGACGTCCAATAAAACTGCTTCAGAGCTCCGCGAACTTCTGGCAACTCGTTAACACCTCAGCCAACCAAGAGGTCTGGCTGTCAGTGTTACAGCGGGCACTTATCGGGCAGAGCAGCAGGCCGCATTGTCAAATCCACGACAAGAGTGTCTGCATTATCGTCAGCCCGAAAACTAATTCTCTTTAGGCACATTCTTCCTCCTTGTGGTCTGAGATAAGATGGTTTTAACTCAGCGGGGCTGACAGGTTGCGCTGCTCTGTGCTGCGTGAAAACTCTTGTTTACAGTCCGTAGGTGTCGACCACGGAGCTGCCTACATCTCTTATGTTCAATAATATTTGTGGCCGCCACGCTATCGTGCAATGGAGCTCAAGTCGTGCTTTTATCCAAACTGTCAAACAATTGTGTCTCCCTCGCCTCCCTCGCTCAGGCCAAACACTCACACACTGCCAAGGAGAGCCCAGCAAGTGTTGTCCATCCGGACGATACAACACAATAATCTCGCTTCAACATCTGCCCGGTGCAGGAGAGCTGTTATCAACGCTTTGATAAGATTCACTCTGTTTTCATTTCCCCCTTGATTTATTTGAGCGCAGGAGCAGCCATTAGCTGAGGTCAGCGGATGAAAGCATTTAATTATCTGCATGTCACACAGTATCTCTCTACGTGCAGCTCCACACATCTGATAGTCAGTGATAAAAACAACAACAACAAAACAAACAGAAAAACAAGGGCTGCGAACAGCGGGAAAATGATAGATTTCACAATTCAGAGCAAAGCTGACGATTTATTGGATGTGACAGTGGACCTGACTGCTCATATTTTACTTAACAAGGAGTCAAACTCGCTGTCAAATCAGGAGCTAGCTCACAACATTTGGCTGAATTATTCATTTTGTTGCCTTTTGTTTTACAAGGCAATCGTGTTTGCGGGGCCATGTATATTTCATAGGGAACTTACTGTACACACAGCTCTGTAGCACAAAGAAAACCACTCCCTCTTCCATCCTACCATGACATACACCAGAATGTGTCTGGTGTTTCTCTGGTATTTCTCCTGTGTCTTGTGCAGGGAGATTTAGACTGACCGTCCCCTGTTCCAATCACTCAGACGCCGTCTCCCAACGTCTGTTCGAGTCTGACGGAGAAATTATTGTGACCGATGGCTCCTCATCAAGGTTTCCATTTTCGGAGACGTCTTCAGTCTTTCAGAGAATGGTTTCAGCCCTTCAAGTGCCGAGAAATTAAATGGGAGGCCATTTTGGGCTTAAAGTATAATCCAGCAGTCATGCTACAAAGCTCCTACTGTAGGGCCTGGCTGGCATGTCTCGAGGAGCTGTGAACGGCAGTAAAGTACCAGCAGATATTGCCCAGTCACCACGGTTTGCACTCGAGTGCGATGCAGTTGCAGTTAAGTGCACACATTCCACATTGACGTTTGTTTTACACCTCTTCTGGGCAAATTGGTTGTCCCCTGGTTATTTGGCTTTTTTTGTCACTTGGATACAGTTAGTAGATAAAGCTGGAGACATTTATTATTCTCTTACTGTTAAAACTTGTGTGAAAAGGCACAAAACCTTTAAGCGTGGACATTCTTGGTCAGCTGGAGTCATGAACCCATTCTTTTCTGCAGTTAGATCGAACAAAGCACAGCATCTGCTGCTGACAACTTTCTCCAAGAAATACGTTATTTAGTCCCTTTTGAGGACAGTGCCCAGCTGAAACCAGCTTTTTTTTTTTTTTACACTGAAAGTTTTTATTCATTGAGGAGAAACCACGGTCATGGTCACTGCCATTTCAAAAGATTTATTGACTGTAACTAAAATGTAAAATATCAGCGGTTTTATTCTTTGTGTGAAATAAAAACAGAATACAATCATTTCCAGACGAGCTGTGTTTACTCACTACAAAGCGTTCCAGAGCCCATGCAGTCACATCCTCTTCACAGTCATGTGTTTGACAAAGTGCTGAACCTCACGCTGACCTTGTTTGCTCATGACTGAGCCTCCCCAGAAAACTTCTCTCAAACCCACTCTTGATACTATCTCCTTTTACAAATTAACCGGTTTCATCCTGATCCAAACTGGTGTTCTTGGGTTTTCCACATCTTCTTCCTAATCCTGAAATATGTTGCTGGAGTCACAGTCAGGATGAGCAAATACTTACAAAAAAATGAATTAGGCTGATGAGGTTAAACCTTTTAACTTTGTGTTGTTTCAAACAAGCACGTGATTACATTCTGGTTTGATACAACATCCAAACTTTATTGGCATTGGTGTTGCAAGATGTGCTAATTCATCATCCCTGACTTGTTTCATATTGTGCTTTCATTAACTCGCTCACAATTACCAGCTCACTTTACAGGTCTCGTAATGACTTGTGACCAGTGACCTCTGACCCTGTCAAAGGTCCAGGACCAGGTCATCTAAGGCCCAAGGCAGGACTAGATTAGACACCATTAACAACCGTGAGGCTCCACTGGCATCTACCAGGAGTATAAATATACAACCAAACAAAATACTAGTAGTAAAGCTGAACATTATTTACATTTCAAATCAAAAGCGTTCACAAACTACAACTCATTTCATATGACAGTTGTGTCAAAGACCAAAGCGGTAACTACACCCATATGCAATAAGGTACTTTACATACTTTTCCTGCTGAAACACAAGATCAAGCACTTTTCTCAACAAAACAAGATTTAAACATAATGCTGAATAAGGCATTATGGTACGTATTTCCATTCAGTTCAACTGTTGACCACACTGCTGAAGAAAATGCAGAACTGCTCCTCTCACAGTGATGGACATGTAGAAGTCAGAAATGGTCCAGAGAGGAGACAGCAACTATATATATTTATATATATATATTCAAAATGCCTTGAGCACTTAGTGTAAATACATATATCTTCTACAACATTTCATTTTACAAATTGGTTACACGTTTAGCTTAGTGTTACAACAGCTTGACAGCACACTGAAACTAAATAAATCACATTGTCATTGAATATGCTGTTAAAGAACAATAAGATCATTACGGATGCCTGTTTGAACTGCGTTGCATTGTAGCAGTAGCAAGAAAAGGGGCATCGCTTTCACTGTTATGTATAAATGTGCAAAAGACATTCTCCAAACGCTCTAATCTCTTCCTGCTGTCTTACATATCCACAAGCTGTAATTTGCAAAGGACGCTTTGTGTCACTTGTTAATCCAGATTGGCCTGCGTGGCAGGTCTGGGGTCTGTTTTCACCTTATTATTAATTTGTTCTATTATCTGCCGGGCCTTTGTCTGTAATTATTCCTCCCTGCAGCATTACAAGAACAAACATGCCGATGAATGCATCCTTTAATTTAAATATTACAGGGACAATGGAAATTAAGTCTCAGCTGAACATTCATGTTAGCGGAGGCTGCGTGACATCGCTACCACCGGTCCAGATGAGCAGTGCATTCAGAAGGTGTTCGGACAGAGATGCATTTTCCATCAGGTTGCCTAAAATTTCACACTGTGAGTCATGGATTTAACTCAAATTCACACCTGCCTTGGAAACATTAAAAAGAAATGCCTGTTGTTTTGAACACTCAGGGATCATTATGGTCTTTCATCTTATTGCTTTTGTTTTTGGGCATCTACATTTCACGCCTACTGCTCTAATGCTCTTTATTCCCTGCGTGCAACTGTTTTCTGCAAATACACGGTTTAATACTGACTCCACTTCCTTCACACCAGCAAACAGCACATCAAACTAACCTGTGACCATAGTGGTGTGACCAATGGAGGAGGAGGAGACCAAAAACGATGAAAAAAGGGTAAATCTGACATTTGTCAAATAGTCACAAACAAAATGAACAATGGTTTTACTCTGTTTATGAAGAGTTTTGTGATATCAACTTAGGGTCAGTTTCTCCACTAGTAATCCTAACTTGCCAGTGTCATCTCAACAGTGTACTGATTAAAGCCCTTCATAAAGGTTCCCCAAAATTTTGTGAATAAGCGGTAGATCATTATGTGTTTTCCTTTCCCACACAACTGAGTATCTGAGGTCTGTGACCCATCAGCAGACAGCGGCATCTCTGCTGCTGACACTCTCCAGACCTGCACTGTCACAGCCTTCCTCACCTCTTCCTGCGGCAGGACAACGTGATGAAGATCAGAGTTGATCTGATCTTCATCAAGTCACAGACACACGATCAGCTGGACTGAGGTCAGATAACCAGTTCTGCCAGTCTCACTTTAGTTCCTAGTCGTTAAGACTGCTCGACAGCCTTGTCTTGGTGTTCTATCTGTGTCCTGACTGTAACCCTGAACATGGTAGGACTGGCTTCTGAGCCCCAAAAATTTTCTTTTCTTTTCAAACCTTCTGAAAACAACGAGGCAGCTCTTAAACCTGGTAATTTTCACGGTGCCAAGAATATGTCTCTATCCCAATTCCTCCTGGCTGCACCGTGTGTATGATTGTTCTCATGATTGCATCATGTTTGTGCTTTATCCACACTCTACATCCTACATCCGTATGCACAGGCACGCACTGGCATCCGGCTTATCCTGAAAGAACTGCATCTCAGAAATGAGCTTCACCCTGTGAAACCAAAAAGAAAAGGAAAAAAAGCACAATACATGATTTACATAAACCATTTCTAACATCCGCGTCTTGCGGACTCAGACTCCCGTGGTGGAGAAGTGTGTGACCTCAGTCTGAATGTCCTCCTGCACTGTCCTCCCCCGCCACTGGTTCAGGCCTAGTCATGCCGGCGGCTTCTCTGTCGGGGCGGGGGTGCAGACCGACACGGGCTCCCGCGTGCTGTTTCTAGCCCTGGAGAAGCTGCTCTGCTCCAGGCGGGAGCGGTAGGGCAGGCAGAAGTCCCTGAAGCAGCGCTTGAAGTTCTCGTCCAGGAAGGCGTAGAGCACGGGGTTGAGGCTGCTGTTGGTGTAGCCCAGCGCGATGCACAGGTGCCAGCAGGCCATGACCAGGAGGCTCTTGCTGTTGATGTCCACCATGGTCCTCACGATGATGAAGATGTGGATGGGCGTCCAGCAGATGATGAAGGCCGCCACCACCACCAGGACCATGCGGGTGATCCGCCGCAGGTTCCTGTCCTTCTCCTTGGAGCCGGAGAGCAGGCGGACGTTCTTCAGCCGCAGGATCATCAGGCCGTAGCAGACGGTGATGACCAGGACTGGAACCACGAAGGCGAAGATGAACACGCAGATCTTCATGACGGTGTCCCAGTACCACTCTGGTTCGGGGAATGTGAGCTTGCAGGATGTGCTATCTGAGGAGTTGAAACAATTAGAAGTTTAATAGAGAGGCATGTGGAGAGGCTGATTCAAGTTAATAACCCAGCTCCAATGCCTTCTCTTTTACACTGTGATTGCTCCCTGAGCATTCGCCTCTAAAAGCGCTAGAAACGCTTGCGCAGACAAGAGAAGCATTTACACAACCGTGCCGATTTCAACAATAAAAACCTCTCACTTTTGCCCGTCTCCTCGGTAACAGCTAAGATCATCACGGGGACTCCGACAGCGGAGGAGAGGATCCAGACGCACACGTTGATGAGCTTGGCTTTGGCAGGCGTGCGGAAGTCGAGCGCTCGGACCGGGTGGCACACGGCGATGTAGCGGTCCACGCTCATCATGGTGAGTGTGAAGATGCTGGTGAACATGTTGTAGTAGTCGATGGCGATGACCACCTTGCAGAGCAGCTCCCCGAAGGGCCACGTCCTCATCAGGTGCTTGGCGCTCTGGAAGGGGAGGGTGCTGGTGGCCAGAGCGTCGGCCAGGGCCAGGTTGAAGATGTAGATGTTGGTAGCCGTCTTCATCTTGGTGTACCTGGGTGTTTCAGAGAAAAGCTTACCTCAGAGTGATCTGACTCACAGCCTGTGGTTGAACAGCAAGCGTAGCTGGTACAAAAACCCAAGGTGGGACCAATTTATGGTTTGATCTCATCCATTTCCTCTCTCATACCAATGATCTGCAATTTCCCTAATTTTCAAGCCAATAAAAGAGCTTTTTAGAGGCAGCATGCTTTTTTTATAGCACCACACTCAATGAACAAGAGCTTTTCCACTCAAAGTAACTTCACGCCTCCATTTAAGTGCACTTCTAAGTGACGAGCGTCTGAAAAACCCACTCCTTTTTCCAGATTCAGTCGTTTTTTTCCCTTTTTAGGGGCTTTGGCCGGAATTATTTTACCCGATATGGAAAATGTCTGTGGGTCTTAAAGATGGATTATTCCATATGTGTGCACAACAGCATAGTAGCTGACCGTATTTAATTAAACTGCAGCAACAGGCTCTAAAGGGATGAAGGGAGACAAAGGGAAGTCTTCCCTTTTATCTTAATGCCCCCACGTTAAGAGAGTTATTACATTGCACACTAGGCACTGATCTAACTCTGTAATTGCTTTGCCAGGGAGGCAGCGTGCATGATGACTTCTGCCTTCACTTTGTTTGATTATTCCGAAATTAACAAATCAAAGTGCAAGTCTCATATTTCATCAATGGCACGTTGCCTCCCTGGATCTGAGAAGCTGTGCAGCGAGATGGTTAATTGACCCTGGAGGTCCAACCGTCACCGTGGCTGCTGTTTTCATTTAACGTGCATTAGTTCAACAACAAATCAACGTGACACAAAACCACGTGACTTCTTCAACCCAAGACACACAGATTTTCAGGGGAGGCTTCTTCCGTCGATCGGTTCACTTGACAGCCTCTCTGACAGAAATAATTGGTGCAATGAAGTAATTTCTAATGGCATAAAGCTGTGGAGCTCGTCCCTCTCCCTCCCCTCCTGTGCATGCGTGTGTGTGTGTGTGTGTGGGAGGTGTGTGTGATTGTGCGTGGGTGTGTTAGTGAAGCTTCACACTGAAAGTGCGGTCAGCTCCCCTCATCAGGAGGACCATCATCAAATGTAGCTGTGAAAACACGTTTCATTCTCACTATAATCACACATGTGATATTCTGTGATATCAGATTCACTCACAAGCTTTGAGGTATCACTTCATCATTATCATGTCGGCAGCTGTTATTACAAGTTTCCACTCCTGTGCCTCCAGTCGCACATGAGAGTAGTGAAGGAAATATCCAGTTAATGAGAGATGCTATTCTCTGATCACTTTGCTTATCAGATGTGTCCTACCTGACCACTCCGTACATCACCAGCAGGTTTCCCAGCAGTCCCACCACACAGATGAGGGAGTACAGAGCGGTGATGCACACAGCCAGGATCTCTCTGGCTGCGGCCAGGCTCGTCTCATTGCTGCCAGGACGCAGCACCAGCACATCCTCGGAGAGAGTGGCGTTGAGAGGAGTCACAGAGACCGAGAAGCGCTCGCTGAAATCTTCAGGAACGTCGGGGAGAAGAGTGGGGAACTCCATCACTGGGCAAGAAGCAGTGGGTGGGAGAAGAAAAAAAAAAGAGGAGAGAAAGTCAGAGATTTCCAAGGCTGGAACACAGGAGCGCAGGAAAACTGGATGGCAGATTAGTAATGAGTCTTTCAGGGGAGGTTTGCTCTCTCTCTCTTTCTCTCTCCCTCTCTCTCTCTCTGTCGCTCTCTCTCCCTCTTTGAGTGTCTCTCTCACTCTGAATGTCTCTCTCCCCTATCCACCTCTCCCTCCCCCTCTCTCTAAATGTCTCTCCCCTCACTCGCCCTCTCCTCCCCCCTCACTCTCTCTCCCTCTCTCCCTCCCTCCTTCTCTCTTTCCCTCCCTCTCTTTCTCTCTCTCTCTCCCTCTCTCTTTCTCCCCCACTCACTCCCATGCACTGTGTGTGCCTGTGCACAGCCTTTGGTAAAGCGCACTGGTGCACAAAGCAAAGATGTGCAGAAACTGTTTTCCTCCCCTCCTCTTATCCAGCCTAAAGGGATGCCATTTGTCAAAGAGCTTTAATTAGCTCCAGCCTGTAACAATGCTTCATCACGTCCTCCTTTTCCTTCCTCTCTAATTCATTTTTATGAGTTTGTTATCCAAAATGCCAGTCTCCCGCTTGCCCGACCGACCAGGCTGCTGCTACTCAGAGAACAAATCTTGTCAGTCAAACCCGCTCTAAACATCTCCCGTCCCTGTAGCATCACGGCTCAATTAGCCACGTCTGAGCCGTATCCCTCTTTTTGCTGCCTGCCCTCAGCCCCGAGGTGCTCCTTCTGCTGCCTCTCCTTGGCGGGCCTGTGGCCTGAGTTCGCAGAGCTCCATTAGAGGACTGGCAGCACGCACCAGGCAGTCACCTCCATGAAATTACCTTACTAAACCGCGGGAGTGATGCAATTACCTGCCAGTAACGAGGCTGATGAAATATTTAAGATGGTTTTGATAGCCTCCAGCAGCAGTCTAGGAAGGATTTTTTTGAAGCGACTTGTACAAATTGTCACGTTAGCTCCATACGTTCACATGCAGGGTAATCCATGTTGGTGTCAGTTACATCTGTGTGAGCAAACACAACAGCACAGGAGCACAAACGTGGCTGGCACATTCATCCCAGAGCTGTGTGTTTGCTGTGGGTAAATATTGAATCATATTTATATGAGTAAAACACCATTTTCACATCCCTCATGGTTCTTAATGCATTTGTTTTCAGTGCCGGGTGAAAGAGATGAAAGAGTGCTGGCTGTGTTGACGAGTCTTCAGGACACATTGCTTGACCTGTACAGATGTCTCATTCCTCATCAATCTTTGTTTACACTAATGTTTGACTGCTGGTATAAACAGAAGTGCCTTTATTCCTTTTTACAGTTCTCATCCAAGCAGTTATACGTAGCTGCCTTTTATCCATACCCCATTACATTAAATACTGGAAACCATTAGACACACAAAGATGAATGTGACAGTGTGTGTCGTGCGTGGAAGTGAGCATCTGTTTGGGGGCTTTTTTTTTTTTCTTGGAAAGATATTACACATATTCTGTATTGTCCATAGCTGCAGCAGTCTTAATGCATGCTGCAAAGTGACCTTTTAGAGAATCCGCCTCTAAGCAGCCACCAGCAGCGCCACACAAAGCCAAGACAGGCAGAAGAAAAGACGGTCAGAGCGGCGCACAAAAGCTCCGTCGCCTCCCACCTCCAATGATAGACTGCACGAGCTTCACTATGACGAAGAGCCGCAATTTCAAATATCTGCAACAAGCTCGTCTCATTAATGGGGGATGTTGGTTAAAAGCCTTGAATGAGATTTTTATCCTTCCTCTGATTTTTCAACAAGACAGTAGTGGTTTTTACCCAAGCGGCTCTATGAGTGGCAACCATCAGTCTGCTGCTCTATCACACTGGTCCGGACTAGCTATGAATTATACATTCAGGATGAATCCTCTATAGGAATCAACATCATCATAGCATCTATATGTTGCCGTTATGAGTCTAAGAGCAGGATATAGTGTCTTTCAGCTAAGAAGGAAAATCATCATCAGCATCCAGCATCTAGCTTCTTGTTGTCAGTTGTATTGCCTATATGCAGCTATAAATAACTGAAGGATTTTTGTTTAGTGATAATTAGATGAGTATCCTGACATCAAACTTAGAATGTCATTATGTTGAAAAACATCAGTATGTCTGCATACACACAGTATTATAGCCAATCCAGCGCACATAGGATGAATACTGGACAGGTCTTGAATATAAAGTCTAAAATCGACCTTATTGCATGTTTTTTAACTGTGGGAGGAAATTGGAGTCACAGGAAACTGGCCACACTTATATACACCGATTTATACATTAAATGAAGTTCAAAGAAATCAAGTCAGAACAAATATTTCGCACTGGAAAGAAAATATAAAGGAAGACTCGGGAAAAACATCTTTGGCAAAAGAGTGATTTCACTTTCACTCCAAACCCAAAACGGACATTTGGAGTCGAAAGTGTGGTTACGAAAGTACTAAAAAGCTTTGCTGCCACAGAACTTCTGACAGGTGTTTACAAAGACCTCAAGGTCAAATGTGTCAGGAAGTAAAAGTAGAAGATATTTACGGGTGAAGCTCTGACTGGTTGTAGGAAGGGAGGCGAGAATTGAGGCGATGGGGCCGGAGAGGCTGTCAGACGGACACTTCCCTTCTCTCCTCTGGAGGGTTCATGATAAATTTTGATTTTGTCTGAACTGTACTACGCCCTGATCACAACACTCAATCCCAGCAACAACTGCTACACTCCCTGCAGGCGTTAAACGACTTCCACAGTAGTTGAGGATGTAAATTCACCGAGCTTGATTCCAGGTCCAGCTGGGTGGAAGAACAGTGCATGACACCTGCTACTGCTGGGGGAGTAGTGATGAAACACAGGGGTTAGATCAGAGGACTGCCTGTCCTCTCAGTGTGGACAGCTAAAAATAATGTGCAGGATTCGCCGGAGCTGGACAGGTGCTCTCTGTGCGTGAGATGAGCCGTGGTGCTGAGATGTGGAGCAAATGTGCCGCGAAAGAGAGCCTGGAATGGGTCTGGATGTACGGCGGGCGAGAAAAACGCTGCCGTTGCTGTTGTGTTTATGTTTCCCCGTCTCCGCCCGAGGAGAATCACTCATGATTAGTCTGTACAGACAGCATGATTACTCACATCACTCATCAGCCTGATGGAAACCTTGGGAAGCATTACGCAGCCTCCCCCTACCCATCACGTTCAGGGCAGGGAGTGCAGAGTGCAGACAGATGAAGAAGTGAGTTGATGCTGGCTGCTTTTTGGCGTGGAGGTGGAGTGATGAGTGTGCAAGTTTGATTTTTAAATCGTCACAGGTGACTCCAGAGGATTTATTGATTTATTCACACACTGATTAGATCGAAAGGAGAGTCACGTAAAGGGGTCTTCAAGTGGTTGACTGGAATATTTATCCTTGATTGCAATTAACATAGTGCTATTGTTTTTTTTTTATCAGAAATACCTCCGGCACAGTTTTGCATCCCTTGTTGAATTCATTTTTTGGGATTTTAGAATCCGTACATTTGTTTCATGCTGATCTGGCAACCACATGTCAGCCTTATGCTGATTAACCATCTTGCCTGCCACTCCAATGAATGATCATCACATATTGTCGCAGATTGATTTCACCCATTTTTAACTTTTAGCTGAATGTGCAGAATGTATATGAATGAATGAATGAATGAATGAATGAATGAATGAATGAATGAATGAATGAAGACATGTTGTTGGTTTTGGACCTGACGTACATTTTCAGTGCTGATTAGTCGACATGCAACAAACACACACACACACACATACATTTATGTGTGTGTGTGTATGTGTGTGTGTGTATATATATGTATACACACACACATATGTATGGAATAATATATAGTTGGAGCCATTTGTGTGTGTGGTGGTCAGATACTTTCAAGATCAGCTCACCACAGCAATGATCAATAGCTGGGCAAGTGTGATCTTTTAATCTTTTACAGCTATTGATCCTCTCCGGGAGGGCGAGTTTACACATGTTACTGAGCAGAAGTGCCACCGTGACATTTAGAAACTGTAAAAAGAAATCTGACAACCAGTCAATTTTCTGTTCCGTGGTGGTTGCTTTTTTTTTTTTTAGACCGGACATCCGTGCTCTTCACAGGTCACACTTTTTCCAGACCTGTGTGCGTATGGTCAGTATTTCCTGTGCGTCGTCTGCAGCTGACTGAAATAAGCCAGGATGAAAGAGAGAGAGAGAGAGAGAGAGAGAGAGAGAGAGAGAGAGAGAGAGAGAGAGAGAGTCAGTGTTAGGGAAAAGATTGAAGCAGCAGAGACCAGCAGGCTCTGTCGTCTTCACAGGGCTGAGAAAATGTGCAGCCAGCAACCTGATTAATTTTGGTCTCTTGTTTGGAATTTTGTTAGACCTAATAGGCTGCCTCGGCGCCAAATGAAAACTGCGTGTGTGGTTGCATTCAGTGTTGACAGAGCAAAGCCATTAGCTGCTGCGGGGACAGAGGCAAATGGAGATAAACAAGGACGCCGGCTCTCAGGTGCTTTTTTCACTCTACATCTGTCAGCAGAGAGACACTTTTTCCTTCACGGAGCATGACGGCGCCGCCTGTACGTTTGCGTGTTACTAATCCGTGGAGAGGTTGCAGACGCCCCGACGCGGCCGGTGTTTTGTGGGGAACGGAACAAGACGGTGTTATGGCCTACAAATCTGTCTCAGGCATCCAAACGAAATATTTCATAGCGTCCCAGAGTCAGAGGTTTAGAATACTGATCACATGTGAGTGTCTGTATTAATGATGAAAATCCTGCTGTTATGGTCGTTCCAATGAAGAGCCGGTTTTAGCCGGGTTTGTATACAATTTATGATTTATAGCCTGCAGGACGGTTATTACAGGGAGGCATGTCTCTTACTGTAAGTAGTTCTTGATTCTTGCAGTGCCCCGGCTCACTCAGTTGGTGGCTTCTCTTCCTCAGTATTTACTCTATAATTGAAGTTTATTTATCCATTCATCCATCTTCTTATGTGCTTTCTACTTTAATTGTGTTGCAGGGGGTCTGCTGGAGCTTATCCTTGCACACGTAGGGTGAAGGCAGGCAATACACTCACACTCAACCAGGGACAGTTTAGAGTCTCGATTGATGTAAACAGACACGTGTTTGGACTGTGGCAGTGAACTGGATTACCTAGTGAAAGCCTACGCAGACACAGAGAGAACAGGCAGACGCCACACAGAAAGGCCCTCGGTCCTGATGGGATTCAGACCTTCTTGCTGTGAGGTAACAGTGCCAACCACCTACGCTCCATGTTAAAATCAAATTTATTTAGTGCAAAACTGTCCTGCCAGTCAGAAATCACAGATTTGGAACATAAATCCCTGATCCACACAGTAGCAGGGTTTCTGTGACTTTTTGCAGCGTTCCCTCATTACAGTCACAGAGAAGGTAATGCAGTCGACAGGGAGTCTCCTCTGCACCTGAAGTGTCGAACTGAACCATGAATTAGTTGTATTTCAATGAGTTTCTCACCTTCTGCTGAAATTTCTCTTCAAGTCTGATGATGGGAGAAAATATGAACAATGGCGCTTTTTAGGTGACATGATGGATGAATTCACACTCACTGTGGATTCGCTCTATACCTTTTCTCTCCATTGAGAGTGTGAAATTTCAAATGGGCGACCAGGAAAATTAGGTGCCTGGGCTTTTATGAGCCTGTAAACTACTGAACCGTCAGCACTACTGGGCAGTCACTTAGAGGTAACTAGGGCATTGTTATTTAGTGCTGAAACATAAGGTAATGCAGTTTAGGCCTTTCATACAAAGGATGAATACAGGCCAGGAACCTAATGGGCAATTAAATGCAAACACCTTGTGGAATAAATCGATAGTGGTAGTTTATACATGTTGAGATTATCAGAGACGGTTGAATGGTTTAAGAGAAATTAATTAGTCACACTAATAGTTTATCACTCCACACAATTCACATAGTGCGAATGCCCGTGATTGCAGAATTACTGATGCTTGTTAAATCCATTTAGTGCCCCCCCCCCACCTTCTTTCTTCACGTCATTAGCAAGGTGATAAATCCCGGTTAATGAAAACTGTAAAGGCTCCTCTGTGATTGCAGTGCTAATCATTTTGAATATGTGACCTCCCCAGGCACGATAGCTGTGATTGACACTGGCTGGGAAAGAAGAATCTCACCGTGCTGACTCTCAAGATGTTATTTCCATCTGTTTTGTGAGCGTTTCATTCACAGCAGCACGCGGCAAAGACGGGCAGAGGTTCAGCAGCTTCGGCTCCAATTAGTTATGCAATAGTGATTTCTCCGGGTCTGAGACTTGATTAGTTTTCTGATTTTGGTCTCAGTGTGGCAACAGGTGCAGTCTGGAAGTGACAGAGTCAACACTGAAAGTGTTTGTCCCTATAACACACATTGTGTCAGTTCCTGATTAATTGTGATAATTGTAGACAATACCAGACCGCCTTGAGAAACACGGCTGCGCGTCGTACTCCGTCTTTATTCTGCTCACTGAGCAATGATGTCATGTCATGATGAGTGAATGAAGGCGGCAAAGCAGAGGAGACAGCTTACAGCCCTCAGTTTGCAAAGACTGACATCTCTCTCTCTTTTTTTCCTTTTCTTTTTTTAAAGGTTCACGTCAAGGTCTGAGGCAGATCTCTGTTTGAAAGAGCAGTGTTAGTCATCATTGTCAGCCACTGGGGCTTATATTCGACTGAAGAGCTTCTGTCCTTGACCCATACAAAGCCAACTCACGTCTTCCTGTCATGCTGTATGCTGTACGCCGTCTGCGCCTGCTGTCATGAATTACAACAATGCTCACAACAATTGCTGTGTGCTGTGACACAGCGCGCCAAATATTCACACTCACTCTGCTTGTTGCATTGATTTAAATTAGGCTCGGGGGGAAAGAAATGAGAAAAACAGAGGGTGCCTGTTAACGTCTGCGACTTTATCACACGAGGGGACTGAAATGTAAACTAGCGGAAATTCAGCAACTCTGAGCTGACAACAGAGCAGAACTGCTGTGAACGCGCTTTCCGAAAGGTCAAAACCCTTGATTTAGTTTTTCATTAAATTGCTTTACGTGCTGTTCTCAGGCACCTGTATGAATCTGACAGAGAAATATTAATGTAATTTCCTCTCATTTGCACAGCTTTTTACAATATGCTTGTGTCCAATGTGATCGCTTCCATGCGGGTGCAGACACACATATCCGAGTGTCTCTCTGCGTCAGAGCAACTGTCCTTATTATTGTAATTGTCACTGCACAATCTTTTTCAGGGTCAATGAAAAAATCTGCACTAATCCGTGGTGAAGGTGCAATATGTGGGAGGGAGTCAGAAAGGTGTGAAATGAGGTGGAAGTGGCAGTGAGAGCGAGAGAGAGAGAGAGAGAGAGGCTGCTCATACTAAAACGCACATCCGAACATGTACACATACTCACACACACTCAACAAATGTACAAACACAGCTATTACCTAAACAGGCGTTCAAAAAATACTGGACGGGTGAGAAAACAAGGGGGAAAAGGGGGTTATGTAATGCTGCAAAGAGGCACAGATCACATCTAATTATACACACAACTGTTGGAGTGGCAGATAATCATCATCTCTACAAAGGAACCTGCTGATTTTATTCAGAAAAACCTTTTGATGACAACTTGTTAAACCCCTGTTTACAGTTCAGAGCAAACGGGAATGTGTCAGGACACCGACAGAGGTCAAGGACACACCAGCGTGATGACACACGCTCCGAGAGTTGCCCACCGGAGAGAGGAGAGCGTGGAGAAAATATCAAGTGGGCCAGGTGACGGACCGAGCAGGGACGGAACGAGTTTGAAAGAAAAAGAGGGTGCGGCGAGATGAATAAAGAGTAATGAGAGCAGGTATTGAAAGATGATTGAGAGGAAAGCAGTTTGCGGCCAGCTCCCGCAGACAAAAGGGAAAAGAAACCACCGAGATGAGAGGATGTGAGTGAAAAAAAAACAACAAATTTAAGTTGGTAAAATGCGGTTGTCAAGGAAACAGAGGCCCAATTTCCATGTGAATCCTGGGTTCTGTGATTCTGTGTGTCGCTGCTGTACGGGAGATTTGTCGCCCTGTTAAAGAAAGCAAGGACGCTCCACGGTGATTGCTGCAGTCAACCTGAAACCTTCATGACAACATCTCCAGTTGCTTCAGATAGATGAGGAGCGATGCAGGGGCTGGCAATTTAGAGTCTCCAATCAATCTAAACATGCAAGTGGTTTTGGACAGTGGAGGAAACTGGGGTACCTGGAACAACCCGACACAGATATGGGAACAACATCCACACATCAGCCGTCGGACCCGACTGCAACCAGAAGGACCTGTGTTGCTGTGTGGCAGCAGAGCTTTTATAAACCCAAATATTATACATACAAAAAAGGGAATATCCATGCAGTAATAACTGAGCCTGAGGGTGCAGATCGCTCAGCTCATAATGACGCGTGTGCTTTGTGAAGGCTTATTATTTGAAATACCAGATCTCCAGGGGAAACGGTGTAACTATCGGTGGATCGGTGTTTCAAAAATCACTATATTGATCATCAAGCACAGCCTATAATTTGAGCGTAAAATGAGGTCACGTCTTTTCACCAGTCAGTTAAAAAACGAAAATCGAATGAGCTCCAGAGGCAGCGATAATGACAGGAGGACAGCTGCAGGGTGTCGCAGCACCATCCGCAACCTGTGACACTCATCCCAGGAGTAAAGAAAATAAGAGATACGGAGCAACTGAGACTGACTGAAATGCAGCTAATGAGCCAAGGTGTAGGCAGTGACCTGAACCAGTCAGTTACTGAGCGTTCAAAGGCAGGAGGAGAGAGGAGGAAAAGACGCAGAAGAAGAGGGAGATAGGGAAAATGGAAATCTAATTTCGGACTTCTGGCTGAGAGTAAATGTCATAGCTCACTTTTCACGCAGCAGGCTTCACTTCTCTGCTTGTTAAGATTGTTATTGCCTCGCCGATGTTTGCGCCTGTCCACTTTAACAATCCCTCTCCGTTGTGTTTGACCTGCAGTCAGGTGGCGTGTTGACAGGTGCTGCGGCATAGATCTGGCAGCCGTGCTCTTCTGTAAGTGCCCGGCATTATCACCTCCACTTCAGACATTCAGCCAATTTTTAAGATTACTGTTAAAAACAGCTCTGGTTCAACAGACACTGGCCTCCACTTTAGAGGATTAGGATCGGGCTGAGCGAGGCTGGAGGGGCAGGATTAGCTGTTCTGAGTGCCTGACATGGGGAACGAGCCCCACTTCTAGACAGCGTTATTGCAGAAGCGTCAGGATTGTCGGATTTCCTGCAAATCAAGAATAGACGGAACCTCCCGGGGCAGTAAACACAAGATGATAAGATGAAACTTTGATGATAAGTGCGGATAAATCGGGGGGGTTGTTGCAGCCCCAAACACATGACACATGAGTTCACAAAGTGAAGACAGAGCATCCATCCATCCATTATCTTACCTCCTTTGTACCCAAAGGTTTTACAGGTGCCTATTTCCAGCTGACATAGGGTGAATACAGAGAATATACACTGGTCTGGACAGGTCACCAGTCCACCACCAGGACACACACATATACCATTCACTCTCACACAATTCAGAGTCTCCGATTAATCTGTTTTTTGACCGTGGCAGAAAATCTGAACAATAAGGAGACCAATAGAAGTCCACACAGAAAGGCTTTCGGTCCGACCGGTATTCGAACCATTAACACCATGCAGATCATGCAGTTCAGGCAGAACATGAATGTTTAATTTCATCAATATCAACAGCACGTTTGGATGAGGTGAAAGTCAACAGCATTTGCATTACAGAGCAATATTGCAGTAATTATAAGAAGTAAATTATCCTCAATGAGCATTTTCTCAGTATTTGTTGTTCAAACGGAAAGAGGACAGCAAAATCAGCTGAGCCTAAGATGACCTAAAGCCGATACATTTAAAGAGGATGTGGTAACATGTATTATCTCCATATTATTAGCATTAATATTATTATTGTGCCCAGAGAAGACCACTGTTGTATCAATGCAGTGGAAGAACAAGTCAAGCTTTAAAAGCCGGCTAATTACAATCTAAGCTTCCTGTTTTCCATCAGCCACTAATGGTGAGGCGTTCGCTGGAAGAGGGCCGGCTGGAAACCAAAGCCCTCATTAGGCAGAGTGTTGTTAGCCCGGCTTCACAGCGAGACTCATCGGCCAAGCAAACACGGGGAGGAGATGAGGTCGGCGACCGCCTCCCGGCACACAGCGAGGAGGTGTGTGCAGGTGACACCTCGTCCCCATCGAACCCCGCTCTGCCCAACACAGACCGGACGCGGTCACTCTGCAGATGTAAACAAGACAAGTTCTCCCGAAATAGCGGCGGCACCAACTGCAATCACACATGTGTTAAAGGCAAAGAGCTAACATCAGTGGACTGGCATCCTCTGGTCCTCAGGGGTCATTGGACACAAGCATGAGGATGTGTAAAAGGAAGAGCATTTGTGTATTAGTGTTTCTGAGGCAGGAATATGATATCACTGCTTTCCTATGCCACCCACATATACACCCACAGGCGTATTTTATTGATATTCTTGAGTTCATCTTAGACGTAGCGCTGACAGCACATCCCATGGCCGAGGCCTCCACGACTGCAGTTCAGACTGTTGATGCAAATCGGTCTGCGAAGAGAAAGGAACAAGAGTCATCCAGAGCCTGTGAACGATTGGAAGAGCGAGCTGTACGAGGACGTTCCAGGCTTTAGAATAACTTTGAGATAACTGAAACATCAGCGTTTCCACTGAGCGGACGTCACGGCTCCGGCTCCGACCACAACTTTCTTGCTCTCTCAAGGCCTCACGGGATTCGCTGAATCGTTCCCAGCAAGAAAAGAGGGAGTGGGATTTGCATGAGAATGGCTTCAGCCTCATTACACTTGATAATGGCATTCATAAAGACCATGTGAAATGGACATCATTTCAGGCCCATTTACGTGGTCATGTAATAATTGTTTTTATTTTCCTGGATCTAAATCAATATGATTTCACCGTGGTCGGGTGATTTACGATTATTTATCTCTTAATTTTTGGGGAACAGACCTGTGTAAGGGGAAGAGGGAGCTGTTCTCGGCTCATTAAACCAAGAACCATGAAACGTGAAATAGAAAAGAATGATAGTTTGATAATCTTTTTAGACCTCTGCTGTGCAAACCATTTAAAGGCAAATGAGTTAATGTTTTTCTTTCTTAACTTCGCTGTTTTTTTGCAAAAACCAAAAAAATTGCCTTTTGGATCATTTAACAGGTGAACAGGTTAATTGGTAACAGGTGAGAGGATCATGATTGCTGCATGAAAGGAGCCACTGAGACACAGCTGCTTGGTGGTCATCACTGTGGAATTACAGCTAGAAGGACCTCGGTTCAACTCTCTGGTCAGACCTCCGGGGCCTTTCTGTGCAGAGATTGCATGTGGTCCCTGTGTCTGCTTGGGATTTTGTGTGCTACTGTTTCCTCGAACAGTCCAGAAATCCATTGGAAACTCTGAATTGCCTTTGAGTGAGTGTGAGAGTGACTGATGTGTGCACTGGGAGAGATGCCAGCAGACCCCCGCGACACTATTAACGCACAAAGTGGGAAAGATGATGGATGGAGGACGCTGGTTGTTTTTCTTTTTTTTGGTGCCACCAAAGTTAAAATCAACATCACAGGCACAGCTGTACTCAAAGCTCAATTAGCTGTGGTTTTCTGGTTGTACATCCAATTACATCACATCTTGTATCTTCTAACTGAAGTCAGATTTACTGATTTCTTTTAAATGTTTTGTCTGTCTCATTGCCTTCTTGCTTCCCCTGAAGACCAAAGGTAGCTTCACTTTGTTATATTTCCCTTCAGAAAGTGGCTCACTGCCTCTTCGTTTGAAGTCTTTAGTCTGTTAACAACTTGTAGTTGCACATTTTCTTTTGGCACCGGTGCAGACAGTGTGCCTGGAGGTTCTGATTGTTTTGATGAGGTGGAAATGAGTTTCTCCCCTGCTCTACCTCCAGTGAAATTAAGAAAGTAGACGGATAACAAATGTGTTTTATAAGACACAACGTTTTAATTTGTGAGCTTTAGTGGCTCTGGTGCTTAACACTGCCAATATGAGGCTGGAATAGCGTCGTCTTCTGCTTCACAGGATGGCATTATCAATCATTTGTCACGGCTCAGAAGTCTCTTTTAAGACGCCATCGTGTAAGGCGGCGGAGGGAGAAACGCCAGCCCAGGCAAAGTCCAGGAGCACAATCCAAACAGAGTCCCGCCGTTTGTCCTCAAATACGCTCTAGCAAACCGCTGTGCCCCCGTCTGGTCCAGGTCATTTCACCCAGCATTACGCAACCATGCATATTAAATCTATCTGCTATTTGAACGACACTCCCCCAGCTCCCCTTCCTGACAAACATGACTCGCTCCCGACATCTGATGATTTGCAGGTCCGCTTAAGCTAAATGTCAGAGACTCCTCATAGTCTGCCGTTCTCCGTCCGCCAACTGTTTTGTTTGTAATCCAGATGCCCAGTTTAGACACACTATCAAACAGAGCTGTGAGGATACATCAGGCAAACTTTCAAACACTCCAACGTGCCAACTTCGTAGTCAGGACACACGTAGGAGAGGCTCCTGGCGAGTAAACAATGACAATTTCTTACCACAATAAGCAGGCCGTAGGATTATTTATCCAGCGCAGCAGAAACCAATTTCTTGCTCTGAGGGCTCTGCTTTCCCCGACTGAATGAATTCTAAAGGGAGAGTTATGTAAACAGGACGAGAATATTCCTTCGCAGCCCGGTAGCTCTCGACTTCAAATGCACTCCCTCTCACCAGCATTAAGCGCATTCAGGAGCAAAAGACAGGAGACTGCGAAGGAGTCGTTGGGCTCTGCGGGAGTCTGCACTGATAGATCATCCATTCCCTCTTTTCCTCGATGCTTTTTCCTCGCAATTCAAGAAGTCTCGGCCGTGACGCTTTCATCTGACACACCCAGCGTTCACAACATTTTGTGCCCCTCCGAAAAAGACGTCTCAGAACATCAAACATCAGCATGGCTGAAATATTCCACTCCTGCTGCCACAGTAGATGACTGATTGGGAGGCTGAAAAAATACAGTTTCTGGTAGTTGACGCTTTGGAGCGCCTGTCTTTTGTTTGAGTAGATTGCTGTAAACACAGTCTGCACAACTGTGGCGGAGTCATTGAAAGTTTGATTTCAAGACGTCACAAGCTCCACAGAGGTTGAAGCAGGTGCAGAGGTTGAGAGACTCCAGCAGGTTGTCTGGAGCGCAGAGATGGCACGATTTCAAAGACTGCAGACGCTTGGGGCGCGTTAGAGGCTGCAAATGCTCGAAATTGAAAAGTTTCCTGGGGAGATAATGTTTCGTTGCTGTGGGTTGCAATGACACAACAGCTTTTAAAATACATTGCTGAGGTGGAGGAAAAATAAACAAAATGAGATTACAGGGATCACACTCAAGGCCACCGGCTACAAGAGAGTACAAGAGTACTTGTTGTATTCAGTCTCTACAACAAGGATGGCAGAGAAAACAGATATCTATAAAGCATGCAGCAGACCTCATGAAAAAGAGACTATTATTCTCCATAATCCTTGTCCTTTGGCTTTGTCTGTGTAGATGTGAGAGCTGCACAGGTTTAGTGCCGTTTCCCTCGGTAATCTCCTCTGCACGTCCCTGGGCATTCACACACAGACACGACACAGCCAGACATTATTTCAAGAGGAGTCTCGGGCTGGTACAATGCAAAACACGTCTGAAGCAATTCAGGGCTATTTATAAAATATCAATGCATTGATTCATCTTTTCATTTCCCACAGCCACAACACGTACGTACGTACTGCCCATTGTACATGTTCAGTACAACGCTCAACACGTGCATGTTGCAGCGATGCGTCACAGCTGGTAGAGGTTTGAGATGATTGGAAGATCTATATTGTCCCTCTTTGTGAGTGTGAGAGTGACTGTGCTGTTGACATGTCCAGGGTGTATTTCCAGCCTTCCCCAGGTTGACTAAACGTGCTTGCTCACCTAGCATATCTCCTCTTGCAGTGATTTTTCTTTATTTCAGTCATTGTCAGAGAACTGGGCGCTGAAACTCCACTTTGTCATTAGTGAATACATTTCTGAAAAGACGGCCTAGCAGGATTTATGCTGCGCAAAGTGTTTTCTCTCAGTGCTGTGCAGAGGACACTGCGGTCCAAGGACTCTCATTTATTTCCATTCTTTGGGAGCCCGCATGCAGTCACAACAGGAGACTGAGAGGTTAAAGACTCATCATAACAGCAGAGGAGCTCCTCGAAGATTACTTCTCCATTTCAATAAGGAAATAGGCTCTCAGTCAAGCTGTGTGAGCCACATGATTTAAAGTGGCCAGAACACGCTCAAAGACAGCCTGTCCTGCCTGTAAGTTATATGTTGACTGTATATAGTGCAGCTTTTAACCCGACTGTAACACATCTCTGAGCATGGTGTTAATGTTGACACACTCTGGTCTGCTCTCCTCTGACAGAGATGTAATACTGCTCCAATGTTTGGCTCAAGTAAATCCATCCTCACTCTCACTCCGGAGGTCGGTTTAGTTGATGCCTGCGTGTGGCTGTCAGTGATCGCGTGGTTAACATGATCTCGAGAGGGCAACATTCATACTGAGTTTCACTACGAGTCTTTGATTTATTTGACATGCATGTGTATGGATTTATGTTGTCATGTAGGTCAAACCTCAGCGCACTGCAACATGCTCAAGTACAACACCACAAGCTGAAGGCATTGCTGGTATCTCCATCCATCCAATTAGCCATTAGCTTGGCAGCTTTCACCTTCAATGGTGTTGCGGTGGTCTGCTCAAGCGAATCCCCAGTGAACACGGGGTCAAGGGTCAAGGCTGGGAATACACCCAGGACGCGTCTCAAGACCATCACAGGACACACACACACACCATTCACTCTCACTCAGCTCGGGGCAATTTAGAGTCTCCAGTCAAACCAGAATATGTGAAGAAACCCATGCAGACACCAGGCGAACATGCAGACTCAGTAAAAAAGTAAAAGTCCAAAAAAAGTCCAATCAAAACAGGATGCTTGTTGCTGTGAGGTAATGGTGCTTATCACCTCTGAAAAACCTCAAATAGTTAAAACTATATTATGCATACAACAGTATATGAGCTAGATAGGCTGCCTATACAGTTAACCTAAGTGTTGAGAACCTGTCTTTTATTTTCTATCATCCAAAGCTGCAGCATTGAAGCATGAATGTACTAGACAAACTGGGGAATGTTCTAGACTGCGTGTGCTGACACCGTCAGGAAAGCTGACAAGGCTGTGAGCAAAGAGCAGCTTATAATGACAACGTGCACAAAAGGGATTTCTATTAAGACAATTTGCAGGGACTTAATAAACAATTTTGAATGTGAATGGAGGTATAAATCCATTATTTTGGAGCATTAATCATTTGGAGTGCACTCTGGAGAAGTTAAGTGTTTGAACAGCTTTTATTTTCTCACACCTCCTCTCGCCAGCTGTTGTGGTACACAGAGGTCACAGCAGCTGCAACCAAACGAAGGGAAAATATTAACAAATCGTCACACAGAGATATTTGCTGCTTTGCGTAGATCCTGCTTCCAGTCGGAGGGTTTAACCATTTTCATTCCTGTTTATGTGGAGCCGTTACATTTAAGTGAAACATCAGGTTGATCGTATCGTTGATGTTTTCCGAAGCTGCAAATCACACTCGTAACGGTGGAAATGATGCAGACCAAGTAAATGAATGTGGCTTCAACTGGCAGGAAACCAGATGGTGGATACTGAGCCAGAGGGCAGCTTTTCCTCTCAATCTTTTCCACCGACATACAGACCCGCTCTCTCTCATTACCGCCACATTTAATATTTATACACACTGAGTGCACGAGGCCAAGGACAATCTCCCCCCGAATTCAAACAATATTAAAAAATAATAATAAAGAAAAGAGTCTGATTTACAGAAATATATTTCTCACAGGGTTATCAAAGTGTGTGTTGGGGAGAGGGCTTTGTTTTAGCTTTAACGTCGTCCTGTTAATCTCGAGCTGCACCTCCCTCTGGCTGCAGCGGCCCGCTGGACTGGCACTAATGAGCCAGCGTCGACGTGTGCTCGCCAACCTGAAGGAAGAGAAATTCAGCGCGGGAGCTGTTGCTGCCTGCGCTCCACGCGGCGATGAACTGTTGCCACCTGCTGCACGAGCGCGGCAGTGCAACGGACGCACGCGCTCAGCCCAGCCTCGTTAACGGGGCACCTAGGCCGGTCGACAAGGGTGTCCGTTTGTTCTCTGGTATTAACATAGAAACACGTCACAGGCCCTTTTACACGCCCTTTTCAAAGTGCCATCTTTGGTGAGGGCAAGGATGACTGTGACCCTGGTGCTTCGATATAAATATAGAGATACAGCTCGCGCACATCCCGGGTTTACTCATTCATCACGTCATCCGTGCCGTGAACGAGGCATTTATTTATTACGGTTTCCTGAAAGTGTTATTCTTGCTTCAACTTTGTAGATGAAGAGTAGATTTTAAATGTATTTTTCAACTATTTCGCGTTTTATTTCTGCAATTTTGTGTTTATTGAAATAAAAAAATCAACAAGACATTACAATTGTAAATCTAATGTAGTGTGAGCCTGTATAAAACAAATCTTCCAACATATGCAAATGTTAGCATAATTTATGCACTAACTGAACAAGACAGAGAAATAAGATGAGTTTTATTAGCTGTGAGTTTTAAAAATCCATCAGACAGAGGATTTATGCAGTTTTATTGGAATTTCATGTATACAAATTGAGCATCTGTGACATGACAGAGCATAATTCACTGGTTATCTCTCTGTCGTGAAAGCACCATGATCGCCACTCTTTGTTCCTGCAGTCATCAAACTGACGTTCATGCTCAGTCGTATGTTTCATGGAAAGCAAACCCTGATTATTAGCACATGCTTACAAATCCCAACATATCAAGTAAAAATTGAAAAAAAAGAAACACTTCTCATAATAATCCCCTGTTATGTGTTTAAATCAATAGCTGCAATAATTCATGAACTCACTCCCACCCCTCCCACCCGCCCTTCTCCCCATTATAGAAAATATGCAGTTCAATGCTCTGAAAAAAAAAAGATGTGGTTTTCACCTGGAAGGCATCAGCAGAACTGGAAATTAGAGGAGAAAAAGAAAAGAAGAAAATCACATTTGGAAAAAAGCTAAGATTTAACAACAATAGTTGAATTACAGCATAAAGGCCCAACTCACCTTCCAGCGGTTACCACACTCATTACACAGAACAAATGTGGTCATTGGCTCGTCAGCGCTTCGTGTCTGCACCTACAGCACACACACACACACACACACACACACACACAGGGTTTGTAAACACAGTTACAAACTATTACCTGCCTAATAAACAAATAGGATCATGTCTAAGGAGACATGATCCCATCATCTTACTCACTTTGTACAAAATACACTTTGGACAGGTCGCTAGTGCATTACACACACACACACACACACTATTCCCCCTCACAGCGACACCTAGGGGAAGGTTTTGTTTGGTTTGGTCTGTGTTACCTGGTTGTAGGTGCAGTTCTTCTTCTTGCACTTGCCGCACTGCAGCAGGTCAGTGGTGGTGCCTCCGGTCTTGGCCATCTGGTGCTCCCTGATGGCCTCCTGGGTCAGGATGTTCCTCAGCTGCTTCAGCTCGTCGCTCGCCATTTCCTGCATGAACACACAGATGTGAAGATGAGGCAGGGGGCTCAGCGTGACGCACGTCTGCGCGACACCTGTGGCAATGCCTACCTCAGCAGACATGGAGGCGATGCGGCTCAGTTCGATGCTCCCTGCCAGGACGTTTCTGCGGAGCCCGGGGTTCTTCGGGTCCTTAAGGTTGCTGATGCGGCTCCGGACCCTGTTCTTATATTTCATATCCGTGGCCTTTATCTCCTGGTAGATATGTGCAGCAGTGCAGTCAAGGGAAATCTGATCGTCAGATGAGGCCGTTTTCCGTTTTAATCAGTAAATCAAAAAATCTAATGTGATTTTGCACAAGACTTTCCATACCATGTGCAGCTTGAAGTTAAAGCACCACTCACTCCTATGTTTACATACAGCCACACACTTTCATCACATGCACACACTTAAAAAGAGGTAAGGCTTAAAATGCTCTCATATGTATATGTATACTTCAAAAACTTTGACAGCTTCAAAGAAATCATTAAACTTTATGATAACACTGTGATAAAACAACTAAAATCTGAGCGTAGGAGCAACAAATTTGGAGCCAAATAAATGTAAGGATATGATCTTCGATCTCTGCCGCCATGCTGTCACAGTTAGTTCCAAAGTCTTTGTAGTCGTCTGTGAAGAACAGACACAGTATCTCATGTTAACCTGCAGGGTGCAGGGCGACACTTGTGTGTGTTTGTGTGTGAACAGTTGCACAGCTGCAATCTGCAGACAGTTAAACTCAGAGCGTGTGCTCTCAGTGATAAGGTCTCGTCTCACTGTCTGTGCGCAGGGCGGCCGCCAGCATCTCGATGCACTTGTCTCTGATGGTCTCTCCAGTGGTGAGGTGGGGGGGCAGCGGCCCCCCAGGCGAGCTGAAGCCAGGCGACATGGGGCTGGTCGGGGTGGTGGGGGTTTTAGGGGTCTCACTTTTGCCCTTTCTACAGAAGAGGAAGCATCACAACAACCACAGGGTGATAAAGTGTCCCATCCAGCATACCCATACTTGGTTTACTAAAAGGCCCTATCCACATGTCAGCTAGAGTTTTGGTATCTATTAACTCTTGTGGGAAAAGCCAGCTGCTAAACTGGCCAAGTCCTGACATCAAAAATAAGTGGAATTAATGCTGATTGGAGCCATGTCACTTAAACACACAGGTGAAGAACAGAAATGCAATTAAAACAGAGCTGAAAGACTGTCACTATATTTGCATGAAATGCTTTAAACTGTCTATAACTGGACAACTAAAGTGCATGTCGACACGTTAGTCAGACAAATACCAGATTCCTCCAGATGCAGCTAAAACATCAAGATAATGCTGTTGGATTAGAAACCCAGTCGTAGATTGAGAAATAGAAGGAGGTCACAAGACAAAATCCTGATAATGTCCACAATGATATCCATGTCTAGAGAGACGATAGGACTGTGCTAATGATAAGTTTCAAATATAGTTAAAAATACATGAATGGGAGGAACCAGAAAGGGGCTCATATTAACCTGCTGAAATGATGCACACCTCCCAACTGGTGTTGAGGAGGAGACATATAAACTGGGACAAGTACAATGAGATGCCCAAATTGAGTTATGAGCCTCGCTCAACTTAACTGTGCATGTAAATTCACAATGCCTAAGTGTCTGAATTATCATAATTATTACCATAATTATCATACATTTGTAAAATGAATATCATAATTGTGACTATTAAATGAACCTGAATGAATGAAATAAAATGAATTATCATAAAACTTTTTTTTTCCAAAAATGAAAACCCTCCTTTACTGAAAAGAGTGCACTTGAATCGATCTGAACATGGCATCAGTGAGTGTCTATTTGCAGCTGCGCGAAAACAGCCACACGGCAACTTAACAGCTATTTAAACCTTTGACCTAGAGACCGAGTATGAAGAGGGACAGAGTCCACATAGAGACCAGGCCGTGCCTGGGTAACTGGGTTAAACTTTCACCCTATTACACTGAGGTTTTTTCAGACCAGACTACAGACACCAGGTATCTTAAACCATCTGTCGTTACACAGTCGTTCACATTATTCACGTTTGTCTTATCTTGTCTTGTTACATGTTGTGTGGCATTACAATACCTCTCCGTGCTGTCAGTGGAGGGCTTTCTCTGTGGAGCTGCAGGCTGAGAGGCCTTGGAGCCCTGAGACTCTCTCCTGTAATGCAAAGTGAAAAGCATCATCTCTATGGATCCATCATGTTACATCTGTCAAGTCTTCTCCACATATGGTCAGTAGTTCAGCACATTTTTCTGTTTCTGCTTCGCTCACCTCTCAGACGTTAGCTTCTTCGCTGGTGTCGGGCTGCTCTTCTTTGAGTCAGTGGATTCCCGCCTGCAGGTAACAAGACCTTTTCAGTAAACGGAGTTCGATCAATGGCGTATAGATCCAAGTAGGAGTGAGATTTTCCCCACCTGTCAGGCTTGGAGTCGGTGGAGGGACGTTTCACGGCCTGGCCGGGCTTGGAGTCACACGAGTCCTTCCTGCATCAGAGAGTGAAGCACAACTGTGGCACCAGGTTTGAATGCACAAAACACACACTATGAATAATGAAGGATTAAGACAGACACCAGGCAGCATGAGATCAACATGCATTGTGCAGCAAGGCTTGTTTTGCTGCTCTTGCACACCTGTGTTTCTCTTTTTTAACATCCACACTGGGCTTCCTGGGAGGAGGGGGTTTACTGTCAGACGAATCCTTCCTGACAAAAACAATTTCTGATTCAATTCTCAGACGAAGCCACTTCCTAACAATAACGAGGCAAATGCCCAATACACTGAAAGCCTGACAAGAAGCATCACTTCCACACTGGCCAACCTTTCTCTCTTGACTTCATCTGAGTGCTTTTTAGATACTTTGCTTTCCGAAGAGTCTTTCCTGCAAAGAGAAAACAAAACATCTGCTACTGAACTTTTTGCTGTACAATAACCTTTCATTTTTTTTCATTTCAAGCATTGGAGGAAGGAATCATTTATCTTCCAGACTAATTCCTATCCCTTAATTCAGGCATTATAATCTAGTCTTTTTCTCTGCAGCTCCAGTGCTGTGTCAATATTTTGGCCCAAACAGGCAAAAAGCAGAGATTAAAGTCTGAGGTTGCTGATCCTCCACAGACAAGAGTAAATAGTTCTTTCCGGGATGAATGAGAAGCAGAGTAAGTCCCAGATCCCGGACCTGTCTTTCTTCACGTGTTCTGACGTCTTCTTCTGTGAGGGAGGTTTCGAGTCTGATGACTCCTTCCTGCACACAAGTAAAAACGCCAAATGAAATTATGATTTTCTAGAATGGCCGAGGCGGCAGCTTGTAATCAGAGCTCATCCGATCCAGACCTCTCCTTCCTGGAGTCCAGCGAGGGACGCTTCGGCGGAGGCGGAGGGTGAAGGTGAAGAGGAAGCGGAGGAAGAGGAGCGTTGGGGTCTGGAGGCTCTTTTCTAAATAGAAACACACCACTGAGCTGAGCTGAATCACTGCACGGTGTGACTCAGTATTACTGTGTGCCTTTGCAGGAGGCCATGCAGATGCTGACCTTTGTGGAGGGGGGTGAAGGTGAAGTGGAAGAGGAGCAATGGGAGCATTTGGGTCCGGTGGACAATGCCTGGAGTCAAAAATCAACACTGGTTTTATGTTTTTCCCTCAAATCCCATATTTCGCAACACCACACTCTCCTCAGACGCATGCACCGAGGCGCCTGACCTCTTTATTTCCAGAGACAGCCGCTTGGCCGGGGGAGAAGCCGGACGAGGACGAGGATGCTTGGAGGAGGAGTCTTTACCGTCCTTCCTGGACAGCAACAGTAGAGATCAGCTCTCATGGCAACAGCGTGCGATTCATGCTGAATCCTCGGACCAAAGACACACCTGGCTGAGCCATTACAGCACGCTTCATGCACGGCGGGGGTCCGGTTAGGCCACGCAGCAGCTTGATCTACAGCGGGCAGCAAATGTCAGTGCACAGGAGTGACTCACACCCGGTTATATCATGCAGTTATCAGCAGGAGAGACTCTCCCAATCTGATTTCACTGAAGAAATGTTGCACCTGGATACACTGCGGACTCGTTTCCAGGATCAGCATGGCAACTGGACTATTGGCAGCAGATGTCATACAAAGATAATCACCCAGTAAGGACAAAAATGTCAGCTTTAAGCAACAGGCTGACATCTATTTCTGGCACATTTCTCATTGAAGACACCCAGCCTTGATTTGTAAAGGAAGCAACCTCATAGAGAGGCCACTGTTTGAATGAATGTTTCTTTAGGGGTGGTTATCTTTACATGGGACGAGCTGCTGATTATTTGTGATGTCGACCCTGAGCAAACTAATTCGTTGTCTATCCAGGGATGTTTTTTCTTGGTGAAATCAGGTCATGAAGAGCGTCCGTCTCACTGCACACAGTCCGAGTCCCGACCTGTCTTTCTTGACCTCCGCCGGGGGGCGTTTGATGGTGATCGGGGGCCGTGGAGGAGGCCGGGGGGGCGAGGGGTAACGGGAGGGATACAGCACGCTGCTGTCCAGCACTCCTCTCCTGAAATACACAGAATTCACCCTGAGGCTGCGGCAGATGTTTGTTGTGCGGTCCCCAGCTCTGAGTGTCCTCCTCTCCTCTCACCTCTCAAACAGTGGTTTGTGGACGTCAGCGGGTTTCTCTCTCTGGGGCTCACTAGTCGGTCTCTCTCTCTGTCCTGTGACTATCAGCCTCTCATGCCTGTTCTCCTCCCTGTGTTTGTCCTTCTTCGGGTCATTTGTGTCTCTGTGCCTCTTGGGCTCCTCCGGGGGTCTCTCCCTCCTGGCATCTTCCACGGGTTTCATCTTCTTCGGTTCCTCCGGCGGCCTCTCTTTCCTCGGCTCTGGCTTGTGTTTCTCGTTCTGCAGGTCTGCCGGCACATGCTTTTGTTTCTTGTTATCCAATTGCAGTCGTGCGTCCTCTGCAGGTCTCTGTTTCCTGGCTTCCTCCTGATGTTTCTCTCTTCTAATTTCTTGGGCATGTTTCTCATTCCCAGGATCCTCCAGGCACGTCTCATCGTTAAGGTCATCTGTGAGACTCCTCTTGCTTTTGTGTTCGTCGTGATGATTTTCTTTCCTGTTCTTGCTCGAGTGTTTCTTATCAGGATCTGAATCCTGTTTTGGTTTAACATCAAGTCTCCTGTGACTAACACAAACAAAGGAAGTTTCACTTTCTCCTGTGCCAGCATACGTTTCACCTCCAGTACGACAGGCTTATTGTTGCAGCCCAGTCTGATGGCATTAAATGAAGATAATTTTCCAATTGATGCTGCAAAAACTCATTTCGGGTGCCAGCAGAATAAAGTTGTTTTTCACTTTTCTGCATGGTATGAGATAACTGATGTCTGTTAACAAAGGGTCTATTTTGCCACAGCTCTCAGAGCTCTCTCCATAAAAAGAGACTTTTAAAATATGTAAATGCCCTGCGGACTGCGCATTAAATTACATGAGGACCAGCAAGTTCACTGAACAGCAGCAGGAAACTGGGGCTACAATTATGACTGAGGTAGGGGGTGAAAAATCCAATTAAAATCACTGACCAGCAAAGGTACCACTGGACAGCAACCCCCCCTCTCCTTTGGAAAGGCTCAGAGCCTGAGATGAAAGTGTGCAAAAACACTTTGAAGGATATCACTACTTTCAGAGCCGCTTCACAGACACCTCGCATTAGCTCTGCAAATACGACTAGGAATTAAAGCTTCGAGTGCAGTAATAGCTGCAAAAAAACTGCATCAGTCAGAATAAACTTGGAGTGTAGGAATATTGGTGAAGACTTTTTGACATTTCAGCGATCGACCAACTGCTGACATTTACTGCTCACTCCGGGGGGTTGATATAGTTTTTCTTCCAGAAACAAAACAGTGTGTAAGATTGACCCAAAAGGCTGCTGTTGATAGAAAACCCTGCTTCTTCAAAATACCACTGAGAATTGTTATTTTGTTCATCTACCGGCTTCTCTTTACATGTCTGCGTGCCACTCTATTCATCACTGAGAATGTAAATGGCTTGATGTCTTTCCTCCATCCACCCATTATCTTACCCACTTCGCCCTTTAACGGAGTCACTGAGGTCTGCTGGTGCCTATTTCCAGCTCACATTGGACAAAGGCAGGAAATACACCCTGGACAGGTGTCCATTCATGACAGCACATACACACACACACACACTATTCACTCTCACATGCACGCCAAGAAGCAACTTCAAGTCTCCAATAGGCCTAAAGACATTTTTTTGCAGGTAACTAATGAGCCAACATTGCGTTGATGTTGCCCATTTTCTGTCTGTTTACTGTTTCCGAAAAATAAAAAAACAGTATACTGTGCTCATTGTTGCTGAGGCAAAGTTCAGAGAGTGGGTATAGAGTACAGATTTGATTCACTATTGAAACAACAAGCTTATGGAAAGAATATAAGCATACTGCTGCTGCTGTGGCTAATGCTAAAGCTAATGCTAAAAAGAGCAGCAAGAGGCAATTCAGCTTGAGTTTTTCACTCGATAAAAAATATTTTTTCACTGATCTGAGCTGAGCTGAAACAATAAAAATGCTTTTTATTTGGTCATAACTGTCCTAACATTTGTCATTGTTGCAATACTAGTGATGTCTTTCACACTATTTTGAGTTCAGTCGGAGGCAGAGCTATAATGTTAAATTAATCTATACTCGCTACATTCTTTCTTCACCTCAGGTGTGTATATGAACTATTGAAAAATGTTATTAGTTATCAGTGTTGGTGGGTCAAATTATTTATCTGCTCTAATATTTATATTTTTTCTATATCTATAATACACTGTACCGTTGATGAAAGCAGAAACAATTTTGCATTTGCAAAATTTGCAATTTCTGCACGTCTTGCATACTACAGAACTGACAAATACACCTCTTGCATCGACAATGGCTGAAAAGCCTGTGTTTTTTTTCCTTCTTCAAATCATTTAATTCCCTTGACTGTTTGTGGACACAGTTGTTTCTTCTTATAAAGTCAAGCTGCGTTTCTGACCATGGACAAATGCTGCTCTCATGGAGTGGGGCATCACTGCACGGGTGAACAGACAGCAGAGAGACGCTACAGGTGCTTCAGGTGTCCGGAGCTTGATCTGTGTGTTGTTTCCCGTGGAGGCAGCACTGACCTGCTGTGGGTCTCCGAGGGCGAGCAGTTTGGAGACGGCGCTGGCTTGCTGGACTCCACTCCGTTATTCATGTCTGCCGGTTTCTCAGAGTGAGGACGGGCAGAGTCTGTGTGAATGTTTGAATGAATCAGGTCAGCAAACTGTATAATGGTAAATAGTAAACAGTAATATAGTACTGTAGCACTTTTCTAGCACTTTTACAGACAAGTCACACTCACACCCATTCATCCTACCATTCACTGGTGGCCCAGCCTAGGCACTATACTTTAAACCATTCACACACATTCATGCTTTATTGACACAGAATTTGAAGCAATTTGCAGTTCAGTTTCTTGGCTGGGACCATCCATGGACGACCCCTGAGCCACAGTCAGGTCGCTGATGTATTTATCACACAAACACACACTTTTTAACCATACTGCAAATCCAGTGTGTCTGTAAATCATGGATCAGGCGGAGTACCCAGAAGTCTTTTCCAGTCTTTGATGAGGACCTTTGCCAGGGCAATGACTTCCTCGTCTGTGCAGTGCTTCCTGATACTGTTCACAGACATGCCGATCCTCGTTTCCTAAAGCAAACACATGTCAGTCTACACCATGAACTCTAGTAATAACATATTACATTGCTGCTGTTGAGACTTGTGTTATTCCAGTCATTCTTGCACTGCTTTTCACTATGCACCAACAAGTTGAAAATCACCAGTGAAACGCTGTATTTTGAGCCGTGTGTGCACCAACCTGGAGAAGTTTGAGTGTCATATTGAAACCTTTCAGCTCTCTCAGCAGGTCCATGGCGCCCTCCTGCACTCACAAACACAGGACTGATTCATTTCTTGAACTATAAATGATGAATATGTTTATCCAGAATCTGTCTTGTAAAGTAGCACACAGATATCCCTAGTGAGTAGATGTGTGTGTATGAGTGTGTGCGTGTGTGTGTACGAACATTTCAAAAACAAGAAACCACAATCTGGAGAAAAAAACAACAGAATCAGTTTCACTTCTGCTGTGCAAGACAGAGTTCGTAACTTTGTTCAAAGAAAATATTACAGCAGGGCGTTAAAATAGGAGGATCTCTGCACTTGTGTTGCCTCAGCTCAACTCAGCCTTTATTCATACAGCACAAGCGAAGTTGACCAAAGTGCCGCACAAACACACGTCAATAAAAGCACACATCAATATTTCACTCCTAATTCACAGCTGCACTGGTTGCCACTGCTCTTTTCCCTCCTTTCTGTTAGCTCTCTTTTCCCTCTATGAACTAGTCCAATCTTGTTTTTTAGTGCTACAGAGCAAATAACATAGAGATCAAGAAGGATTTCCTCCATGAAACAGTAAAACAAACCTCTTTGGCGGTACAAAGCCATTCAGACATGTCCTGTGTGCCTACGCTGCTGCATCAATAACAAGGCATATAAACCCCTAACGCTAAAACAATGCAGTATGTGCAATAGGTATTGGCAATCCTGCATAGGTCCTCTCACTTTGTGCACAGTCCAGCGCAGCATGCATTAAAAGCAAAAGTTTCAAAGCTTTATTCAAACGGTACTTGACAGAGATTTTACTGACTGTGCAGAAGGGCCATGGAACAATGTCCTGTTTATACACACACACACACGCACACACACACACACGACCTTGGCTGCAGGCCGTGGTGTTTACTCTGTTGCATGGGATGAGATAAAGGCGCACAGGACTGGGTGCATATGGCGCAGCAGCGCGGCACAGCACCTGTCGGTCATCTGTCAGCCTGCAGTCAGGTTCGTGTTACAGCTGTGCAGACTCCTCACACACATACACACAAACATACACTTAAACACTCGCAGAGGGAGAGAAATCGGGCAAATATTCGAGGTAAAGGTGGCGCAAAGCTGCGCCGGGCCCCGGGCGCAGCGCTCCACCTGTCAGAGCGCAGTCTCACCGTGTTATTTCTAGACACCATCTTGTCCAGCTTTTTAGCAATCCGAACGAGGTCTTCCTCCCGCGTCATCGCTGCATTTACCCTCCGGACGGGGGATCTACGGCGTCGGGCAGCTGTTTTCTTCGGATCCTGCACGGAGCGGGAGGAAACGGAAACAAAAAAGCGCAGAGAAAGTTTCTATGTGCTGCAGTCGGACTTTACGCGCGGCGTGCTCCATTCAGCCAGAGGCGTGTCCTACTGCTGGATCCCAGCTGACCTGCTCCACACATGACAACAACTAAATATAGAAGTTAGAGGCAGATACAGACACTCACACATACAAGATATCAAAGGTGATTCACAGCTCCTGCATACGCGGTCAAACTGTGTGGAAAACTTCGCCGGGAGTAGCCGAGCAGATGTGAATTTGGTGTTTTATTATCAAGTCTCAGTGCATGTTCGAGTTATTTCTCCCCTCTGGCTGCATGTCAACACCAGCAGCTGCTGCTATGCCAAAGGGTAAAGCCTGACACCACATGGTCATTACCACAGGAGCAGCGTCTGCTCCGAGGAGCACAGATTTGCAGGATATTTTCGAGGGACTGGAGTTTTGTACATGCAGTGAAAACCAGGCAAGTTTTTCTTTACTTTTTTTTTTGATACTTTCGTTTTCAAAGTTTTTCTTTCCTTTTTAAATCTGGTCCTAGAGTCCTTGGCCACCAGGGGGCGCTGCGATCCAAGTCTATAACAGCACAGGCCTCCCACTATGTAAGATGACTGGTCGTTATATGGTACATTAGTCTTATCTAAGGAAAGTCTCTCAATGTCACTTTCACACCCATTCACGTCTGCTTAACCAGTGGCTTCAACCATTCACCATTGGGGTTCAGTGTCTTGGCCAGCGATCCTTTGACATATAGGCTGATCTATGGATGAATGTGCTGCCCTTGAGCTGCAGTCGTCCCTAACCGTCTAACCTAACTAACAGGACTCAAGGTTTCCCCCTGGCTCTGAAGACACAGGCCTTGCACCGGTTGTCACATTTCCTGATGTTTGTTGCTGTTTGTTTCCTGCAAGTTTGCAGTTTTCTGAGGTGGCATCACTCCCTCTGAGCTCACTCTCGTCTGCTTTCAAAGGGAACCTGTTAGTGAAGGGTTGAATGTCGACACTGTAGCAGTGCTCATACAGCCTTTGAATCTGTTCTTACAAATAATCATTGGCATAAGATCAGGGACTTAGAATGGCTCAGTGAAGTATGTATTATTGTTCTCCAGCGTTAACAGAAGCTATGGAACATTGATTTTGTCAGAAATGCATCCAATGCTATTTTACAAGCTCTTTTATGAATATTACACTTCATCTCCACTGATCTAAATCATGTTTATCTGGCAACCACATGTTTAAGCTTTAGGCAGACTGGCTGTCTTGCTTCCTCACATGAATGATTATGATGTAGGCTTGAAGTTTGAGCCAGAATCACAGGAGGAATCACATGAGGAATCAGATATTGAACAAGAATCAGGATCACAAACACAGACATTTCAACAGAGCCATCACCAAACTCCTGCCTTCATGTTGTGCAGATGGGCAGTGGTATGATTGTATTTTGGATCACATTATGTATCTGTGCGGAGTATGCACTGTACACTAATAAGGACATCTTAATTCCACAAAACCGAGGTAAAAGTGTTTTTCAAGGGTCTGCTTTCGAATGACCCACTTGTCCGAGCTGTTCGCCAGCCTTCCTGTGGTGCACACAGTGAGTTATCTGAGGTCGGCCGGACAAACATTCAGAGGGTGAAATAACTCACAGTTACTCAAGCAAGTGCTTCCAACAAGGTCCTCCTCTGCACCTTTGTAAAAATGTGTTTATGTGTATATCACCTCTGACAACTTCTTGGAAGCTGTCACTTCAAAACCCTGTTTTCCTATGAAAATCTGTTTTGATGGTGGCAGTGGGGGGGGGACTCTCTCCCAGAAGTGAAAGGCATGAAGGCTTCCTCCCACAGTCCTAAGGGAGCAGTTGATCCCTCTGAGGCGTCCCTGCTGCTGGAAGTCTCCGTGCTTGTGGGAATCAAGGACACGGGAGATGCAAGTAGCTGCTGTGTGTTTTTTTGAAGCCAGATCAAATATCTGTGGGGGAGACTTGAGGTTTTAATCGTTTTGGATTTCTCTGTCTAGAAATGTACTCATACCCAGCAGTTTATACGGACAGCGTTTATGTAGACAGCAATGCTCTCGAGCATAATTGTATATCATTACAGAGCAGTATTGGCTGGACAGCTTAGATGTCTGCCCTGAAGGTGAAGTGTCAGTAGGGGGCCTTCTTTTTCTGTCGTTTCCTTGATACATATTCCAACATTGAAAAGCTCTCCCTTGATCCCATTGATCAAACTGTGACAGTGACAGTCTTGTTTGTGTGCAGGGATTTGGAGATGATTATGTTAATGAAGGCAGGTGAAAGTACGTTTTAAGAGCTCGTCTTGAGGAAAGACAATTATCTCTTTACGCACGCTGTTACACAACAGGCTGAGCGTGGAGCGCGTCCTCAGCCTTGCCTGCAGACTGTTGTGCGTCTGGCAGGTGGGGGCCGTGCACGGCGATGTGGGACGGGTCACCACGAGGTGAGAGAGGAAACAGGCCAAGAGGAAGAACCAGTGATCAAGATGAACCTGCAGCCATCTTCTGCCTTTGTAAACCCAGTAAACCCATCAATGCGAGGCTGAAAAAGAGCGGCGCAACTCACTGACCCTTGTCCTAGACGCTCAGACTAAATAAACTGTCTGATCCGTCCTTTCTTAAGAAACTTGTGTAAACCTTGTACTACCAGCCTCGTTCCCAAACCTCAAATTAGGCCAGCGCGCAAATGATTTAGCGAAAGCAAGTGCATTTCCTGAAGTGCTGAGATGTAATTTTCAGTTCCTCGCCTCAGACTCAGACTCAGACTTGAGCTTGAGGCACAAAAATAACAACAAATCAGTTGATCGTCATATTTCAACATATTTGATACATATTAAAACAAATCAGCTCTAAAGCAATGGACAGAAGGCATAAATCATGCTATCTATCATTTACTGTATCTTTCTATCTGTCTAGCTATCAGTCTTTTATAACTAATTTGCATGAAACTGAAGCCTGATTTCTTGAAGCAGCATTGATAAGAATGGTAAAGGCAAACATGAGCGTAGATACGCAGCACAGGACAATTCAACTGGTACATAAACACTAATTTTGCACAAATGTATATAGACTCACCATAGAGACAGCATCTCACAGATGCACATGTAAGAGACAGACTGCCGTTCTTTTGACAGCTGAGGTCGATCTTTGCCCGAGACTACTAACTTAAGTCTGATGTCTACCCTTGTTGGCAGATTCCTGCGTGCTCTCTGGCTGGGCAAGGTTACGTAACTGTAACTGTGTGCATTCCCATACAGTGCACTGGAGTGCCCTGGGCCTCCGCTGCTGGCTCTCACAGTCTGTCATTAGCCTCTGGGGTCTGACCACATCAAACTGCGTCTTGTCTTCGCCTGCCTCCCCACCAGACAGAGGAAAGTGGTCCTGCACCCCTTTTCTCCACCGTGCTGCACAGTAGATCACACACGCATCAACAGAGAGGTACCACACGCTGTAACTAGCCGGGCACAAGCAGCAGTTCACCCTCCTGGTCCGTGCACCTCGCCCTGCGCTGGTGTCTCTGCCAGTCACAGACCAGAGACGCCAGGCCGGGGCAATTATGGTAATTTTTGGATGACATCAGACCAGAAAATGAATGATTTCATTTAGCTGTCAATTTTTACTTTTTTTTTTTGCATTCTTTTGGGGGATTTGGGATTCAGTGCAGGAGGATGCAGAACCTGTAATAGAGCATGTCAAAACAGAGTGGGCGAATTGTTTAGACGTTCGCATTTGCAGTTGGCTGCCGGGTAAATCCCGGCCTGGTGGGGCTGGTTTGTCTGCTAATAATGACCACTGTTTGGCGCTGGCACAGGCAGAAAGTAGGCCGAGAGGGTTGGACCACCCAAAGACTTTAAGAACATCCTTGTATCTTCAGCTGTCTTTGAAGTCTCTATTTACTGCCCCACACACACACACACACACACACACACACACTGAAGCACGCATACCAAATCTGGCATTTCCAAAACAGTTTTGGTGGTGCCACTATTTTAGGTTCTTTTTTGACCAAAATAACTGGTGGTGCCACCGTGAGACGCAATTCAACCGAAATGACTAAGCGACGAACCAAACCAAATAGGAATTATGAGCCTGTGCAGGAGGCGCTTAAGCCCGGTCATGACTGCAGTGCCACCTTCGCTATAGCAGAAAGGATTCACTCTACTGTTGCACAGTCAATACCCAACAGATGCCTCTAAAGGCAGAGAGCAAAAAAAGCTGGAAAGGGATATGTAAAATATGTACTATAACTTATCCACAACCGTCAATTACACACTGGCATGCTGGACAGACACTGAGTCATTTGTGTAGTGTGTCTGCAAAAAGATCCTGTGGTTCTTCCCAAGGCTGCGATTTGATCTCTGAGCTCTCTTCGTTTGTGCCCGAGCTTCAGCTTTATGCTGACAAACAAGTGCATGGCTGGAGAAGGATGGCAAGGGAGAAAAAATCAATGGAGGAGCAGTTCGAAAGAACGCTGCAGTATTGTGACTTTGTTTAAAACCGTGAATGGGATTTGAATAACGAATAATTGAGATAGAACCTGGCTGTGTGCAAACACCACACTGCACAAATCCATTAGATCAAACTGTACGAACTGACAAAGCAGAATCCCCACATTAACTGGCCAAATTGTGTTAGTGTGTAAATCCCCTCTTACTCTCATTTCCTTCTCAACTGCCCACGAATCCAATTAGTGCACCATAGTTCAAAAACCCACGGCAGATACCTCTCCTCTCTCTGTCATCAGCTTTTGCGCTGGGTTTTGCACAGGTTAGATAATCGTACGCAGGAACTGCAGCGATTTGAGAGGAGCAGGAATTGGTCTCAGTGCTAAATCATCCGGTTAGGACATTGTGCGAAACAAGCATCTAAATGTAAACACGTCCCATGTCTGTGCCGTGCCAGAAACTCAGCCTTAGAGGGATAAGAGTGAAAATATTAATTGCAGGACTTCCTGCTATGTGCGGAGGAGCCTCTGCAGGTTCTGAACTCTCTTCAAAGAGCTTGTGAACATGTGTCTTGTGAAAGGTCACGGCTTCAATTAAATAAAATGCAAAGGTTCCCAAGCAATAACATTCACAGCTTCCTCTGAGATCACCACATTGTCTCATCTCCTGCTCATCAGCTCTGTGAAAATGTTGCTTTTACTCCTGCCTCTTTATGACCAGAGTCTGAGCTGTTTTTTTTCTTTTTTTTTTTTACATTTTTTTTCAAAAGGGGGAACTCCACTGCTTGAATTTGTTAGTTTTTTGATTATGAGGTCTAATAGTCAGCCTGTGAAAACAGCTGTGTAGCGTCTTGTTGCTGTGGGGGAGCTTTGTCAAGTCTGGATAAACAAGTCGAGTGATGTCATCAGGCGTGTTTTGTTTTTGCAACAAAAGACTGAGCCATTCTAGGCGCATGGCATACATTTATCGTGGAATGAACATGTGACAGAAATCCTGTAGTGAATTGCATTGTGGGAACTGCAGTGTTCCTTATTGTATCTTCACTTCATCCTTGCTTGTATCTGTATTTATTTTGAGAGTTTTTTTAAATGCTTTTCGATGGAAGTGCAGCACATTCAGAGCAGACACATACCAGTCACTTTCACACCTAGGAGAACTTTATCGTCATGTTTTTCTCCCTGGGAGGAAATAAAATAGAAGAGAGAGCATGCAAACTCCATGCAGAATGGAAGTGAATGGGATATGAACCAATAACCTCTCACTGTGAGGCGATAGCACTAATCACTGAACTAACGTTTAGCTATAATCTTTGTCTCACTTTTTCTGAGCGCTGAGAGATTTTTCACATACACGTAGCTGGCACCGTATGGCATTCAAATTACACATACATGCACACCCATATTTGGCTTTCCTGAGCTAAAGTCTAAAGCTAACAGCTTTTATCATGTATCTTTTTTTTTTTAGATATGTATGCATATCTCACTGTGTACATAATTTGGTCCTAACTAAATTGCTTGCAGTGGAGCACAGCAAGACAAACAGCTGGGAGCAGAGAACTTTGGTTGAAGCTTTGTCTGCAGAGCTCTGGGCTCCGGCCAAAAAATTATCGCTTGCAGTATGGTATGTTTATGTCTCCACTTATGTCTCCGTTGTATGTTCCTTCCCCCGGCTGGATCCACGTGGGAGGAACTGAAAGCAGTAAAAAAAAATCAGGCACAAAACAAAAACAAACATCCAAAAGAAAGAAAATCAGTTTATGGGAAGAAAATCTTGAAAAAAGCGTGAGGGGCTATCCAAACATCTTTCCGGAGTGTTCATTTCAAGTTTGTGGTGGATTTATTACTACCACATGAGACTGAAACAGCCCAAAGGAAATGGGAATTCTGTCCAAGAGCTCCAGCGAAAAAAACATCCCAATGGCACTGCAGGTCGCCCCACGGTCACCGGCAGACTTGTTAATGCGTGGGTAATGTCATGACTGAGAGGTCTCGTATGGTGATATACTAATGATTGTGTGTGTGTGTGAGAGGGGTAAATAGATGCTGTGTGCTCTTAAGGGTGGGGGGGTGAGGGAAGATATTTCTCTCTGGTTCAGGCTCCTGCTGGAGCACAGATCCTCTCTGTCTGCTTTAGGGGCAGGAAGTGAGAAAGTCTCTGAGCAGCGGAGGTGTCACTGAGGATGGGTTGCCTCAATTGTTCTGCTCGGACTCCTGTGACCACTTTAGAAAGATGCACTGTTTTTTTGTTTTCATCAAATCAGTTGGCAATTTTATTCCATATTTAGTCCTGATTTAGATTTTTGCAGATTTAAAAACAAGTTGTTCATCCTGAATGAGTACTTTAATAGACCTCCCAGACATTTTCCCTCAGCTGGAGTAAAACAAACAGAGGGGAAAACAAAAAGATTATTAGGATGAGGAAAAGTAATGTTATCCAATCAAATCCTTAATGTTTCTGTGCCTGCAGATCTGTAGAAATCAGGTTATTGTCTTACATCACTGGGATGAATGCCAAGGGTCAAAGGCAACTCCAGTTCAGAGCCGAGCTGAGTCGCTCCTCTGTCGCTCTGTGGGAAGGTGGCACCTGCTCTAGGCTAAGGTGAGAAGGAGACAAATGAGACTTAGAATTTGAGAATGAGATTAAATCTTAAAGTAAATACACAAAGCTAAATAAACTTTTAGATGTTGCGTTTTTTGTTTTTGACTGGCCGCAAGGGATCTGCCTCTTGAAACATAAGTGAGAAATGCGTCTTTCTTATTTATTTTAACTTGATTAACTGTGAAGAGGGATCCCATTATGACTTCTGTCGGAAAATATTTGTCCTTCCAACGTTTGACAGAACAAGCCCAGGGTCAATCACAGCTATAGCAACAACAAGAGATGTTGATTTTTCTTATAAACAAAAGACAAGGCTGCGGAAGCACACTCAATGTAAATTAAATGGGCCTCAGACTGGACTGTGGGGAACACCCCAGAAGACAATAGTGCACAGATACTGAAGTTAGAGATCAAAGAGAAGTAGCAAAGTATCAATAATATCATTATTGTAATGGCATTCTGTTATCAAAGTAAAGTCAAACATTCAAGAAAACATAACCTGAAAAAAAAACAAGAGAACTCAGTATTAACAGATGTCTGCAGAACAGCCTCATGTGCTCTGTATCCTTCCTGTAATGTGTCCAAACATGACAATTTCACGCTCTGGAAAAGTAGAGGTTTGTATCCAATGTAGGTTGACACAAGTGGATTGAGGCGGTTGTTCCAAATCCGCACATTCTGGCCTTACGTTTCCAGCCGCTCAGGATAAACCCAGCGGCTGGAAAATACAGTGGCCAAAGCATACATCAGACTGACCAAAGTCAACACACCATGCTGAAGAACTAAAATATATATAATCCTTTCATTAATATGAAAACACCGCCTCAGTTGGATATTTGAAATGAAGTAGTTAATAACAAGTCAGTTGGGCTATCACATGAGGGAAAAAGACTCATTTTATTTTTATTATATCTGGGGATATCCTGCCTATGCCACGTCTTTCAACAATAAACTTTAAACGTCTTGGTAGGCAGACAAAATGATTTCATCTGAAAATAAACTGTTCGGTTTTATATCGCGCTATAAAAACTGACTGACAGTACAAGAGTTAAATTTATCAACAAAACAGCTGGAACGCGGCATTGTAATTATGTGGCCGTAACTCGTTCCCTCTGTTTAACAGGCATGGTTTAATGCTTGGAAATGCACTCGAGTAATTAATTGGAAAAGTCCATCGTGTTCATGCTTGGGACCAAAGGTTTTCATCTTGGGGATTATTGCTGTATGCCATCACAAATATATTTCCCAAGGTTAAACATTGGGTTTGGTTCAATTATCTTGTTATTTGTTTTTAACTTTGACTCAAGTGTATTATGTGATTTTTGAGATGCACCTGGAATCCATTCTCCACACTGCCTATGAGATTTATGGCCTGAAGTGACCATGGATGCCTTTTCATATAGCAAGAGAGTTACTGCTAAATTCCCACACAAAGAGTCAGCAGCATTTGCTTTAAAGTCTGGTCGCACTGACAGCCGTGCAGTGTTTTGTTTACATTTTGGATCTGAAATAGAAGGAAAAATACAAGTGAAAAGCAGCGGCTGCCTTCGTTTCCTTCATTTAGCAGGTGGGTGATGTTGTTCCATGCTGCAGAGGCACATGGTTAGGAACAATAATGAAATGTGTAATAGCCTGATGTGTGAGGCAATACGTAAACCTCCATCACTCGCCACAGATTACTGTCAATTATCTCACCACACAGAAGTCGTTCTTATGAATCTTCTATGAGCAGAGACTTGTCAGAGTTGGCGTCCCAACATGAGGCTGGAATATGTATGTTGTTGATGTCATTCAGTGACACCTTAAGTTTAGACGCCTTTACTTCAGTCTTTGATTCAAAAACAATCAAATATTGTGTCAGTTTGTCCCAGTGTTTTGCCATAGAGACCTCTTTCACAGTGCCTCGGAAACTTGGGTACTAGGATTTGTTGGGCTTTGCTTGTCTATTTATGTTTCATAGAGTTTGGTGGAGACAAGCACTAATGTAAAGTGTCTTGATATAACATTGTAATGTACTGGCACATTAAATAAAGCTGATTTGTATTGAACTGTTCTACTACACTCTACTCGAACATCTAGGCTGCTGGCAGCTGCTTTTCAGATCCCTGGCATCACCAATGATAGTATAAATGTTTTGATGCCATTTTGTGACAATTGGCTTCACCCAGTAATCTTAACCCCCCTCTAACGCAGACAGTGCTCGGCACAGCTATTTGGCAGCACTAGATGCAGAGTTATCACACACAAAATTTCTTCTAAATTGTTCTAGTGTTCCGTGTAATCCCTGTCTCAGACAGAGAAGTCCTCAGATGGAAAATGAGGCCTCATCAAAACACAGAAAATTTATGTGTTTTGAGGAGGCCTCATTTTCCATCTGATCTCAGTTTCAGACGGCGCAGTGTTGCAGTTTGACCGAAATGTTGGTTTAGAGCGGGGAAACTGCCACCCTTCAGACTTCTACAGCGACCTTGGAGCAATATCAAGACATGCAGCATTTAATGATTTCACTTAGATTAATATCAACACACAGCCATGAAGTTATTAGAACCAGATTGAGTCGATGTGTTGAGAGATCTGGTAGCCAACTGGTAAGTCCAGTTACTCGCAGCAGGAGGCGAATTGTAGGGGGTATAGCAGCTCTGTGACGTGTGGAAAATGTGGACGAGTGACTTTTACTGGGCCCTGCATAAACAAACCCACGTAAGATTGGACCCAGGTCCTGGAGTATGACTCACAACCATCCCCCGTCCCTGTGAAACCCCACATGGAGATCCTCAACTATCCTCTCTGCGCCAGTGTTGATGAAGTGCACAACCAAGCCCCCTCTCCACACTGCACTTCCTGTCCTGTTCCAGGAAAGTGGGGAGGGGGACATCAGAGAGAGGGGCCTTGGTGATGGGCTCCACATGACATTGAGCTGATGAGAAATGCACCCAGTGGAGAATTTCACATGGCCATAACCACAATATGAGCCAACATCCGAAGCACACTTTAAATCAACTTTCAGACCACTCTTTTTGTAGGGCCTGAAAAAACACTCAATGTTCACTCTTGAACTCGGAAAGAGAAGATGATGAAACCTTCAAACATGTGTTTTAGGATAAATCCTCTGAAGAAATGGAAATTAAAGCTCACTAATTTACATTTCCACCTCGGACTCTCAGTTATTCTTGAAACAGTGTCAAATGCCACACAGAAGTTACAAAAGTCTTCTCACTGATGCCTTACGCTTTCATATTTGTATTTTTAATTTCCAACCCAATGCAGCTCCTCCCGAGGATGGCAAATAAAGCTTTGGGAAATCTTACTCAATCATAACGTCACCTTGAAAATGCTCAATAATGCCAATACTCAATACTAATGATTGAGCTTGTAAAGTAACCTGTAATCACACAAAACAATATAAATCAAGTCCAGCGTTACTATTTTGGGTAGTAATGAATCCTGCAAATTGCAAAATGCCTAGTATTCCTCTTACTATAGCTCCTATTCCACTTGGCCATGCGAAGAAATCCAATGCATGATTGGCTCCCCGTGCTTGGTTACAGTTGCTAAGCTATGATTGGACAATCACAAAGCAGATGCATTTCATTTCATGTGGCAACTTCCTCTGCTAAAGAAGATCATGTGAAATAGTTGAGAGCTCCAGAACAACTAATGGCCAGCCTTGCGGCTTGCTTGTTTCAGTCAGCTGTTCACTTTTTACTTCCCACCACATTTAACTTTTGTCTTCACGTGAGACAAAAGCAAAATGAATAATGTGCACGGCTGAAGCGTTAAGCTCACACATGTGTGTGCCTGTGGGTGTAGGATGCTGAAATAACATACAATAGTTTGATCTTTGTCACTGAGCAGAGAGTGTTGCACTGTGGTGTTCTTGTAAAATCTGTTTTAAAGTTGATCCAGGCGGATGTTATTTTGAGCTTTTAAGTCTTTTTAATCTCATCTGACAGAACTCTTTTATTAATACAAGCAGACACTCAGATGCTCTCGACTCTAGCGGAATTTATGCACATGTTTTGGTGTCTACATCTAACCATCTGTTGCTGCTCTAATGAGATCAACAATCGAAATAAAAAACTTGCAAAACAAAATTACATGAATCACTTCCAGACACCAAAGATTACAGTATTTCCGACAGAGAATTGACAGCTTCACCTCAGACCAGTGTGTTTGGACGGGGACAGAGTGGAGGTCTGGGCCGGGTGCTGCCCCCCTCAGTGGGTAAACTCTACACACTGCAGCCATTCAGTTGGCCCGGCTCACTGGATAAAGTTAGGATTGTTTGTCAGCGGGCTGTAATGCCAGGAATGCTCAGCGCTGGCTCCCCCTGCATGTGCGTGAGCGTCTCTCACACTTTATTTTGCCTCTCCGGCAGCAGTTAGGATTTGCGGTCACACCCCCACACTCCCTGGACTCTGAAGTGAAATAACAGATTCTATTTCTTGCTGTTGGGCTATTTTGGTGCCCCGGCACACAAGTCCACCATCTTGAATTTCCCCTCCCACTGCAACCCACCGCCCCAGCAGAGAGTGTCCTATCTATACTCCGCACTGGCATGTTCTAGTATGTTCCGTCCGGCCATCATGACATCACTCTCTAAATAAGCAGACACATGAAGATGAACTCACACACACTCAAACGGTGTGGTGATTCACACGCATGAGTCAAACCAGTGTCCAGCTGCATCTGAGTCCTGCACAACTCCCAGAGCTTTGTCCGTTTGACCTTCAATTAGTGATTTATGATTCAATGATCATTTCATGTGAGTTTTTCTTGTGAAAGTTGACCTCACTTTTTCATTACATTTACTCCAAAAGTTTCTGAGCTGTTTTTATCGCTGAATGTTGTTTAGATAAAAACACTGTCAATGACAACCTAAATTAAGATTTTGTGGGCTGACAAGATAACACACTGGCTTTTTTGGTTGGTTAGTTGGCAGGTTGGTTGATTGTTGGTTGATTGATTTGGTTATGCTTGGATCTGATCTGAAAACTCATACTCATAGTCCATTCCCACAGGTGTTTGCACACTGCACGGACTCTTGTGTATGTGTAGAGGCCAGGCTTGATTGACAGCTACGTCACCCACGTGTTAGCTTTGTTGCGGTGGGACTTCTTACCTCACTTCAGTTTGGTGACATCATGTGAAGTCTCTCGCGATCCCACCCAAATTACACCTGACAATAGGGCTAATCAGCCAGACGTGTGAGTGTACAGAGCGCTGAACACACCTTGAGCAGCTCCAGCTGTCGGATCACTGTGGGGCAAAGGTTCAGTGGTTTGATTTGAAAGAAACTGATAAACTTATTTGACCACTGGTTTATCTAAATGTATAAAGCTTATATTGTTCCTGTTTCCCAGCTAAGAGCTCTTTCATGGACTCGATGCCAAATTTGGTAACTTCCCAATGTGTCCCAGCCGGCTACACAGCAACACACAGTCGGCGGCCCACACATCTCCTCCAGCTGAAGCTGCACTTGTGCCAATCTCGCAGTTCAGCTAAAACATGTGTTTCCCCTTTGCACCCTCAGGATGATGTCACATCCACAGTCATGTGTTTCCCCAGTGCAGCTTAATTTAAAACATCTCAATTTCCTGACTTGGGTCAGCGTGGATCCACATTGAGTCTTTACAGTTTGTCTTGTTTCAGTGGCAGCAATGTGGAGAGAAAGTGTGGCACAAAGTGAGAACCTCACCACGGATAATGGGTGAGTGGGACACTATAATCGCTCCCTTGGGTGAATAAACCCTTTTTCGGGAGCGGTAATAGCACAGATACCAGACCAGGGTGAGTTTTGATTTGTGTTGTGGCAAGAAATCGTGAAATCTCTGTCATTACTGTGTCTCAGTCCTGTCATCACCCTTGCACAGAGACGGCTGCACAGAACCTCAGCCCACACACACACTCTCTAAATTAAAGCCCAAATTAAATGTCTCAGAAATCTCACACTATTATCCTTGGGATAAAATCTTACCATTGACATCTAGACATGAAATTCAATAAAAAAAAAATACATGACTTTACTCAGGTGTATCAGTTCAACAGACTCATAGACCCCTTACATAACATTAATTATACAACTCATTACAGTATGATAAATGCATCTGGGCTGCAGCTGGAGGCCAGTGACAAAGACCTTATATGTCCCCATCCTCACAATGAATACTGGCCTGTTGGTCATACTATAAGGAAATTACGTTTCTACTCAATTAAGGAGCAAACATTTCCAGAAAGCTCAGAGAACACACCTTGGGATAGTCTTTCCTCGGCTCCTCCTGCCAAACACACACGACTGCACACGGAACACACACAGCACGAAAGGAACAATTAACGTTCAGCAAAAGAAAAACTAGTGCAACATAGTGCCAAAACAAGCAGTGAGTGATTATGACACATAACCAGGATGTCCGATTAAAAAAGGGTGCGATCGGAAAAGACCTCCAACCAAAGAGTGTTTATCGCTGCACAATGTCCAATGTTTTGATTAATTGTAGATTAGTTCACGTTTAGGAATGAGAGGACAATGGAGAGGAGGCAGTGGGACATTGTTAAGCACCAAAAGTCTCCATAAACTTATGGTGTGAGTGGCGTCAAGTAAGTAGGAAAAACCCATCAGGGAACCTATCATCATCTGTGTAATTTGGAAATACTGTTAAACAGGACAATTATGCAGAGGTCATAACCCTGAACACGCCCATGGCATCAGGTAGTTAACGTAGCAGTTAATGGAGTTAATAATGCAAAGGTTTTAGAAAACTCTTCCAGAGCCAATCTCCTTGCCTGAAGGCGACATAGTGTCTCTTTAAGTGGAGACAGAAAATGACCAACAACACATCACAGCATCAGGTGCTGTTTAGGTGCCGCTGTTGTATTAAGGCCCTGTGTGAAAATATAGTTTATCTATCATATGACCACAGCTCACGAGCTAGCTTTGCTCACATTCAATCAAGCAGCGACTCTTTTAGGTAGTTTCTTCATCGCAGCTCAGTCAGACCAGTCATTCTCTGAGCAGCAGAGAATGACATGAAGCGCAATAAACAGGTTTATATTAGTTGATACTGGCTCGGACAGCTCTAAATAAACCGACACGGATACCACCGCCACTGACAGATAAAGCAGTGTTCTTATAGTCTCAGTGATACCACGTCTCTGATGCGGCCTCTCAGTGCCCAACTAGTAAATTCAGTTAGAGTTTCATGTGGAGGCTTAATTACTGGGTGTGACGCACACACACACACACACACACACTCCCACACACACACACACACACACTGCAGAGTCCAAACGTCCACGCTGTGGCCACGCAGCTTTCTGCCGTACACACTGTGAGGCGTTCGCCGCCGTCACGCCAAGTCCGCCACAGACAAAACTGTTAAAGTCATGTCTGTGTTGCAGTGAACCGTGAGTAATTAAATCAGAGAAGTCTGCACACCAAATTGACTCGCTGAAAGTCCCTGCATTAAGTCCTCTTATGGACAAGATGAAATGTGGGTCTGGCAGCCGACAGCGCTCACTCACATAGGCAAACTCTGCAACCCTGCAGGGGCAGTGAGGTCAGGACGTTTAGATTCAGCAACGTTTGTTCTCAGTTTGCACAGTGGATGTAAATATTGGTCCAACAGTGACTGGCTGGAATAGTGATGACCGAAGGTCTGTGAATAATCTATACGAGCTTCCAACATGGTCACACTGGCCTCCCGATGCCTGTAACGGTATTTTCGATCCCGACTCAGACAAAATGACACGGATATGGTATCAGTCAAGCAAACAGGGCTGGCTTTCCACTGGTATCATGGGTGGGAGAACAGGCCAGCCTTTGTTAAAAAGCTTTAGTATCACGGAGGAGAGAGAAGCCATTGTGCCTTAGAAAAGCCTCCTTATGGTTCATGTCCTCGGATCGTAATGGATCCCCAGCCTCTGTTTAACAAATGCAACTCACTCCAGACGACAGTCTATGCATTTCAGCAGGCTTATCGAGTGCAGGACAAACAACCTGCCATCCTCCCCTTGCAGCCACAGAGAGACAAGACAAGAGCTAAAATCAAAGCCAGGTTCAATGAAAACCTGCAGTTTATCATGGCCATGTGAGAGTACACAAGCTGACTGTGTGAATGGCGAAGCAGTTTCACATAATGAGCAGTTTAAACTAACTGCAGCCCTCGGAAACTGAGGGAAGATTAAAATGTCAACAATCATCACAGGCCAAGGTTAAAATAAAATAACCACAATACAAAAAAACTGTAGTTTTTCCTTTTTTTAATCTCACAAAAATGAATGCTTCAGCTCCTGAAAAGAGAGACGGAGTACTCTAGAAAACACTGAATGCACAGCTCTCACTTTACAGATGTTTTTGAACATTTCATGGTTCATTTTAGGCACTTGGAATCATAACAACATTCCCTTTTCTGAACAACAAATACATCTTTGGTCCGGTATGCAATTTTAAAAAAATAAAGCCAGAGTATGAAAATAACACCAGCTTCAAAGTCCATTTCCTCAAAAATGTTTTTTTTTCTCCACAAATAAAGCTTCATAAAGAACTTTTTTTTAATACTTAAACAAGATATTATCGCTACATCTCAGAAATGACCAGCAATCTTACAGATGTTTTGCAAGATAAAACAAATGAGAGAAAAAAAAAATTACGCAACGGCTCAATCAGATGTACAGCAGTACAAGATTGTTGAAGTCAAGTCACATTTGGCAAACAGGAGTTTCATTTTTTGTCGTTGTTGTTGTTGTTATTTTTTTTCTTTTCAGTCCACTTCCTTTTTTTTTTTTTCCTTTTCCTAATTCTTAAAGCTCAAAAGCCGCCGGCTCAGCTACAGGGCAGCCACGTCTGGTACGAGCTAGAGCACGGCGACACCTGCAGCGGCTGCACGTGCGCGATGTAGTAATTGCTGAAGTTGATGTCCTGCACGTACGGCGCCGGCTGGTAGTAACAGGTGACGTTGGTGACGGTGGGGATGGCGTTCTGCTCGGCCAGCACCCGCAGCGCCAGCATGGAGATGAGGCTGAGCGTCTGGCGCCGCTCGTGGCCCATCAGGCACACCGTGCTCTCGTTCACCACCTGGTGCAGAGTCATCAGGCACTCGTAGCGCTTGTGCTCCATCCCGGCAAAGTGGTTCTGCAGGTAGGCCTCCAGCTTCCGCTGCTGCTCGCCGATGTCGGAGAAGTCGATGAAGAAGCGTGAGCACATGTAGCGCTGCATCTGCTTCATGTCGGCCTCCGAGGACGGCCGGAAACCCCGCACCAGCAGGTGGCAGTACTTCAACAGGCCGCCCCCTCTGATTTCCTCGGGGCTGCGCGTGGCTATGGTCCTCTGACAGAGGTGCTCCATGGCCTCCTCGAAGTCCCCGTACATGCTCTCCCCGATCACCGTCGGGTGGAAGCTCTCCGACATGGGCGTCTCCGAGCAGCGGTCGAACAGCAGCAGCGAGTCGAGGCAGATCTGGAAGGAGTCCACGCTGAATTCAAACTGCCGCCGCAAGGAGTCCACAAACTTAAGCTCCACGTTCTTGCCCGTGTTGTTGGACAGCGAGATGAGGCTCCAGCGGTCCGTGTCGTTACAGACTTTGACCAGTTTCTGTACGTAGGCCTCTTTGAGGGTCAGCGCCGTGATGCGCTCCTTGGAGACGCCGGCCGGCAGGAAGTCGAAGAGGCAGTCCAGCACCACGTCCTTCACCAGGCGGAAGGCCTGGTCGTCCTTCAGCGACACGCCAAAGATCAGGTCCAGGTCCTTGTAGCCCAGCCCCGTGTCCTGATGGAGCACATGGCTGGCAGCCGAACCGTTCAGCCTCACGTCCTTCACGCATACGCCCCTCTCCTCCAGCCTCGCCCGCACCACCTGGACGTGATAGAAAAAAAAAACAGCATGGAATCACTGATCGTACACATGAATTTCTACAGGTATTCAGTCAGAAACATCCTCGGAGCTCCAGAAATCATTATAGCATACACGTGTACAAAGCCTCAAGTCAAAGACTTGAAATGCAACCAGGAAAGCTCCACAGGATCTCTGTGGAAATTAATAGTGTGTGAAAGGAAGATCAATACCATGGCTCAAAAGAGTCCATTTCATCACCGTCAGTTTCAGTGGAAATGAAACCTCACAAACCCAAACAAAGAGCAGCAGGGGTTGCTTGAGCGCAGCTGTGGCTCAGACTGGCTCCTTTTTATCACGTTCCCGGAGTGATAACGGCTAATCCCAGACAGCACGCCCAGACAGAGGAAAGAGCACCCGATCTGTGCAACCATATAAAAAGTATAACAGACTACTCTAAAACAATGGGCTGCTTCAGGCCAAACGTCACAGCTACAGGTCGGTGTGGGTCAGTGCCCCCCACCCAACCACCCACCCACCCACCGTTCCTCTGACCCACTGACCCGGAAGATGTTTAACCACCGGAGTCTCGCCTGGGTGCAGCCGCAATGGCAGAGGATGCTCTGCAGCTGGCCGGGGTGAGACCAAACATCGCTGGCCCGGGGGGGGTGGGGGGACAACAGTCCGCCGGGGCCATAAAAATGTTCTGCTCTCCAAGACGTTTGCGGGAGATCAAAGTGCTCAGTGGAAACTTATGACACATCCATGACATCCTGGTTATATCTGGCGAGCTATTTGAGAAATTTGTCAGATTCGCTCAGCGCACACACCACAGACAGACACGCGTAGCAGACTGTAACGACCACAAATTAGACAAGCCGCTCCACTGAGCAACTAATAACTGTGTACCGGCTGTACAGTGAGGCCCGGAGAGTGAATTAGTCGTTACACACTCGCACTCAATCCTAAGTCTCCCCGCTGGCACTGACCTGTCAGATTAGTGTCTGTTAACTCTCCCTCCCTTGGTGATCAGATAACAAGCCACTCTATTTATACACACTGGGTCAGGCTACAGGCAAACAAACATTTGAAGGCAAGTCAACCCTTTCACACAGGGGGCAAGAGGAACAAAATCATAATTGCGTAGCTTGGCTGTGACGGCGACGGAGCCATTCTGCCATAAATCAGCGCCAATTGGGTTCAAATTCCAATCAGAGGCTGTGATATGGGTTTTTGGTCCTTTTGCCATCATTGCTCCGTCCGGACACAGTCGAAAGAGAGAGTGGTGTTATATACAGAGGCTCGCTCTTAAAAGGGTGTTATCTCAGATCTACAGTTGAACTCTAGAGCTTCACGATGCTGCAGGGCAAAGGTTGACGTCGTCGGTGCTCCTGTGATGTGTAACAGAGGAGGCACGGTTACGTGATCGAAACCAATTAAACTTTTGACCAAACTCTGGGCTGTCGTGACAGGAGATTTGCCGTGGAGCCGTGTTCAGAAAACCACCAAACAGATCTATGTGGCAGACGGCAGATCGCAGCTACATCAAAATTATACAGGGTTTCCACAAATCCAGGGGAAACAAGAGTCCCCACATTTGGGGCTCAAACCTGTATTTAAGCCTCCCTGCACGCTCAATGGACCATTCATCTTTCCACGACCACAAGCATGAAGCTCTGGGATTCACAGGCTTGTTGCACTCATCTCAAATAGGTTGGTGTCAAAGAAAATGGAAAGAATTACGTAACAGATAGTCCCACTCGACGTTAACAATGGCCTATACATTCATTTCTATATCCTGTGTCACGGTGTTTGTACTGCACTCTGGAGACGCCACAGCAGGAGTGATATGCGATCCAGCTGCTGTGCCTGAGAGGCTGGAAATGTGGAGGAGTTTGGCACGTGTGCTGTATGTTTCGCAGACTTTACATTAAACCTGGGGAGCCGTAACAGCAATTTACTGCACACTGCTCTGCGTCGTTTGATTGTGAAAACACCACATCACTCAGGCAAATCACCATGAATCCCTTCTCGTTCACACTGGACACTCTTTTTGGCCCTTGGTGCAATATAATAATACACCATTTAAATTCTCTCACTTAAAAGACACATATATTGCCACATATGTATTACTTTCCATGTGAGAATGTGAGGTCTACCCCAGAAAGAGGAAACAGCCTGTAAACGTATGATGACACTGTTGCAAATTAGGCAAGGGGTGACTAAAAGAAAAGAGCAAATAAAGTTGTAGAGGAAGTCTAAAACTGTGGTTTGGAGACCATCAGGCGTCCCGGAGAGCTCCTCAAACAAGTGTCAAAGCCGTGAAGCACACACATAGATCCTATAGTGCACGCCTACACTGGCTACTTCCATTAAAGAAATTATGCTGTTGCTTTGTAAAAACAAAAAATGTTTCTTACCAACCTATGGTTTTGTAGCCGAGGCCCTGCTCAACTATCTATCTATCTATCTATCTATCTATCTATCTATCTATCTATCTATCTATCTATCTATCTATCTATCTATCTATCTATCTATCTATCTCTAAATTTACGTTTTACCTCATCTAATCTACATTTTGCATCGAATCAAGATAAAGTGTTTATATCAATACATTCAACCTCATGCAGCAGTAGTGCAAGTGTGTGGATGTGTGTGTGCGTGTGTGAATGCATGCATGAATGCGCGCATATGCGCGTGTGCGTGCGTGTGTGCGTGTACCTGGACTATCTGTCGGGGCTGCACGGACAGGGTGGGGAAGTTTCCTCGGCCGTGGATGGGCACAGCCTCCCCCAGGATGTAGTCCAGACGCCGGACCTGGTCCCAGGACAGCACGCAGAACCGCCGGCTCGTATCCGACACATCCCCGCAAGACATGATGACCACTGACGACAGTTCCCCGCCTCCCGAATAAATACAGCAAAGGCAAAAAAAGAAGAAATCCTGGGTATGAGTGAAGCTGATTTCTCGGGGTCCTCCTGTCAGATATTCCCTGTCAGCTGCGCGGCAGGAAAAGTTTGAGAGAGAGAGAGCGAGAGAGGGAGAGAGAGGTTCAGAGTCGTCCGGTGCGCGCAGCCAGAATCCAGTCACTCTGCAAAGAAACCGATTCATAAGAGGGCTGAGAGCCTGCTCATTAGCATGCGGCCTGTGATTGGTTGCTCTGTTTGGTCATTCATTATGGACGCCTCTGTGACGTAGCTGCCGTCCCCTTCCTCTCCTCAACTCTCCTCTCCTCTCCTCTCCTCCACTCTCTCCTCCCCTCCCCCCTCTCCTCTCCTCTCCTCGGGTGTGCAACCTGCCTGCTGACAGGGTTTTCCCTCACACAGTCAAGACCCAATGATCTAATGATCCCATGATCCCCATCTCAGCTGCAGCAGGAGGGGGAGTACTGCACTTCTCTGGGATAGTTCCTACTCCACTGTGCTATTTGGCTGCGGCCGCTGCTGTTGTTGTTGCTGTTGTTCTCTCCCCTTGTGAGTCCTGTTCATGTAAATGCACTTCATGGTCATATTGTGCTGTATACGTCTATATTGCTGGCTTTTTTTTCTGTGTACATCATGTGGGGTGTTGTTTCCTACCGTTGTTTCCTCACTACTGTAGTGCTGTGAACTTACCCATTGTTCATTGATCTAATAGATAGATCGATAGATTTACAGGATTAGCCCCATTCATTCATTCACACACTAGTGGGAGAGGCTGCTTTACACCGGTCATCTGCTCAACCAGGATTTGGAACCATTGACTCTCTGACAATATAGTGTCAGTTGCAGGTAGGGGGCCAGCATCTTGCTCATCTACCTCTCTGCAGACACATAAGCTTAAACCAAACCGCTTAACCTCCCATACCGTAAGTGGATGAGGCCACAGCCCCTGAGCCACAGTGATCCCAGTCCATCCTCTTCATTCTTTTTTCACTCATAAGCTGTGCTGTACGTATCTCTGCTTTCTTGCACATTGACGCCAAGTGCATTGACAATAAAGTGGAATCTAATCTAATCGCATCTAAAAGTGGTGCATCACAGAGCTCCAGCTGTGCAAACACATGTTCTGCTTTTCGTCCCCCCATGGGTTTTTTTTTTATTTGTCAAGGGAATGATTTCAGAACATACACAATGATGTGTTGTTGGTTTTTTCGGCGCCCCCATCCCAATCATGCACACCTACAGAAACCCAGGGGAGGTTACGCCAAAGTATGTTAGAGGTCTTGCTGGGAGCACTTCAGCAACAGCTTCAGATTCTTAAACAAGATTTTCCAGAAAACTACGGTTCCGGTCAGAAGTTGTTAGCCCCTGTGATGGTTTCTAACAAATGTCCTGCCCTGTGACCTCTTAAAGCATGGTCCACTTCCTACGCCTCATCAACAGCAGCACGTTTACCCCTTGTGACTTGTGCGACCAATTTTATGTCTTTTCTTTTTTAAATTTGAATCATTTACAGGGACCTAAACAGGTCAAATGATCCACAAAACACAATCATTTGACAAAAACTGTGTCTGTGCGTCTGTTGCGCTTTGCTGGCCTGTTTATTGAAACAAATCATGTTATTCTATTTGTACTTCCAGTATGCTATTGAGGACACATTTTCCTTTTGAGTGCAATAAAGCATTTTGGTGACTGTAAAAGAGTTCAGAGTCAAGAGTTATAACAGCGACTCCCCTGCAGAGACCACAGTCCTGTGTCATCAGCAGAAGGAAGAATCATGGGGAGTAAAATAAGTTTCATTCTCCAACTGTGTTTGAGCAACAAATTAATCATTAATCAAATGGTTTCCGCTCTCTTATTGCAACTGTATACATATTTTTACATACAAAAATATATGTTTTGTAATTTTTGAGCTAAATCATGTAAATGTGCACATTTTATTTTATCTTATTTTTTTCTGAAATCTAGGAGCTGTTTGTCAGCACAGTTGTATCACAGCTGTGATAGCAAGCTATGTGAAACGCTGCTTGCTTATCACACATTTTAATTGGTCCTTATCATTATTTGGCAAAGCCTCTTTACAATGGAAACCTTGCATGTGTTTATTCAGCCAATGGAAAGTAAAAAGCTGCGGCCACAATCGTTGGTGCAATTTGCTCACGATAGTGCAGACTCACGTAAAAGCTCTTTACATTTTCCATTCACATTTCTCAGAGCGACCACTCTCCACAGTGTGACCCCTTAAGCCCATTCCACTGACCGCTCATGCACTGTACAGCAACAGCCAGCATTCACCCATTCACACACACACACACACATTCACTCACTGGTGTGAATGTCCCCTCCCTGGGACACTCTGACATGTCGACTGCAGGGGCAGGGGATCAAACCGTCGACCTTCTGACTGTTTATTGCTGCAGTCACAGAGGCATTCCTGAAGTCTGTACATATTTTCCAGCTATTTCATACTTAATCCCGTAAGTCACAGTGCATGCGAGTCATCACTTATTATCGTAAAAGCAGGCCTGAATGCAACTCTGTTCTCATGTGAGATTCAGCTGTTGTGGGATGCAGTGAATGAATTCCCTGAGTCCGTCCTTTTTCTTCGCATCAGTACTTCAACTCGCTCCAAATCTTTAAATCTTGTCCCTCTCCCATGCAGTCTACTATGTGTCTAATGCTGTAAGTATCCCCTGGTGGAGGCCGTCACACAATGGCAGACGTTACTCACAATGGCAGACATTACTCCTTCAGTGGTGAGAAAGCCTTGAAATCCTCCTCCACTGTGTAATTTGCCACTGAGCAACAGGCGTGAAAACTTCTGCGATTTCTTCGTTCGCTGAACCATTTTTGGGTCATCATCATTATCAACTCTACCAGCTGATGGCCTTCCGCAGAGTGTTTGAGTGCCGCTGTAAAATGTTTACAAGAGAGTAAAGTTCATTCCTTGATTGACCCGTGTTGGTTTTAAGACACGCCGCAATAAAACACACAGACGGGGGATGCTCGCTCTTACGTAGTCAGGCACGCACATCCTTTTCCATACGTGTGTTTGGCTTATACACTCGTCGATCCTTGTTTACAGTATGCAGCTGGAGGCTGGCATTTTCTCACAGGCCTGAGAGAGGTCGGGTCGATGGGTGAACCATGGATTCGGTCTCCACGGACGATCGCTTCACTTCCCTGTGATGTCAACATAATCCTGTTTGCCCAGCAACAGCATCCTCGGTCGTCTGGCAGCTGGGCAGAGACGTCTCCAGCTGAGGGTCCTGCCAGGTGCCGACGTGAGACATCTGCGTCATCTGCCTATAAATAACCCGCCGTGTGGCAGCTGTGCATCCTGGGAGCGGAACCAGCGTTTACCTGAATGTGAAACACTTGGGTGTCAGGGGGAAAAGACAACAATGACGGCAGATAAATGTCAGGCCTCTTGACATTCTCAGGTTCCCTCACGGCCTCATGGCAGAGGGACCCACCGCATTCATGCAGCCGGACAAAAAACAATTTACACACAGGGAAACACTCCTGGGAGAGGTGTTCAGCACTGTCGTTTGTAATCCCGTATTCCACCTTTTGTTTGTTTACGCCAGTGTCACTGTATATCCCTCAGTTGACATCCGGCTGCAGCCATGACAACAGAGACTGTGAGCCTAGTGGGCGTGGTGAGGTAACCAGTATTTAAACACACCTTGAACAAATGATGTATTAGTATTTCACCACAATCAAATATTATGAAACTAACTAATAGTGGTGCATGCACCGGCAAAGGAGAGCAGGCTGGGCCTCTGTTTCAGCATTACTCCCTGGTTCCTTATTTGCCCTCTGCGTTTGTGCGTGAGTTTGTCTGGGTGTAACGCTCCTTTCCTTCCTGCTGCCGATCGCAGGTGTCAGGCTGCCGATCAGCCCGCACGCCTTCCTTGATTTGTTTCTCTAGTTGAGCCATAAACGCACCAAGCCACCCCAACGTGAGCTCCACCTGCATCCTCCAGGTCTCAGTGTCTTAATAACTCCACTGGAAGTGCATCACAGATGGTGTAAGACACATTGCTGGGTGGCTATGCTCTGCTGCCTCACAGCCTGAAGGCCGCAGGGCCTTTATTAGTGGAGTTTGCCTGTTCTCCCTATGTTTGCATGGAATTTTCACAGTCCAAAAGTGTGCATGTTTAGGCTGATTAGAGGCTCTAAAACTGCCCCTAGGTGAGTGTGTGCCCTGCCTTGGACTGACAACGAGTTTGCATGTATTAACTGCTCTCTCTCAATGTGCACACATAGGCTCCAAAAAACCTGCAATACTCTGTGTAAGGCAGAGAGCAGTTTGAGATTTGAGGAGGTGGAAGCCATGTGTCTGGGTGCTGGCTGGAGTCGCAGTTCACTTATCAACCATATTTAAGATCTTCAGTGACAGCCTATTACAGGCATCTGTTTCCTGCCTCTTCTAAAGGACAGAAAAGACTGTTTGGGGGGGGGTGAATATCTCTATCTGTCTTTGACCGTCAGACAGTGACAGGAAGAGGAACAACGCAGTGACATGAATGGGCGTCACGGTGTGTCGTAAAAGCCCGGCTGAAAGTCGATGTTGCCGAACAACGAGCAGCGAAGTGTCACAATGATCGATTGCGTGCAGACAGATGCCGCTCTGTCCATTGCGCAGGAGGAGCTGTGAGGCTGCTGTCTCACCTGTCTGTCCGGGCTCGACACAGTCTGGGTGAATTATTCCCCTTCAAAAAGACCTCATCTCACCCGCCACAGAGCCCAGTCGGACATGTTGCACCAAAGGAGCAAGTGGGTGCTATTATTAGAGTCTGAACCGGGCAAGTATAATGATGTAGCTGTAGGCGGCACATTGCACTTCTGACATTACACTGCATGTTGAATTTTAGAAACCCGCTTTGGTTTTGACAGTGAATAAACGGTTTGTGTGCAGGTTGTGCTACCACTGCAGCAGATAACCGCTCTGCCGAACCAGGTTGGGCTGACCCGTCAGCCTGAACCCCAGGCCTTACCTGTGATAGTGAGAGCGCACGATAAGAGAGGTAAATTTACTTTCCCGGATTGCTCTGGACAACAAACCTGCGGGACAGTGGAACAAGGTTGCGCAAGCAGCAGAGCCTCTGACGTCAGACTCCTTGCTTGATTAATTACAGTAGTGCCCGGCGGAGCACAACAGTGAGCTGCTGGAAGAAAAATAAACACGCCAAAACACACCGTAGGTTTCAAGAGGCATCATACATCTGTGTTGCGTCCACACACCGTGACATGGAGGGTGCCGTGAGCGTTCGACTGACATCGGGGCAGAGCAGATTGTAAAAGGTGGCTTGAGTGATCACAGCAGCCAAAGTAAGACAGATGATCCTGTCAATCATTTCTGAGAAGAATCTTGTTTTTGAAAACGTATAAATAGCGCAGTGAAACACTCAGAGCTGTGGCGATACGGCCCCGCATTTTCTACAGGTCTGCAGCTATGCCACAGCTGTCACAGTATCTTTGGATAAGTGAGGTTATTGCATAGCTGAAGCTCTGTGAAGCTCAACGGTCAAATATAGTGTTAGGCTACTCATTATGTAAGGCTCGGCTCACTTTACTCTCTGAACGGGAGGAAGGGGAGAAAAACAAACCTTTGACTCGGGCTGAAATCGTGTGGAATGTCAAACATATTATAGACAAAAAGAGAAAGAAATTGAGTCAGAGGCAAGTTGTTGGAGCACTTGAACTGATATAAAGATGAATGAAAGAAAGAAAGTCTTTTAAGAGTAGCGATTAAACCTTTATATCCTCAATATATTCTGCTGGTTATGTGAGACAGAACTGAGGGAGTCGTGCTCATATTTTCTCTTATATCTCTATTAGATATTTTGTCTTCCACTTTCACAAACTGTCGAGGTGCCTCGCATGTGACTTACTCCTTGCATATAGAGGAGCCCGTGTTCAGGACAGGAATGTATGGCCCTGGTAATAAAACACCATTGCCTCCTTCTGTATGCTGAGGACATCCTAACTTGGAAACCTTCCTCGACTGGAGCTTAAATCATGTTGTGCAAGGGCTCCACCCCCATCCTTACAGAATATGTAGGGTGTCTGTTGAAAATCAGATTATCAAACAGTTTTTTTTCTGGTTCTCACAGTTAAAATCAGGCAGTTCTCTTCTCAGAGACTGCCAACAGGGATAAAACAACAGCTGCCTGAAATGTGCAGATACCGCTGAGTCAACAAACGCAGCCATAAAGGCTTATAAAATAAACATGTTCTGTAATTTTCTCCACACATGCGCCTGGTGGGGACATTGCATATTAAAAGCTACCAGAGAAGTGTACTAGCTCAGTCTGTCCTCAGGAGCATTTACCAGAAGGAAGAGGGAACCCCTATTTAGCAGCAAGCTCTGGTTTCATTCCCAGAAATCCTTTAGCCTCGCACCCATCCTGCCGTTAGAAAGACTCAGCCCGAGGGGCGATTAGAAGTGTAACACATCAGAGAAGAAACATGTAAAAGTCACTTTTCACCTTTGGGGTTAAGCATGGCAGAGCTATGGAGCAGGATGCTCCTCAGGGACCACGTCTGTTAAGGTCATGATCATACCAGCGCAGCTTGACGCTCGTAACTGATAGCGCTCGCCCTCTGAAGACAGCCGAGCCCGTTTTGTCTCAGTAGAAACTCTGCCCCGACATGCGACGAGGAAACTGGCTCGCAGCACGTTTCTCAGATCACTGAAATTTTCTGGAGTCCTCCACCTGATCGGGTTACGGAAAAGGAAAAAAAAAAAAGTCTTTTCCACCATTTCCTTAGGTCCCAAAAAAAGCCTTGTAACGGCAAAACAACAAAGTGTGTTTTCAGGATTACTATATTTATGAGCAGCAGTTTCAAACCCTCTCAGTTGTTGTGACAGGTGTTTGTGAATTTCAATAACTAAACAGGCTTTAGAACAAAAACAAACCCGGCTGGGTTTTCATTGTATGAAAGATTTATGCTCGCTTTGACGGCTCGAAGATATATGTCGTTGTGTAAATGAAAACAGGCGGGCATGTTGCACACATGGCCAAAAGCTGCTCCCAGTCACATACTGTACAGTTCCTGGCTCAACAACACACTCTGCACTGACCACACAGTTTCATCCATTTCATTGTATGATTGATAGGTGTGTGGTCTGTATTTTGCTGCAGATCTCTCTCTCTCTCTCTCTCTCTCTGTCTGTCTCTTCTTCTGTACATTTTTCTCATCTTACATAAGTTTTGAAGTAACACAGGCAAACATGACAGTGTGCTACGGAGCATTTGCTGGGGAATATGTCCGGTCATGCCCTTTCAGTGACTCAGCACACACTATCTCTCTGTCAGTCACCGTGTGCCCTCCTCTTCTTGCCTTTTATTTTATTGCGGTTGCTTTATAAACCTTGGCCGTGACTGAGTGAGGTGAAGTTCAGCGGACCTTATTGGTTATTACACAACCATCATCAGTACGTAACCACAAGCACGCACTGCAGGGCTGCCTACAGAGCCATATGCTTATTTACCACCTGATTCTATTAAAGATAGCAATGTGGACGTACTCATTTCCCATTCTGTGCATGAGATCATGTTTGCCCACAAGGATGTTGAGCTAGACACATTTGTTTAATGCAATCTGCGTTCTAAGGCGTGTATGCTTTATGTCTGGATTGTTGCTTCAAACAGAGCAAATATCCTTCCTATTATATTATTATTATATATAGTATCCATTATACTATGAAATGTTGGAGCTAGCAAAAGCCCAAGTTTTTAATATTTTCATACCTCACTGTAATTGTATTTCACATGCTCATTATTTTTGATACTACAGTTGTCAGATGAATAATTTGGAGGAAAAAGAGCAACATAAATGTCAGGACTGTAAAAGCCATTTTTATTCTCACTACAAAGGAGACCATGATAAAAATAATGTGAAACACGAGTCCCAAACACGATGTGTGTGTCAGAGAAAGATGTCTACTCAATAATGTTGGACGATAAGGTTTCCTGGTAGACAGTGCAGCTGCTTCACATTTGACAGGACCCGGGTTCGTTTGCATGTTGTGTCCATGTGACTTTATATTGTCCCAGGGTTTGAGTGTGACAGTTCATGGTGTGTGTGTGTGTGTGTGTGTGTATGTGTGTGTGTGTGTGTGTGTGTATGTGCCCTGTGATGGACTCGACAACTGTCCAGGGTGTGTCTCCTCCTCTCCCGTTCCCGCACCCTTCACCCTTCACCCTATATGAGCTGAAGACAAGCTTTAGGTAGTGTTACAAAGGAATGTGCACAGTGTCGCAACTCCTGTCCAGAAGTTGCACGTATTCTATGCGGCACAGAGGAAACAATGTGTTGACAAGTTCATTTCCTAAAAATATGATGCTAAAAACAACTAGCGCGTCATCTGCTGGGATGCACATCTTAATTTCGTAAAAGTGACCCGTCAGTGAGAATTATTCAGTGGTAGAGGTCCTATCAATCAACCTGTGTGATAAGGTCTGACCCTGTGGTAGCCCAGCCCAGTAATCCAGCTCCGTGGCACATATTCAGGTTTCCATGGGGAGCGCTTTCCACTTCATCACACACTGCCAACATTTTTCCACTGCAACAATCAGACACATGTCACATCATTCGACTTAATCACTTATCTAATCTGTCCGCTGGAAAGAAAAAAAAATCAGTAAATGCCACAGTATAGCAGATACTGTGGAAAAATGGGAGTTGTTTTTGTTGTTACTTGAGAGATACGAAGGGAGAGGAGCATAATGAATCTCCCAGATAAAGACTTTGACATATAACATGAACTGTTGCGGAGATAAAGTCATCAGAAAACGCAGTAATTACATGATAACAGATCTCAGAGAGTGAGCTGTGCAGTCAGAGCTTTGACCCTGGACCCACTCCTCTCTAATCTTTAGACAAATTACATCTGTCAACAAACCTAATGCACAAACCAACACATGGAGAACACTGAACTGATCTGTCATGAGCTCCATGAGCTAAAAGGCTTGCGGGGCTTTAAAGGTGGTTACACGTGCGCTTATGAGAGCCGTCATGTCCAAACATACCGATAATTAAATCCCAGAGTTACACCCAGACACATCCCAGGAAAACACAAACACACACACACCTCAGTGCTGACTGAAGGGAACACACCGGAGCCTCACAGGGCAGCTGATGATCTGGAGAAATACTGACTCTGGTGAGGAGGACTAACGTGACTTTTATGAAAACTTTGACCTCCTCAGAGTCTTCGTGGTTCCTCTCAGAGCCACATGAATGCGGAGCTGGATCAGGACCTTCTGCCTGACACCTGCTACCACTGCTGCCTTCATTTACTTCATCTGCCCCCTCTACGTCTCGTCCTCCCTCCCGGCCTCCATCTCTCTTTGTCTCTCTCTCTTTCTTTCTTTCCACAATCTAATCCATCCAAGGCAGATGGCCGCCCACCAGTAGCCTGGTTCTGCTCGAGGTTTCTGCCTGTTAAAGGGAAGATTTTCCACGACGCACTCAGCCTCTTTTTGTTTATTTATGTTATATAAAGAGATTGGCGCAGAGCAGCTCCCACATTAATGTCCAGAGTGTCTTCATGTCCTCTTCGACATATTCATAACCCATTCTTCACTGTCCCTAAAAATCCACAAAGACATAGGTCAGAGGTCATTCATTCAGCTCCCGTTTTACAGCTCTGGATCAAAACTATTTCCCCATATAAGAACAAGCTGTGCATGTATTTGGACTTCTGACTTGCACTGTTACCTTGATACTTAGGTAGAGGAGTATGCACTGCATGTCTGCTATGCAACATTGTATTGTATGTTTCATGTGCTGTCTCTGGTCTGGGCTCTAATTAGATATCTTAAATAAAACTGAATTGACACACAAATCAACCTCCAGGAGAGGTTTTCACCTCCACGCCCGTCTTGTGAGCTTCAGCCGTCAGCTGCGCCACACTTCCCTGGCCGAGGCGGCAGACCCGTCCTCCTGGCAGCTGCTGGGCTCTGCTCGGCACAGGGTTAATTATATCCAGCTCCACTGCCCAGCAATGGAGGCAGTTTTCACCCGATGCTGACAGCAGCCCTGACTGTGAGTCACCTGTTTAGCTCTCGGGGTTGCTTCACTTCTGCTCGGCTCTCGGGCCCAGCGAGCGGCGACGGGGACAGGACGTGTGAGTGTGTGACACGCGGCCGCACACATGACAGCGAGGGGCCAAACGTGGCTCTGCCAAGAGGAACGAGGGGGATGAATCACAGAGCGGGAGGTAAATTAACCGCGGGTCGCCTCTGTGAAGAGCTGGACGATATCAGCCTCGCGCAGACGCCTCCCTGTGAAAAAGTCACCTCGCTGATTGAAACACGTGCTCTCGTTGTGAGATCCAGCAGCGAGGCTCGTCCTTCACCCCGGCCGACTGGGTGGCCTCCTCTGACTCCCTGCCACGCCAGTTGGGGTTGAAGGGAATGACACAGTCCGGCGAGCGAGTAATCACCTGCAGCCATCCAGGGCTCAAATAATCCACACGGCAACAGTGCTGACAAATAAACCATAAACCGCTACGCGCTGGCGACCTGGTACCTTCAGAGCTGCGGTTCGGCAAAGCTCATCCTCACATCTCTCACATCTTCTGCAAATAGTTTGGAGTTGTCTCAGCGAAGGAGGGCTGTGGTCGAAATGCAGCACAGATGCTGAGGGTGATACTTAGGCTTTCTTTTTTTTTGCTCTTTCCTGCCTGAGTCTAACCCAGAGGTCTGACCATGGCTTTGATGTTCCTGAAGACATATAGGCTGCCCTACACCGTGAGGCAGGCAGGGCAAGAAGTGCATCAAGCGCGTGAGGAATCCATTAAGAGTGCTATCAGGTTTAGATAATGTGAGCAGTGTGTAAGCTTCCTGCGCAGAGGTTCAAACAGTTTCTCTTGTCTTGTAATTCTGCCTTTTTTCAGCCCTGCTAAAAATACACAAAGCAGAATCTCACAGGCAACTAAAATTGTTTCCAGATCAAACACAATTTACATTCAAATGGCCCTCAGTGACTCACATACACAAGACACCAGCCACCGCATGATGACAGTCCCTCCCACCCCTAAAAAAGCTTCGGCAAAAAGTGATCTTGGAAGACGGGTTGGAGCAACGCTCTCACTTTTCTGCACACAGTAGCGACAGCTGAGTGCAGTCAGACTCCAACCTCAGCTGCCACAGTGCGTCCGTTGTGATCACTGGCCTTCGGGCTATTTTCCTCCAGTTTTCAATTTCAATAATTACAGGCGAAAATGGCTCCTTAAAAAGGATAGCCCTGGGCAGAGGATACACATCGTGTCATCGGGTATGCCAAGAGGACGATTTAGCATGCTGTGAAAGAAAACGATCCTGTACGGCTATTTATGAGAGGGGAAAAAATCTCGAAACCGCAGTTCAAATGTCTTATTAGGCGGGATCGACCAGAGGGAGGGAGGATACAGCAGACAGCACGATTATGAAAATTTAATTTTCTGTCTTTTCTTTCTGTACATGACATGAGCTGTTTTACAGTCTCCAACACTGTGGAGAAACGGACCAACAATTCGTCCTCTTCAGGTATCTTCTCCCAATCCAATCCAACTGTGTGTGTGTGCATGTGAGATCAGTTTCATTTCCATAGCCACAGGATCAAGATTTGCGTCAACGGGCTTTACAATCTGCACAGCACACCACACCCTTTGTCCTTTGAGCGTTCATTCAGGTTAGGAAAAACTCACCACTCAAATTGAACTCAAAGGGAGGACAAACATTCAGTAGATATCAGATATGCATCCCAACATGTGTAACTTTTGATGACTTAGACATTCATTTGCATACATTATTAGGGGCATCATCAAAATAAGTGAAGTTAGACTGGAGTTAGAGATGAAAGTTGATTAAAAGTAGATTATGAAAGTTGGAGACTGAGTTTGACCCAGCAGCGGTGGGCAGTGGCACTGACTATTGAAGGACTGCACAAAGCTCAGGACGGGTGTGCTGTGATACCATGTTCTCGTTTTAGTTTTAGTCAGCAGCATTTTAAATCATCTGAAGACATTTCAGAGGCGCACACAGCAGACCAGACATGAAAGCATTACAGTAATGGAGTCTGGATGAGGCCGCGCACACACACACACGCACACACACACACACACAGAGAGAGAGAGAGAGCTGCCTCTCTGAGCACATGTGGTCAACATGCATCTCTCATTGTTTCCATAAGGGAGCCCTCAGAATGGATGAACTCAGCCATCACTAATTTGTGTTTACTATGTTATAGTTGGAGTTTGGTTTGCTCTCCAAACTTCAGAGCGAGCACATTTGATTGCCTAAACAAAAACCTACAAATTTTGCTATTAATTAACTAATAACAATAAATAAGATAAAGTAAAAAAAATGTTTGAAAAGGTGTAGGAGGAAGTAAAAACCTCCTACCCCACCTCTTTATTTGTCTATAGCCACTCTCAATATCCAAACAGCTTGATTGCTAATCCACTGTTTTGACAAAATGCTTCCTGTTTCCCAAATAACTTTCACCCATTCTGATGCTCGTCCTGTAATACCATATTGTTCCAATCTATTAATTGACATTTGATGATTTATTGCATTAGTTCAATTAAAGCTTGTGCTGTTGGTCGGTTATGTCTGAATCTGTATTGTCAGTGCAGATAATCAGTAAGTTATGCTTGTCCATGAAATTATCTTATTAAAGACCTTTGACAACTGTGCTGGACAGATCTTAACAGGTCTATAATTTGTGAAAAGGTGTTTGTCTCCAGTTATGAATAGAGGAATGACTTGCTCGCTATTATTCATGGAAAGACTGACCAGTTTGTGGTGCAGTTTGTAAATGTGTGCTATTGGTTTGGAAATCCCATGAATGACCTATTTTTTACTTTTGACATCCATTTCATTATAGTCAGCAGACGTCCTCGTAAATGACATTCATCTTTTTCTTCAACAGGCTTAAGAAACATGGTTTCTCTCTATTAGTTTTCCATTCAGTGCTTAAGGATGGTGAATGTCCTGCTAGATTTGGTCCAATATTTACAAGGAATTCATTACAATTGTCAACTATGTTGTCCATGTTTGCTATAATCCTGTTTCTATAAAATGCTGTCCTAACCCTTCTATGCAGAGCTGTCTTGTCTTGTTTGTTTCTTATAGGGACATCATGCATGGACAACATACAAACCCATAGATTCAGCATTGCAAAAATGTGGAAACAAAACATTATTTAAGGAAGAATGAGGCAGACAGGTGAACAAAATCATTTTATTGACCCAATGTTACAGTTCCACTGTTACATCCTACAAAATACAAACAAATTTGTTCATACAATACAAGCACTGCTTGTAGTTGCTTACATGACCTAAAGGTCCTGATGGAGACTAATAAATGGATGACCCACTATGGCAGAGTGTTCTTCAGAAACTCACAATCTATGTACAGCTTAAATGCTCGGTTACAAAACAATAAATAAAATGACAAAAGGCCTTTCTTTTTGATGGTTTCTGTGTGACTAACTTTGTTCTGCGCCTATGCTGCAACCCTGATCACACGCTGCCCTCTAGAGGCACAAACTAGTTGCTAACGTCGACTCGCCAGAAATCATACTCCACCAGGAGAGATGGAGTTTCACGCTGGCGGGAGAGGGAAAGGTCAGGGCTCTGGAAACGACAGCTGGCCCTGCCTCCCTCCGCCCGACACGACCCCCACGTCCAGCCTGGGCCGCGGGCTGACACTCGCTGGTGAGGGGCAACGTGCAGTCGAGGAAAACGCAGAACGAAGCGTCCCCGTGACTCACATCAATAGGTGACGGTGAGTCCATGGTAAATACTGTAATCCCAGATCTGATAGGACTGAAATGAAATACTTGTTCTGTTGTGACATCCAGTAATGAGATAAAGCAACAAAGTGGACGTTAGTAGATATCCAGAGCCACATGTGTCACTCGCCACTGATTGAGCACGAAAGCTGTCTGTACAGATTGACTCAAGTCTGCGGCCTCGCTCGATCACAATCTCATAATGTGACACACTTCACAAATAGAAAACATACTCACCATCTAGCCCAAGAGCATGTGATGTACAAGACATGACGTGATTACAGCGAAAACCTCGATATGCACACAAGAAAAACAAAACTGCACTTGTCCTCCGCCTCCCAGCTCGGATTCATCTGAACACTGTGGAGCCAGGTCGACCCGCTAACACTGAGATGACATCCGACTCCAAGGACAAGATATAAGGCAAACTCTCCAGCTTGTAAACCTGAAACGGCACGCTAGCCAGAGCTCCTCGGCTGAGTAAATATCATATATTGTCGTCTTTATTTATTTCTTTTTTAACTCTTACATATTCCCAGCGTGGCAGACCTGTTTGCATAAGATATTAGCTCGAACGTAAAGAATGGCTGTGATGTATGGCTTGAGGTTGTGTGAGAGGTGTGGAGGCATGTTCAGGGTGTCTTTGTAAAAAGGTGTCTTTAAAAAAATAGCTCTGTATTGTGCTTCCAAGTTTTACTAAGATTTACCCCCATCCTGACAGACACACGTATGTGACAGGAGAGCGCTGATTGAAACTCACTGAACGTACCAAGCCTCAACTCCACTCGCCCGGGCGGCATCTTGAGATGCGATGCAACTGCGTGGAGCGCGACCAGCTGTCTGAGGAAGCGTCTCTGCAGTGTGGGGCGGGGGGGGGGGGTGCCGGGGCGGCCTCTGCTCCCTCGCCTCGCCAGCTGAAGCTCAGGGCAGCGGGAGGAAGCCCGGGTCGGGGGCGTTGCCCAGGGCCAGGGTGGAGCGGCTCAGCGTGGGCGAGGGCGAGGCCAGGCGGAACGCCGGGTTGATGGAGTGAAGCGACTCCCTCTCCCGGCTCCGGCCGAAGGGGGGGCAAGGGTGGGCCGCGGCCCGGCCGGAGCGCTGCCAGGAGCAGCCGGCCGAGGCCGAGGCTTCCGGGGAGGATGGTGCCGTGCTGGAAACCTCCAGGTCCTGAGGGGTGGTCTTTGGAGTGCTGGGGGAGCACAGGCCATTGGATTCTAAGGAGTGGACCACCCGCTCCAGCACGTCCTTGGTGCTCCGAGTGCACTGCGAGGAGAAAACAGAGAGGTCAGGTCAACAGCTGACGGTCAGGCTGGGTTAAAACAGGACAAAAAGCTCTGCGAATGCATGAAAAAAAAGTAAAAAGATTAGTTCAGAGCTCAAGCACAGTGACAGGAGTGATACTGGCGACAGAGGGAATGGAGCATGGAGGAGGTAGATGTAGACGGTGCAGCACAGAGGCAGCGCCTCCTCATTTCTGCCTATGGTCACAGCTAGAGAAGGAGACGCAGCACATGCACCACAACGCCCCACGATGCGTGAGGAGAAAAGAAAGCACTCAACGACAGAGAGGACGGAGGCCGTCGGCCTCCACACACAGGCTGCATCCCATTGTTAGAGGGGAGAACGAGCAGTAGTGAAGCATGCACGTCACCATCACCACACACACACACACACACACACACACACACACACACACACACACACACACACACACACACACACACTCTGCCCCAGCTGTGCTTCAGCGTCAGACAAAGAAAAACGCAGGAAGAAGCGGTTAGCACTCCAGACCTGAGGGCGAGCTATGTTATGAAATAAACGAGGTGGTGAATGGCAGGTGGAGAGATGCCGTGACTTGGTCTGAAGGATGGATGGACCCTGCTCTTACCATCGACCCATCTACAAGCAGCTGTGTCCCTCAGGCTGTGCAGGACAAAGCAAAATCCTGACAGTTCTCCTCCTGGCGGGGCGGAACCATACAGTACAACTGAGTTTCACATCTCTGATGTAGCCACGGAGTTACAGGCAGGCGAGATAAATGTTCAACAACGACAACTGAGCGGCACAAGAAATGACATGCAAATGCAAAAATGATGTTCGTTTAACTTAGAAAACAACATTTTTAGGTAGCTAGAGCCTGTAGGTAAGAAAATAAAGAAATGTATCTGAATATGTAGCTGAATATCATGTCAAGTGTCAAATATACTAATGTCTGGTGACAACTAAATGTGATCTATGAACATGTGTAAGTTCCTATTTTCCAGACGCCTTCACCGGGACACATCAACGAACCCGGCGACAAGGAGCTAGATGCATGACAAACCGAAACAGACCTCCAACAAACATTAATACATCCAGTCAAATAGAGAAAGGTGCAGCCAACACGAGGGCCGCGTGACTAGCATAGCTCCAGAGCAGGGGAAATGTGGGAAGTGTGTAAATTTCTACTGGTAAAAAGAGAAAGCTCTTAAAGCTCTCTGTCCGGCGGTCTTGCTTGTTAAGTGCTCGCTGGAGCCCAGCAGCGTTACAGCTGGTTTCCGAGATGTTTCCTTCCACAGCTCGGAGAGCGGATGACACAGCAGTATTTGTTCCGGCAGTGCTGCGGACCCGTGAGAGAGTGCGTCAGCTCCGAGCCATTGTCGGCTGAGCTGCAGAACATTCCTTATTACAGAATACCGTCCTCTGCCCTCATGCACGGTGTAGAAAACATCATTTCACAGCTCAGGCCATGAAGGGAAATCTTCTTAAGGTGTGGGGGATGAGACGGGGGCACAGACACACGACATGTAGTAAAAACACAGGGGCTCCTGGAGGGAGGTGTCGGAGGGGACCACGCGCTGCTTCATCATACCATGTGCGCGTCGTTCTTGGCCACAAACGGAGGGAGCTCCATCTCCGAGGAGGAGGCCACGGGGATGGCCTCGTCCAAAGGCAGAAGCCCTCTTCTGTCGATCAGACTGGAGAACAGAGCAGAGGCGGTGTGAGGATGCCACCCAACACTTCTAGTGGAACAAGTGGGAGAACACAGTGTGCGGCCTCACCTTGGGGGCATGGGGCCACACAGCGTCGCACAGCAGTTGGTCACGATACTGTTGTAAGTGTACGGATTCCCCGACTCCTCCGAAGCCCTTTTATTCGACCAGGAGCCCTTAATCTGCACCGTGGCCAGATGAAACAGGTCAGAGTCCAGTCAAACGTTCATGAGCTTGAACACATCACAGAGAAGAGATGCGGGTTCTTACGTCTTCGTTTGTTGTGAGGTTGGAGGCGACTAAGTAGGTATGGAAGCCTGAGAGGCCCAGGATAGACCAGATGGAGAAGAAGCAAATCACCAACTCCACCACAGTGCAGAGGGTCAAGGCAAAATCATGTTGACACAAATGCATGCAGATGCATGATTTTCAGAGCTTTTTAGACTCCCTAATTCTGACATGACGAGAGAACTGCTGCTGCTTTTACTTATCAGCTTTGGACCGTTTTAACTACCCGAAATGCAGCCGATGATCCCTGAATACACATCACTATCACTGCTTCCTTAACATCCAGAAAAGTTCTAGAAAAGCAGTCCGATCACATGATCATCAAATCTCTTTCATTCCGTGTTGTCTCTGAATACCGGGCGGACACCACGAAAACAACAAGGTGGCACAGGAAGTGACTGCACCACCTCCTGCCTGTCAACAACAAGCTGCGAACCACTGTGCGGCCCCGCCGTCTATATTTGTCAGGCCGCTGTCATCATCTCCCGAGGCGGCAAACCGTGTGCAGGACAGCCATCTGCTGAAAAGCGGCGCCTTGCTGGACGCTAACTCTCTGATCCTATTAAGCGTGGATTGAGGCTGGAGAGCGGCGGGAAACGCCTCGTCAACAGCATAACTTGTGTCATTTCTTGGCGCAAAGCGGGAGCAAGTTCACACAACTCTCGCCTACTGTCTAACAAACAGGTGGGCCGCGTGAAAAGGATATCTGGCGGGGCTCTCCTGGATGGACTGGACAAGGCTTTTGCCCGCTTGAGAACCTGAGGAGAAAGAGGCAAAGTCATTAGAATTTCACGAGCAGCCCGCCAGAGCACGTCAAGAACATGGTACGCCGGCCGCGTCTATTCTGGACGCGAGGTGGGAGTACTTACGCAGGGTGATGTGGGTGATGACGCAGCCAAATATGAATGATGTCAGAAAAGACAGGGAGATGATAAAGCTGTAGAAAAAGCGGTAATTGCGCTTGCCCACGCAGTTTCCCACCCAGGGGCAGTGGTGATCGAATCGCTCTGGGAGTGACAGAACAGCGCACACAGCAGAGAGGTTAGAGGCACGTTCACATGTCGTCAGGGATAGAGTCAGACAGCCCACGGGCTGCATGTTAAACAATTAGAAAGCACAGTCGTGGGTGATTTGATTTTCATCAAATCAGGTCTTTCCAGCTCCAGTTAGCGTGTCAGATCCCCGTGGGATCAACAACGCCGCGTCTTCCTGCTGTAGTCATTGCTCCTGTTCAGACTCGCCTACGAAGACGTCTCCGCCTGATGCGAGCACGGTGCGAGTGACGTGGGGGGACAAATTCCACACTTCATCTGAAGTTCATCCAGCCGCGCTGAGTGGACAAATCAAGCGGGAATTTTCCGACCTCACAGACTCCTTTAGATCAAATTTCTGTCTTTGTGTTACCGTTGCTCTCCCCCCACAGGCAAAGAAAGGTCAGGGTGAGCACACAAAGAGGGGACATTGTGCTAAAAATACCTTAACTTTGTTAGATTTGATTATACTCGTACTGGCTTGAGCTGAACTCTGGAATACATCTTTGCACTGAGCGAGGTCTGTGGCTTTGTCCTTCATCCCTTCCAATGGAAGAGGGCTGGGCAGAAATCTTTAGAGAGGGGGAATGATCACAGCCAGCCCGAAAAGCACACTACGAACATATGAGTGACTGAGTAGTCTCATCATGTGTAATTACACAGGGGAATTACAAGCAGTGAACTTATTTCAGGACTTGACTTTGCATTCATTCAAGACACAGATCAGTGCGCTAACCCGGGGAGCATGGACACCCTCCAGACATGAAGTGTAATACCTTCCACTTGGCAGCGACATGAAGCCGAAGCAACAGGCAGAACTTTCCGTCAAGTCCTTACCTACACAGTTGTCGCACAGGCTGCAGTGGGAGGTCCGAGGAGGGCGGAACGTTTTACAAGTGAAGCAGTATTTGAGCTTTACCACCTGGTGGTTGATGAGGATCTCCTTGGTTCGGGGAGGGGGACGATAGGATGTTGATCCTGAGGTATCTTAAAATAGAGGCACAAGCAGAGAGACATGCTGGCATGAGGCAGTTCGGCCTGCACACGGGTAAATGATATAAGAAGCAGTAAATAAACACCAACGGGAACTTTGCATGCTCTTTGTGCTCCTCAACTGTGATAGCAGGGTAAGCTGCTTAAGGTTTGCGGTACAACAACAGCAAACCAGTCCCTCCCATATGGCAAAGCTCTTTCGCCCCATCTGTCCCACAGTGTGGGGGGAAAAAAGGCCAATTGTGTTGTTGCACGCCGTACCTATCTGCTTCTCTACGTCTGCAGCTTCATCCGGGGTGGCCCTGGGTAGGATGCCTGGATCTGTGAAGCTGGTTCTCAGCAGGGAGATGACCACAAACACAAACAGCACCCCGCCTACCACTGGGATGAACACGGTCAGGTGCTCCACCAAGAACGGGCAACTGCGGGAGAAAATGTTGAAACACACAAAATAAAAACACATTCAACCCTCACAATGTCTGTCATCAGACACACACGGTGCGTTCAGGGGCCACTGGGAGAAAAAAATAAACAATACATGCCCTCGGACGTATGTTTACTTACTCGAATGCAAAGAAAAGGCCACATGTGAAGACAATAAGGCCCAGTGTCAGAGGAAGGACACCGCTCTGTCTGGACAACATGATCCGTCCGTCGCAGAAGAAGCGGTTCTTCCCGGGGAACACCTCCCATTTCCTCCGCGGGCGCTGCTGGGCTCTCTTCCCGGGGAGACTCTGAGCTGACGCCGGGGACACCGTCAGAGCCCGGGGGTCGATCTGCTGATACTCGCAGTTCTTCATCGTGTAAACAGTGTCGACGCGGCTCGGAGGTAGCTTGAAGGCACACACCAAAGTCTCTTTTCTGGCCGCGTTGCGGAGAGTAGTGTCTCCTCCTGTTTCCTCAGTTCTCCATCCTCGGAGCTAACAGGCTAGCAGGCTAGCGGCGCAGGCTGCTCCTCCACAGCACTTTGACGGGACAAAATCACTTCGCGAGGTGACTCAAGGTTACCTACCATCTTTGGTGGTTAGAGGGTTCATTTTAAGTGCTCATTTGGTTGTATTAACGCGTCCTTCTGTTAAAAGAAATCCTTAACGGACGCGTTTCGGTTCAGGCTTCTTGCGGCATTTCCCCTTTTTTTTCACCGTCAGCCTACGTACGTCACTCTGACGTTGCAGGACGTAGTCACCTTGGACTCACCGCTGATCTACAAGTAGTATGAGGCCTGCTCTGAGCACGGGCAGGGAGTTTGTAGATCTGTGAGAAACATCACGCAGACAGGCAGCTTTGCGTGCTGTTTTCTCCTCCCAGATCCTGATATCACAGTCACGATTGTGTTCGCAGGAGCCGTTTGATTAGTTCGTGAGGTGTAAGGTTTTGGTTTTGTTTCTAAGTTGTACATCTAATCGAATTTGCTAAATTAGTAATTTTGTTTGTCTGACTGTTTGTAGTAGTATACCATATAAGTATATGGTATACTACAGTGCAAGTACAGTGCAAGTAATCATGACTTCCAAGTAAAAACTGCAAGGAACTTAAGGTGCAAAATGCCATGGAAATCAGATTTTTGTTACTGCTCTTTGTTTGATAGTTATTTGTTTAAGCCCATTTATGCTTCCAGAGTTTCTATTTTCTGTTTCTCTTTGGTAATAAGGGTATTAAACACATGAAGGACCAGCATGTACTTGGGTTTAACAGAGCAGAAGAAGCAGCAGGTGTCATGGCCTTGCTATGTTCTTTTGTTGGTCTGCAAACATTGGAATGGACATCAATGTACATCACAACTCCAAGATGCACGCAGCCTTTTAATTACATTTAGTTCCAAGTCTGAAATTATTTTTTGTTGACAAATGGCAGCAAGGGCTTTATTACTTCCACATACTGCTGCACTCGAAATTTAGTGTATTTTATCTATAGAGAGATCAATATTATACACTGTATGTATGTATGTGTGTCATGTCCATATTTTACATATCTGTAATCATTTTTCCAAATACTGAAATTCTCCCATGGACATAGTATATAGAGCCATAGTTTATTTCATAGTAACTACTTATTTCATTGCAGTTTGTATTCCATATTTCTCATTGGACTTTATCTGACTAAATCTAAATCTGTCATCTATCTCAGAGAATTGCGTAGCCTGACTTTCCTCCCACTCAGTGACTACAGGGCCAATGTTCTGTGACTATGACTTTATTCACCGTTTCCAAGCTTATTTTGCTGGAGATGCAACAAATTTTTCTGAAATGAATGGGGAAGGGATGTTCGTCAGCCATTCACAATTTTACAGAGATGTCTGCAGGCGTCAGAGGAACTCAGGACTCATCTGTGTAAATTACAGCGCACTAATGAATCTAATTTATGTGTGAAGCTGGAGGGAAGACCAAAGAAAACCTTTACTCACTGTGAAGACAAAGAAAGGATTTCACATGGGGAAAACGTTTGAGTTGGGTTCTTTGCACAACAAAACACAAAATGGCAGTTTTACACAAAAAGCCTCAGGAGGAAATATAACTTGTACAAGACAATTAAAACAAAGTGAGGATCTTTTAACAGCAAGAAAAATTTTACTTTTATCATCCACGTCCAAAACCCCCAAAGCACAGTAATACATAATAATTAGAAGTCCCAAACATGCAGTGCAATTTTATTTATAGTAAACGAAACAAAATGTTTCAGCAAACAAAATAAAAATATATTTTTTTCAAGTACAGCCACAGTCTCCCCAAGATTTTCAACCAAACAATGTCCAGTGACGTTTGAGATAAACTGTACATAAGTTTGTTCTCAAGCTGTTTCCTCAAACATATTAACAGGGATTTCCTATTGCATGAATAATGTAGGGCTGGGCAAAAGAAAGATGTGTGACAGTGACAAAACACTGCATTCAAGTATACAATAATTTTCACTACAGTTTCAACGTTTACTTGGATAACAGAACTACTGAGAATGCCAAAACAGTCGTGTGTGGATCGGTATGACTTCAGAGATGGTAAACAGCCCAGTCCTACATTGCAATATTGCATTTAAAGCTCAGCGTCCCATTATGAGTCATGTCCATGGCAAGAAGTTGCAGTGTAGTGCAAGGCCCAGCACCCAGTAGGACAGGAAGTATCCCAGGATGCTCTGCGTGGTGGGAGAGCAGGCCGTGAAGTGCGGCAGGAGAGCGACGATGGGGTTTTGCGGAGTGTGCTTGCATCCATTTCTGGAATGTGTCTGTAGCTGCACGCTGGGGTTTGACGTCTTCCTCCGATGAAGAAGTGGCTCATTGAGGAGGAGCAGGTGGGCACTTATCCAGAAGGGCACAGGAGTCGAGGAGGCCATGAATCTGGTTAGGACCTAAAATAAGAAGGCAAAAATGAGTGAAAATACTCAGGTGTTCCTACAAGCCTAAAAGCTCTACTAGCGACTTACTTACCTGCACATGCATGCACAGCGTTCCAAACACCAGAAGTACTGTTGAGTGGACGACATACACAAACACTTTAGGGTTGAAAAGTCCCGGAGTGGGTTTGTCCAGCCCTTTATTTGCACTTGTCTCCCACAGTCCGAGTCTCAGACACAGTTCTGGATTTGCTTGGAAATATGCGTAAGCTGCCATGATGCCCAGGGTCGCCATCGGCAGGGCCAGGAGGAAGTTCGGTATCTGCTTCAGCTCAAAGTAGCGGAGGAAGCCCACATCCCAGTACACATCCTGGATGTGAGAGTACAGCAAGGGCAGGGGTCTCATGCACCACAGGGGCGGCGGGCCATTTTCATCAGGAAGCCGGTAACCCTTACGTTCAGCCAGCGACAGGAGGGCAGGGGGGATGCGCTCCAAGGAGACGGACGGCGTGCAGAACGTCCTGTAGCCATAGTACTGGAAAGCACAGAAGGGAAGCGCGATGATCGCGGTCCCCAAGAGGGAGGTGAGCAGGAGGCGCACGATGGCCCAAACGTAGTGGAAGACTTTGCTGTGGCCTCTGGTCGTAGTGCGATACACGCGGATTTGAGAGATGGCTTGTAGTGAGGGAAGGTACAGCAGGAACCCAATGTTGACGAGTCCATTGGACCGTGCCGCTGTGGCTATGCTGAGGGCCAGGCAGGCCCGCAGGGTGAACCCTTTCTCCAGGAGATACAGGCCCCCGAACGTGAGCGAGGCGAACAGGCTCTCGGAGTATCCTGCCGTCATGAAGACGTTGGCGGGCGTGATGCAGTAGAGCAGGGTGGAGAGCAGGGCGAGGCGTCTGTCCTGCAGGACCAGCCTGCTGAGGGCATGCAGAGCCACCACGCTCAGCAGGAAGAGGGCACTGTTCCCCAGGGCCACGGCCACCAGGAGGCGGCCCCGCACGCTCAGCCAGCTGCTCAGGGGCCACAGCAGGGTCTCCGTCAGGCCCCGCAGCACCACGGGGTACAGCGGGAAGAAAGCAAAGTTGTGCTCGTAGAGGTATCCCCTCTCGGCGATGAAGAGGAAGTGCTCGGCATCCCAGTGAGAGAGGCCGCCCAGGAGCCACTCCGCGGTGGAGTCCAGGTACAGAGGCTCCTCTGTCCGGGGGGGCCTGAACGCATCGGCGTCATGGTCAGGGATGGCAGCGTTCAGGACAGCCTGGGGAGCAGAGGATACATCACAGTGGGACCATTGAATCGTTGAAAGCAGGAAACCACACGGATCTTACATAGTGTTAAGTACCAATTTAGCTGTCTCACCTACTTGTTATTATTATCTGGCTTATTTTATAATACTACTTATTACATTTTACATAATGTGCTTGTTGAAGATACACTGTTGTGTATTGTGAATGGGATGTTCTTTGTGTGACTTTGAGTCATTTCCCTTCAGGGATACATAATAATAATAATGATAATCTTATATTGTTTACTTTTCATGACCACTCAAAGTGTTTTTACACAGAGGTCACCCTCAACCACTCTTTCATACACCATCCTGTCGTCGACAGTTTTCCTATGCAGATGCTGAGACAGCCATTGGGACCTGTTCAGCGCGGTGTCGTCTCCAGCCTGTCTGCTGACTGCAGCACACAGAAACCAGCAGGGTTCAGAGCTGGACCTGCAGCAGGTGCAGCAGCAGGTCTAGCAGCAGGTCCCCGGCACCATCCCCACTGAGCACGTACCTGTAAAATCAGAGACAGACCCCTTGTGACCGTGGCGAACTCCAGCACCGCTCTCACATCCATGGTCATTGATGAGACGGGGGAAATGCGAACAAGCCGGTTGTGACAGGCCCGGGCATTGTCACCGCTGCTTCCTCATTTTTCCCACCATGCATCGCGGACTAAACGCCAAACACGAGGGGAAAGGATGGTTTCGCGTTCATATCCGCGGCTGCTTGCGGAGCGGGGACACGCTGGGGTTAGGGGACAGTCCTCCAGCCTCTTTTGTTGTCGCCCGGGCTGAATCTTTGTCAGCAGCTGCAGCAGCTCCTCTTCCTCTCCCTCCTCCTCCTCCTCCTGATGCTGCTGCTGCTGCAGTTCAAATGGCACTTAGTACTTCCAGTGCAAAGTCCTTTCAGAATAAAAGCCCCGCTGCAGAAACGTGCGGCGTCCCTCGTGCAGGCATGAACTGATCCATCTTTGTTATGATCGACAATTCATCGGCATATATGACAAACGAATCGACACCATTTTATTATTCAATTAGTCGATTAGAGTATTTGATTAAGAAGGATTCTAAGTTAAGTCAGAATGATCTGCTCTCAATGTCTTGAAGGTTAATGTTTTCTGGTTCTTCAGTCTGTGACCGATAATTGAATCATTTTGAGGCGAGAACTAAAAAAAGTAACCGTATTTAACATTTTTCACCGTTTTTGCACGATTTTATACCTGCTCGATTAATCGAGCGAGTAATCAACAGATTAATTGACAACGGGAAGAAAAGCGTTTGTTACAGCTTTAAAACGAGGAAGAGGGCGATTTCTGGGTCGTTTAGGAAGTGAGCAAGCGAGCATGTTTTTCCCTCCAGCAGGTGGCGCCCCATAATGTCTTATTGGACTTTTCCCCCCCAGGTGGTGCATGATGTTGGTTGGACGTGCAAAAATGCTAAAATCCAAAAGTGTATACCCTATCTTTACTGAAAGCTCAATGTCTGTTTGGTATATATAAGGTTCAGTGTCTCACTATAGCGACTATATGTTTAGTTTTTTAGTTGCTTTTTTTCCCCAATACTTCAGATACGTTAGTTTCTTTTAGTTATTACTTTTTTACACTGTCTAAACCTGAGAAGGCATTTAATTTGAGCTCTGAATTGTTGTAGATGCCATGTGAAATGTTAAAAAAAATCTCATCTTGAATTAGGGCTGCAACAAACCAATCTTTGGAATTAATATTCGTTTGAAAAACTTGTTAAAACCACAAATAAGTTGATCCATAAAAGTCAATATAAAGTCCTGATTTGTCCACACCTCAAACATATTCAGTTTTCTATCATAGAAAACTGAAGAAAACAGAAAATAGTCACATTTAGGAACCTGATATCAGGCACTCGTACTAAAGTATTTCTGATAATATATATCTCAGTGTAGTATATCTCAAATCGATTAGCAAATTCTTCTAACAGTCTATTTTATAGTTGTTGCAGCTCTAAGACAAACTGCAAAGGGAAGGCTTGAGCTTTTTCAATCAACACGATTAAGTGTTGAGGTATGCTTACAAAAAAAAAGTTTGACATTCGCCATGTATTGCACGACAGTATATCAGGTGCAGGTGATAACCTGCATGTTTCCGACACGCCAAGGTGCAAGACTCAGAATGAGTCTGAGCCAGTTTCACATTTACGTGTGATTCACACGTTTGTTTGATCACAGGAAGTCTGTCATTTTTTCCCCCAGAAGAACAAAACCATCAAACAGCTTACGAAGATTTAATGTACATTTATTCTTACCACGTGGAACATATAGTATAAAGATTTCATACTGAATAAATGATATTCATTGAGCCAAAAAAGGGAAAGGGAGGAATTTACATGTCGTCTTAGCTACATAGTCTGAAATACAAATATGCAGAATCCATGACTGAAGAAAAATTGTCAAATGTGTACTTCATCTAGTTTATTTTTCGTTGTACCAGGAGATAACAGGTTTGAGCTGTGTCTGCCGCACTACGGAGCTGTGGAGAGACCAGAGGAGCGGGTCTAATCAGCGGGGGACTGTAGGTCACGGACCAAACTCACATGTCAGCCTCAATCCCTCACTGATAACAAGTGTGAGAATAGTGACACAGACGGAGACAGACACAGAGAAAGGAAGTGTAATGTACAACATTATATATACACCACAGCAAAGCTGTATTTGAAGTTGAAAACCAGTCCTAAGAGGTGATTTCTTTTCATAAGGGTATTCATACAATCAAGGGATAAGAGGAGGTAAGGGTGTTGTAGGTTCTTGATACTTTGGGGAAGAAAGCCATTTTCTGTTGAACACCAAACTAAAATGACCTCGAAAAAAACTCTAGGAGAGCTGCATCTTCTGCTTTCTGTGTGTGAAACGTGTGTTTACAGAATGCTTTACACTCAAGAGCAGTACGGTACAGAAAATGTCCTACAATCTACTGCACACTGCACAGGCCTCCCTGGTGAAGGTGTCTATTGACAGCACTTTGTCTACTGTCGGGCTGACTGGTGAGGATCCAACTACAGCATCTAAAACCAGTAGGCCACTTGTCAGTCTGCTTCACCTCTGAACATCCACCACCGACAGACTCGTCGTGCCCTCGAGGGGAGAGCTAGGGCACACTGTGTCTCCCAAACTCACTGTAAACGAGACAGCAACTTTGGTTACAGTTTTTGTTTTTCAGCTATTTATTTATTTATTCATTTATTTATCTTTATTAAAAAGTACTTTTTCCCCCCAAGTGCAGAACAGTCTCCCGAGCGCGGCGCTCTGCTCCGTGTCATCCAGTTGGCATTCATGTTGTAAGTAGTGTCACTTTGTGGGCATCTCTCTGGTTTGTAATCCACCACAGCTCTGTGATTACCCTCCTCCAGCGAGGACGGCCTGGGGAGGGCTCAGAGAATGGAATCTGAAGGATTTTCATAAATTAAAGACAGTCTCTTGAACTTTCTTTGCCCTGTTACACACACACAAGCCAGGCTTCCAGGGAAGAGGGGACTGGGGATAAAACCCCCAGGACGTGGAGCCGCGGCTCCCTACAGCTGTCATGACTGGCCGATCAGAAACAGTACATCACAGATAACATGGGAAACCAGCGAGTTCATTAGCGGGGACACCGACAGGTCGAGGAGCCGGGACTCGTGTAGTGTGAACTCGGCGTGGTTCTCCTCCACCTTGGCTAAGGCGTGCAGAGCCCGGGCGGCTCGCCGCATCATGTCCGGGCTCGTGGGCTCGAAGTGTAGGTGCAGCAGAGAGCCCTGGCTCTGCTGGAGCTGGGTGGCAGCCAGACTGTCCTCCAGGAAGCCCAGCAGGTTGCCCACGCTGCCCTTCTGCACAGCGATGGCCCGGGCCGCCATGGTGTCGCCCTGGGCCAGGTTTGCCAGTAGGACCACGGCCATCTCCCTGCAGACTGCGATCTTCCTGTCTCCGATTAGCCGCACCAGGTTCCCGTACAGCTTCTCCAACCGACTGAATGGCGGAGTGGCCAGGATGAGGTCCACGTTGTTGTCTTGGATGCTGAGCTTGCTTAGCGTCTCCAGGACCAGTCTCTGGGGCGACAAGGCGCCGTGGGGGCCCAGGGTGGGGAAGGGGTCCTGGGCCTCCGCTGAGGGGCACACGGCCCAGTGGAGGAGGCCGTCCAGGAGAGGCAAACAGATGCTCTCCGGGTAGATGGACAGGTCGAGCTGGCCCGAGATGTTGGCCAACGTGACCAGCGTGTTCTCCCTCAGGAGCCCCAAGCAGTCCCACCACCACTCGTCCCTCTGGCCCACGCCCTCGTCCGAGTCCTCGTCCTTCTCGTAGGTGAGCGGGGCCTGCTTGCGCTCCGGGTGCCGGTGGTGCAGCAGGATCAGGCGGCCCAGCAGCAGCAGCAGGCCCGGGTGCTTGGACATCTCGTGGTCGTTGCCCGGCACGAAGGAGAGGCTGCGGACGATGTTGGAGATGCAGATGCAGCGGCGGGCTAGCGAGTCCTGCCAGTTGGCCAGCGCAATGAGCGGCCCCTCGTCCTTGCTGTGCGGCTCGTCCTCCAGGATGGTGCCCGTCAGCTGCGTCTTCTGGGCCAGGATGCTGCCGGCCGGGAGGAGCGGCCGGTGGTTCTCCTGGTGACTTTTCGCGGCCCTCTCCAGCGAGGAGGCCTCGGGCTCCGTCTTCCTCTCCTCCTCGCCGCCGAGCGCGGCGCTGCTCTTCTCCGAGGCGGCTGCTTTCTCCGACGTCTGAGGCGACGTGTCTTTGGGCCGCTCCTCCTCGTCCTGGTGCTTCCGCTTCTCCTCCTCGGCGGGCAAACCGTTCTCCTGCATGTCCTCCTCTGGGACTCGCCGCCGCAGCAGCGTCTGGGGCACGGGTATCCGTACCCGTGGCTCCATGAAGTCTTTCCGCGGCTCAAAGTGAGTCTGGATGTGCTCGGTGGAGTCTCCCCCTCCGGCGCTCCAGTGGAGCAGCCCGCTGTCGAACTCCTGCAGTTTGCCGTGGTTATTGGCCTGGCTGGCAACAAACGGGTCCTTTTTTCGTACCACTTTGAGGGGGAACTTGTCAAACTTGCTGGCCTGCCTGGGCCGCTCGTGGGCAGCCAAGGACTGGCCGGCGCCTGTGATCTGCTCGGATGAAGGAGCCTTGCTCTTCTTCTCCTCATCTTCTTTCTTCTCTTCCCGACCCCGAGGCTCCGCGCACTGCTCTTGCTCCTCCTCCTGTTTGATGGGAGCTGGCCTCTCCGTTTCCCGCTCCTCCACCTCTTCGTCCTCCTCATCCTCTTGATCCATGTCCTCGGCCCGTGGCTCCTCTTCCTCTGTGCTCTCCCAGTCTCGTTTCAAGGCGTCCGGATCTAGTAATGTCCGCTGGCCGGGGTCTCCCACCTCGTACTCTCGCAGGATGCCGAAGATTTCGATGAGGCAGCGTCTGAAATATTCGACCACCAACTCCAATAGACCAGGCAACTGAAGAAAAGAACGGAGAGATGGGAAATATTAGACACAGCGCACTAAAGCTACTATTACAGCCATGGATGAGGGGTCAGTTTGAAGCCTCACCGTGTTGAGATCGAAGGTGGAAATGGTGCTGTCATCATACAGGAGGATGTTGATGGTGTCTAAGGCCCACGTACTCTCAGCCAATAAACCAGACTTTAGAGACATCATGACTCGCCAGGCCTCGGGGGTTCCTGACAAACCAAGACAAGGAACACAATCAGCACCACATACTGAGTAAATCTGGCCGATACTTCAACAGAATCAGCCTTCGTGGTTTCAACATTCACACTAAACGCACCGATTTCTTTGACTGTGAGTCTTCGACGTGGTTTCAGGACCGGATGGGAAGCTTCTATGGAGCCCGGAGGGAAAGGCATGTCTCGCCGGATCAGGGGCGACTGCACCGGAGGGGGCACTATATGAGACGCAGGCACTGGGGGCCCGGCTTTCTGCATCTTCATGACTCCGTGCATGTAGGGAGATTTACTGGGCGATGTCCTGCTCTCCATGGGGCGTGGCATGGAGGCTGGGCTGGACACCTGTGGAATGTGGTTCTGCACACCCTGAGGGGGCTGGTAGTTGGACTGGACCGAACGAGGCATGGGTTGGCCGGGCCCCGCCGGACCGTAGGGGGGCTGCCGTGAGCCCATCTGACCCCCCCACTGGCCGTCGTGATTCATGCGCTGCTCTGACGGCATCATCTCCTCGGAGCGGTTCATGCCGGGGTAGCCCGGTCCCTGCGGAGGGCCGCCCGGACCGCCCTGCCGGCCGGGGTAGTTCTGGTAGTTCAGGTCTCGCGGGCCCTGCCACATGGCCCCCTGAGGGCCCTCGGGGCCGGGCTGCATCATCTGAGGGGGCATGTTGGGCTGGGCGCTGGGGCCCGAGGCGCCGGGCATCCGTTCACGGCCGAAGGGGAAGGGGAACTGATTGCCTGGCCCGGGTGGACGGCGATCGGAGCCGGGGTAGGGCCCGCTGCCGCTGTACTGATTGTACGTCTCCTGCTGTCCTGAAGAGGGTGCAGAGGCACCTCCTTGCTGCGGAGGCTGCTGCGGCGGCTGCTGGCCTCCATGGAAGGGCCCGCTGTACTCCGTCTCATGGCGCTTGGATGGAGGGTAACCTCCTTCCCCAGGACGCTTGTAGCTCTACACGCACAAAGAGGTCCACGTTTGAAACCAGTTGTAGATGAGAACGTGTGGACACTGTTTACTTCTTAAAATCATTGAACAAACACGCACTGTATGAGAGCAGCTTCTCTCCAAATTAAAAGCCATGTTTTTTTTGTTTACCATGTGCCTGGGAGTGGGCGTAGATGCAGATGGATCACTGACCTGTTGTTGTTGTGGGTACATTCCAGGCTGCTGATTTGGGTAAGAGCCAGTAGGGGGCGTTCCCTGTCCAGGATACTGATTACCATAGGAATCATGCCTGCAGACAACATGCCTTGTCAGTTTGACCATGGAAGTATTGCACGTCTCCAACACACCGTCTTCATGTACCGAATGCGGCACATGTGCAGCTTTACACTCAGGTGTTATGGAAAAAAGTGATGCAAACAAGTCCCAAGGTTTCATTTATCTCCAACTACAATGTGTATTTCATGTGTATTTCCATTACAGCAATTTTAACAATCTCTAAAAACCTTTGTTAAATATTAAAAATGTGTGTGAAAACAGTACCAGTACTTAAAAACCAATCAAACCTGCATTTTCATCACAATATACCATGAGGTTAAGCCAAAAGGCTGTGACTGTAGAAGAAGATTTGAGGTGGACATTTTGTCCAACGGATGGAAATCAAAGTCTAATGTTTTCGAGATTCGTGAAAATTTCTATTAATAACAATTTTTGTGTCTGATTTCAAGACGTAAGCAGATGAAAGAGGTTTTCTGGAGACGCAGATCCATTTTCTTCAACGGTAGCTTTAAATCTAAGAGGCTTGGCAAATAAGTGGGATGTGAACTGACCGTGGCTGCTGTGGTGGGAAGCGATTTGGCGAATACATCCCCGTGTCGGCATTGGCAGGCATCATAGGGTTTGGCTGAGGAGCACCGGATCCCATGTTACCCTCTGGGCCCATTCCCTGCTCGGGTCTGGGAGAAATCACAGCAAAACACATGCTATGCTTTTCTATACACTGCAGACTAGACACACAAATGATGCAAAAGCCCATACAAGAACTAAAAGGATTAAAAAAAAACAAAGTCACGCCACAACTTCAATGTAAATATTTGGCCTACAACCCAGCTGCTATCTATGGCAGCTGTGGCCATTAAGCACTACAGCTTTCTGAAATATCAAATCAATCACAACGTTTTTAAGCCCGAGTTCTCCATGTCTAATTGTCCCTTCATTTCATTTTCGGAGCAGCAAATCCAGTGCATGACCCCTCCTCCATCCGATCAGCGAGCATTACAGATTGAAATGAATAACGGCTAATAAGAGGAGGAGGAAATGAAAAACAAGATGAACTGATAACATGGCATAAACAATGGTGAATTAAAAGATCTGGCAGCATGGGAAGACGAGCGAGAGCAACACGACACGTCGACCACAGCGGCATCACATCGTCCCCGTCACAGATCGACCCTTTCGCGCGACTGAAGGCATACTGGGCTCACGTCTCCGCACCGAAACCACGCACGCCGGGCCCTGGCAGCACAGCGCCAGCTCCCAGCAGAGCTAAGAGACAGACGCCGGCCAATCCCCCGCTTTCTTGAAATTGAATCAAAGGCGCTTCACTTTGGTCTTAAAAGCTTACGACCGGAGACACTCTTCCTTGGCCTGCGTGGAAACTTTGAATGGCTACAAAGATGCGAAGTCCCAGGTTCAGCGACTCCTACCTTCTGTCATAGCCTGGTCCGTAGGGATACTGCTGTCTGGGCCCCATCTGCATGGTGCCCATGGCCCCGGGCGGTCCCCTGTTGAATGGAGGCTGCTGCTGCTGCTGTTGCTGCTGCTGTTGTTGCTGTTGCTGTTGTTGTTGTTGTTGTTGTTGCTGCTGCTGCTGCTGCGGCGGCTGCTGCTGCTGCTGGTCGCCCACCCCACTACCGGGGCCCTGGTTGGCAGGCAGAAACTGCTCCCCGACTGGAAACGCACCCACAGAGATTCAGCGTTAACGATCCCGCCGGCCGGGCCGAGGCAGTGCTTGGGTTTGTCGCAGAACACGGCCCCGCACCCACCTTTGCGCATGTTGCCGAAGGGATCCTTGTTGGGCTCGTAGGGGCCCATGCGGCCCTGCATGTCTGGCGTGTTCATGCCCGGCTGATAGGCGGAGTTGGGCGTCATGTTCTTCCTGGGGAAGGCGGGGTCGTTGCCCTCAGAGAAGGGATCCTGCAGGTTAACGCTGCTCCTACAGGGAAGCGGAGGTGAGGGGGAGGAGGAAGTCAAAGATAAACGGGAGAGACAGAGGAAAGGACAACAAGAAAGAAATTAGTTTTCCTATTCAGCATGCCCTCTGGGGAGCACAACCCTGTCTTTGTCTGCATTTGTGCACAACAAGGAGTCTGTGTAACGAACCCTTAACATGAAATGATTCACAGGGTGGGACAGAACAGACACACGCGTCACCATACACATGGCCTGTCAAGATGTCGAAACTTTCTTCCGAGACAACTTGTGCAAGGCTTTGGACGGTCGACGTCCCTATGTGAATTCCCTTCATTAAAAAGTGTAGATAACAGAGCACCCACTGAGAATACTGTCGGTTTAACGAGCCACTCAAAGCGAGAACAAAAAAAAAGGTGTGGAGCAGAATTCTTTACTAAAATACTAATTTAAAAACGAATCCATGAGAGACTGCATCAAACAGTGCTTCAGGTAATCACCTGGACCCCGGTGGCATGGGGGGCATCTGGGTGTGTGGAGTGGAGGCCGGGGTGGGAGGCTTCAGGTCTCCGCCCTCAGCCATGGAGCTGCTGGTGGACTGGGGGGTTTGAGGGCCCTGCAGAGAGCCGGATCCAGCGGTGGAGCAAAGGGACGCTTCAATGGGAGAAATAAGACGAGAGGACAGAGAGAGAGAAGGGGGGGGGGGGTGACATTAATAACAGTCGCACATGGCAGGCTGCCTGTTCGTGCTGTGCTCAGAGGTGACAGACTGAGATACACCTGCAAAAGAAACACATTTACAAAGGTGGCTCTCACCTGGAGACGGGGGCTGGACCTTAGCAGCTTGGTTCTTTTTGTTGTCTGTGAAGATCTCCGGCGGGGGGTCTTCGCCACGCTCAATATTGCACTCAAAGGCATACAGACACTGGATGTACTGTTTCTTCAGGGAACTGGCAGCGCTGCTGGATGTACCAACATTCAGCGAGGTGGCCAGGTCTCGCCATTTCTTGTTCTTATTCACCTGAGGGACACATAGTCACGCAGTCAGAACAGATAAACCCCCAGCAGAGGTAAACTCGTATTTACTGTAGGTAATGAAGCCCATAATAACCTGCGTCATGCCTCCGATCTCTTTGACCGACATGTACAGTCGGAAGAGGTCGAGTGGTTTGCGTCCCACAGCAGGCAGGTGGGTCATGCCCATGGCTTTCTCTTCGATGAAGGCCAAATAGCGGTCCACCCACATCTTCCTGTCCGGCTCCGGCCCCAGCTCATACAGCCGTGTTATCTTTTCACTGGTCGTGGTGGAGGAGTTGGACTTCTGTTACGAGCAAGAGAAATGAGAAACTCAGACTTGGAAACAAATGGAAAACAAAAGAAACCAACAGAGGAAATGTGGAGAAGTATTTGCTATGTTACCTTAGATTTGGACTCGGGCTTAGGTGTTACACTCCCATCTACTTTGTTATTCATCTTATTGTTCACCTCCGGGCTGGGGGCCATGCCTATGGACGATGACAGGGCATTCGTTATGAAATGGTCACTTTAAAAAGAGAATAAAGCTGGCTGGAGTCAATTCTCTATGCCTTACCACTGGAGTTATTAGCCATGTTGGGCCCCATGGGATAAGGTGATCCACCTTGAGTGTTCATCATTCCCGGCATGTTGTTCATGGGAGGGCCGTAGGGTGGGCCAGAGCCCATCATTCCTGGAGACATGTTGGGATACCCGGGCATCCTGGAGGGAGAACAAAGTGCATGTGAGCATCTAGTGGTCACAAAAGTCAGATTTATGAGATGTGGACTGGGAGCCTCTTGTGAACAGACCTGTTGTGCATGGAGTTGGCGGCAGGGTGCTGCATGGCTGCGGGGTCCTGGGGCTTTCTGTTCATGCCCGGGGGAGGACACATTCCCGAGCCCACCTGGGGCGGCATGTTGCCCATGTTGGGGGGCATGTTTGGACCCATGTTGGGGCCCATGTTGGGGCCCATGTTTGGACCCATGTTGGGCCCATAAGGACGTGCTCCCATTTGATTGGGAGGCATCCTTCCTGGAGGCATGCCTGTGTACGGCGGACCCCCTCCCTGTCCTGCCATGGGGTTCATAGGTCCCATGCCGGGCCCGGGGTAGTTTGCGTTGGGCATGTTCCCATAGGCAGGTTGCCGGGGATAACCTAAGGATGACATAATAGAAGAAAAAAACCTAATCAGGTCAAGTGAACGCTTGGCTGCAATGTTTACTAGTCTGTAAAATGAACCACAGCAGACCAACTCTGATGTTTATTTGCGTTCCACATTTGATGTGAACTGTTATAGATCTGAGCCCTGGAGATCTGTGGGGAGGCAGACTTTTTCCCAGCAGTGTGTTAGCAGAGAGAGCTATGCACCCTGAGCAACAAGCCTTCGTCACAGTCTCAGCTCTACTGACAGGAGGCTCTGCTACGTCAGCTGACTCTCTGCCTCACTGCTATAAATAGCTGCAACAGAGTCAGAGGGAGGGACCAACGCTAGCATTGGTACTGAGGCAGGGAGATATATTCCATATGTCTGAATAATCTTCATGAGAAATCTTCTCAGAGGAGAGTAAATCTTTTCAAGTGGAGAACCTTTATGAATGAAGAAAAAGCTTGTACTATCAAAAATTGTCGAGTTCTTCACAAGACTACAACAGGGTTTCAAAACAGAACGACTCCTTCATTCTTTTACAACCTAAATATGACAGGGGCGGTTTGAGAGTACACACCTTGGGGGCCGTACTGTCCTCCCTGTTGTCCATAACCACCCATGGAGTTGTTCTGCTGATATGGGCCCATCCCTGGATGCATCTGTCCCCCTGAGGACTGGCGCGGAGACAGTGCAGAGGCAGACTGTGGGGAGCCATAGGGAGGCATCTGAGGGTTCCTCTGCATAAACCCTGCAAGAGGGTAGGTAGGAGAGGGAGACGGTGTTCAGACGCTGCTGAGGCAAATGCATGCCTGTTAATCTCTATGAACACTTTGCATTTGGACCGCAGCCTACCTCTGTCCTGGGCCATAGGAGACTGGCTCATTCCAGGGTGCAGGCTCCCATCCGACTGCACGCTTGATGGCCTGGGAGGCATCTGGGTCCCTGAACAATAATGGTTAAAATGAGTTAGTGTGAGCATGAAACAAGACAGAATACAACAGGGAAGACTCAAGCCACTGGGGGATCCAAGGCGGCTATGCATATGAAATACAGCAACTATGGAAATGTGTTTTGGACCAAATTTGGAATTTCTTAACAAGCTGACCTCCAATTGTTCTCCAGGTGACAGAGCTTTTTAAATAAAACCACATCAAAGGTTTAAGAAAAATTATGACATCTTGAGAGTTATCAACTGCTGTACGATGAGGCAGCAATATAGAAATATATTAATTTTAATCATCCTCATCTTTAGGAGAATACCTTTAATTCACTATAAAATGGGCATTATCACAATCTGAAATTGTTCCGTTTAGTATGGTCAATGAGGTATAATGTCTTGTTCTTGTTTGCCGTCAGCTTTAATGATGCAGGAACAACTCAAAAACCACGTGAAGAGCAACTTCAAGTTCATTTTCGCCTTGGAAAGCAGAAACCTGACTGGAGCTCGTCTTTTGGAGCTCGGGGTGTGTGAGCAGCCCACCTGGCATGTTGGCGGGTGACAGCGGGCCTGTGCGTGGCGTGCTGGCGCTGGCGGGGGAGCCGGCCGGGGAGGGCGACGGCCCTCGGATGCCGGGCAGGTGGGGAGACGTGTGCGGAGAGAAGGGCGACTGAGCCTGGTTGCTCTGCTCGCCTTGGCTGCTCGACACACCGGACGTACTCACACCGGGACTCAGGGCACCCTCTGCTCCTGTAGGCAGGTCATCGATGGACCCCGACAGGTCCTGGAAAACATCAACATCAACACGAGGAACAGAGGAGTCAGCTAACAGGCCACCTTAAAAGAATAAAAATCTAAGTTACTTTAGAAATACAGCCACTCATATAGGGTGCACACACACAGATACACTAATCCTACATTTTTGAGATGCTGTAATGCCTTATTTTATATTTGGATTATAGTACTACCAAGTCACACTTCGCTCTCTTTTGTTTAGATACGAGTGGCACACATACAAGTACTACACACACACACTGAGACCCAGAGGCCTTTGTCCTTATTTATCTTTTTCAAAAGGGAAAAAAATGAGTGCGCATTAGTGCAAGGGGTTGTCATGGTTACCAAGGTTTGTAGGATGTGAGCTGAGTCAGCATGTAGCAGCAGCAGCAGCAGCCTGGCCATGTGATTTCAGTACACAAACAAACTCCCTTGTACTCATCTCAGATGTACTTATTTACACAGCGCCTTCTCATGCATCAGACACACAGCCTCCTCACGGCACGCACGCACACGGGGCACCGCACAAGCATCGCGGCCCAAAAGCAAAGGAGGCAGCAAAATTTGACATTCAAGGGAATTATTACTGTAATGGGCCTCGCATCGTCCTACATTTGATAAGCAGTAATATGAATACGTCTTATGTAATAACAACTAAACAGGCCCAAATGGTAAAGCAGCCGTGTTGCGCATGGGTGAAAAGCAAGGGAAAAACAGACATTGTGAAAACGGCTTTTTGTGCTCCAGCAGTGGCATAACAAGCATGACTGACCGGAAGGCTGGAGGGGCGGCCTTGACTGTCCTCTGGGCCCGATTTAGGCTGGGTGGATGGAGGGGCGCTGGACTGAAATGAGTCCTGGGACACCTCCTAAAAAGACATCAAAACACGTGCTTGAGTCGACTGCCAGAGTCACAGCAAAGCATGCTTGTCAACACACACACAGACGATAATCAAGTGTGCTGAATATAATAGCAGGCGGCGGGGCGTACCTGCTGTTGTGGAGGAAAGCGCTGATAAGGTGACTGTTGTGCTTGCTGCTGCTGCTGCTGCTGCTGCGGGGTCTGTGGGTATGCTGCAGGCTGGCCCTGTGGGTGCTGGCTGTGTCCCTGTGGCTGCTGTGGAGGCTGAGACTGTGCCTGCTGTTGTTGCGAGGGGGGTTGCTGAGGCCCCTGTGTGGATCCAGGGTAGCTGGACTGACCCTGTGATCCCGGGGCGTCCTGGGAGCTCGGCTGCTGCGGGGCCTGGCTGGGAGGACCCTGCTGTTGGCCGTACAGGGACTGGCCAGACTGTGGGGCTGCGGATTGAGAGTAGGGCGGCTGAGACTGTGGGGGCCCCTGGGATGGACCTGGCATTGGCCCTTGGGACTGTGGGGGCATGTGGGGCTGCTGATAGGGTGGTCCTCCCTGGGTGTGAGTGGCAGAAGTTGGCGGAGGGTGAGGTTGCCCTGGGTAAGGACCCTGGCTGCCCGGCTGTCCTTGTGGGGGCTGGGAGTAAGGGGTCTGCTGTTGGCCTGGGTGAGGAGCCTGGCCCGGCTGTCCGTAATAAGGCGCCTGGCCCTGAGAGCCATATCCTCCTGGTCCCTGCTGGCCATAAGGTCCCATCTGAACAGAGAACACAAACACAACAAATCAAGCACAACCGAGTGAAAAGAATGATGAAAGATAGAAGAAAGTCTGTGTCCGACTATGATGAATCATCCGCAATACCTGTGGACCGTATGGCATGCCACCCATGCCTCCAGGGGTGCGTCCTTGCATCCCAACCGGATATCTTTGGGGGCCTGGGGGGCCGTAACCCTGGCCAGGGTAACCGGGCCCCTGTTGTGGACCTGTGGGAGGCCCCTGCTGCGACTGCTGACTGTACGGACTTCCAGCTCCGTATGGTTGTCCTCTCATTTTCCCCATTGGGTCCATGGAACCAGGCGGCTAGACAAAGTGAGAGGAAGCGTTGGATCGAGAATTAAAAAGTGCAAATGCAGCTCCCCTTATTCTAAAACAACCTGCGTAGTGCTTAAAGGGACTTTTCTTTGAACTCCATTAAATACTGTGCAACCTCCACAACACCCAAGGTGTGAAAATACGCCTGAATGAAATGGGAGGGGGTGGTTTTTTCCCACCTTATTTCCCACGGCCATTAGCTTTTTTTTTTTCACCTCGCAATGCCATAGTTTCGGAAGTCAACACGGCTATATATATCTTCTTTCGAATGGAGGGCAGTCTGCCCAATCTTAAACATATCCCAGCTGTGCTCCTGTTTTGAGTCTGGTCCAAGTAGCTTTTCCCCCCCAAGAGAAGGCTGTTTGGCTCAGGATGAATGACACCAGAAATGAAGGAAGGGCTTTCACAACAGTTTACATTTAGGATTACATTACACCCCCCCCCAACCCTCACCTACACCAAAACTAAGTGAGTCTACAAGGTAAGGAATTTCACAATAAATTACAGAACATCTTGGTAAAAGCCACCCCGCACTTCATTACATCCAGTGAATTGCCCATGTGCACTTGGCTGGGGGAAAAAAAACAGTGTCCTCAGCAAAACAACAGCCCTCTACAAATAGTATGCAAAATGCCTTACGTGACATTTTGCAGATCCAAGATAATGAAGTGAAATAAATAAGAGCAGCACATGGCTAATCTGCATAAGACAGAGAGGAAACTCCCTTGGCTGGTGAGAGATGGTGGACTGCCTTCTGATTGGCTTGGGGGGAGGATTGGGGGGAATTCTTTGCAGTCACACAGTCAAACTTGTGTGACATGCCAGACACAGCAGAAACACACACACACACACACGCGCACAGCTACACATCCAGGCGGGCAGGGAAGTCATTTCTGCCTTTTTGCTGCTACGATGTGAGAACAGGACAGGCATTTCAGTCAGTAATTTGTTTGTCTGGCAAACATCAAAGCTAACAAATTTAACCGAGGAAACAAGCATTGATGTCTTGCACATTTGAAGAGGAATCCTGAAATACCCACAGTAAGGCATTAATGAGATGTTTTAAGTTGTCTATTGTTTCTAATTTTTAGCCTGAATTGGGAAGAATATACAACAGTACACAAGATTACATATTGACACCTTTGATTTGTTGGGCTCTGCTTGTTTATGAAGTTTATGTATCTGAAGCATCTTCAGACACATCATTATGAACAGGGTCTTTAGACAAAGCTGAACTAAATTAAGTTAAGACTGCTAAAATTATCTGAAATTGTGTTCAATAATTGACAAACACAAAAAGGGAAAATATGTTAAATGTTATATGTTAAATATATACGTTATATAAATATGTTAAATGTTAAAATGATGTAAGACGATGAAAAAGAAATACTATGCTGTACATGAACTGCATGTAAGATCAGACAGGTTATATATCTATCCGCCTGATTCTTGTTTATTCATGCCTTTGAATTGTAATTTGTCATTGTGGACAGATTTTCTGATATAATGATTACAGGTCAACATTTCAGCCAGCAAACTTAAAAAAAATCATAAATCTAGCATGTTCTAACGCTCAGCTAATTGACACTTCATATGTGCTTTGTATGTGCACACCCCTCGACTATTTTATCTTCCCATCTTCCTTATTACTAAAAAGCGTCTTTTTTCCTACGTATGATGTTGTAACCTGGGCTCTGAAGTTCCCCAAAGGAAACCTCCCCAAGGAATCGATAAAAGTTTCCATCCCTATGTTTGGGAAAGCTTTGCCCCGAGACATAAAACCACTATAGTATCACCCCCGTAGCCGTTCCTCCATCATTACAGATCAGATGTGATGGTGAGATGTCTCGCAGAGTGGAGGTAGCAGCAGCAGTAATGCCTCTGATGACCCTGCGATGACTTCATGCTGTGTGTTCTTATCAGCAACTGTTGCCTTGCATCACATGTAATTATAAATGGCCATGAGCTGCGGATGAGGAGCCAATCAGATTTCAGCTAGCATGTCAACCAAAGACCAACTATCTCCTGGCTTTGACAGCAGGATTTTACCTCCACAATTCAAATCCCAGTGCAAACTGCAATCTGCAGCCTGCAAGTCACTCCACTCATTATGTGGCCGAGGGCTCGCTGTTTACAGGCAGGCACGCATGACAAGCCCAGCAGCTTTCTAAAGCCCAGCAAACTCATCTATACGACAAAGTTGATCAATAGGGGACATTACTACACCACCTCGGTGGACATTTAAAGTGTTTAAAGTGAACCTGTGCCTGTGTGTTTTCTGACCAGACGGTTGAGGCTGATTCGACATGCAGTGCATTCCTTCCGTCGCAGCCGCAAAATTACAGCCTTATCGAGCACGAAAAACAACACAAATGTGAGCTCCAACAGACCAAATTGTACGAAAACAAGTCCACCTTAGAGAACGGGTGACGTACGGGCAGTTTTGTGGGGGATTTTGGTGATATTTTTGACGTTTTTACACCGGGTAGAGGAGCTAGCAGAGGAGAAAAAACGAGCAGTTGCTCTTGGCGGAATATTTTCGCGTCCTTTTCAAAGTCGGGGCCTTGTTGGCTCCCTGAACGTCCTTACATCGTGTCCAACAACCTATATCTCCCCCAAGAGGTGCCATTATACGTTTATAACCTCGTCTAGATGTGTTTGAGACGGGTATTAATAAGCGGATTTGGTGTAAAAGGGGGGAAAACACAGCACACACGAGAGGCAGCCATTTTAGAGTCGAACTAGTCCCAGACAATGGCTGCTACGTTGTGAACCACATAGGAGGAGGGATGCGAAAATAAATAAAAGCGGTGTTTCTGCGAACAACGAGGCTTTACCTGGTTCCTAACCAGAGGCTGGCCGGCTCCTCCGGGGCTCATGGGCGAAGGCAGATGGGTCCTTTGTGTCCAGGCCGGGTTGCTGCCTCCGTACAGCCCGCTGCTGCTGCCCATGTCTGCTGGTCCCTTACTAGCTGCCTCCTGGCCGCTGTAGTCGCTGCTAGTCGGGTAGTTTTGATAAGCCCGGGTCGAGCTGGGCGAGGTGAGCAGCTTGTTGAGAGTCGGTGTGGATGTGGGTTGAGGAGTCCCGATGTTATACCTCTGGTTGTTGTAAGATCCGGCCATGGCTGAGGGTCCAGCTGGAGGAGGCTGCTGCTGCTTCAGGTTAGCTGGCTGCCCCCCAGCTGCTGCTGCCGCTGCCGCCGGAGCCTGAGCGCTGCGAGGGGAGCTCATGGCGTAACCCTGCCCCGGGTACGGAGTCCTGTTCGGGAACGGGTTGTAATTATTAAACTGGTGGTTGGAAAAGCCATGTTCGTGCGAATTGGGTTGATACGGGTCCATCATGTTGCTCGACTGCACGACCGGACCCGCAGCAGCAGCAGCAGCCATGCCAGGGCTTTGTTGTCCGCCATGTTGATGAAAAGGGGCCCGGCCGTAGTGCTGACTGTATCCGTACGAGGGTGGAGGGAAAGCGGCTCCGTGGTGATGCACCAAACCCGGGTGGTTATTTCCCTCCGGTCCGACAGAGTCATTATTATTATTGTTAGCCCTGGGCGGGTTCCCATTCCCGTTCTTCATCTCGGGTTCCCCTCCTCCCGCTGCATTTCCACCGTCGGCCCCGTCCTGCAGATCCCCCCGGCCCGGAGAGCCGTCCTGCTGCTTCTTCTCCGACTGCTTCTCCCCCGGTACCGACTCCTCCTTTGGGTCTCGATCCGGTTTTTTGAGTTCGGAAGGCGGACTAGTGTTCAGAGTGGCGACCTGAGCGGCCATGATATTATACCCCCCACCGCCACCACCTCCTCTCCCTCTCTCTCTCCCTCCTCCTCCTCTCTCTCTCTCTCCCTCTCTCTCTCAGTCACAATCACAACCTACCATTGAGTATGAATTATTCTTAATAACCATTCATCCTTGTGCCGCCGATTCATTCCCAATTCCCCCTTTTTTTCTTTGCTTTTCTTTTTTTTTTTTTTTACACCGGATCGAATCCGGCTTCCATCATCCTCCAGTTCCGGTTCCGTAAAAAAAAACTCAAAGAAATGATGGAGGATCCATACAATGCGTTGTTGAGAAGGAAGAAGGTGGGAAAAAAGCTGGAGAAATGTTGTTGTGGAGAGTTGTGTTACTGAACCCCGGTAGAGGTAGGGAGCGAACCCGACCAACAACACGAGGCTGCGCTGCATACAGCCATCTTACCGAGGCGCGAGGACACCTGCAAAACCCGGGCTGGAACCCGAGTCCGGTATGGAGCGGACTCACTCAGCGTCCCCACATTGTCTCCTCAACACACACTGCTGCGTGTGTGTTTCACCAACATGAACAAATTATATTGAAAGGGACAAAGAATGTGCACATGTATGCTGAGTTTCATCTTATTGATTCATAAAATATGTCTGTATTTTCAATAGTTTGTGTGTCTACCACTATTGTCGAAATGTGGCTTTGAGAAGGAAAAAAAAAGAAAGAAAGCCAAGCTCTCCTCACACATACACACATAGACCCAGTTTTAATTCGTCATATGTGTTGGTAGGGAGAGAAATAAAAAAAGAAATGTATTCAGTTCAAGAATCTGCCTTTGTGCACTACTGCTGCTGCTTTTAGTTAATTCCCACCAGCGTTTCTAAGTAGTATTTAGGCAAAGTAAAGGCAACACACACACACATGTACCACACACACCACACACACAGGTTTTTCCAGAGCAGAAGGAGGAAGCCTTGCAGCAAACGAGACTACCAATGCACATTCCCTCTTGTTCCCTCCCCTGCCTGCTCTGCTTTGCTCTGCTCTGCTTTGCTCTGCTCTACCACCCCCTCTCTTCTCTTCTCCTCTCTTCTCCTTCCCTCTCTCCCTCTCCTTTCCTCTCCTCTCCTCTCTGTCTGTCTCTCACTCCAGCAGAAACACTCCTCTGTGTGGGGGATGGGTGCACAGGCTCCAGCTCCCTCTCTCCCTCTCTCTCTCACTCACACACACACACACACACCCTACTAACATTGAACTAGCCGTACACAGAGAGGGAGGGAAAAAAAACCTTATCTATCAGACAGAGGATGCATGAACAGTTTCAAAGTCTTGCAACAATTAGAAAAATGGAACATGTGTCCCCCTCCTCTTCTCCTCAGACAAATGAAGCAGACATTTTTGGCATACACAGGGTGTGTGTGTGTGCGCGCTCGCGCAGTATTGAGCAGGGGTGGGATGGTAATGAGAAGTGTGTGTGTGTGTGTGTGTGTAGGCTGTGGGACTTTTGATTAAAAAAGATTGAAATGCAAATACATGAGGAAAGCTAATGAGGCGTTTAATAGCTCGACTGGGTATTGATTAAAATATCAGAAATTCAGATTTGGGGGTGTAAGTGGAACAAGACTGCCTTTCGGGTTCTCGCTGTCGACACACACACGCACACACTCACAAAAAACTGTCTCCCTCCCTCCCTCCCTCTCTCTCACACACACACACACGCACACACACACCGTCTCCCTCTCTCACACGTACACACGTACAGTCTCTCCCTCCCTCTCTCTCTCTGACACACACACACGCACCCCCCCCCCCCCACCCCCCTTCACACACGCACATACACGCTCGCACGCACGCACAGCTACCTCTAGGGGGCTTAACTTGGGGAGGGGGGCAGGAAGTACCAGTGAGAAGGCATACTTGATCACATGTACAAACATCGGAACACGATTTAACATTCTGACTGACACACCCCCCTAATGCATGGAGAGCAGGAGAGCTTTGCAGGCAACAAGCCGCCTGCGTCTAATTCTGCAGCCACAGCACGGCGCAGGAGGTTAATGTGATTTCCCACATCAGCCAGGGCTCGTAAAGTGGCTCTGACTGCGACGATGCACGCACACCGTGTGTGTGTGTGTGTGTGTGTGTGTGTGTGTGTGTAGGGGGGGAGTGCATGTGAGTGTGTGTGCGTGTGTGCATGAGGGGGTGGGGGGTGGACTCGCGTTTTAATACATGCAAACTGCAGATGGCTGGGTGAAGACAGAGCAAGGCAGCCGCCGAGGAGAGTGGAGGGAGAAAACTGTGCAGAGTTTTGGAGAGAGAGTTTTGGTTGCTTGCTGAAAGACAGAGGGTCTTCCATCCCAGAGACCAGACACAGGGCCAGTTGTGCAGAAACAGATTTAATGTAGCTTCCTCTCCCCGCCTGACTTAATTTTTCTGCTCTGGCTGCGAGGAAAAGCTGGCGCAGACTTTTCCGGATCCCGGAGCAGGGATTGCGAACACCTGCGCCACCTGCCGGCCATATGGGAAACAGGGCCTGTGAGTGGGCTCTGGTTCCTCAGTCGTCACACTACTTTTTGTATGTATGTATCCATCTATGGGTGGATGGATGGATGGATACATATGGATAGATTGCAAAATACATGTCTCAAAATGTAATTTATCACGTATTCATATACATATTCTGAATACTTTGGGTAACTTCAACATTTTCTTACATTTCATAACAGTACGAGTCACAGTTTTTGAGTCAGAAATGAGTCTGTTACACCCTCAGAGTGAAAACTTTGTGATCGTCTCATTCTGCTACGGTCACTAGAACAACAAACTTTCTCCAGAAACTGGTCGATCTCACAGGTAACTTCATAAGCTCCTGACGTTGTCTTCAGCAGAGTGAATCATGTGAAAAATATATTACCCTTCATGCAGCCCATTAATTAAGACAATGTAATGTATTCTGATTACAGTCTCATTAAACATGCTGTAACTGTTTTGAAATACACTCGCTAATTAGCATCAGTGCAAATTTACGACCGGTGTAAGGAGTAGCAGCAGTTGTAAATACTGGCAGCAGTCACACCGAGTCCTTGAATGCGTTGCTGTAGGGAAATCCTCAAAGTTGTTGTTTTCAATAGGTTAATGAACCACGAGGCTGTACGATTTCCTATAATCACCTTCGTTTAAAAATGCTCCATAGATCATTAATATTCAGTAACAAATCATCACTTTAGTTTCAAACCATTACCCCTTTTACTATTTCAACCTGATGTGCAAACATTAATTTTTTTTTAACCCTTATTTCTTCAGACGCCCAAACACTTCTTAGATGAGAGGAATCAGAATGGCCGAATATTCAACTGTCCGCTGTTTGACCTCTGCATAACACGACTACAATGTTATAATATTAAGACTAAATGTGTAGTGGCCTTGCTAATATTTACTCATCCACCGTACACACCCACACACACCCACCCACACACACACACACACACACACACACACACACACAGGCTTGCATCAGTGAGGCACTGCTGATTGTCAAGTTCTATTATATTCCACTGAGCATCAGGGAAAATGTTCTGAGTGTCGTCTGGATCTCAGTCTGTCAGGCACACTCCTTACTAATATATTCACATGGCAGCAGGCCCCGCACACACAAGGACATTCCTCTTTATGATCTTTGCTTAGAGACGCTTTCATCAAAAACAGAGAAGACAACAAGTAGAGGAGACTTTATAGTTACCAAACCTATGTCCCAATCAATTAAGATTAAGGAGCTCGGGGTATCAAATGGAATACGTGGTTTTTGGTTGCTCCACAGCTGTAGAGAAGAATACAACAGAGTCCACATTAACTGAAGTCATTTTATTGTTTGGGAATAAAATTTGAGCGCAGACCGAGGAGATGTCCCCGAAATATGGGGGCTATAAACCTGTAATGAGGAAATTAAATGCGGGTCTTTACCTTGAGCACACTTTAAGAAACTCTATCGACATTTATGAGAAATGCAATTAATCACGCCGCTGTATGAGATAGCTGAAGGACGGCTCTGCATCCACTCCCCTTCAGTCGTCCTCATTGTGATTTTTACGAGGGGTGGTGCCACCTTGAAGCGTCTTCGGCGCCCAAATTTAGTCTCTCCATCTCTCCGCTGAAGGAGCGGAGAGGCTCGGTATTCAGGCCAAGTGAGATGGATGTTGCCAAGACTCCCCTGGTGTACTGGTGCTAAAAAGGCAAGGCGGTTTTGTCCTTTCATTCCGGCTGTTTCAACTTACAGGTCCATCATTTCCTCCTCCACAGTCTTTCCATTGGTGTCAACATAGCGCTCTTGCACTCCGAGAGCACTGAGGCAACCGTTAGGGAAAATATGAACATGATCTCAACAGCATTTTATCAGTCTCGCTTTCTTCTTTTTTCTTTCAGCACAATCCACCTGAAGTACCCCCCCCCCCCCTAACAAAAAAAGAAAAATATGTTCAGGACTTTGGGCCACTTTCCGTAAATGCTAGGTTTGATTTTGAACCAGATGAGTCAGAGTGAGTCACGGCGGTGACGAGGAAAGGATACGAGTCGAACTGGAAGTCTGCCCCCACAGCAGCTGACATCATGGCCTGCAGATTCCTCTCCTCCAGGTCTCCGAAGCAGTAGCCGTTGGCCTTGTCCACCGTCCGCAAGAGCTGAATCATGCTGTCTTTGTCCTGCTCACAGAAAAGAGAAGTATCTGATCTCAGAGGGGGGTGGGGGGGGGTTTACCCTACAGATACTCACTGAAACTCCCCACTGAGCTCATATCTGGGGAAAAGAAAGAAAACCTCAATCATGCTGAGGGACTTTAAAACAATACTTCCGGTTCGGCAATAACATGTATATAAATCAAGTGACTGGATCGGAGTCGGTGTTGGGTTTGTCTTGTTTCACTTCATCATTCTCCTGACAGTCAGCGCACAAGCAGCGCCCGGGCAGTAATCGCCCTCACAGAGATTTTCAAAGTTCCACGGAAATGTGAACACACAGGCCGCGCAGCCTTGGCACACGCCGGTTAGGATTTTTGTGTCGAGTCTTCAGAGATAAGCCTCATGAGTTCAAAATCACAGAGCCTTACATTTAAGGCTCAACAGTCTGTCTCCCTCAGTGTCAGAGACCCTTTCCCTCTCGTGTCCACAGTGCACAGAATGACTGGTAACCAAGGCAACCAAACTTAACTTAAAGCGGGCAGAAAACAGGAGAGCATCGCGGCTGTGTTTTCACCATGCTTGAAACAAGAGTGCCCGACCCACCATTTGTATAAATTACTGGCCCCACATGTGGTTGATGGCAAAGCAGTCTAGACTCCTTCTGTCTCTGGAAACACACACGCACGCACGCACGCACACACACACACACACACGCTGGACCATATCAGTCTCCATAAAGAAATAATGTCAGGGAAAGAGTGCAGAGTGCAGACAGCGCATTCCCCCTTAACAGTCCAATCCATCTGCAGAGAATTGATCCAGTGTTCAATTTCAAATGCTGAAAAGAGATTTATGATTTTACCTGACGATGAGCTGGAATACGTGATGGATGATTTTTTGTTTTTGTTTTTTTTGGGAGAGGAGCCAATTTGGCGCAGGTGAATCATTTCCACATGTTCAAGGCAGTTATGCTTGATAACTCATCTACAAAAAAAAAACAAAAAAACCCCTCAACTTCCCCCAGGAGGGAAACACTGGAAACACAGTAATTCACCGTGCAATAATTAATATATTGTACCGAAGTTGCTTTCAGTCAAAGCCTGAGTTGAGTTTTAATACATAAAAAAACATTTAACGGTGGAAAAGAAAAAGAAAAAAAAGTTCATTCGGAGAACCTTTCATCCGCTCCGTCTGAGCGCAGCACAGGATCCGAGCCTTCCAGGCCTCGTTTCTGTACATGACAGAGCGATGTTTGATGAAGCTGGTCAGGCTACATTAGCTCTGTGGGTTTTGGGTTCGGCTCAAAGAAGACTTGGCATTTGGTACTCAGTCACTGAGCAATAACCCAGTTTTTTTTTTCTTTCTTACTTTCTTTTTTTAAAGCAAGAATCGTGTGTAGTCAAGTGCAATGCACAGTCGGCCTGTGTTCACGTACAACAAGGCGGCGACGCACATACCTGCAGGGATTGATGCACGATTGAATATTTTTTCCTCGTTTGTGCCACTGTGTATGGCTGCAGAGCATGACTTTTACCGAGCTATTAGAGAAAATATCCACCATTACACACTCGGTAGGACTACAGGCTAGTGAACTGTACGGCCCACATTTCACCAGCTCTGTCAGCTGAAACACCCAGGTTTAATGACAGAGGAATGCAATTGACCTCCACATTAGCTGAAGCCAATTTCTGCGTCAGTAAATCCTTAGAAAAGTGCTCGTAATTCATTTTGCGGCGTAATCTCCGCTGAGGGTCGCTCTCTCAGAAGTAAAGAAAAGGCACACTGTTACCTGTACATTGAGGGGCACGAAGGAGACCAGGCTGTAATCTTGAATGACCTCTGCCAGCTTTTCATTGAGGCGTTTGAATTTCTTAAAGAAGGGGTCTGTGGCCAGGTGATCGAGCAGATAAGTCAGGTCCATGACCTCCGTGTAGAAATCAAGGTTGAAGGCTGCCCAAGCACACAAAAAGGATCAAGGTTACCACTGCATTAAATCCATTTGGGAGTAAAATGAAACGCTTTGGACACAGATCAATCGGTTCGAGAAACTGTGCGGTAACTTCCTCGGAAGGGCGTACAAACTTTATGGACGTGGATCTCACCCAGTTTGCCGTACTGCTCGATCAGGTCCATCTTGGAGAGGACGTTGACGTGAGGAAGCTCCACGTGCAGCATGGTGGACAGGGAGGTGCACAGCACAGAGATGAACTTGGCCGGGTCTGCGCAGTAGTGGGAGTCCACGAGGTGCACTGCTGTCAGCTTCGAGGAGGAAAACAAGCAGGTGAGACTCAGAACCAGAGGTGCCTTTCCTCTCCATTATCTCTGAACTGCCTGGATGCCGTGCTGCCCGACACCTACAACTACTGCTGCTGCTTCTCTCATCATTACATAATAAGTAATATGAGAGGAATTTAGTGGATTCCCACCCCAGTCAAGGCAGATGAGATGGGTCTGGGCCCTCAACCTTAAGTTGATTTTTTTAGTCTTTTTTAAAGACTAGAAAAATAATTAAAACAGGCCTATTGCCATCTCAAGATGTGATGAGTGATTTGTTGCTTTACATTTATAGTTTTCAATGAAATCTATAGGACAAACAAAAGATAAAGTTTGTTAACCATACCATGTGGAAAGAGCTTAAATACCAACAAAATGTAATACTTCATCAAAGTGTGATTAATAACTTTCAAGACCACACAGAGATTATGTTAGTATGAATCTGAAGATCTGACTATTGTTGCATATGGATGAGATCTGAGTGGTTGGGGAAGCTTCAGGAGACCCTGGCTGTGTTCGAGGCTCACCCTGAAGTTCCACTTGGCCAGCTGTGAGAAGATGTTCTTCACTGAACTCTGGTGGGTGTAGAGCTCGACTTGGCCGGGACAGTCAAACAAGAAGTAAGAGTCTGGGTGTGCTTTGAGTTTCTCCTCTAACCAGTCCAGGTTGGCTTCCACATACTCCATGCAGTAGAGGAGCCCGCCATTGGGTCCCAGCTTCATCCCCTCCATCACATCGTCCAGGGTGACCAGCTCTGAGATGTCCACCCCGCAGGTGTATGGGAGACCCTCGTTGGCAGGGTCCATGTTGACCACCACCACCTTCCTCCCCAGCTGGCTGAGGAAGTCCTGCATGCCCTGACAGTAGGTGGTCTTCCCTGAACCTGGGGGTCCAATCACCACCTGGCCAAAGCGTAGGGAAGGGGTTGCTCCAGACATGGCTGCACTGTCAGGAGGTCCTGGACCACACCAGGGCTGGGGGGTCTCAACCCAGCATGTGGGTCAGTGTGAGTATCACCTGGCAGATGATAACAGTCAGACACGAACAGGAAGGGGATGCAGGTTCTGCAGCTTTAATTGTCTTACCTCGGCACTGAGTTTATCAATGACGGTTGTAGAGATAGAAACTGCATCAACTTGGTGTTTGTGTGCATAAAAATGGTGTGCTACACTTGCTGTTACAAAATGGTGGAGCTTTAATTGTAAATGATGAATAATTACCGTGTGTCGCCGTTTTGTTCGCATGCGTACAAGCACAGAAGCTAACAGGCTAAGCCAGGCTGAAGCACAGCCGGGTTATGGGACTGTCAAAGTAAAAGCACGTTGTTTTTGATTCGCGTCACATGGGGGCAGCACATGGGGGCAGCACATGGGCTCGGTGGTGGTTGTGCAGTATTTCAGGTTTATAATACATTATTAATGCACCATCTCAAACAGATGTGAGGCACTCATAACTAATTGTTGGTCCATTTGTACTTAGACTTAGACTTTCTTTTATTTAGCCCTTTGGGCTGGCTCCCCTAGGGAAGCCTGTACCTACTAACGCCTTTGGAAATGTTCCCATTGCGGGTATGAATAAAGGCATATTCTATTATACATCCAGGCTAATACCTACCGCTGACATTTGTCAACAAAAACAACTTAAACTTTGAACTACACATAATCAAAAAGGCCACTGTTGCGTCCTGGGGTTGTGGTGAAAAAGTTTTATGGTGTTCCTAGAAAGATAATGTGATCCTAAAGAGCGCAGTCTGGTTCTTTGTGTGGTTAATTTAGTATTACTAGATACAAACAAAGCCGTATTAAGTATGGGGGCAATTTATATCATAAAAAAAGCAAATCTATACTGAAATCAGTCACACAAAATTACTCACTTACTAAATTAGTTAGATTTTCAATTAAACCTAGACACAAAAACATTAGGTTATCTGAATAAAGGAACCTTGTGCATGTGTTATGTCAGAACAAATATTGGTACCTGATGGTAGCCTGCTCAGACAGATCTCGTAGAGTGAAAGTGGCAGGTTTCACCATGATCTTACTTGCTGTCTGCATCTATTGATCTATTTGTTTTTCACGACATTTATTGATTCAGTCCCATTCTTACAAATTGTTTAGTAGTGTACGTGTTCTCCTCTCTGAAAGAGTGTGAGCATATGTGGGAGTAATGGTAGTGAGGGATATTGCATTTACTTGTATTTAATTGTGTAAAGCACTCTGCTACTGTACATTTTATATGGATAGTGAGTCAGCAGTTTCAGATAATTAGATTTAAATATTGAAAAGTTAGTGAACCAAACCAGCACAAGTGGACAGAGAAGTTCTGATAAATGTTTTAATCACATAACAAGTCAAATAGGCACAGTACAAAAAAGCTAGTACAAATAATGTAAAATACTAATAAATAACTGATGTCATCTCTTTGGTCCAAGGCTGCCACCTGGTTGCCAGCCTCTGTACTTCATGCTTGTGTTGGGCTGTCGTCTCAGTAACGTGTCACCTCCATCTATGTCTTTGGGTTTATCATACACTGTAGATATGTGAAAATCTTTTTTGGGCTTTTTTACAGGTTGTGACATTATTTTTTCTCCATGATACCTGTAGACAGTAATTCAACAGCGTCAGTACAGTATCAACACAACATTCACTCAGTCAAAGTGGGCAAGCATAGCAGAGCCAGTATTACATTTAGATAATTATGGAGTTTTTTTGTTTATACATACCCAAAGCCTCTTTTGCACCTAGGATGTTGGCCCTCGTTCTCAAGCGCTTCAGAAATCCCAGTCTGGCTATGGCCCAACCCGTCACCATCTTTCCAGCCTTGCTTTTCCATCACACGACGACCAAAGCCCTGAAGAGGCAGAAACATTAGAGCTTAACTCCTGAGGGCTACAGTGAAAAAACAGAGAAGTCATGGACGGGCCACCTCCTTACCTTAGTGAACCTCTCAAAGCTGCCAATAGACTGACTGTATCCCGATCCATCGTCATCACCATCCCTCATCCGCTTCTCATGCCGCATTCGGACAAAGTCACGCGCATCCATGTCACCTCCATCTGTGTAAGGAGGAGCAACATCAATGAAAATCAGACCCTACAGAGATAATTCACAATTTGCTTCTCACTGTCAAACACCTGACAAGCACTTTGGCTCACCGTGACCGATCTTTTAAATGTGCCATATGAATTAAAGTGAACCCGAAAGACAAAGTAAAAGAGAACTCAAGATACCTTTATCGTAGTAAACACTCATGTCCACGTCCCAGTCATCTGCCGTTTGTTCATCAAAATCTGAAAAAAAGAATCCACATCAAACAAAATATTAACTCAAGATTCAATATTTCAACATCCACATACATTTTGATTTTAACAGCAGAAGCAAAAGGCAGACAACCATATTTTTATTCATTCAGATTGTAACAAATTTTAGTGATAAATACAACATTTATCCTTAAATGTGTCTCATTGTAATCAGTTGTCTAATTTCAGTCAAATTATTTTGTTTTTGTAGCATACCTCCTTCCTCCTCCTGCCAGTACTGAGCGTCAGTGTAGAAGACCAAGCCCGAGCCACCCTTCTCCCACTTCAACTCGATCTCCTCTTCAAACAGCCTCTCTTTGCTTCGCTCCTGGCTTGTCACATCCTCATGTAAAGCCTCATGGCGCTCCCACTCCTCACAGCGGTCGTCATCCTGCAGATTCATAATAGAGAAATCACAAAAACAGGATGAAGACTCTACAGATTTCTACAGATACTAGAATAACATGTACAACATTTTTGACAAAATGTAAATAAACATACGTCATCTGCGTTCGACTCAGCATCCTCCTCTTCTCTTTGTGCCTCATCAGTCTCTGTCGTTTCATCCAATCCGTGATCATCTTGATGCTTCCTCCCAGCAAAGGAGCCTGGTCCTGATATTTCATGTCCAGCAGCTGTTAATACAGTTTCCTCCGTGGCAGGAAGTGTACTAGTGTCCTTGTACTGGAAAGGCACGTTGCCGTAACGGCGGTTGGAGCTGGTCTTTGGAAAAGTGAGTCCCAACTTCCGGATGAGGCGTGGAGGCAGTCGGCAGGACTGGATGAGCTGTAGGAACACTTTGACAGGAGTGCCCACGTTCCCACTGGGCATCAGAGCTGGAGGGTTCAGTTCGGACAAGCTTTTGAGGTCAGCCTCGGTGAAACGCTCCGTCAAGGACACCCGATGCCGCTGCTCGTATTTCGTTTTATAAGGGAAAGACCCTTCATCTGCAGTCAAAGAAAATGACAAAAATGAAGTTACGGAAGGAATTTGGTCAACTGCAGATGTTTTAAAACATGCTTTATAAATACACATTGCATTGATTTATCTTGTTAATGTGGTGAGAAACTTGAAATCTTTAAGAGATACCAGTTTTGCCCCAAATATCCTGACTATTATTATTTGTTATTGTTATTTGACAGGCTGTAGCGGCCAAAATAATCTAACATTTTACTGTGTTCCCAGACCCTGCAGTACAGACTTAATTTGTTAGATGTAATATCCTGACAGGGCTAAATACTTCTTTACTAGTCTTTGCTTGCTCCGTGTCGAGCTTTGGGGTACAGGGGATGGCAGAACAGCGGAATGCTCCGTCAACACGACAGGACGAAGCGTTTCACTAACCTTTGTCGTCTGAAACTTTTACTCTTTTGATAACACAGCGTCTGGATAACCAGTTTCCCTTGGAGTTGATCCAGTGGTTCCCAGCGTACATCTTCATCAGCCTGTCTGCTTGCTCCTTCTGGACAGAGACAACACAGCAACACGACTTCACCGCCTGCTTCGACCCACAGCCGGTGTCCGGGTCCGAGACACCGGACCCGTCCTCCTCACCGCCTCCCTGCTCCCGGTGGAGCTCCGGGCGGTGTCGGTAGTGGAAACAGTGAAACCCGCCGCTTTCTATGAACTGACTGAAGTAGTTTCTCAGATCAGCCGAGCGAAACACCGCGGGAATGTTGCTGATGGCCAGAAATGCTAGAGAAACGTCCTCAGGCTCCGCCATGTTTGTTTTCTTCTTGTCTGACATAGGCGGAAGTGACGTCAGGGCCACGTCCTGTAACGTTAGTTTACGTTATTACTATACTTTAAAAAACAAAACTATTTTGTTTTCAGGTATAATAACATTACAGTCAACGTCTAGAGAACGTTTCTCACATTCAAGTGACTTATCTTTAAATTAACAGATATGCTGTCTTCAGTCACATACATGCACAGACATTTAGCTCAACTCTGCTGAGACCTTTCTTTGTTTTATTCACTCTGTGATGTGTATCTATCTATCTATCTATCTATCTATCTATCTATCTATCTATCTATCTATCTATCTATCTATCTATCTATCTATCTATCTATCTATCTATCTATCTATCTATCTATCTATCTAGAGTATTACAAAAAAATAGAGCTAAAATAAATATTAACTGTATTCTAACTCTCACACCATATCTTTTCATGACAATCTGTTTAATAACAATGTGTGGTCTATTACACAGACAACACATCACAATATTTTATAATGGACTTACATTGATATCCCTACATTGTCCTGCAGTGGAGTGGTGACCCTTTCCTTCACCCAAGGTGTGCCAGTGGAAGACACCAGCAGATCTTTGCCATACCACTAAGTGGATGGAATAATGAATAGATGGATGCGCACTGTTTTAAAACCTTTTACATATGCAACACAAAAAATGTTAAGATTCAGTCCAATTTGAAAAACGAAAGAGAAATTGTATCACGTAGAGATTAAAAAAAAGGTTTTAGTGGTGTAGTAACCAATTAGCATACAATGTCTCCTCGGGTTTACAGTGGTATAAAACTGTGGAGAACTAAACTACTTTTGGCAAAAGTTTTTCAAGGACAGGTCCCCCACTTTGACAGGCAACATGATTACAAAATGGATTGCAGTCAACGCTAAACTGGTAAAAGCAGAAATGAAACTACGAGGTTAATCTGTCAGTTAGAAGTTGCAGAAGCTCTTTTTTTGGGGGAAAAAGTAATTTAAAAAGTAAGCAATTTAACAAGTATGAAGCTGTTTACTTTGAGTTAACAGTGCAAAAGAGAAAATGGGAGGATTTTTTTCAAAGAAAATAATGACATTTCCCGAGAGCATACATTTCAACCACGGGAGAGCCAAAAGATCTGTTCACTCAGAGTTCATTAACCCTGAGGCTAACTCTCTCTCTGGCCTTCACCTCAGCTTTTATCATCGTGTTTTGATAGTAATAGGCAGTAAAACTAGACCTGGGTCCAGACAGGCTGACATCACACATCATATTACAAACTTACTGTGCATTACTAATAGCAGCTAAAGTTTTATTTTATTTTTTTTTCATTGTCAGAATCAGATCAGAATTACAATTTCTTTAATCATCCCCAGGGAAAATTGGTTTTGTTCAAAGCAATGTCTACACAGACTTACTATGAGATCAGTGCACGAGAGGAACAAGATTTTATCTTTTTTAATAAAAAGAACAAAACTTTCTACAGCATGACATCTACCCTATACCTAAACATTGTTCTATGCATGAGAAAAACTGAAATAGAATCAGACTAGGTATGTCAAATAAACTATAACACCCACTTACAAAAAACATTACACTGGAGTCCCCTAGAACGTAAAACTTTATCTCTTCATAAAATGAAGACACAGCTTTACAACTGGCTCAGATTAATACACATGGAGAAATATGTAAATATTCATAACATGTAGTAACCAACCTTTTTTACAGGTTAATTATGTCCCCCGTGTCATATGGCCAGTTTCTTAAGAGAGATGGTTTTAAAACTTGATAGACCCAAACCAATGTTATTAACATATTCCATTTTATGTTGAACCAGATACCGGAATAGAGATACCAGATACCAGAACCATATCAATTAAAAACTCGCATCATCCAAGTTAATCAGACGACTTGTCTCCACAGTGTAAAAATAACCACCTTTGGGTTGATGAACCCAGGGAAATCAACCTCCACTGTATAATCAATGGGTCAGGGTCAACTGTTGTGTGGCACACACAGCGTTCATCATGTATCACAGGTTCAACAACCTTGGAAAACTCAGATCAGGGGAAAAGTAGAAGTTAATACACAGGTAAAGCCCGAACAAAAAAAGCAAGCCGTTTGCTGACATAATGACAGGGTGTTCTTCCAAATTATTTGGTGCTCATTCAGATGAAGAGTGTTTTAATTTCATTTTAGAGATTTTGAGAGTTATAGTTTAAAAAGTGGGATAGCTGTATCTCAAGATTGTCTACATATCAGATGGTCCAATCCTCTGTCCTGCTGCCCAAAAGTGAAAGTATCCATGGGGTAGATGCTGTACTTCAAACGGCCGCTGATGCTGTAGCATCAATGTGTGACTGGCTCTTGAATGAGCAGCAGGTCTATGTTGTGTTGTGGCCTCTGTCACAGGTATATGAATGGCCAGTGCTGTGAAAATGGCCGTGAAGACCAGAAGAAAAAACACTTTACGAGAAGCAGTCCATTTACTTTTTAGCATTTCTTCAGTGCCAGCCATTACATCATGGCTTACGAGGTCTGGACTGTTTTGTTGGCTTGCTCTCAGAATACAGCAGTTGTTCCATTTATAGAACGAAGGACATTTCTTTTATGCTGTCTCGTTGGTGATAAGCGCCTGTCCTCCGTGTCCGTCTCTGCCTGCTCCTAACCTCTATAAACACGAGCCTTATCACCGGCATTTACAACTGTCAGCATGCTTCATGAAGCCCGGGGGCATTATAGGTCACTGACAATCCTTCACATAGCGTCATGTGTGTGTCATCATATGTCATGATACTGTGGAAGAAGTGAACACACAGCTGTCATATCCAGTGTGAAAAATCATGACCAGATCGCACCGGGGGAAAAAAAATTAAGCAATGATACCCCTCCTGGGGGATTTTTCGAAGGAACGATTGCGGAGAGTGATGTAGTAAAACAAACATTCGGTGACTGGTGCTGCCAGTAGTGTCTGACTCGTAATCTTTTTATTGCCGTCATTCACTTTATTGACCGACCTTGACTCCACTGTTCTCCAGTTCACATTTTCCTTGGATGCTTCCATGAAGTGATGCCTTCAGGTTTCTTGGCCCATGCTATAGGCGTCCACATAAAAATAAAGAGCACAATATGTTATGTATTAGCTCCCTCGTCACTGTATAATGTGGTCGTTGGTCCAGTTGTGGTGCAAAACGTCCATGCCAGAGGGGGCTTGTCAGTGAAAATGAGCTGCTGGTTTATTTGTGACAATAATAAAGTGATTTGCTTATCAGTCTCAAACCGCCGTGCCAGGCACCAGGGAGATAACAAATTAGGGTAAATGCATTTAAATGACAAGCGGATCATAGCACCACCTGTCACAGACACCATAAAACAGGATTCCTAACATTTTCTTAGCCAACCTTTATGGTTTTCAAAAAAAAACATCAAGCGAGTCTCTCTGCCTGTCTGTCTGTCTGTCTGTCTGTCTGTAGCCGGTGGGATGTGAATGAGGTGGACGTTACTTCATGCTCTTTGATACCACCCAACAATCAAACACTCCATCATTATAGGGTACAATAAATAAATGGAAAATTCAAACACCTCAACCTGTGGGTTTCAATAATGCGATCTTTGCAGTGGCATCGATCCACTGAGTCATCATGCAGCCAGCAACTTCACTTTGTTTTATTGGCTTAATATTGTGAAGTTACCTGAATTAAACAGGCAGCACAGCAAACTTTAACCTTTTGTTTTGGTGCCATCATCAAGTTAAATTCTTCCTGGGAAATTTTGGATTTATATTACAAAAATATCCACCAAAAACAACAAAAAAGGGGACAGAAGCTCAAATCTTTAATTTGCTGATTGCCATATTATAAATGGTGACCCTAACTAACATACTTGATACTAACAGGAAAGATGATGGACGGATGTTTCATGACTCCTAAGTTAAGAAACAGGGCAAACGTCGCACCTGCTTAGTGGTGTGTGAGGTTTATACATTATGTAGAATTATTCTCATCATTATTGTTATAGAAATTTTCAAGTGATTTCCAGAAATATAAATCAGCATTTAGCTTGCTTAGTAAGATATTGAATGTTGGACATTTAAAAACATAATTTGTCTTCTTCTTTTTCTTATCTTCTCTCTCTTTATTTTTAGATATCTAAGGGCTTGTTTGCAGGTCTTGCAGTTTGTAGATGTAAGACAAAAAGGAGGCTGGCAGGAGCAGTTTTATACTGAAATTACTTTATATACAAAATATTCTTTTAAAGACTATTAGATTAATGAAAACCCCAACTTGCTACACCTCACAAGGACTTCACTTATAGGTCAATGGCCTCACTTAGCAGTGGCCTCTTTCCCGTGCAGGTGTGAGCTGGCAGGGAGCAGGGCCACGCAGCAGTGTGGGGCTGATTACCTCCTGCAGTCCTTGGTAGCTTGGTACTGCCTGGGTTAATGACACTGGCTGTGAGATAAGGCCCAACCCTCTTGATATCCCAACGTTACTCCACCGGCTCGTTTTCATTGAGAAAAGCTTATCGGCTCCCTAGTGTTATTCCATCAGTCACCTGGCAGAGCACATGGTTGTTTTTCACAGCGAGTGTATTGACAATTCAAGGTCCACCTAGCGAGGGTGGGATGGCCTTATAAATACAGGCCCGGGAAGAGGCTGCGCGGCAGTACTGAGAAGCTCGTGAAGAGCCCATCCTCTGGGAGGTCAATTACATTTAACTGCTGAGATTTTTAACAAACCTGTAAAATGGACAACGGGTGCCATTGTTCTGCCAGCATGGAGAGGCTCTCCAATCCCATCCTGTTCAACATCCTGAGCCAACACAGCCTCAGCTACAACTCGGTACCTCACAGATGCAACTGCGAGCTGCGACGGACTGTGTGCCTGAGGCGGCCGTCTGAGATTTGCAAAGAGGCCTCGGCGGTTCTGGTCAAAACCGTCCAGTTCATGAAGAACTTACCGGCCTTTAACCAGATGCCACCAAATGACCAGTTCCTGCTCCTCAAGAGCTGCTGGGCGCCGCTCTTCATTCTGGGCCTGGCCCAGGAGCATGTGGACTTCGAGGTGACGGACACACCTGCTGACAGCATGCTGAAAAAGATTCTGCTAAACCGTCAGGAGACGCCCGGGTTGGAGAGGGAGCAGCCCACCATGGCCGGTGTCAGCAAGCTCAAGTCCTGCCTCAAAAAGTTCTGGAGTTTGGATTTGAGTCCGAAGGAGTACGCATATCTCAAAGGCACCACAATATTTAATCCAGGTACGTGTTTATCAGATGCTCCGATATCTTGGTTCTCAGAGATGAAAGTGCTATACAGAAAGAAAAAAAACAGTCTACTCCACATAGATGCAACACTTATTTCTCTACTTTCCATTCAACAGACGTCCCGGATTTAAAGGCAGTACTATTTGTTGAAGGCTTGCAGCAGGAAGCCCAGCACGCCCTCAGTGAGGTGGTCCACCTCCTGCATCCGGGGGACCGGGAGCGCTTTGCTCGTATCCTGCTCACAGCCTCCATGCTGCAGGGCATCACGCCCAGCCTCATCTCCGAACTCTTCTTCCGGCCTGTCATAGGCCAGGCCGACCTGCTGGAACTGCTGGTCGACATGCTGTTCTGCAGGTAGAAGGGGACAGACGGACTTGATGCAGCTCTCCCGGGGAAATGCGATTTCACCCATCCTCCACCCAATCATTTGAAGAAATGGAGGAATGTCTGGTGGTGGACTGCACATATCAACAGCCAAGAAAAAAGAAAAAAAAACATGTGAATTAATGCACATGAGTCTATGAAGTGCTTTTATTCACATTGAAGCTGAGGTCACTTTAGTGCAAAGACTTTATTGGCTGCCAAGGAGGAAACAGACATCCCAGACTGTACCCGCTGTTGAATATACTGTGTCTGATTGTGGAGAGCTCCTCTGTGGTCTTCACTGTTGTAAATAAGTGTCCTCTGCTGTGACAACGCACTTCAAATAAATATATTTTTGTACATGAATGCAAATCGTACTCTTTCTATCCTACCAGGCAAAACATTGCTTGACGTGCATAATAATCTTACTTGCAAAATCACGGTTTTAATGGCAGCAAGAAGCAATTTCTGGAATGATGAAAAGAGATAAAATCCTTTTTTAGTTATTAACCTTTGACTAGTATGGCAATGGGTCCAATAAAAAACAAGCAGTTTTCCACAGATTGTTGTTGAAACGTAGCATAATGTAGCATAATTCACACACTCACTTTGATATAGAATTACACATTTGTAAAACAAAAAAGGTGTGAACTCTGTTAAAAAATGTATCCAACAGCAGTATTCACCTAACAATTTACAATTATACTTTGTTCTGAACATCTCCATCCTCCAACCTTGTGTATTTAGGATGTCTAACTTGACTGACTTACTGAGCTGCCAAGAATGTCTCTTCAAACACATTATCTTAAGTTGGTGTCAAGACAGACTCTCCAACTGAAAGCAAACAAGAAACTAAACTCCAAAAATATATTTATATATATGGTTTGGGTTTGTAAAGCTCTCTCAACTGTCTGTAGTGGAGCTTCAGTGGGTTTTATGCAGGAAATGTATTATTTTTGAGCAGAGTTTCAACCTACTGACAGAGGCCGATGAGTCCCACTCACTATTGCATAAAACTCACATTGAGAAACCACATCTGACTCATGCCTGCAGTGCTCCACTTCTGGTTCTACCAGATTGTGCTAAACCATAGTCAACTGTCAGGGTTCCAGTGGACCTCCAGTGGACTCACCTACCGCTCAACCTGAAAGTCTTCGGAACTATGTCAACATGACACTAATTCATAGTTGATTAGAAACTGTCACGTTTCTCCTACAAATATGTTGTTGTTTTTTTCATACTCCATAGCGGTGCTTTGTCTCCCTCCTATGGAGAATGGTGGAAATCACACGGAGACTCCAGGTGGACCTCAGCTTACAAAATAAAAGCTCCACAAAGGTCATTTCTCATGCATGAGCATGAATGGAAAAACTCCTCTGAATGTTGCTTAAAAAAAAATCAGCATGCCGTTGACAAGCTGCAGGCTGAGTGTGATGCGCAACAAGTCCTCCTGTTTCATCCTAGTGCGTGGTATGCTCGTTGTGAAACAGTGAAGCTTTGCATGACACCTCATACAGGAAAAACAGGAATGTGCTGGTGGGGGCAGAGAGGTTTAGGAAACGGGGCTACGCAGAACTGCACGCACACGCACACACACACACACACACACACACACACACACACACACACACACACACACACACACACACACACACACACACACACACACACACACACACACACACACACACACACAAAACAGAAAAAGTAAATCCAAGAGCATTCACTCAAGAGAAGCCAGAGAGATCGTATATTTGTATTCTCCTGGGCTTTTGTTAAGCAGATGTGGAACTGTCTTTCAACTCCGAAAATTAAACAGATTACTACACGCACACAATTGCCTCACACATAAAAGTGTCAGAAATATGACTAAACCGGTCATTAAGTTATTGGGCCAACTGTTGATAGAGCACACCTAAAACATATTTTACTTCTCATTCATCAATAGAAATGTCATCTTAACAAGCAGACAACTTCAATATGCATTATGTATCATTTAGTCAGACTTTAGGGTGAAGAGCCTGAAATCAGGCTGCACTGCTTCTCCCCTTTGCAATAAATGACAAAGACAAACCCCGGGATTTTATTTCCTTTTTGTCAGAACCAGTCAAACGAGTTTCTTCCTTCGCCGAGGGCGAAAAACGCCTGCCTGGTATAACACAGTGACCTCAGGGAGATGAGCATGACAACAATAATCCAAAAGATAAAGAGGAAAAGTAGGCTAAAGAGACAGAAAGCAACATGAAGGAGAGACTTACAGTGTGAAGGGAAAGAAAAGTTACTTTGCCATTGAATACGCATAAAAAGGTGTTAACAAACATGGAGGTTTTTATTTTGTTAAAAACAGGAATTACCTGTGAATATTAAAAAAAAAACTGACGACAAATACCACAAACGGTTTTACAGCCCGGACAGTAACTTAAAAATATGTACATCGAAATATGGCTTATCAAACGCAAGTTTCATGTCAAAACGTGCTTCTGAGCAGACTAAAATGGCAGGAGTCAATAAGCCCAAGGAGTGCATGCTCAGTGGCTCGCATAAACAATCACACAGACAAGAAAGAGGACGGTTACGCTCTGCCATCAGTCTCTGTCCTCGGGGCTGACTGCTAGCCTGGCATGGAGCACAAGAACTGTTTGTAAAACAACACATTGAAAAGGAAAACGTGCATTGTCTCTCCCTGGGTTCGTAACGTTTCAGTGGGTCGCTTGCTGCAAAGATCCACGACTTTTAATGACACCAATGGCAAAACATCAGCCAGTGCTCTACAAAGGAGAAGTACTACCGCCCAGGGTTAGGTGCCCGAATGAAGAAGGTGCCAAATAAAGAAAACAAAAAAAAAGATATCAAAAGGAGAATGTTGTCCGTTTTGTTGGCGTTTTGCCTTTCAGAGAAGCAGAGGGGCGCCAGAGGAGTCTGTTTCGGTGTCGTGGTGGTAGGGCGAGTAGGCAGTGGCGGTGCTGGAGGAGTACGCTGTGGGAGAGAGAGTCGAGTTTAGTACGCCGGAAAACACACAGCGCACATTTTTAACCAATGCACACATTGTGACAGAGCTGGAGTTAAACCTGTGGCTCGGCCTCATTCCCAGGCCGTTATGTGAAAGTTGTGCAAACACAATGCGGTGCACCCACATTCAAAAACCCTGTAACCGGACACCCCGGCCCATCCAGCAGCTTCTTCACACAACAACAGAGGCTGCTGCGCCGTAATCCATCTGTAACCCAAGGAGCTCGGCAGAATGACATAATAAAACCCGGGACATTATGTGGCATATATTTAATGGCACTTGATCTGCAGCTCTGGCAGGTGGTGTAGCATGACCGCTGGAGCTGGAGGCGAGAAGGAGGCAGGTTGATAAGTGGGTGTAAGGTGGCAGAGGAGGAGGAGGAGGAGGCGGCTAATGATCGAGGGATTGCAATATGCAGAGAAAAAGGAGACAGGAATGCAGTGCTTTCACTGTTAAAAGAGTGGCATGTTGCTGGAAAGGAGAGAGCAGGTGAGAAAGTGCCTGTAGCCGCAGTGGAGACAATGGGCTGCCAGCACTAGGCCTCGCACCCGGGTTCACCAGGGCAGTAATTACACCCCAACGACCCTGTTGAATAAAGGCCGTGGCTCTGTCAGCACAACCGATATCATTTATATCAAAACGCTGAATACTCCGGACCTGCGACCACACGCTCGGGGGTCTCCAGTGCTGGACAAACCCGTGGACGTAACCCAACTCTTCATTTCACGTACGTGTGCTGACAATGTAATCGACCCTCGAGAGCCCGATAGCGTATCTGTTCCCCGGGAAATCCCCCCCCCCCCCCCCCCTTCCCCGCCTGTACTCACTTCTCCCACTGTAATGTCGCATTTTCCTCGCCAGCTCGTCCGAAGGCGTCTGCTCCGACACTTTCACCTCCGGATCTGCAAGCAGAGAGGGTTGTGGGGGGGGGGGGGGTAAAAAAAACAGACAAAATTGAGCGCAAAGCAGCCTCAGCGCACATTAGTCCGGTCAGCTCTGCCATTGTGCAATGCGTTTCAGAAGACGGCGCGTGCCTGTAGCGACTTGTCTGAGATTAACCAATTATTTTTAGGTCACTGCCTGTAAAATGCTCGGCGTATTGGGGCTTAGAAGGCATGAGCCACACAAAAGAGCCACAGTAGCGTTCCAACAGACGCCATGAGTCATTTCGGGAAGGCAGACCGGATGACTTGGATATGTGGAATGCAGACCTGCAACAACCGATCGTTTAATCAACAAATAATCGACGGCCAAAATAGCAGACAATTACTTTGATGATCGATTGATCGGTTCGGCCGTTCTAAAAATAGTTGGGAGTGTTTTCGAGAGGGTTTCCGAGGGAAAACGAAGGCAACCGGACTCCTGGATGTTTCACCTCTTATCCAGAACAACCAGAGAACTACAACTGAAGGCAACCAAGGGGCCGAAGCCGAGTTGCCTTGGTTTCTAGCACCTAAAGATTACATAAAGTAGGATTTTAAGGAATTCTCTTATATCAGCTCTCATCCTCTGTAATGGCTTGGTGAGGTGGACTAAGTACACAAGGTATAGGAAAACGCCCCCTTGGAGCATTTTACGGGCCTGACAACCCACTGATGAGCCGAGACTACAGGAATAACGATTTGTCCCGTCCCTGGTGGGATCCTCCACCCAGGGGGGGTCTTGTACAGATCTACACAGCTGCGGTAACTCAGGGTGGGTTCTTACAGTCACTGCTCAGGAAGGTGTTGGTCATGGTCTCGTTGCCGCTGTCGGGCAGGGTCCCGTCGTTCCTGCCGTTGTGCCTCTGCCCCGCAGACTGCTGGCTCTTGTTCCTCTTGCCCTTGCGGGTGCTGATGCGGATGACGCCGTGCACCAGCTTGCACTCGGCCTCCTGCTCCTCCAGGTTGTAGTCCTGCGCGATGCTGTAGATGAGCTCGCTGATCTCGTTGGTCTTGCGGGAGAACGAGGAGTCGGAGGTGCACTTGGCCAGCTGGTCGATCTGGTGCAGGGCGTACAGCTCCAGCAGCTTCTTGGTGATGAGGGAGTCGATGTCCGTGCCCGTGTCGCTCAGGTCGTCCAGGTCGTAGTCCTCCCGGGACAGCAGGCTGGTGTTGCTGACGGGACGCTGGTTCTCCCCCTTGCCCGGCGTACGGGTCCGTTTGGGCGCGGCCACCGGGTAGCGGACCGTCTGGCCCGCTATGCGCACGTCCGGGTAGCGGAAGCTGTCGCTGGCGGGCAGCTTGGAGGGTTTGGTGGACTTCACCGGCTCCACGGAGATCCCACAGGTGGGGTTGGTCACGGCCATGCCGTTGGGAGGGTGGGAGTGAGGGTGGGGGTGGGGGTGGGGGTCGCCGCCTGCTTTAGGGGGATGGTCTGTGGAGCTCTCGTTGACAGGCAGGCAGGGCTCCCGGCTGCCATAAAAGCCACAGGTCAGCACGCAGCAGATAAGAGCCTTGCAGCCGCTCCAGCCCATGGACGCGCAGGAGCCGCAGGCGTGTCGGCCGGCGGCCGCGCCGTCTGCGGAGCCGGGGATAAATCCGATAGTCTCAGACCCCCGTCCCGTCCCGGTCCCGTTCCGCGGGTGGGCCCTGCTGCTGCCGCCGCCGCCACCCCGGCCGTATTTGTTCTCTGCATAGCGGGAGTGGTCGTGCAGGTGCTCCCCATACGGGTCCTTCTCCTGGCTGCTCTCCCTGGATATAGTCCGAGTGTGTCTGTGCTTGTCTGGCCTGGAGCCCGAGCTGTGGTTCTTAGGGTGGCGGGCCGCCTGCGGAGCCCCCGTGCTGTGGCCAGGCATGGCTCACACTGCCTGGGACCTGGAGTGTGTGAGAGAAGGAGGCATGTTTAGACATAATGACCAGGTGGAAACCCCCCCCCTCCTTCCCTCCCTCCCTCCCTCCCTCCCTCACCCTCACCTCCCCCCCCCTCCTCCTCCTCCTCCTCCCCTCTGCTGCCACTCAAGCTTGAGGCATGAAACGCACCACGACCCTCTAAAACCAGACCATACTTGCATTTTGGCGGACTCTCAGTATTGGAATTTTATGAACGCAAAATATTACAGTTCATTTACAGGTATGAGACACATATAAAGAAACTTTATTGATCGTTAGAGGAAGTTCATTCTGGGAAAGCCATGTCCCAAAAAACACTAAAGCAGACGCTTTTTTTTGTTTGTTTTTTTTTACAAAAAACAGGACATTGTTCATATTGGCTGACAGGGAATTGTTGCACAAGTACAAATACAAATAAAAGGCAAATATGATCTACAGGGAGAGTAATGCTCTGGAAAACAGACAAGCAGCTACTATTTTTTTTGCAGGTATTGAGACTGTTGTCGTGACCTGCATTCTGGAGCTGTGCAGTAAACACTTCCAGTAAAGTAAGCTCCTGTGAAGCTCTGAGAATGTAAATACAAGTGATTGCTGGCCTGATAGAGATCGGGCCAATTGCGTCCCACCCTTTCAGCTTGTTTGGCCACCACGCAGGTAAACAGCTCGCACCAAAACCCATTCAGCATTTCGGAGCGTCTTTAACTCTTGGGAGAAACTTTTCACTCACCGCATACAGAGGAACGGACTCGTTGGTGTCTTTCCCTCACAGGTAAGTCGTCCACAGAGTAAACCGCGGAAGTCTCGCAGGGAAAACTTGAGCTTCTGGAGCCTCAAACACACACAGAGGGAAACGCTGGGTTTGGATCGACCAGGTGAGTCTTGGTCCGCCGGGATACACGGTCTGCGCTCAAGTGGAGTTTGGTGCCTCGATCGGGAGACACAGCTCGGCTCATTCGCGTCGTCTCCGCTTTTAGAGAGAGGTCTCGTCTCCCAATGTTTGGCTATTACCTGCGGCTACAGCTAATCCCAGCTCCTCCACCCACAGGTGAGTCGTGACGTCACGAAGAGAGAGAGAGAGAGAGAGAAAGAGCGAGAGACAGAGACAAAGAGAGAGAGAGAGAATGTTCAAAATTCAAGATTTTATTATTTGTCACTGTAAATGCAACAATACAGTGGGAGTGACTGCAACTGACTGCAAAACAAGAAGGAAGTAAAATGTGAATGTAAAAAGTATGAACCACAGAGATTATTAAATAAAAAGTGCTTTAAGATTTCAAGTAGTTAAAGCAACACACATAAATCTATTATCTAAAGATAGAAAGATAGATGGAACCTGGCAATAGGACATAATAACCTTGATATATATTCTGTAGGATGAAATACATTGAAATTCTAGCACGATTAATATGAAGTTTTACATGAGAAAACTTTTTATTATGTACATAATTGAGGATTACACACATACAGTGTGTGTGACAGTGTCCTGTCGTTTCACTGCGGTCAAAGTAGAGACAGAAGTGCAAGGCAATCAAACACATCCTGTTAATCAGCTTAACCTTCTAGTGTGACCTAAACCGTCTTTTAAACTGAAAGTCAGATACTCACCTCAAATGGAAAATTGAATTTATCTTGTTTGTTTTTTGATAAGGAAATGCCAACGAAGAAATTGTATGTTATCAATCTAATTTTTTTTTTATCAGCTAAATTCCATATCAGCAGCATAGCAAAACAAACACAATCTTCAACTGAAATAGCTTGTACACTTGGACACTATTGTGTGTGTCCAAGTGAATAAATAACCTTTTTTTTCTTGAAAAAAAAAAGTGACAGAAAGAGGAAAACTAGGGATCAGAGATTCAATGAAGTGATATTAAAAACTGGTTCAAATCTGATCTGGAATGAAAACATAAAACCTTTGGTCCCAGGCGAAGGAACACAAACTGGTGGTGCAATCCTGTGCTTTATATTCTTATGAAAGGACTTTTTTTGTTACATGCACACACACACACTCTCATGCTGCGTGTATTCCCAGCATGTTACAAGGTTAGGTCGGACAGGCACACAGATGTGCACAGCTGCAGAACCAGCAGGTGTTTTCTAAACATTACTTTATCTGTCATTCTGCCCCATTTTCCCTTCACAGAGACACTTAATCACCCTCTGCTTAAATGGGAAGCACACAGGCAGCTCACCTGGAGAAAGAAATGAGTGTGTGTGTGTGTGAGCAGTACAGTGTCCTGTGGTTTCGCTGGGTCACAAGGAGACAGTCAGACAATCAAATGCATCAACGTTGTGCTTTATTTATAGTTAATGTAAATGCATGATTGATATACAGTGGCTCATATCTTCTATCTCGTCTACTGCTCAGAATAATCTAATACATTTCACAGTAGGAATTCTAGCACGGTCACAATGCTCTTCACTTATTTTATTAAATCTATTACTGAGGATTACACTCACTAGGTGTCTATGCTGTCTCATTTTCCTTGGTCAACATACATTTTCCATGCCATTGATCTAGAAACTATGTTACTCATCTTACTGACACTCTCATGCAGTTTGTTATGATACTGAATGTCATCAAATCCAAATGAACAAAGCAATGAAATCCCAGCTGACAGTTACAGTTCAGGTAACCCTATTTATTTTAACCTTACAAACACAGAATATTAGGACTCATACGTGGGTCTGGACAAAAGAAAGGCACTTATAAGGTGAGGTTTCTATCTCAGGACTGCAGTATGTACAGGAAGTTTAACTATACACATTTACCGTCAGCGTTTTCTCGATTCTGTGGAAATGTTCTCATAGGTTCCTGGGTGGAGCTGTGGTCACCTGTTTGACGTGTGTGTCTGTGGGAAGCTGGATGATACACGTGTCACTCGGCAGCTGCTGTGACAGGACTAATCCCACGTGCCCCTGCAGCCTGCTTGTACCCGAGGAGATGTTCCTCAGCCGGGGGTCTGAGTCGATCTCATATCTGTAGTGGTATCCCTCCATGACGTCCCGACAGGCGTCCCTCATCTCAATGATCCACTTCTTCATTCCTTTGCGGTTTAAGTAGAGCACAAACAGAAACACCATGCCCACGAAGCCCAGCACCAGCCCCAGGAAGACGTAGGAGGTCTGCAGGGTGAGGTCGGCCACCTCTGGCTGCATGGGAACCACGCAGCCGATGGCGTAGACGCTGAGTCCCAGGAGCCGGGTGTCCCGTCTCGGTGAGGCACATCTCACAGCATCCACGTCCACCTGAGCCCTGGTTTCATTCAGCCAGGCCACAAAATGCCGGATCTCACAGGAGCAGGAGTAGGGGTTGTCTCCGAGAAGGATCCGGATTTTGCCCAGCTTCTCCAGCTCCTGGAGGGCATCGGGCCTGAAGGTGCTGAAGGCGTTGTGCGTGAGGTCCAGCACCTCCAGATGGTTCATGCCGGAGAAGGTCCCGCTGTAGACGGCCACCAGAGAGTTGTTGGTGAGGAAGAGCTGCTGCAGGTCAGGCAGGTGGGAGAACATGCCTGGGGGCAGCAGGGAGAGCTGGTTCCCGGAGAGGTCGAGGCGGAGGAGCCCTCGGAGGCCACCCCAGCGCAGGGCCGTGGCCAGGTCAGTCAGAGCAGAGACGTTGTGCAGTGAGAGGCTCAGGTTGAGCTCCTGGAGGGGGCTGCCTGGGATGCTGAGGGCTTCGGGGTGGATGAGGGCCAGGTGGTTCCCGCTGAGGTCCAGGTAGCGCAGGTTGAGGAGAGCAGAGAAGCTGTGGGACGCCATCTCTGTGATCCTGTGAAGATGACTAACACTGTAACACCTGTCCTCACACGTTTATATTAACCTCATGCATTGATACAACTGCCTGCATCTCACTCTGGTGTCCAAATAAAGCAAATGAAAACCACATCCGGACAAAATGTATTTATTAAGACATACATCAAGAGGGTTAGTCATATTATCAAATGTGGCTTTATATACATGAATATAACAAAAAAATAAATAAACACACTGACATTCTCACCTATTATTGCTTAAGATGATATTGGTGACATTCTCCTGCTCTGAAAATGAATCAGGTCCAACCTGGTGTATATTATTCCCTGTGATGATGACAGTCCTTGCATATCCTGGAAAACCCTGTGGCACCGTGAGCAGGTCCTTGGAAACACATTTCACTGTGCGAGTGACAGCAAAGCACTCGCAGCCGAAAGGACACTCCAAGCACTGGTATGGTGCACAAAGAAGGACTCCCAAAAACACCCGGACCGCAAAAACACTCATTGCTAAACTGTAGCCAATCAAGAGAAAAATTAAAAAAAAAAAAAGGTAACACACAAAAGTATGACTTTCAGCAGGGGAAAAAAAACATTTAAAAAAAGGTGAGTAAACACGTCGAATCGTAAATATAAACACGGAGGCTGCTGAGGCGGCAAAGAGCCCTGTGAAGCTGCTCCACTGAGGGAATAAGGACTCCTATAAAGTGAGGGGAGTTCACGTCACGCTCAATCTGCTGGATGGGAAAGGTGCGTGGCTCCCTTAAAGGTACAGAGGACGATCAGGACATCCACTGCCTGGGACCTGCAGCACACCGAGCAGGCGGAGCCTCCAAAAGCCTCACACACAGCACATTGCAGGTGACGACAGAGAAATAATAGGATGAGAGATATACGAGAAATAATACTCCTTCAGGAACACAATTTTTAAACCAAATCGACCAAGTAAATAGCGCATATTGTGATCCGATGTGGTATTGCTCGTAAACTGTACATATCCGCAGAGTTATAGTGATATTCCAGCATGAAGATGCAATTAGATGGCATTCAGTTAATCTAAATCTGAAGTGATACACTCGTCTCAAAGAAAACATGTCACATATTTGTCTTTACACGCCAGGGGGGAATAGGACTGTGGAGAGAAGGGCATTTTCACAGCACAATATCACCATTCATCACATGCGGGTCCTACATCATTCTATCTTTGGTAGCGGCTCATATCTCTCAGGCTAATAATTGATGAATACTTTCGTCCTTAAGATTTCGTGATCCACTCCGCAGCGATACATCACTGAACTGTACATTAGGCAGTCTGGAAACACATTCATCACTGCCGTTGTTTGACAAATACGTCTCTGGGCTCCACAGCATTGCTCTGCTGTGGTGTACTCTGGAGTATCACCCCCCCGGTTAATACTCTGGACGACCCGCCATGTGAAAAAAAACAGTAATGCCCGACCTAGAGGATATGTTTTGAAATTTGTTTTGTATCTCACGCACCTTATGTAATTGAAGAACAGAAAAGAGGGTTTCATAAATGCCTGATTTGAAACGGATCCACAAACAGCCCTGAAACAGCTGGCAAGACACTAGATCACTAACAGACAGACTGACACGCCATTCAACACGACGGTGTGTGGAGCGTGACCAAAGTTTGTGGCTGGTCCCGCTGAGCTGCTCACTCCCACTACTGCAGGTAGAACGTCAGGATGAAGGTGGCCAGGACCCCGGACAGCATGAGGAAGGGAAGCCAGGTCTTGAGGAACGCTGTCCAGCTGATGTGTAAAGAAAGGACAACAGATGTTATAATGGACACCTTTAGGTCCCCTGACTGGCTGTTAGAGGTGACCTAGAATGGTTGAACTGGGTATTTGTTTGTTCTCTGGTGCTAACATAGAAGCTATGGAATACTGGTTTCATCAAAAATGCCAAATTTTGGTTTTGGTTTGGGAATATTACAGTCCATTTTTTTTGCACAGATCTGTCTCATGTTTATCTGGCAACCAGTTTTATTCATCCACTCAATCAATCTCTTATTTAGCCATTGGTGCTGTTGTCTGTTGATCTTTGAACATAGACTGTAAAATCATTATCTATATTTATACTAATATTACTTTTTTTAACTGTCTCTACCTCTACTGCCACTTTACTGCTGTGATGCTTGAAATATCCCTGTTGTGTGTTGATTAAAGGTTCTATTCTATTCTATTCTATTACAGAGTTGTAGGCTTGAGCCAGAATCAGAGTAGGAATCAGATGCTGAGAAAGAACCATGATTGCATACACTGACAATTCTCTCTCACACCCTTCATTATCAAAAAAAAAGTCAAGGTAAGAGTGTTTTTTTTCTTCATTCCAGCCCTGGTGTAATGTGCGTGGCACAGAGGGTAATACACCCCTCTCCTGTATATTTTTGGACGGCCAAGGACATGTGAGGGGCGCCGAGCCATCACATGGTCCACATGCAGCCCCAGCCCCAGCCCCAGCCTGTGTCCTACTGTCCTCTCCACCCATCCCACGCAGGGAGTCCCAGCGGAGCGGTGACCTTCAGCAGGGACACAGAGGGGGGGGCGCCGCTGTCAGTGATGAATTACACGACTTCGCTTGTGTGTGTGTTTTCTTTTTTTTTTAAAGACTCCGGAGCCGTGGGAGCGTATGTGCAGAGACAGCACAAAGTGTGACGCCGGCGCTCTCTATGTGGGTCAGCGGAGAATAATGAGGGGGGGTTCTCGGAGCCATATGTCTCCTAATGCTCTCTGGTATCCAGCAGCGCTGCAGCTCTGAGGACTGTGTTCGTGATGGAGTTGCTCCAGGTGTATTCAGCCGCTATTGTTAGCAGCCATATTTCCCCTTAACTTTTCTCTGACTTCTTCCTACACAAAATGTGTGACAATCTCGCATTCGTATTTTTTCTGTCTCCTCCTGACCAGTCTTTCCTCTATTGTTGTTTATGTTGACATATTGGCAAGCTGTGCCTGGGAAAAATGTGCATCTTTATGGGGTTTATACATAAAAAATTGACTATGTTAGATAAACCAAACTCAGGACACAATAAATACATCACAAACAAAAACACTGATACAACCATGTTTTCCCCTTACAGACAATATATTACTCTATGCAGCACCGCAGGGGTTAGATAAAAGTACCTGTGGATGGATGCTACTTTGATGGATGAGAGCATAAAGCATTAAGGGCTGCGAGTCAATCCCAGGCTTCTTATATCTGCATGAGTCATTGATAGACGCTCAACCACAAAAGCTCCCGACAGGTAATTGAAGCATATATGAAATGAAAGTCTTCTAAGTACTGAGAAAAAAATGCTAAGATGTTTATGTACTGTGTCCCAGCGTATTGATGATTACCCACCAGAAAGATAAAGACGCCAAAGACGTATGGCCGGGATATGAGGGCAAGACAACGGGTCTGAATGTAATGATGGTACGAACAGCAGCCAGAGGATAAAACACGTACCTGACGTGTTTCCCGTGAATGAAAGACCACATGCACAGGTTCACCATGTTCCAAGACGTGCTGTTGTCGTAGCGCATCAGGTTGAGAGCCATGGCGACGTGGGAGTGGCAGTTATCGAAGCATAGATTGTGCTTCACCGTAACAGAGAGAGAAGATGTTACTACAGCTAATAATACTGATATAAGAGCCAAGCAAATTGCAAAAAGTAATAATCGCCTTACCGGTCGACATTTGTATTCCTCTGACGCGTCGTGTACTGCTTTGTCCCACGTAGTGGCACCGTTTCCACACACTTTGTCCACATCCAGCTTCCAATACCTGTAGTATCAAAGACTCAATCAATTAATCAATCAACCGAGCAAAGTGATCATTCAGAAGAATGAAAAAATTGGTGTTTAACCCCAGTCAGAATGAGGACCTCTCAGTGTGGAGTTTGAATGCTCTACCTGTTACCTGTGTGTGGTTTCCTACCACAGTCCAATAATATGCATGTTCATGTCAATTAGAGACCCTACATTATCCTCAGGTGTGTGTGTGTGTCCTGGTGACATATCCAGGGTGTATTCTCTGTCTTTGCTCTATATGAGCTCCAGCAGATCCCTGGAAACTGGTGTCTACAAAGCTGGCAAGATAATGGAACATTCCAATTCATGGACTTACTTGGTTGGTCTACCGAAGCCCATGTTGTCCTCCTAGAAAAAACAAAACAAAGGCAGTCAGGTTAAACTTGCAACTTCTCCCCACGGTCGCGTGACTTTCCTCACACAGTCCAGATGTTTAGGTCAAATTAAGCCCCTAGGCATCAGTACGAGAGGGGATAGTGTGTGTGATGGACTGGAGTCCTGTTGAGGTTGTATTTCCTGCCTTGGGCTTCTGTGCGCAGAAGACAGACACCACAGCTAAGACACTACTGGGTACAGAGTGGGTGAGATGGGCAAACAATAAAGGAAATTACAAACTTTTAACTTGTGATGCAACTATATTCCTGAAGTTACTAAAGAGCTCAGTCTATAACTTCATTATTACATAGTGAAATCCATCACCATCGATGCAGCAGTTTGGCGGCCTACGTCATCGTGACGTAGCAGATTAAAGGTTTGCAGGTTTGTTGTTCATCCCTGACTGGGCGCTGCTGTGCCCATAAATGAAGGGAGCTTTTTATTACAGCTGATAAATATACGTATCAGCAGGGGTAATACATATTATAAATATGTTAATTAATCAAGTGAATTGCTTTACTAACCGAGACGAAGTATGATCCTGCAAAGTCTCGAATGATCCCAGCAGAGGTGCAGATCCCCATGTGACCGATAAAAGGGAGCACCCACCTGCAGTATGCACCCACACACGAGAAAATGCACTGTTAACAGATGTTATTGAGAACATTTAGTGCAGCCGTGTGTGCAAAAACAAATAGCTGACGCGAGGTTTGAACCCTCGGTGCTACATGCTAGGCTAACAGAGAGCGGCGCGACCGCTGTGATCTTACGATAAAATGGGAATGGGTGTCCACACAATGCAGTAAGGGTAGCGGCTGGTCTTTCTGTCGCTCTTCAAGAAATCCCCGTGGTAATTCATCATCACGTCCGTCTCGTCCACCTCCGCCATCACTGCGTGGAGTGACAGACAGGACGTCCACAGTGACGCACACGCCGGAAGGGAAATGTCCGAGCGGTGCGTGAACGCAGCACACGGACGCTTGTTTACTGTGCTTTCAGGTGGGAGCTTGAACGAGCCAACACTCGTACGTTAAATGTTCGGATGTTTGTGGCAGTTTGTATCCGTGTATGGCGTCGAGTCTAACATTCTTGTTATGATTTCTTTGTTTTTCCAGGTGGACTACACTGTCACCTTATCGAAATGTTCCATGTGTTGCCAGATAAGATGTATCTGGAAATAGAATGCAATTCCATACCAAGGATATGATTTTTAAAGGAGGTCTGGGTCGTATCTGGGTCATTTTTCATAATTCCAGTGTTTCATAACTTGTATGGTAACACAGACAGTTTTCCTTTGTGGTTCCAACACCATCAGTGGGTAGGGTACATCCCTCTCTAATTTCTTTCTAATTTCCCCCTCCTCCTCTTCTCCCAAAAACACTACTCTCACCTCTCTTTACTACAATCATCACGATGCTTGATAGGATGAAAATCACTGCTTTTCATCCTATCCTCCTAAGGATGCTTTCATCCTTTTAGCCCTTGTAACAACTGTGGCCTCCTGTTGTGCTGTAAAGTACTTCTGCTGTCTCTTTGAACAAAAAAGAAGTGAATGTAACGCCAGAGAACAGTAACAAATACCTCATTCAACCACTATGGATCTTATTTATCTAGAATTAGTTGTAATGTTAAAATACCAATTTTTTTCTAACGAAAAAAAATCACCTCATTTTATGTATTAATATATTGTCTGCAGTGTGATAATTTGATCCATGATCACTAGAGGTCTTGTATGTCTTGAATACGCTCACGTTTTACTCAGTAATATCATTCTGGCACGTCTACTTAGCATGCATCTTCTTTAGGCAAAGCCTCTCTGCGTCATTTCAGCCCTATTTGGCACCAAACCTCTGACTCTGTCAGGAAGCTTTGTCACTGTTCCCAGAGCTGGGTCACCTCATTACCGTACAGTATATGGGGCATGAGACGATCCCACCCAGCTGCTCATGCCTGTGATGTACTGTACTGTGCTGCTATTTGTTGCCTAATAGTCAGCAAAAGCAGACGCTGATGAATGTGCAGGATGCTGTGAGGTTCACACAGCCTCACCAGCACTACATCTTCCCTGCCTAAGGTAATCATGTGTCAGCACTGCTCCATCTCGGACAAACGGTTCAACGATGTTAATGTAAAAAAAAAAAGAAATCTAGGAGATGTTTAATCATTTTATTTTCCACCTCCTTTCTTTCCTCAAAGAAAAACAGTGTAAATTAATGAACAAAGTAAACACATGGAAGCCTAGTGTTGCATGTTGTCGAGGGCCCGTTCTTTAACATGTTCTACATAGAGCCCCAGTGCTGCTCTCTGAGCGATAGAGGGCTCGGTTTCGCGTCCTTCTCTTGCACACAACTATGGTCCGAGAAGCCTGATGCAAGCAGGACTACACACCTGTCTGCAGCAGGTGCTACAGCCGCTCAGCTAGTAGACAGGAACCCCGCCAAATACCATCAGCCGGCATACGACAAATTCACCGTCATTTGTCTCACTACATCAGTGTCACATTGACAAGAAATGCCAAACACAAATTGCAATCAGTTGGACATGGTTTAACAAGAACACAAAAAAAAACTTAATTCATATTTCTTTAACAAATATTTTTGCCAAGATCCTACCAACAATCATAACATAATCGACCCTCTTCCCTAAGTATGCCAAAATGATGCTTCAGTGACACAGAGAAAACAAACATTAATCCTTGGCCTTTGAAACGGTCGATGACAAGCTTTGGCAAAAAGAAACCACACTTTTTTTTTTTTTTGTCCTTTCCAAGACAGAAACTAAACAAAGCTCGTGAATTCATCTCAACATTCGCAACTTTTACAACTTGGCGTGTGACGCTTAACTCTAGGCTTCCTGTGACCGAGACTCCAACTGAAAAATGCGGCCGAGTCTAACTCTGGGAGTCGTTGACTTGGGTGTGCAGACTTGGTGAGACTGGCGATGGCTCAGACTCTTCTCTCCGGCTGAAGAGCAGACGGGACCGGGTACCTGGGTCCGGTTCCTCCTCCGCCGCCGCCGTGCGCCTGCGTGGCCGCGCGCACCTGAAAATAGGCCGCCGGCCCGCGGGATTCTCCCTCTACAAGCTGCTGCGTCTCTCCGACGTAAACCTGAGGAGGGGAAAGTGCTGAGCTCCTCCTTCTTTGTGAGAGACTGGGGAGTGACGTGGAAGGTGCTCTCTCTCTCTCTCTCTCTCTCCTCAGAGACGCCCCCTCCCACGCCACCGTGGGCGGGGGGGTGGAGGGAGAGGCTGAGGCGTGTTCGGTGCTCTGAGGGGGCGAGACGGGCGTTCCTCTCCACCCTCCGTGAATCCCTCTCCCTAAAGTGGCCTCCACCAGTCCTCTCTTTGGACAGGGGAGGGCGATGCATAGTGCAGAGGCGTGACGTGACATTCACTCAATGTTTCTGTCAGACAGACGGGGAGGGGGCGGGCATTAGGATTCAAACAGGCGCTGGGAGACCCATCCGTCCATCCTGCAGAATGGCAGACAGTTTTTCTCTTTTTTTTGTTGTTGTTTTTCTTGTTTGTTTGTTTTTGTGTTTTTTTAGCTTGGCCGACACTGCACTTGTCCCTCTGAGCTGTCCTCGTCGTCCGAGGCCTCGGGGCCGACGCCGCGCAGGCCCGTGATGCGATAGCCCATGTTGAGCAGCATGACCTCCAGCGGGTCAGCGTTCATGCGCCGCTGGTTGGCCTGGGCAGCGCTGTCCATGTCCTCCACCACGCGCTCGTTCTCGCTCTCCGTCTGTGGGAGGAGGAATCAACGCAGCATGGATGAGCTGTCCATGTCTGTCAGTTGCAGGGTAGAAACACCAAAACTGCCCCCAATGCCATGCTATGCTTAAAGCTACTGGCAGCCTCTGTCACCAGTGGATGGAGTAAAAAAGAAAAGCGCTATACAGGAGGAATGATTTAGAGACGTGCTGTGGATTCTGAGTGTTTACCTCCGGCCTTGGGTTCCATAATCGAACCACGGGGTCGATGCCGCTGGTGGCCAGGAAGCAGTAGCTGGGGTGCGGCTGCAGGCAGTTGACTATGGACTCGTCCCCCTGCAGGATCCTCACCAGGTTGGTCGTCTCCTTCTCCCAGATGAAGAAGGAGCCGTCGTCTGAGCCGCTGACAATGTACTGACCTTTGCTGTGGAGGAAAGGGAGCTATTCAAACCTGCCAGACGGGTCGTAAATCGCCCGTTTGTCTGCCTTCAATGGACTTCCTCGGCGAGCTTGTTGAGACGCTTTTGTTAGCAGGGCTTTGCCTGCTCTGGTGTGACATGCAGCAGGTGAGGTGGTGGACAAGGTGCAATGAGAGCTGAGCTTTGTGTTATCACGGGAATCATATAACGTAACAGAGTGTTTCTGTTCAGGAGGGATTAGAGCTGTTTGATTAGTGATATTTTTTATAGCATCGAACTACATGATTAACTGTGTGAGAGACATTTGGCAATTTCATGTTTGAAGAGGGAAACAATTGGGCATTGTTCTTAAAAACTTTTTTCTTTGGTATTTGTGTGCACGAGGTGCCAGTTCCGAAATACCTGCCTGTATTGACATGAAGTGCATTGTGATTTAACAGTGGATATTGAATGGTGGATTAGACTCAGACTGATGGTAGATAAAGCACCTGGAGCCTAAATCTGTAAATGAAAGCTACGTCTCACTTGGTCTTCAGCTACTACTCACAACTTGTGACTGCCCCCTAGTGGGCTGTCTGCAGACTGGACGTTAGCCCTACTGACCTTCCAAAGAAGTTGGCCTCCTTGATATCGGTGGTAGTGTTGCAGTGGCCACAGTATCTGTGCTTGTAGTCGAAGCTGCGCTCCCTCAGCACCAGCTCGTCTTCAGGGATGGACTCCTTACGACTGAACGACTGGAATCGGATGGAGCTGTTGGCCTTCTTATCCTCTGAGAAGCAAGGAAGTGAGATTCACAGACTGATACGTTGGAAAACGTGTGTTTGTTCCAAAATCCACATAATACCCAGATAAATAGCACATAGCTTACTGACAAAAGAACCGATAACAGATTGGCCCCGGCATCCCTACATTGCTAGCGGCAGCTGATCAGCGTGGACGCAGTCTCTTTTCACTACCTGACTCCGTCTTGGAGAAGAGAGCGGCCTTGATGTCTTTGTCCAAGGCGTCGCAGGCACTGCTGTGCGCCTGCTCGGGAAACTTTCCTTTGAAGTCGTCCAGGCACTCCAGGGCCTCGGCCACGTACTTGAGCTCAAAGAGACAGCGCGCCAGCCTGAAGTGAGCCTTCAGATGACCCGGGTTCAGGGTCAGAGCCTTCAGACAGTCCCGCAGGGCGTCGTAATGGTCCCCGTCCCTGTCGAACACAACACAACGGGATCACTGCCTTCTGCCGCCTTCGGCCGGCCGGAGGGTGGGGCGCCTGGCGGGCTGCGAGGGGACGGCGCGTACCACTTGCGTTTCATGTAAGCCGCCGCCCGGTTGCCGTACAGCATGGCGTTGCAGCTGGCCTGATGGATGCCCAGGCTGTACAGCTGGATGGCCTGTGTCCACTGCTGCCGCGCAAACGCGTCGTTGGCCTGCTGCTTTATCTTCTCCAAGTGAGGAGGGAGCTCGGTAGAGCTGCAGCACAGAGGGTGGAGGAGACACGATTTTTCATCCCGGCGCCTGTGAAAAGTCTGCACGTTTATGGCAAGCGACCAGTGGACACTCACCTGGAGTTCAGTTTGCCTCCGGCAAAGCGAATATGGCTGGTTGGTAAGTGAATTCCATTAGAGACGCCGTTGGTCGTCTTTCCATTCTGCACATCTGATGGAAGATAATAACAATGGATAAAGTGTTTCGGTGCCTCTAGGACTGAGCGATGTGGCTGCTCCAGACGAACCTGTTGATGACTGGCACTTTTTGGGAAGCAGGAAGGTGTACGGCCTCTGTTTGAACGTCAGGTCAAACAGATACACCTAAAAAAGAAAAACACGGACAAACTGCAAATGTTAATGCACAGCAAGAGAAATGACCGAAGCCTCTCAAGCGACTTCTTTTCATTCTGAGAAGCGTTACCTGCTCACCACCCATGTTGACGAGTAGCTCGGTGCCATCGGGACTGAAGGTGACGTAGGTGGCCACCAGGACCCTCAGGCGATTATTGTAGTCTGGGAGTTTCACGGGAAGGTGCCCTGGAACGATCAAGCAAACCGTTCACTTCCCTGCAGGCCACACAGGCAAAGGCACTCATTACGTGGATCTGATAAGAGATGCATACGTACCTGCGACATAATACTGCCCGGCGCCGTCTGGGATGGGCTTCTGCCTGTCAGAGAAGGTGTGCACCGCGGCTGACGTGCCCTGACTCAAAGATTTCCTGAGAAACAAAGAGAAATTCTTGATTGGAACCCAACTGCATGCAAATCATCCATCATCATCACGTGACAGAGTGGAATAACCACCCTGTGGTTGTCTATCTCTGTGGCTCCTACACAGGGAAAATGTCAAAGTGCAAACTTAATTTCTGCAACTTTTCATGTCTGGATTTTCATGTGTGATTGCTTGTGAATTCAAGAAACTATCTGTACCAAATGTGAAGAAAGTGTCCTGTTTCCTCCCTCAGTCCAAAAACATGCATGTTTAGGCAGACTGAAGACTCACTATTGCCTCAACTGTAGATGTGAGGGTGAATAGTGTGTGTGTATGTGATGGACTAGTGACCTGTCCAGGGTGTATTTCCTACTTATGTGTGTTGGAGATAGGGTCCAACATTCCCCTCTAACACTGTTATGGTTTATATTAACTCAATCATCCCTAACATATGGTCCTGACTGGGATTCAGGCAGCTGTATAAACTACCCACCTGTAGTTATGGATCATCCTGATGTCATAAAGGCGAACAAAGGGCCCGTTGGTCCCCACCGCCATGTAGTTATTGTCCCGAGGGTTGATGGCTAAACACTTGGCCTCCACCAGCTGACCGCAGAACTCCGTCAGGTCGATCAGCACCTCGGAGCGTTTACTGCTCTCCCTCAGGTCATACTGTCTGTGGGGAACGAGGACAGAGCAGACACTTAGCCTGAAGCAAACGTGGGCATTTCCCTGTGCATGTTTGGCAAAGGCAGTTGCAGCTGACTGAAAGGGGTTTCTGGTTTTATCTTCTGGACTGTAGGAGTCAAACTAGTTTTTATTTATTTATTTTTATTTAGTTTTATTAAAGAAGTGAGGAGCAAAAACCCAATTTAAGGCGGCCTGTATGATTTAGCTGACTGCAGATCTTCGGGTGCCGACCTGATAATCCCATCCTCGGCAGCACTCCAGAAGGTGTTGGGCCACATGGGCGCTGTGGCGATGCGCTTCACTCTATTGGTGTGGTCAGAGAACATATGGATGGTTTCCTTCACGGTCAGGTCGTGCACGTGGACCTTCGTGTCGGCCGCACCCGTTACCAGGATTCTGTCCCCGGAGTGAGGGAGGAACTGCACGGACAGGCACAAAGCAGCAGAATGAACCAGTGAGAGCGTGCATGCGCGCACACACACACACACACACACGCCCACGCACAACGTTTCGCAAAGGCTTCCCCTTAAATCACACAGTGACCCAATTAATGCCACTAAAAGATTAGGATAAGGAGATTAAGGCAAGATGATACATCGAGCACTTCCATAACCAGTCAGTCAATATTCCCGTTCCTCTGCCATAGATCACAGTCTGATTACTGAGCCACCTGTTTACGGTCCTCACCTTCACGGAGAAGATGTTTGCTGCGTGACCGGTGTGCATAGTTGTGAGCTTCTTGTGTCTGAAAGGATCCCAGACGATGGCATGTTGATCGTCTGAGCCGGAGGCCAGCAAACTGAGCAAAAAAACAACATCAGGTCAGGATAAATGAAGCAGCATTTCTCTGGCCTCTTTTGCTTTGCCTGCTTATAGTCTTGCGACAGTGCCAGGCACTCGGGCACTGTGTTGCTCTTCTAAAATGCAATGTCTATACGGTACATCAGTTGCATCCTAATGATGTAATCCTGCATTTGAGACTGAAAATGAGATGAATCGTTTTGGAGACTTACTCTCCTCGTTCATTCCACTCTAGGCAGTTCACGCAGCCAGTGTGGCCCTGTCAAACAGAGGAGAAACTCTCTTATACATTCAAAGAATCCTGTGTAAAATCTACCAGACTGTGATAACAACAATCGCACATTTTTTTGGGCACATGCTTAGCTGGAAATGGTACCAAGACAAAATATAGCCCGTTTTACCTCGTCAGTGTCATTGATTTCTGTAAATAGAGGCTTATTCTGGATTTGGTGCCAGCAACAGTGGCAACAAAAGACTAGGAAAGCTGTGGAAAACGCTGTTAGACCACCGGTTTGGATTGTTTCCACAGTTTAACAGGTTCATTGGTATCAGATGAGAGTACCATGACAGGGTCTGAGAGGAGCCTCCTCTAAAGGCTCAGTCATTCATAGTTAAGATGGACGGAGGTTCCACACTTCAGATGTCACATGATTGTATAAAGAACATTACCGAGCAGCCTCTGGGACATTTTAACAAACTATTAAAAACATTTCACTCTCAATGACTGCACCCCTACTTTTGATTATGTTGCATACAACCGGATCCCTCTCCACACACACACACACACACACACACACACACACACACACACACACACACCCCAACACTGACCTGAAGCTCGGCCTCCAGTCCCAGTCTGTTGATGAACGGGTCGGTCACATGATAGGACCTCTGGAAGCCTGAGGCTCTCTTATCCTGGAGATTTGAGATAAGAAGTCTCCATCATACGTTTACACATCATCTTAAGCATTCTGTTCAGCTTCTCAGACCTGCTGGAGCCTATCTCCAGTGAACACAGGGCGAAGGCAGGGAATACACCCCGGACAGGACATATACATACACACATCATTCACTCACACCTAGGGGGAATTGACAGTCTCCAACTGACCTAAGCATGCATGTTTATGGACTGTGGCAAGAAACCACTGTGGGAAAACATGAAAACACACAGGAAGGCCCTCAGTGCAGCCAGGATGTTGCAGAAGACCTTAGACCAGACTTGAGTGTCAAGTGCAAAATTGATTGAATCCATTTGAATTTTTTCTCTGTGAAGCAACTGGACTGCAACTCACACCATTCACTCTCACCCAAGTTAAACTGATCCACCTGAAAATTCATGTTTTTGGACTGTGGGAAGAGACAACCCACACACACACACACACACATGGAAACCATAAAATCTCCACACAGAAAGGCCCTCGGAGGCATCCAACCCAGGTCCTTCTTGCTGTGAGGTGACAGTGCTAGCCACTGGTCCATCACAGTATTATACTGCACAGACGATGAACACATTGTCTCATCAGTGGTTGCATGGGGCTTCTGGGATGCTCTGGAGTTTGTTTGTGTACTCACTCTGATCTGCCTGTGCAGGATCTCTCTGGTGATGTTGTCAGTGGCCATGGCCTCACCACAGAGCATGAACTGAGGGGGTCGGGCTGGAGCTTCCAGGTGTCAGAGCTGAGATGACATTTACTCCAGAATTCGCTACAAGTCAAGTTGAATTCGTGTAAATATGACAGAAAGGGCACTTATTGTACCAAACGACGGTGATTTTATTCCACGTTACACAGTTAGTGTTACATAGACGTGATTTGTCACGTTGAGCTCTTTATGAACAGCTTTGTGCATAGCGTTAGCAGGTCCCGAAAACAACCAGCTAGTTAAGGCTAACGAGCTGTTAAGTCAGCTGTGCGGGTCTGTCGCTAGGATTACCGTCTGACAATCACGCAAAATGCAAATACAACCATTCAGACAGGAATGCGCTGTTAAGCTGTCAGATCCAGGAGCGATCCGTGTGACAGGCCTTTAAGGGACCTGTCGTTCAGCAGGTCGTTAGCGTGTTTGCGATACCTTAGCTAGCTGACAACAAACCGTGCACTTTACTGGAATACTAACATTTGCAACGCTTTGAGTGCGATTTACGCGAGCCGAGCGCTTCTTACCGGTCCCCTTGAAGCAAACGGACTCCTGTCAGGAGATGTCCATTTATGCAGACGTGATAAAACCACACTCTGTGTGAGTTAGTTGACAGGCTTCACGCTAATACCTCCACTGACTTGTACACAAACCTCCTCCCACCAGGCTGCACTTCCGCCCCGTTCACTTCACAATAAGGTCGGATTTCACAATAAAAGCACTCATCGACGTCACATTTGAAAAACAAACCAGGACAGACGATTCTATGTCAAGGAATCGTGCGAGTTGTATTATTATGAGTCGTAGCAGTACTAGTAGTTGTAGTAGTAGTCGTAGTAGTATGAGTATGTATTACTACTACTGCAGACATAGACGTCTCGAACCCATTTTCGGGGGATACTGAAGCACTCCTAAATTGAATCCCAGCACCCCTAAAAAATTCATAGAATCGCTCCTGACTGGAGCCATTACTACTGCTGCTGCCGCCGTTACCACTACTTGTAATATTACTACTAGTACGACGCCTACAACTACTACCACTGCTGCTTCCAGTTATCAATTGAGTGCTACTACTATTACTGCTGCTCATTGGATAGATTGTACGACGTTGGGCAACTGCGGCGCCATCTCGAGGTCGTTTTTAGGACACGGCGAGTCGTTTTTGACTTGAAATCATTAGTTTATTCCAGTGATTCATTAATCAATCGCTTAAGTTACTTATTCTGGGTAAACAGGTTACTTAGTTACTTAGTTTAAGTTACTTATTCTATGTAACTTAAACTAAAACCATTGTATGTTAAACCGGTAAGCTAATCGGTGTAGGATAGTCTTAATTATTGCGTTGCGTTACTGATCAATGTAAAGAAAAAAACTCGGTCTAACTTAAAAATCTTGTAGTGGCGAGTTGTTTCTTGTGGCTGTCGCTTTTCTCCCACTAAAAAAATGTTGTTGAGGCTGTCAGCCACCAACAGCCATCGACAGAGCACTCCACTATGCTTGCCCTGTGATTGACTGATGACCTATCCAGGATGTATCATCATCATCAAAGCAGAGTGGCTTTGTGTTCACAAGAATTTACACTTCAAAATACACTAAATACTTTGATGTTGTCATTTCATTGTTATTTTCAGGACAAGCTTAGATTCATTTCACTAGTACTTCACATTTCATTGGGGCTGACAAAAAAGGCATTCTAATGTTATATTGTTGTGCTTTAATGATGGAGGTCATGTGTCACTGCACGTTAGAAGCTGGATGTTGTAAATGCTGTGTCCCAACTTCCTACAACCAACTCAGCATGTGTGGTTTCTTCCTCTTCTGTCTCCTCTATATCTGCGCTGAATTAACAACATTATTTCAGAGAGATACGCAACAGTGTTGTGTGTCTCTTTAATATGCAACATAGTAAAATCTTTCTTGCATAGTTCCAACCTTCCAGATGGTGTCTGTGTTGAGAAATGGAATATTTTATTGAGGAGGGAACTGTGTTTTTGTAATAGTTGCTCTTTCATGAAAAGAGTAAGAATAATAACGTTGTTAAATATTTATATGGCTACAGTAAAGGACAAAGACAATAAGGACATAAAAGTAAATTAAAATACTAATACAATTAAAATACAACTATCCTCCTATGAAACACAATGAAAACAGAAAGATTGAAATGCATTCATTAATTATCTTGGGGTAACATTGGAATAGGAAACTATAATGATGTAAAAAAACAAACAAACAAACAAATTCAGCCAGTAAATGCAACAGTGTACATAGATGACTCCCCTGCTCTGCAGTGTATTGCAGTTTAAGTGTATTGCACTTGTTTATACTTTTATGCCAGTACCGCAGTATGTAAAACAAAGTTGTAACTGCAATTAATATAAATAACATATTCGAAGTCTTTTGTTTTGTTTTCTGTCAATAAAGTGATGTCTATTACTATATAGTGTGGCAAAGATACAACAGTATCGTTAAGTCAAATTTTCTAGGTTACCCCTAGTCTTTTCGTTGCGACTCCGTTAAGGTTCATTCGTTTTGCCCGACTGCACAGCTTTCACGGTCATATGACAAAAACCGTTAAAAGCGACGGCTTCTCTGGCAGCGTCGTCGTCGACATTTCAAGTCTCGGAGACACGAGTTAGCGCTGGTTTCTTAGCGACAGTTTGGAGCTCTTTGAGCCGCAGTCTGTCCACGTAGAGACCCCCGCAGTGGAGCCGGAAGGAGGGCCGCCCCTCGGCCAGCGGGACGTTCCGCCCCCGCCGGGCGGCGCTGTGGCGGTAAACAAGCGCCCCCCTGTGTCTCCGCCGGGCTTGTGTGCCAGCAGCCGGAGATGTGTTCAGTTGGCTAGCGGAACAACGGAGGCAGCGGATGGTACAGATTTCGGCTTCGGTTGCCAGCCTCAAACCGAGATTCATCGCCGGATTTTGCGTTTGCGTGAACCGAAAGGTAGGACAGCGGGGCTGCCAGCAGTGATCGCGACAGTCGTTTCCGCGGCGATAACGAACAATGTTGAGCCTTTTATGTTTGTGTTAGCAGCTAGCATCGTGTTAGCTCGTCAGACGGAAACAAGATTTGTCGTGGATTAGCTTTAATGGTCCACGGAGGAGCGCGACGCGATGTAACATCACTATCGGGGAGAAGTTGCTGCCGAAAACGGCTCAGATCGGGCGGATTTGACTGCCGCATTGGGCGCCAGCTCATGAAATTTTTAACAAATCCAATTTAGCGATTAGTCACGTTTAGCTGATAGCTTGCCTCCGATAGGGAGTCATTTCCTCAGTGAATTGGCTTGAGGAGAGGATTAGTTAGTGACAGAGACAGGCTGTTTCTTCAGATTGCTCATACCCACCGCTATTAATCCTAATATCCACTCGCTCCAAACGAAAAGCAAACTTCCCCCAGCCTCCTGTGAGGGATGTGCACGTTTGTGTAACCAATTATGTAACGCGGGGGGGCATGTGTTCGTGTTGTTATTTTCGTTGCTACCCCAGAAAAGTATGTCGAGGTTGTTTCTGGCAGCGAGGGGAGGCAGATGAGTTTGATAGGTGAACAAGTCAGTCCGTCTCCAGCAGCTGTTCCAGTCCTACAGCGTTGATTTCACAATATACCAACAGTACAGGACGTGTTGTTCATGTCAAAACGACTCTGGGCCAGTTGTTGATAAGCCTACAATTACTTTATTGACTGTGTTGGCTATGTATCTAAAGACGGACGGATGGGTGGATAGATGGACACTTTATGGCTCTGTCAGAATGATTCAGGTGCCACAGAGCAATACAGTAACATTAGCTACAGTAAGAGATTTGGAAAAAATCTCATATCCATATAAGATATGAGATGATCAGGGCATAGAATCTATTCATTGATCCAGTGCATTTCAGATGTAAAAGAGGTAGCAGCAGTGCTACAGAGGCTAATTTTCTGACTTGTGGATCATGTGATTTCCTCCTTGTTTCAATCAGGTTACATTCACTTGTATGGAATGACAACCTCGCACAGATACATCGAATCCAAACCAGCGGGTAAGCCGACCCCCCCCTCATGCAGTCAAAGTGTGTGTGTGTGACATTTCACCCTGTGTTGATAAACTCCTCTCTGTTGCTGTTGTTTGTCCCCTCCTCCCAAATAAATGTACATTAGCTCGCTTTGCTGACATGGAGTGGCAGACGCCAGCTGTGTCAGAGAAGTTCCAAAGCCGTTTTGGCCGCCGGCCTGGAACAGCGGACAGCGGGGACACTGGTCTTGGCACCTCAGCATCTGACAGCACAGAAGGTGATGACTTTTGCTTGTTCTCCTCCGGCCCTCCGGCTCGGATGTTAAAGCGCCGCTTTGAAAGTTCGTCAGTCAGTGATGGCGCTGCACTTTGGGCCGAGCGGCGGTGCGTGTTGTTTATTCATAAGGCTCCGTTGCAAATGGCACCTAATCACCCCGGCACTCTTATCACTTATAGATCCTGAAGATCACAGGGTGATTTGACCCGAGCCGCACATCTTTTTAACCTCAGTTATACTACTTGTTTACTCTGAATTTTTAACTGGTTTTGGATGGACACATAAAATGATTTTACTCAGGCATTTCTAAAAATGACTTGCGCATCTCCCAACGCACTTGCTTTGCCTGCTTTTCTTAATGTGAAATAGTCCATCTTTTGCAAACCTGTTTCCATAAAGGATTTAATAATGCTGATAATACAGTAAATGTTCTAGATTGAAAGTTGGAGTGAAGGGAACGAGCGTACAAGTCCCTCAGAGCCTGTCTTTAACTTGTCTTTCTGGTTTGGAGGAAGGACAATGTCCTTGATCCTTTGTGGCTGCTTGGAAGATTTGCGAAGGTGGATTAAAGCCCCTGGCCTGAGTTCCCCGAGGCCCTGCCTCACTGCTTTGGCATTAGGGTTATAACCCGGCTGGATGCAGCGTTGAGATATCAGGACTGTGCTGCTAAATGGAAACTAGACCTTGCCTCTGGAGTGTGAGATGCCACCTCCGGTGTGTTATTTCAATACGAGCCCTGGTTTTAAAAAAGCAAATATCCCGCCGGAGCAAACGGGAAATCTCTGTGGAGACGGTGCCTGCGCTGTGTTGATACGACCCGAGTGGAAAGAACAACAAACGCGTCGTATCGGACAGGTCCGTGCCATGGTGGTGCCATCTGTCAGGGGTGGGGGATCACAGGAAGCAGAACGATAGACTGGAAAAATGAGCGTAAATACATCTACTCTGTAGGTTTCGAGCCTGACAAAGCGGGTATTCATGACAGGGCTTCATAGCTGTTTGAAGCAGCTAGTGAAGACGGCAAGTAGGTCAACGGTCTTTTTTTTTTTCTTCCTTCATTCAGCTCCGCGTGGTGTGTGTCGGCTTCCCCCAAGTTGTTCCTAAGGATGCCTCCAACATCTTATGTCTGCCACCAGCCAAACGTTGCACTCGGTCAGAGGCCTTTAAAGGTTTTTTGCGCACCGTGTGCTGCTCCTACATGAACGGGCATGCTCCGTACCAGCGCCTGTAGCCGTCCTGGTGCGAGACGCTTGAGTCATGAAACCGCCCCCGATGCTGCGTCACCGCATCACTAATGCATGTGAATGAGTTGGTTCGGTGGTCGAGCGGATGAAACGCCTGCGTGCGGGGCGCCCGGGGTCCGTTCGCTGTCCTCCAGAAGGCGTCTGCACACCTGTAATCGACCTGCGCAGCCCGCGGTGCAAGATAAACACCACTTAACCTGAAGGAGAAGGTGTAGTAGAGAGTTTCTGCATCCTTCGAATAGCTGAAATGCTCCGTGTGGGACCCGTACGACGACGTCTCTGGCCCGACCCGTTCAGTCGGAGCTGCTGCCGTGGCCTGCTCAGCTTCGTCCTCTGATACTTGAACCCTCAGGCCAGCCTAGCAACACGACAATTAGCCCCGAGCTTAGCCACAATAACGGCCTCGCAGCGACGCGTCCCGGCTTTTTTTCTCCTGAATTTAGCATTGGGTTTTGTTGTAACGTCTGGTTGCTGGGCGGTTTATCAAAACACCGCTGCACGTCACCGACAATGTGATGTACACTTTCCAAAGGGAGGAATGTCTCTGGAGCACACATCCAGTGAAATGTCCTTCTCCCGGCGTGGTTTGGACTTGTTCTTGCCGGTCACGAGGCAAGTGGAGCCCCGGAGGCTGCTTTTATATCTGAGGGTTTACCTTCAGAGCGCACACACACACGCACACACACACACACACACACACACACACACACACACACACACACACACACACACACACACACACACACACACACACACAGATAGGTGTCGTTTCGGTAGCGCATCTTCATTTTGTTCCTGTTCTCCACGGTGCTGTTTCCTCCCGTGATTGTGAGGAGTTGGCAGTTAAAGGAAGCTGCGGGTTAAAGCGAGCACACGGTTCAGGCGTCGACTTTGGGCGTACACGTGTGTGTGTGTGTGTGTGTGTGTGTGTGTGTGAGTGATGTGGGAGGAGGCAAGGTGCTTAAATAAGCGGCGTCCACAGATCACTCTGTAACTTGAGAGGTGGGCTATAAATACCCCTAACCTTTCCTGTGTGTGCCTGTGTGTGTGTGTGTGTTCGCTGGGAGCTGGACACAGGCTGGTTGGACGGTCGGAGGACAATACTTCCCTGGGTGCGGGGCCGGCCTACAGCCACCCTGTCCCAGGGTGATTTTTTTTTTTGGGGGGGGGGGCTGGACAGAAATGCAGGAGAGGATGGGGCTCTCTGCTGCTCGGCAGCGGTAGAGAAGAATGCCCCAGCTAATGACATGTTTGTGCCGTCGGAGTGAGAAGCAGACCTGCAGACTTCAACAGGTCGCCCGGGTTTGCTGGGACCGGGACTTGCGTAACTCCGGATCGTGTCGGGGCCTGTGGACATTTCTGCCGGTCGGTTCTTATTGATCGCGGCCGCATCGGCTTGGAGCATCCCGCCGTTCCCAGATGAAGTTTTTCGGGCACGTTTTAAAGGACCGGATTGGGCGTGGAGTAATCCCCGGGTGCTTATCTTGGTATGTTGTCGAGGGAGTAATTACAAGGGGGGTTCTGCTGATTAAATAGGAGGATCCTTGAGTCAGCAGCTCTTCCATGCACACTCGGTATCAGGGCATTTAACTCGGTGCTTTACAGCAACATATGGTTTTTGTTAATCATCTAATCCGCTGCTTTTATTCCTCGCATTGGTCTAAGTCTATAATAAGCCTATTCCCTGGGTTGAGTCACACAGAGCTGGTTAATTCTTTCAGCGGTGACACCTCATCATCAAAGTAGGCCACCCATAAAACCCTGCTGCATCTACTTTACATCACCGCCTGGAAATAGAGAAAATTGCCTGCAGTGTTGCTCCACATATTCCACACGGAGAATAACACGATTCCTAATCATTCCCTCTTCTTTCTTTTCCCCTTCCAAGACTTCTGCAGCACCAGCAGCAGCCCCCCTTTCCAGCCCATCCGCAGTCAGATCCCCATTCCCACCGCACATGTCATGCCATCCACGGCTGGAGCCCCGGCCTCCAAGCCCCTGGAGGACTCCGCGTCCTCTGCCGAGGGCCACAGGTCCTCCTCCGGCTCCAGAACCCCGAGCGGCTCCACCTCCAAGTCTTCCTCCCTTTCCAAGTCGGCGTCCTCGCCCAACCTGGACGCCCAGGCCGGCCTGGGCCTGGATCTGGCCGGGCCAAAACCAGACTGCCTGAGCCGCTACCGCAGCCTGGTCAACGGGCTGGACCACACGCTGTTCCCCTCGGACCACACGCAGGTGGACGAGGGCCAGAGGTTCGACACGCCGGCGGTGGAGCCCACGCTAAATCAGTCGGCCCTGCTGGGGGGGCTCTGCCCCGACGTCAGACTCCGGTTACAGGCGGCCGGGATTAGAGACCCCTCAGACTGTGTGTCAGACACCTACCGGGGGGGCGGGGGAATGGAGCACAGCTACAAGGTGCTGCCCGAGGCCCGGCCCGGGGGCCCCAGCAGCGCACCGGAGTGCTCTAGCCAGAGGGGGGGTCCGCCCGGGGCGGCCGGATCCCCCGGAGTCTACGCCAGCCCCCTGAGCCTGCAGACACAGACTCTGCTGAGGGAGCACGCAGGCTCCAAGGGCTACGAGGCGCTGCGGCCGGACAGATGCGCAGACATGTCCGGCTGGCAGCAGCAGCAGCAGCACAAGCAGCAGCTGGAGAGTCTGCGGCTGCAGGTGGAGCAGATGCAGGTATGCACACTACACCACACCACAGCACAGCACAGCACGCAGTCAGGGGAGGAGACGCTTCTGCTTTTGTCTCAGCCGCTGTGGTCAGGCTGAGGTGGATTTAGTCACTCGGAGTGAACATCTGGGCCACTCTGATGTCGACACTAGAAATGACTGTTCCGCCAAAACCAAGCCTGGAGCCATGCAGACGCCCTGTCCTACTTTATAGAGGGACGTCATCGAACCGGCAAAACAACAACAAAAAGATTTGCCTCATGTCTGTTCTCATGTTTATTTAGAAAAATATGACTCTTATTTGATATTTTATGCAGGATAATTAGAACGATTCCTCTCGGCATGTCTCTCGGCATCAAGTCGTATGCGTTTCATAATCATTATGAGGTGGAGCTGAGTGCAGCTCCTTGTGGGGAAAAAGGACAGAAGATGAGAGGAAAGCTAGTGTTGAATACATGGAGCAATATCAAGATGATATAATAAATAAATACATGAAAAATAACATCTCAACATGCTTGAGTGTTTGAGCTCTGTTGTAAGCTCTTGCACAAGACCTCAGACTGGATGCCAAATGGACTTGATTCATTTGGGTTTTTTCTGTGTGAAGTCACTATAGAACAAGGTTTTCCAAGTTGTACTAATATAACGCAGACACCAGCCTCTAAACTAGAGGCCGGGCTCTGATCTGAGGTGACAGTCCATACGCCCATTGATTTGTTCATGGTAGGTTTGTCCAGGCAGCCGCATACTGATTTTTCAATCCAGAGTCTCCTGCCCTGTTGATTTGTTGTTGGCTAAAGACGAGCAGTAATTGTTTTGGCCGTCTTTCTCTCACTACACGCTATATTTGCCTCCATGTCAGTGGCGGCTTGTAAGCCCTCTATATTTACACCGAGCCAGGATGAAGTGTACGGACGCCGGCCGTCCTCTGAGCTCATCTGTTTCCTCCCAGTCGAGTAACCGCCCGCCTGTGTCTCTCTCTCTCTCTCTCTCTCCCAGCTGATGAGCGCCGGAGTGGCTCAGTACCCGCCTCTGTACTCCACGCCCACTCACACCGAGTCGGCCAAGTGGGACGCCCTGGTCAAAGCCAGCGAGAGTCTGCTGAAGGAGAAGGAGCTCGTCATCGAGAGGCAAGTGCCGCCCTATCGCCCTATCATTCTCCTGCGCCCATCAATTATTCATTTCATTGATCCGAAGCACGGGAGCTACGTCAAGTCGAGCCTGATATCAGGTTTTCAACCCCGGTCTGTGGATTTAACAATGAGCAAGGAGACCAACGCGTCTCCTTTTCTGAACGTTTTTACAAATCTGTGTTGTGTTCCCAGGTTGTGCTACTAGGACCTTTTTAGCAACGTGGTGTCTCTGTCGATCACCCCCCCCTCCCCCAGGGGTTGTTCCTGAGTCTTCCCTCGTGCCTCCACTGTTTGTAATGCTGGTCGTTTGTGTTCCCGACGCAGACAAAAGCAGCACATGACCCAGTTAGAGCAGCGTCTGAGGGAGAGCGAGCTGCAGGTCCACGGAGCTCTGCTGGGCCGAGGAGCCTCGTACGGGGACATGTGCATGCTGCGACTCCAGGTCAGAGAGAGAGAGAGAGAGGAACGTGTCTGATCCGCTCTGATCTGTCGCCGAGCGCCCCCCCCTCCTCGTGAGCCCCGTCACTGACTCTGCGCTCGTGCTTTGGCAGGAAGCTCAGAGGGAGAACGTGTTCCTCCGGGCGCAGTTCAGCGAGCGCGCGGACTGCGCCGCCCTGGAGAAGGCGGAGGCGGAGCGCCGGCTGGGGGCGGTGGAGGCGGAGACGCGGCGGCTAACCGACAGCCTGAAGGAGACGTGCGAGAGGCACGCAGAGGAAATGAAGAAGCAGGAAGAGAGGGTGAAGACCGGGGAAGGGCGCGAGTTTCGCTTTGGGTGTCTGCACTTTGAAAACGATCTGAACGCTGCAACAGTTCAGAAAGACAAATATGCATAGAATTCAAGCTCCTGTACTGTTATTTTTATGTAAATACATGGAAACAAGATGAATCAACCAATTAACAGCTATCAATTAGTGGATTTTGAAGCCGTGCTTATCGAATTTGAATATTTTATAGTTTCATTTTAATCCTCTGACAACTGGTTAAAGCAAGGTCCATGAGTTGCAGACAAAACAATGTGTTTGAGGACTTTCCATAGACATTTCACAAACCTAACAACTCGTGGATTTATTGAGAAAACATTCCAACAGATCAATTGAAAATAATAAAAATAGTCGTTTGTTTGCCATTCAAAGAAAGTGCAGTATTCAAAAATAGCATTTAACATGGATATTTAAGCCCATAAAATGGACATGTATGACAGATTGACTGAATTTTTCATTCAGTTTGTTCAGCTATGAAGACGCTGTTCAATGCCTGAACAGAACACAAGTCAGAAATCATTCAGTATATAAATAGATTCCACAATTCCTCTAGTTTCTGATAAACAGAATAGAGAATGGTGCTAAGGCAGCTTCATGCTGATGTGATGCTATTAGCACAAAGTTTGTCACGCTCATCACTTTCCTTTTACACCCGCCCTTGGCCCGCTCTCCTACTTGTGCAGATCCGCAGCCGAGACAAGCACATCAACAACCTGAAGAAGAAGTGTCAGAAGGAGTCGGAGCTGAAGCGGGAGAACCAGCAGCGCATCGAGACCCTGGAGCGCTACCTGGCCGACCTGCCCACCCTGGAGGACTACCAGAGCCAGAACAAGCAGGTGAGGAGGCTTTGGTTCACCCCCGCCGCCCCGATCCCCTCTGATCCCATCCTATCGCCCTTAAATCTCTTTAAACCTGGACACGTGTTTGCCTTGTGTGCCAGCTGGTGGAGGCCGAGCAGCAGGTGTCGGAGCTGCAGGCCCGGGTGCGGGAGGTGGAGGCGTGCGTGGAGAGCACGCGCTCCCAGCTGAGGGAGCGGGACGCCCACCTGGAGGAGCAGAAGCGCAGGGAGAGGGACCTGCTGACCACCATCACAGAGTACGTGCTCCCTCAGAGCCGTCCCGTCAGCCGGCAGCATTGCTTTGGCACCGCCTCACGCTTTGTCTCCTTGTCCGTCAGCATGCAGCAGCGGGTGCAGCAGGGCCTGGAGGACGGGGCCAGGCTGCCCTCCCTGGACATCGAGAAGCTCCGAGGAGAGAACAGCGCTCTGAGGGAGGAGCAGCAGAGGCTCAAGAAGGTGAGCGGGTGGGAAAAGAACGGGACAGAGTCGAATGAAGTGGAATAAATCTACAAGATTTGTGGGCCCGACATCGCCACTCTGACTCTGCTGTGTAGCAGAGAGTTTGCTTCGGGCTTTATGATGTAATCTGTCCATGATGCAGTGTCAATAGAGTGGGCCTCAAATGACTCCGGCCGCAAACAGTAGATTTGATTTTGGAGAGGAAGTGTGTGCTCAGCTAAAGGTTAACCTTCCTCTCAGTTTGTTGCCATGACTATGAAAAGCAGAAACCTGCAAACAATACAGTGGACGAGGTAGCAAGAAGAGAGCACTTTGTGTTCTTGTTGTTCCGTCTTTGATGTTCACTGTGCTTGTTTGCTGCTTTGTGCTTCACCGGCATGGTAAATACACCGTTGTCAAAGTTTGGGGCTTTACAGCTGCAGAGCTGCTGTTTTTAAAGCTCCTTTCTCCTGCTTCACAGGTTATCGAGAAGCAGCATCGCATGATGGAACAGCTCGGCTCCCAGATCCAGGTGTTTATCTCTTCACTGAGGGTCTGAGTGATTTATGTGTTTCCTGAATGTTTGGGAGTCATCGGTTGTCTGTGTGTGTGTGTGTGTGTAGGCCCTGGAGGAGCAGATATCTCAGGAAGAGAGCAGCTCTCAGGCTCTCAGAGAAGAGGTCATGGCCAAAGAGCAGAATGTGTTTGAGCTCCACTCGGCCATGAAGGAGGTGAGCCAGGCTTGCAGCGTCCGGCCTGCGACGCGCCCATAATCCCGCTCGGCCTCAGTCGTGTCCCTCTGACGCCCACCCCTGTGTTGCAGCTCTCCGCTCAGAACCAGGAGCTGATGGAGCAGAACCTGAACCTGCAGGAGCAGATGAGCGACCCCGAGCAGAGGAGCGCGGGCCAGGCGTCCTCGGCCCTGCTGCCGGCCGGAGCGCGCCTCACGCAGAGGCTCCACGTGGAGATCGCCTCCTGCCTGAGCGACCTGCGCTCGCTGTGCAGCATCCTGACCCAGAGGGCCCAGGGCCAGGACCCCAACCTGTCCCTGCTGCTGGGCCTCACATGTAAGCGCTCCTGGAGGAACCCTGGGAAACCTGAGCATGGCAGTGAAAGTCCTCTCGTCATTGTGCTCTAATGCCTGGTGTTTCCTCTCTCTCTCTGCAGCCCCCCCTCCGGTGTCCGAGCAGCCCGAGGACTGGATGAGTCCGGAGGTGCTGCAGAAGAAGCTGGTGGAGGCCCAGCAGCTGCGTCGAGACGTGGAGGAGCTGCGCAACCTGATCCTGGACCGCTACGCGCAGGACATGGGGGAGAACTGCATCACCCAGTAGCTCGGCCGGTTCTCAGGAGGACCTGCGTCAAGCCCCGACTAGCGACTGCAGCGGGCTGGGAGGCGTCAGGACGAGGATGGGGAGGAGGAGGAGGAGGTGGAGGAGCGGTTTTTAATTTCCTTAAAACCAGGACAGAGGAAAGCCCAAATGGTTTAGCGTCTCCTCCTCCCGGCTGACTGTGCTCCAGTCCTCCAGCCTCAGACCCTCTCCCTCCCCACCCCCCGTGATGAGCTCGTCTATTTCAGTCCAAGGGCTAACAGAAAATAACTTTACCTCTAATACTTGATCCTTAAGCGTTACGTGTGAGTGTGTTTTTTCTTTTCTTTTCTTTTCTTTTCATTTTTTCGGTTAATGACATGAAATTGTTACCAAACAGTCTTATACCTTTTTTTTTTCTTTTGTTCCACTCCAGTGGATGAGTATTTGTGTAGACGTCCCACAAATATTAATTTATTTAAATCTCAAATTTCCCTCTTGGGGGGGAAATGATTCAAGAAGTGGTTGACAATCAACTGAACGTATTTTAACCTGTGCATTGAACTGAACTCCCCGTCCCTCCCTCCCCTCCCCTGCCCCCCCACCCCCACCCCCGCCCCTGCCCTGCCATTATTTACAATGGTGGACACGGTGACATGGCGTCTCTGCTGTGAAAGAGGCATCAGAGCTGACAAAGCCCAGACGGCTTCCATACCAAATGGGCCTCCCGCACCGACCAGGCCCCCCCCTCCCCCCCGACACTTGTTGCTACCAAAGAAGACTGCGGTCGGGGCGGGCGCGCGGCTCTGCGGGCGCCTGCGCGGGCCGGGCCCCGAACCAGCGCCCACATGTGCCTTCCCGTCACGGGGCCCCTCCCAGCGCCGCCCTCCTCTCTCAGTGTGTCAGCCGGTAGGGTAGTCCATACATTCCCTGACTCTGAATGTAGCAGTTGCGTTCCGGCCGCTTCACAGAGCTCGTGGCGGCCCCCTCGACACTGTTTTTGTTGTGTTTTTGTTTTGTCGTTTAGTTTTGGGTTGTGTTTTTGGGCCTGGTAGAGGCGCGAGGCGTCCGTGTGATGTGGCTAGGACCTGCTCCTCTAGGCGAATATGCGTACGCGCGCAGGTCCATAACGGCTGGCTGGCATTTGACAGTATTAATCTCCAGTATTATTTATTTTCTTAGTTTGCATTGACATCTCAGCGAGTCTTCCGAATGTGTTGCTGTAACGATGTGCTGACGTAAACCCCCCCCCACCCTCCCACCCTCTCCTCCTGTCCCCTCTCCTCCTCTCCCCTCCTCCTCCTCCTCCTCCTCCTCCACGTGTTGAAGGTCCCATGAAGTGGCTTTTAAAAATTGTAATTGTCTTCTACTTTTCTCCTGTGGTTGGACCGGTGTCTTATGAGATGTTGGTGCTGGATGTGCAGCTTCCAGAGGTAGGAGGAGGACGTGTGTTGTGACAGTGATGATGGTGATGATGGTGATGATGATGATGATGATGATGATGAGAGGGGTCGGCTGGATCAGCCCCGAAATCACCGGTCACACTCTACTGGATGGAAATGTGCGTTTGCCGTGAGCCTAGGATAAGCCATTTAAAACGACTGGACACTTTACAGGAAGAGAAAGGGATTTTATTCTAAAAAAAATATGCAACGTTTTTCTTTTTTTTTGTTTGAAATGATATAGAATAACTCTCCCAGGGACACACATGTACACCAAGCCATTTTCATTTCATGGGACCTTTCTACTAAATCTCAGTTGGCACAAGATTTGTCTTCTGGAACGTGAGACTCCGCATGCCTTAACATCTCAAATGTTTTTTGCAAAAGGGAAAAAAAGATGTTTATATTTTCATACTTTTGTCCTGTTTGTATTTGCATATTTTAGAAATAAAGATTTTCAACATTATGTTTCATTGCTTTGAATTTCCGCCAGGTCGCAGCTGAAACCTGATTGGTCCAATTGAGCTGCATTAAAGTGTCTGTCAACATCAAGTTGCATGTAAGAGAGCTGCAGCTCCTCGAATCGACCATATAGCCCTTAATATAGTGTTATTTAGTTTTTATTATTCTATATGTCAGTGTTTAATTTCTGCAAAATGGGCGGTCTTATGTGGAAGCTGTAGATCTCAACCACTGGGCTTGTTCCCTGCTTATGTGGCTGTATCTGTCTCAGCTCCACCCACGTCACATATTGTATGTGCATGTTTACACTCCGCAGACCACCTACTAATCCTCCCTTATGTAACATAAAGACAATGACTGAGCACTGTAGCAAAGCCACAGACCGAAGAAGTCACATTAAGCTGCTTCAGTTTTCAGATGATAAACCTCCTGGATGAGCTCCCGCTCCTGTCAGGGGTTCACTTCACTGACGTCAGCCAGCGACCGGGGCCGCTGCCTGTTTCTCAGCATCAGGGTGGTGTTGGTCCCGAGTCCCAACGACTGCAGCGTCAGGTGGTCATCACCGTAGCAACGGTGTGGGTGCACGCTGATGATGTCATAGCCAGGCCGACCGCCTCCTCTGTGATTCACAGAAATCAAAGTGAGCCAGCGTCACATGCTCGAGAGCCACAGAGGCTCAGCCCAGAACAGAGTAGAACAGATCTGAAAGCCTGCATTGTCGCTGTACAATGGATTGTTAAAGCAATGGATATTTGTACGTCTAGACGGGTTCAATACAGCATGACTGCTGTACAACATGACAACAGCAGATTGTGCCACCTGTAAATACCCTACCTGACAGAGATTATCGATGCATTATCCTACTTACTTTGTACCTAGACAGTAGTCAGGGGTCTCAACCATCAATGGGTTGTTGAGTGTCAAATTTCAGCTCAACTCATACATTATTTAGTTCACATTTAACTCATTTTGCTACAGAAATCATGTAAACAACTTTTGTTACGTATAATTGTCTATACATGAAAAATGAATATAAATGTTCAGTGGGCATTGATGTTTCCAATTTTTTCACAAACATGTTTTCATGAATTTCTGTGTCAAATGACAACAAAATAAGCTACATGTGAGGCATCCCATACCTAACACAATAGCATGCAAGAGTTTGCTCTCACACTCACACCCCGGGGCAATTTAGAGTCTCCAGTCAACTTAAACATATATGTCTTTGGATTGTGGGTGGGGGGACTGGAAATACATGCAGGCATGAGGGGAACATGCAAACTCCACCTGGAAATGCCCTCGAAACTGCTAACTATTCATCCACTGTGCTACTACATTGACCCTCAATGCAATCTATCATTACACATGACCTATATTACACAAAAAGGAGATGGTGGCGGTGGGTTAGTGATGTATTAATCATTGTCGTTATTGCAGAGGGAGGATGGGCTCAGTGTGTGTGTGTTGTGGTTCTGGGTAGGGCCTCACCTGTGTTTGTCTAGATACTGCCGCAGGTGGCCGACGGTTTCAGAGGGATGCATCTTCACGATGAACGTGTGATTCCCATCCTCCGACCTCAGCTTGAGTGTGATGACGCGGCCAGGCGCAGGCCGGCCGGGGCCGAGCGGCTGCAGTCTGGGAGGCAGACAAAATCAAATGCATCGGAAATAATTAATAAGGGCACAGACTGGCCCGAGGCTCCTTAAAGAGGTCACAGATCTGAGTCCTAGCCCTCCCCCCCACATCCCCCCACCCCTCAACATCACATCATGAGATAACAAGCCCACACTGACCTGGCCTATTTTTCAGAGCAGCGCATACGCTAATCTCCACGATCTTGACAGTCAGACTGCAGCCGCAGCATTTTCATCAGCCTTTACATCATGATGCATGTCTGGGGAGTAATTCCTTTAACCCGCAAACACAGATTCTGCTTGTAGCTCCACAGAGCTGCATCTGGAGTTCAACTGTCACTGAGGGACCTGTTTTTACACAACATTCTTCCTGAGCATAAATTAGACTAGAATATTGCAGATGTGGACTTCATATATTTATATTGATAGATAGATAGATAGATAGATAGATAGATAGATAGATAGATAGATAGATAGATAGATAGATAGATAGATAGATAGATAGATAGATAGATAGATAGATAGATAGATAGACAGAGAGACACACTAACTAATCCCTTATGGAAATGGAGATGGATGTTAGGCGACAAAGCTGTGTTTGCATGGAGCGTGAATTTTTAATACCTCTCCTTTGATGCTTGCAGTGCGGGTGTGTCTACGAGGATGGCTGAGCTGGTGCTCTGGGCGTCGGATGAACCCTGATCAAAGCGTTTGCGAGACGATGAGCAGAGTGCGTGAGCCGACACAAGCGCAGACAGGATGGGAGGTAAAAAGCATTCGCCACGGCGGGCTCACCTGCAGGACAGCCCTCAGCGAGTCTCTGACATCGATCACACGGCCGGCCTTCACCACCACCTTCGGCAGCTTGTTCAGAAACTGAGCCGTGGTCATCCTCCCGCCTGTCACCGAGAAGAAAACACCAGGAATCATAAAAGTGTCTCCTCCTGATGTCTGGCATCATTAGCGTGATGCAGGGCGGACGGACCAGAAAACAGAGAGCTGACAGTGTTGGATGATTCATCTTTCTCCCCGTGGACAGCCCGTCCTTCACCAGGAAACTGATCCCACGGCGGCCGGAAGATGAATTCCTCGTCTCGCTTGTCACGAACCTGCATGAGAGATGATCGGCGATGTAGATGTTAAATCTGCAGGCCATATGTCAGAAGACAAAGCACAAAGAGAATACGTGGCCAAGGAGAATTGAAGGAATAACCAATGTGCACTCTGTAGTGATGCTTCCTGAAATTCTCCTAGGGAAAGTCTTATAATAAATCACATAAACACTGCCATGCATCTCAATACCTTTCCACAGCGTCAACAATACCCGACCTCTGACCTCACTTTCTCAATTCTCAAGTAAGGAAAGAGGCCTCCACGCAGTGTCTGACCCATGTGTATGTCAATACGTGACATGTGAAGTTATGGAAAATCAGCACTGTCACATACTGTATGTACTCCTTCACTCACAGGCAAAGGAATACAAACCTCAAACGGGACACCATCTGGGAATCTTTCTTGAAGCTCGGATGGAAAATACCCATCCATCAGATCTTGCATGCACCGCTGTGAAGGCAGAGAACAGAGAGCCGGAGCTGCAGGAGAAGCCAGTATTGAAGTATCAAAGCGTGAGTTATTTCGGGGGAGGAGCTGAACCTGGGTGCTGGGCTCCTGGTAGGAGCGGAAGGGGCCGTCAAACATGACGATCCCGTTGCTGTACAGACTCAGGCGGATGGGATCCCTCTTTGCCAACTTTGCCCCTGTGACCGTGGAGCGCACAAAGCACTCTCCCTCCCCGGCCAGGACGTTCAGCTCCCTGATCCTCTGCAGCACCAGGTCAAATTCCATGCAGAAGACCCCAGGGGCGTCTGTGGAAGGAGACCTGGCTCATTAGGGACCGGGTCGAGCAGAAAACACTGACATGCGTTCAGGGGGAAAGGGGGGAGGACCTGCTCTCTCCAGGTTGTGCGGCTGCTCGCTTTCAGCTGAGTCACTGCTCTGGCCGTCTCCCACCCAGACCAGACCGTAGTCGCTCAGGAACCTCTGCGACAACAGAGTCAGCACAACTCAGCGAGGTGCAGTCATTAAAGTGACATCAAAGTCAGTCTACTCACCTCCATATCGTGCACTTGCATCTGCAGTTGCTGGCACCTCCTTTCAAGATCGTCTCTGCTACTCAGATCCTCCGCTGACGCCACACAAAGAATATGCACAACTATGATCAAACACTTTTTGGACAGAGTCGTAGGAGAAGTCAGACTCCTGTGTGTAGACGTTACCCGATTCTGTCTGTGGCCTCAGTTTTTCCTCCAACTCTGTGATCCTTTTATCCTTTATGAAAAAGTTTGGCAGGGCAGTTTAGCAACCGAAACTGACCCTACCGCTGGTCTTGTCCGTAGAAGATGTGCGCTCACCTTACGCTCGATCTCCAGAGCCTGAGTCCTCACAGTCCTCTCCAGCGCCGTCACACGTCGCATCATGGCTGACATGAGCTCAAAGTCACTGGGTGCAGCGCCTGAGCATCAGGGTGTCGAAGGACAACTAAAGCTTCCCTCATTTTCTTGAAAACATGTTGATTACATATGGCAATTTTAAAAAAGAAGGCTTTAAATGGACTAGTACCTGTCTTTGATGGGCCTTGGGACCCAGAGGTGGAGGGATGAGGCTGTCGATCAGAAGGTTTGTCGTCTTCTTTGGCTAGTTCTGCCTGGATTTCTGGATAAACAATTGACAATGTTTGGCCCAAAAACACATGCTGTAGTAAAAGTCAGTCTTTAGTCATTTCAGACATCACAGTGTGATGCTTATTTGTCTTAGTACATTTTTCTTAGACCCCAAGCAATTAGTACTTAATTACATTGAACTGGCAGAAAAAAAAGAAAACGACAACAACAAAACGAAACGTTTTCAGCCGACCATGCTAAACTCACTCTGGGCAATGTTTATCTAATATTAGAATTTCTTACTCTTTGTTGTTTGACCAGTACTTCAACAAAACTAGCATTTTGAAATTGAGACTTCATATTGAATTGCAGAACATTATCTCAACACCAACCTACACCAACAGTTACCGTACTTTGGATATCTTAAATAAACACTAATTTTCCACACTGCGCTCATAACACTCTAGCACTCTTGTAGATGCAGAGTAAATGATCTGAGTGCTTCCTGTCCAGTACCTCTTCTGTTGTAGAGACCTGACACTGCACTGTATCACCACTTTAGTACCACCATTTGTTTAACTCAGGGCTGAGCGCTCACATACCTCTCAGCAGATTCCTCTTGAAAGGCACCTTTGCTCTGGCCCTGCAGGGCAAACACACACCGAGTGCACATGTTCATTTGACACATATGCACACTGTAGTTTTCACACTCTACTCTCACAACTGTTGCTACTTCTAACACATAGTCTGGAGCTGTTTTTGCACCAATTCACACAGCTCTTATGTACTTTGTATTTGCACTCCTACGATGATTACTCAAACCTACCCCGGTGCTGTGTGTGGGTCCTGCAGAGGAGTGCGCTTTGTTTTCTTCAGCATTGAAAAAGGTGAACTCATTTTTACCTGAGGACACGCTGACTTCACCACAGTGTGTCTTACTGTGTGTGTGTGTGTCTCCTGTTCCCTGACGCTTGTTTTGAGTCTGTTGCCAGTAGCAACAAAGAAACAGCCTGGTGTTCCAGTACCATCCACAGGGGTGCGCTGTTTCCACTACTCTGTTAATCCTATCGTATTTATTTTAACCCTGGCCTCTTTTATCTGTTTTTTTTTCATATTCAGTAAAGACAGATTCGCTGTAATCCCACCACTGTGGGAGTTGTGCTTTTATCTTGTGTGCACAAGTGATTAATACGTCAAGTGTAGAGTCAAAAGGGAGGTGAACATTTCAGTGAATCTCACACTTTATTGACAGTTTTTGATATCATGTGTATCCTTTACCAAGCCTAATGCCTTGTTTTATTCCTCTACCTATTTGTTCACTGATTTTGACACGTTGTATTGATCCTTATCGTCAAATCTACATAAAGGGCTGACATGATGCGTTCACTGTCCTCCGTAAAAAAAACGGTAATCCGAGCTCCGTGCAGCCGGTGCGGTGCGGTGCTGACACAGTGTCCGGGGATGCTGCGGCCTGTCCCCCGGCTCTTCCCTCGCTAACCCCCGGGGGGGCTTCCCCAGCTCCATGGCGGCACCGGTGGAGGACTGCCGGCCGTGTGTGGGCGGTGTGATTACCCCGGACAAGAGCGAGCTGCTCGGGCTGCAGCTGCAGGGCAGCTCGGCCGCAGCCCCCGGGTCCAACACCGAGGAGGAGCTGGAGAGAGACCTGGAGCAGAGGTTAGCGATGTGTTTCCAGCATGTTAGCGAGGCGGAGGAGCGGGAGAGCATCGCTGCCCTGTCCGAGATCAGCGAGGAGGCGCTGCTGGAGAAAGACCAGTGAGTATCGCTGTATATGTGTGTGTTTATGTGTTTGTATTTGTGTATATGTGTGTGTGTGTGCGTCTGTGCGCTCGCGCGAGCGCGTGTATATGTGGCCTATCCTCGCGCGTTATTTTGATATATGGATGCTGCAGTGTAAACCCCACACAGATGTGTTATTACATCGTTGTAGAGCCGAAAGCTTCAGAGAGGAAGCATAGATGGATGGATATGATGGTTCGACAGTGACACACACACACACACACACACACACACACACACACACACACAGTGCCACTCCTGTCAACACAGTGCTAGCTCAGTCCCCCAGCCATTCATTGATCCATCACCACCATGCAGATACAGTGCAGATACCTTCCCTACAATGGCTACAAAAACAGATATATGCCAATACAAGCTATCTTATAACACATATTTGTTTTAATTTAGGAGTAGTTATATTACTTTTATTCGCCCCACAGTGGGGAATTATGCATTCTTGCAGCAGAAAGAGCACCATTAAGTAAATGGTGTTGAAGAATACAGTTCCAAAGTGCTGACATTAATCAATCAACTGTATTGATCTCAGCAGCAATGACATTTTGTAAAAGATATTGTTAATGGTAGAAGACAACATGGACAGTTTAAACGAGGCAAGGAAAGTAATGTCAGGTAGTCATTCATGGGAGTGGCAGGCAAGACAACCAATCAGTGTAAAGACTGGATGGTTGCCAGATGAACACAGAAGGGTGCACAGATCTGTGCAGAATAAGGCATGTGATAATATGATGCAAAAAGTGCAGATGAAATAGCATCTGTTGCATATCTGATGAAACCAATGCTCCATAGCTTTTATGTCAGAGAACAAAGATAAATTCTCCATTTAAACAAGGTTTTTCTCTGCTTTCTCCACAGGATCTGGAAGGCCTTGACCAGTAACTATGGGCATGTAATGCCAGTGGACTGGAGGAGGTCACGGACATGCTCCCTCCACATGCCCTCGTTCAACCTGGAGGAGAAACCTGTGAGTGACCCCGCCCCCCTCCCCCCGTCACATCCCTGTCCCACTTTCCCACAATCCCTCCCTCTTTCCCTCTTTTCCTCCCTCCCTCCCTCCCTCCCTCTCCAAATCTCCCATCGCTGTTCATCTCACAAATCTCAAATATTCATTGTGCCAGGGTTTAGCGCTTTGATTAAATTCCCCCCCCCCTCCTCCTGTGCCCTGCTCCTGGCCAGAGAAAGGAAAAGGATGTCACGGCGGAGCTGTCGGACGACGAGGAGCTGAGGGAGCAGCTGGACATGCACTCCATCATCGTCTCCTGCCTCGCCGAGGAGCCGCTTTTCACCGCTGAGCAGGTAAGACCTTACGAGTAAAGAGTGTGTTTCTTTGGCGTCGAGCCCAAAGATTGTAATAGAAACAGCTTAACGCGACTGAAATCCTGTCTGCGTCCAGCAGTGATTTAACCTCCCCTGCTTCTTTATGGCATGTGTGTGTGTGTGTGTGTGGCCGCTCTGTGCAGGTTATCGAGGAGATAGAGGAGATGATGCAGGACTCCCCAGATGCTGAGAATCAGCACAATCCCTCTCAGTCCGACCTGTCCATGCTGTCCCTGGACGTGCAGCGGGCCGCCGGCAGCCCCAGCTTCGAGAGGAGTGAGTGCACACTCCTTGAGTCCTCTGGATGAGACATCAGCAGTGTTCGCATACAAGATGTTCTCCTGTAGTTAGTGTGTTCTTAGTAGTAGGTGTTGCGTGTGTCCTAGAGGCACAACACGGTTTATTTGTGTGATTTGCTGAGGTTCATGTTGACTCGACCTCTCATGCGCATCCCAACTGCTACCAGATGCTTACAAGAGCAGTCGCTCCGTATTAATCCCCCGCTAAAAATAGTCCCCTCTCAATCTGCCATTTATTTTACTTCTGCTTGTGTAATGTCGCTGTTGCAGTACGTCTCAGGTGAAACAAACACGGTCGACCAATTTGTCTATTTTTTTTGAAGATTTGTGTCTTTAGTGGGAATAAATGGCTGGAGAATCGACGGCAGATCAAGAAATTCTTGCAGGTCTTAGCATCGTTTGGGACCTTCAGTCATCAGTATGAGATCATATGGCACATCAGTATCAGCGTGATATGATCAAGAATGAAGACTTAATTTGTGCACACATTTGTGTACAAACACACAGTTAAGAAGCGTGTCTCTGTCCACAAGTAGGAAGGAAAATATGAACACTATAGAAAGAAAAGAATTCCTGCATTGTGAATCATTTAAAAGAAGCAGAAGCAGCATCAAGATGTGTGTGTGTGTTTATGGTTGCACCTGTGTGTGTCCAGGGGTGCGGAGCCTGACTGTGGCGGAGCTGAACGAGCGCCTGGAGGAGACGGAGGCGAACATCAGGAGGTTCTCGGAGGAGCTGGTGCAGCAGCTGGCCCTCAGGGACGAGCTGGACTTTGAGAAGGAGGTGAAGAACAGCTTCATCTCGGCGCTCATCGACGTGCAGAACCGGCAGAAGGAGCACCGCGAGCTGCTGAAGAAGAAGAAGAAACTGAAGGGCGGAGCCGGGATGTCTCAGGGCCACACGCTCGGATCAGTGAGTGCCCGCTGCATTTCTGGACGGACCTCTCGCTCTCTCTCTCTCTCTCTCTCTCTCTCCGTCTTTTCCTCCCTCTCATCTCCTCTTCCTCTGCTTTACTTCCTTCCTCCTCAGCGCTTCAGCATGGAGGGACTCTCCTCTGTCATTCAGAACAGCTTCAGACAAACGTTTGGCAGCGGCTGCAGTGAAAAACAGGTTACTTTGCGCCTCTTTCTCAACTGTCGAGTTTCATTTCTCTGTTCTCTTGGCTACAAATATGCCATTTGCAAGGAACGCCATCCCACAAACACCTCTCTGATCTCACTCATATGTCTCATCTCTCTCTCTTTTCCTCGACGGCTTCCAGTATCTGACGACAGTCATCCCGTACGAGAAAAAAGGACACCCTCCCTCCCTGGACGACCTCCAGATCCTGACTAAGAGTAGGCTTCCTCATAGTAAATTAACTTTTGTGGCGTTTATTGGAGCTTGATGAGACATTGAACTAGAAATGGACCAAATACTTTTTTGGGACAGGAAGAAGGTCCCTGGTTTGCATTCTCCTAACATCTGCATGGCTTTTTCCTTAATACTCCGGTTTCACCCAATATCCAAAAACATGCATGTTTAGGTAAATTGGAGACTTTTCTGTATGAGAGTGAGTGCCTCTTGTCCATCCTCTACCAAATGGAAACAAGTCAATGCTTCCCTCTGGTGGTCAGCAATACGAACAACACATAGTAATGCAGAGAAGAAGCGCACAATCCGTTTCTGTGGTCAGTTAATCAGTCCATTACTTTCTTGCTTCATCACTAAGTTGTATGGTTGGTCTATAAAACTATACAAAAATTGTGGGAATAGTTATTGCCTGTTTCACAAAGATCAAGATAAGGTCTCTATGCATTTTTCATGAATTTTTACAGAATTTGTTTTAATACATTGATTCTCTTGTCTCTTTGCTGCTGTATCGTGCAGTCCTCCTAGCAATGAGGGACGACAGTGACAAGGTGCCCAGCCTGCTGACAGACTATATTCTCAAAGGTGAGTCTCACCGTCTCTGGGAGCAAACAATTAGTGACCACGGTGGTTTGGCAAATCATCAGCACATCATTCAATCGATGGGATAATATAAGATTTACCCCTCAAAAAGTTAGAAAGACTTTTATCGTGCTCTGTTGCTCTTCAGCTCAGGTTTTTTGTTGCGGTTTTCTGACTGAAATCATCTTACAATAGAAAATCCATCACTGTGGATGGACATGATGCGAGTCTGTGTCAGAGTAGTAAAATTTGAAAAAAATAAAAATTGAAAAAACAATTACATTGAAACCTTATTTATATAGTTAAATTGTATTAATATCAGATAGTTTGTGTTTGTATAAGTCAGCTCCCTTTATTTTGATTAAAGTTGTTGATGGACATTATAAAATGTCACCCTTAAGGCTTGTCCCTCCAGAAATCTCACTGTTATAAGCTGTATTGTATGTAATGTCCATCATTCATTCACTCATTCACAGATTTAAAACTGCTAGTTGAGGTCAGTCCGAGAGTTTTTCGGCTGACTCCCGGTCAGATGAGCCTTCTTGTTGGTGCTCTTCCTCTTTCACACTCTCTGGTTTCATCCTTTCTTCCTCTGCCTCTTTTATCGTCTCACTCGTTGCGGCCTTAGCTCTGGTGTGAGCGGCGGATGCAGAGGTTTGTGACACGCTGTGGTGTGATGTGCACTGTGGTACTGGTGCTGGTGGTGGTGCTGGTCACAGTGGGAGAGCTGCCCCACCCCCCACCCCCCCACATCCTCCGTTACACCCCCCCCCCCCCTCTCCCACCACACACTGACTCTTTGCAGCATGGTTAACCCCTCTCACTGACTCACACTCCGAGGCTGTGTCTACCCTGCGGCAATCTTTTCCAGCACCATGGTAGGATGACGAGTTACCGCCCACCGCTAACACTCACCCACCCCACTCCACAAAGTGTTCACTGTAGTGTTAAAGTCCAGAGCTTTCCTTTCACCTTCCCTCTCTGTGTCCCGCTCAGTGGTGGTGCCGAGGCCTCGCCACTCTGCTGACGTTCCTCTCTGTTGTTCTTTCACAGTGGTTTGTCCGACGTAGACCGGAGGGACGGTGCCTGACACTCTGCAGAGGCTTCAGATAGCTTTGCCAAGGCAACGAGATGAAGAAGGCTCGCTTTCTGTGTGTGTGTGTGTGTGTGTGTGTTTTTAACTCTTAATTTATTTCTGCATGTTGATACGTCGAGGTGTGTCTCCATTGTGTGTTTTTTTTTTCTTCATTTATTTTGTGTCGGTCATTCTCCTTTTGAAAATCTTGTGTGATTTTGTGTGAATTTGAACTACTTTTCAGTGTTGTTGACTTTGTTGCACTGTGAAAGAGTATTGTAACAAAAAAAAACAAGAAAGAAAGAAGAGATTGCATATGAGAAGTGTCCCCGGGTAGACACACGCACACACCAGCCTGGGAGCTGTACTCATTGGTTAGACAAGCAGGGGCCGAGCTTTGAATCAATGTGCTTGACTTTCCACTTGACAAATGCACAAAGCATTTTGACCACAGAGGAGACGATAAGGAGATCTCCAAAGCTTTGAAGTAAAATCAACTTTCATTTGGTTTTAAAAAACAGACGAGGAGTCACAGCAGCAGGAGAGACAGCTCAGAGAAGTGCAGGATGCAGATAACTGGAGTGAAAATGTACGACAACAACACATAAGTGAGTTAGTTACTTTTGCGCATACACATAATCTAAGTGCAAAACATCCGTTGTTTCATCACAGCCTTCCATGTAGCAGCAGACAACGTGAGCTATCTGCTGTAGTCCCAGCGCAGGAACACACACATTATCTTCATTATTCAATGGAAGGGAACATGCTGATGGAAGCCTGCACTGACTTTTACTAACTAACTAACTAACTATGCATTGGAGTGACCTCTGAATTGTGACCCAGTCGGTGCTCTGACTCAGAGCGATCCTGCTGTGCCCAGGGCAGCAAACGGGCATGGTGTTTTTTTCTCTGTGTATTTCTTGTATATGAACAAGCTGCCTTTGCCTGGACTTTTGTACATTATAAATGACTTATTTTCAACGAATGTCAGATTGCTCGACTACTTACAGAACGTGCTTCATCTTTGATTTATTTTGTAAATGTTTTATTTCAAATATATTGATAAAGATCACACCCGGTGTGTCCTGAGCCTCCTTTCAACAGAGTCGTATAAACGGTAAGAATGAAGGAGTGGTTTGCACGGGGTAAATACTGAGAGGTGGTGGTCAGCCCTATTGGTGCAGGCAGAGCTCCCTGAAACTCTGTGGCCAGATGAAAAGGACTTGTTTTTTAATTCCCAAGGGCATTTCTCCATTACATAAGTCTGACTTGTGTCCCCTGCTCCCAGTCCAGCTTGCTGAGGAGATCCAGATGTGGCCTGTGGGACGAGGCCAAAAACATGCAACCTCCGGAATACTTGAGCCCTTAGCAGCAACACAACAGTACTCCCCCACGGTTCAATAAGCAAACAGCTGAGATAAGGATCTTGTACCACCGATCACAATTTCCTGCAAAGCTCCAACCGTGGAGTCATGCTGTGACCGTGGATGCACCCTCCGCCGCGCTCCATCCGTCTGCCTTCAGCGTGTCTGAGACGACACTGAACGTGCTGCAACACATCTGTAAAACATTTGTTCTCTCTGAGATGAGATTTCCTCATTCACTGCGGGCGTCATCGACTCCACCAGTGTGGCCAGAGCTGAGGGCTGCGAGCTGCGAGGAGCACCAGAGCGCTCTCTGTATGGTGGGATTTGAGGTGTTCACCCGGGTATCATGGATGCTAGAGGGGTCTGCTCGATGGTCTGCCTCCTGCTGCTGCTGGTCCACGGGACGCTCCAGCAGACCACTCCCAAAAAAAGAAACAGCAGGAAAGGTAGGACTGAACAATGGCTTGATAGAGGGAAAGAAAACAGCTGTCTCACTTAACCGGAATGACTCCACGAGTGATACTCAAAATTGTCTATTTGCTACAGATGATTTTTTTTCTCCATAAACAGAGGCAACCAATGCCGCAATAGAGGAGCTCAAGCAACAGATTGACAACATTGTTCAAGAGCTGAATCTGCTGAAAGAGAAGCAAGCTTTGCAGACAGGTATGTCTCTGTTTATCTATCTATCTACAAAGCCACTTGGTGAGCAACCCTTCATGACAGAGATCTTCTTCCTTCTTGGGGCTTCCAGTTTGTCTGCGAGGCATCAAGGTCCGGGGCAAGTGTTTCCTGGCCAACCCGGCGAGGAAGACTTTCCACGCGGCCAGCGACGACTGCGTCGCCCAGGGAGGCAGCCTGAGCACGCCTCTGACCGCCTGGGAGAACGAGCAGCTCCACGCCTACGTGCTGCAGAGCCTCGGCCCCAGGGACGACATCTGGCTGGGCATCAACGACATAGTGATGGAGGAGCGGTGGGTGGACCAGTCCGGCAAGGGCGCCCGCTTCCTGAACTGGGAGACGAGCATCACGCAGCAGCCGGACGGAGGCCGCGGCCAGAACTGTGGCCTGCTCTCCGCCGTGTCCAAGGGGAAGTGGTTCGACGAGAGCTGCCGCGCTGAGAAGGCCTCGGTGTGCGAGTTCAACATCGTCTGATTGCAGCCTCCCTCCACACACACACACACACACACACACACACACACACACACGCACACACACACGTAGATGAGGTATGAGCAGCAGACGCTGCCTCCTTCAGATGAGGATGAAGCACGGAGAGCTGCAGGTGAATTTATATATATATTTATACTCACAAATGCTCCAGCCTATTTATCGAGGTAAGCGCCACTGGATGTCTTTGTCTAGTTGTATTTGTGTCTGCTATTGAACGTAATGACGCCTTTTCATACTGGGAATAATTGACTCACGCAGCTTTGCTGAGGAAGCCCCGCTTCGTGTTTTGAATGTCAAGCTACGCTGCTCATTTTACGCGAGGTGTTGATAAACAATAATAAAAAAAAATGTCAAAAGCGACCGCTGACATAACGTGAGGTTTCTTTCTTCTCATAAGGAGCAAAAAGCATCTTTGTTTAAGAACGCTTACAGAATCACAGAATTTGGCAAACAACCAGTAAAGGTTAAAGTGTTTTCCTTTCAAAATAAGATCTAAAAACACCGTGCCGAGGCTCTCATGTCTTATAACTCCTCTGCCATCTCCAAGGAAACAGTTCACGTTGTTCTTCCAAACCCATGTGTACGTTTTCAGAGGAAATTACAAACACAATCGATGGAAAGGCCAGGACTAAAATTACCAGCTGTTTTCTTTTTCTCTCTTCACTGCCTTGCTATGGTTGAAGACTGGAAAACGTGTATTTTCAGGCATAGAGGAGTGTGTAAAACACTTGTTCTCACGGCAGTAAGTGCATTGGTGCGTAGTAGTTTGTATTCCCAGAGGAAGATAACATCGGATGAACATGTGTAGACGCCTCAGTGGAAATCCACCAGTACTTAAAGACACTGACAATCAGAGAACAAAAAAAACATTTATTACTCTCCAGGAACTAAAATGGACTGACGGCAACAAGTAACACACAACTCGCTCAGTCTGTTTCACAAGTTTGGTTGGTTTGACCTCGTTTCTCCTCGAGAGATGACCTCATGCTCTGGCATCCCCTCCAGGCTGATGTCGAAATCATTTCTCAAGATTATTTTCCACTTGGTTTGTCCCTCTGAGAGCCAAGTGTCCCTTTTCAAGACAACTCGTCAAAGTGGAGCGCTCATTATACACTTGTGACGAATTACAAACCTCACACAGCCTCTTATGAAGGGTGCTAATCATGAGAATCAGAGTTCACTCAACCAACCACACCACTCTGAAATCACTTTATACTATACTATAAACTCTAGAGGATGAACCTTTGCTCAAAGGCTGCGAGTCAGGTTCAGTCTGGGGAAGTAGAAAACAAATAGAAAATCCTGTTTCTGACAAGTTATTCTTCATGACAAAATATAAAACAAACACACACACACGGCTAACAAGATCAGTCTTGAGATCCCACGAAGTATCTGGAAATGATCAAAAACCATCTTTTTTTTTTCTAATTGAGCCACAGAGCGGCAATGGCTGAAAACGTAAGAACGTGTAATGTGTTTTGTGTGTAATGTCTTTCCTTTGGCACATTTATGGCAGAATATGACCACATCCAGGCTCTACAGCAGGTGCAAAATATTAAGAGGATAAAAAATAATAAGTGAGAATGTGCCATAAAAAATGTGCTGCTGCTGCAATCTCCTGCAACACAGGCCATCGTGTTCTGGAGATGCTGAGAGGGAAGTTCTCTCTGTCGGCTGGTTTAATGATTGAAATGAAAAAAAACAAAAACCGTATGAAACGCATGTAAACAGCTTACATATGCTCCTGGATGAACATCCATTAAAGCATAGAAAATATATATATATACACATAGGTATATAAAATAAACATTCATCAGTTTGAAGCAGTTGGTCTCTTTCCAGTGGCGAAAACTCTCATTAAGAGGAAGATTATCGACCGCTAGCAAAACCACATGTGCCTTCATCTGAGATAAACCAACACCTGCAGGCAGGTTTGAACATGGCGCTATGTGCGCCTGGCTCCGGTGCAGAACTGCACTCAGGAGGTGAACAAAGAGGCTTCTTGTATAGGCTGAACATCACATAAAACGCACCCAAAGCCTGAGAAGGAACGCCTCTAAAGTCTGAACAGGTCAACAAGTGAAAGTCTGAAACGTCCTCCTCAGTTCCCACCCTCCGGCTCCATCCGGGGCCCCAGAGCGGGAGACCGCTCCTCCTCGCTTTGTTCCTCGGGCTGGTAGATGGCGTTGTCCACCAGGCCGTGGCTCAGAGGCCTGAGGGGGAGGGGAGGAACCTGCTGAGCCGAGAGCCGCTTCTGAGGCCCCGCCTCCGCGTCCTCGCCGCCTCCGGAGACCAGCGGCCTCTGGGAGTCCGAGTGGCCGGCGAAGGGCCGGTACTCGGCGAACTGTCCGTAGACGCCCAGCTCCTGGCCGTTCCTCAGCAGGTGGGTGTAGACCAGCGTGTCATCGATGGAGGCGTACTCGTGCTCCTCGTTGTCCCCGCCCTTGTGTGGCAAGGCGTTGTGCGCGGGCAGGAAGCTGGTGCCGTTTGGATTGTAGATCGACACCTGGTGAGCCAGCATCTTCTTCTTCTTCCTCCTGTTGGGCAGAGATGCTCGCTTACAACACGCACTTTCCATCAGAGGGTTTACAAAGGAGGAGGGAGACCTCCAGCAGGTGGAGACAGGTCGCCATAATCGGCAACATCGAACTAAAAGTCAAAGTTGAACAAAAGACAACAAGATACTGAGTGTCAGGTAGAGGGCAAGAGAAAACCCACCTGATGACCACGCAGACGACGACCAGCACGATGATGAAAACGACCAGCAGAGCGGCCACCACGCTCAGGATGGTGGTGAGCAGAAAATCTGCGGGAGGAGAAAAGAGAACACAGTTCCTGGAGTCAAGCGTACAATCCTTGTCCTCCCAGACACACTCGAAGCCTGAGTGGACGGAAGCAAATATCGAGGATCTCGCAGCATGCAGCCAATCTGTCAGTGTTCCCGCCCCGGCCGCAGCTTGTGTTTTTGAAACACTTCGAGCACATTACATTTCTAAATAATGGGAGGGAAAAATCTGTGTTTTTCTCCATCGCCCAGTGTGCTGCTTTGAGAGGGATGCGATGACATACACCCACAGCTAATTCCAACAGTTACCTAGAAACCGTGATAGCACCATCCATCCGTTGTATTACGCACTCTGCACCTCAACCGTGTTGAGGCACCCAGCACACACAGGGAGAAGATGGGGAATACACCGTGGACAGGTCTCAGGACACACACGGACACTCCCACACACACATACACATCTAGCAGCAGCCTGGTCTCCTACACGGAGGCTTCCTGCCTGCCTGCTTCTCGGGCCCAGTGGAACATGTGATCTTACTGGTGCTCTTCTGCAGGGTGATCTTGGTGAGGACGCTGAAGTGTCCGCTCTCCGTCATGCAGTTGGACATGTTGAGGTAGAAGCTGTCGGAGACGCAGATCTCGCCCTCGGCCTCCTCGTCCTCGCGCCGGCTGTAGTCCTCCTCCACGCGGCCCACCCTCTGCACCCGGATGTTGGTGTGCCGGGTGCTGCACTTGGGCTGGCTGGTGTTGATGAACTTGAGGCGAGCCTCCATCCTCTCGGGGACCGAGACGATCCAGGACACGGTGGAGTAGTCCTTCATTCCCACTGGCCAGTTGGGAGTGGCCACCAGGACGGGATCGTCCCTCTTCGGAGACACCCTGAAGATGTACCGCTCTGAATGGGAGAGAATGTGAAACGCGTCACTAGGACTGCAACAAATGTTGTTGATGTATCTGTCCAGTTGCATTCTTGATTTATCGATTTGTTGCTTTCGAAAGTGAGTTTGTCCTCATCTCAACAGTTCATTTTCTGTCATCGAGGACAAAAAAGAAAAACAGATAATGTTCACATTTAAGAAGCAGAGAGCAGACAATTTTGACTTTTTTTCTGATTAAATTCTCAAGTCATAGTCACATGAGCACCTCTTTTATCTTTCATTCAGCCGGAGCCTCTCGTTACCTGATATCTCCCCCGTCATCCTGACGTCCAGCACAGGCTTGGAGGTCTTCCTCAGGGCCTCCACCCCCGAGCCGGACACCGTGACGGACACGTTGGTGTGGATCAGAATCTTCTGGATGGAGCCCTGGGAGCAGAAGCGTCCCACCGCCGTGCCGTCCTCCTCCGCTATCTGGAAGGCGATGCTGGCGTTGCACGGCTGCAGGGGCAGCGCCTGCTTGAGGGAGCCCATGGGGCAGCTCAGCTCCACGGTGCCGTGGCGAGGAGGGCGGAGGGTCCAGGTCACGCTGCTCAGAGGGGAGGGGAGGCAGCTGGGCAGCGAGGGCAGAGACAGGCGGGTCCCGGTCTTGGGGCAGTCGTTCAGCTGGGCGCACTCTGACAAGTGGATTATAGATATATTGGTTGTTTGGGCCATCATAAAAGGTCTACTTCTACTAGAAACAGCAAAGAGAGAGAATGGAGGAAGGACCTTAACAAAGGCACCTTGGCTTAACCCGCCATTAGAGATAAGACCTGGGTAACTTCTGACTGCTGCAGGGGAACTATAATTATAAGCTGGTGTTGAAACAGATAAACAATCACACTGGGGAGCATTATTCAGGCTTAATATCCCTCTCAGCAATTCACATTTCACTTAGTTACATATGCTCAAATCAAAGAGAAGTAGTTAGAAAGTAATACTCGCAAGACATGGTCATGTTCTGTCTCAGACCATGACAAAACTGTTATTTTAAGGTAGGAGAAACATTTTTTTGTCACTGTAATTTAGGTGAGAACAATCCGTTATCAAACAATATCTGATCGGCGGAAATTTACAGTAAACACACTTTCATCCATTGTGACGTTAACTATGTGGCCGTTATCAGATTCAAAGCCCGTCAAGACCTTGTTTTGCCTCAGTTAACGACTCCGTCTGCTGATGTAACTGTAAACAGGTTTCAGGCCTGGAGGCCATCTCAGACGAAAGGACATACACATTTATTATGGACGTAATTATTACTAATTATAAGTGGGTAACTGATCACACAAACGAATACATCTAAAATGGATCTCGCCCAAAACGAGGAGTTTTTCCTCTGCTTTTTCCCCCTCAACTTTATTCTTTGGATTTACCTACGACTCTGGAGGCGGAGACTCGTATGTCTCCGGGGAGGCAGCGGTGGAAAGACAGCTGGCTGCTGGACGTGATGGTGACGTTCGTCTGGGAGGCAGAGTTCACCGCCATCACGCAGTCAGACTGAGCCGCAGTCAGCTGCTCCAGGTGGAGAGACAGGCCGCTCAGTTTGCTCACGTCCACTTGACACGATGCTACGGAAAAACAAAATCGATCATTAGCGTTTCCCCTGCGATTTTGTTTCTCTTTCGGCACGCGAGTGGGCACATATGCTGAAAATGACAGCGCAGGTACGGTACAAACTTGCACAACTGGACTCTGGATCTCCCACTTTCCTCGAGGACCTCCCTAGAAGGCGTACGTGACTTCCCGTGAATTGGCGTCAACGTGCTGGGTGACGTCAGTGACTCAGCGATTGGGAAATCTGAGAGCTCCCCTAACTCTGAGACCTGCGGGAGCAGGTCGAGCCCACTCTGAGCCCACTCAGTGTCTGACGTTACTCATGAGCAGCCCCAGAGAGGAGAGGCAGGCAGGTCGATCCTGTCACACCCCTGACAAACGAATCGGAGCTCATGTTGTAACATGACTGAACAACGGAGAATGAAGATAGTGTATATTTAGTAATCACACGCCTGCTGAGGCAAGTGGGAGACGCCGCTGATCTCTTAAACCTCTTTCTAAACAGAGGGAATCAAAGGAAATCTCCCGTAATAGCAAAACTGCTTTCATCTACTTGAGCTGAGAACTGTCCAGATCAGTGACAAATCAGTGAGGTAAAACACCAGACCTCAGATAGAATAAGCAGATTTTTTGCTTGTTAAAATCAGGTGAAAAGCCCAACAAAAGCCTCAGTTTTAATAACCTGGAGCAGCAATACAGCTTTTGTTTTTGGACGGAGTGAAGGCTGACATCCTCTTATAGATCTTTGCCTATTTACACATCCAGCAGACGAGAGGCAACAATAGTCTCCTGTTTCTGACCCAGTGGAGAATCAAAGTCCAATATTCACTCTGTCTGGGTGGAAACATCAGGCTCTTCATCTCCTGAGTGCTTGGTGGAGGGTGTGTAACTGAGCAGAGATGTTTTAGAGCTTTTAATGGCTCATAATGGCGATAGAAAGAGCCAAAAAAACAATACGCTAAATGGAAACAAGAAGGTGAGTAGTCATTTTCTCTGGTTTCGTCACCGTAATTGATTCATTTCATGTTGAAAGTATGGATCAGAGCGGCTTGGTGTTGGATAACGATTTGCCACTTAAATCATCCTTATAAATAAACCTCATCTCAGCTACTTTCATGAATGTACGGCATTGTCCCCATCTGACCTCTTCTACTCAGAGATACCTCACATCCCGGTTTAATACTTAAACGCTGTGCAAAGGTAAAACGTTAAACCCGGCGGCTTAATCTTTGAATGCACACACCCTGTGAGCTTCTACTGGTCACCCTGAGGCGCAGGGACAGTCCTGGAGAGCCGGCCCGTGCTCGGTCCATCTCGCAGTTCCTGAGCGTCAGGGAGAAGCTGCCCTGGCTCTGCTCGGGCTGAGGGTCGGACAGCCTCACCACCTGGGCCACGCGGCCTCGGCCGTGGTACTCCACCGCCGCCTCCTTCTTCAGACACCGGGGCTCCGTCAGCTGCAGCGGCTGCAGCGACACCCTCTGTCTGTCCGACACCTCGAAGAACCACTCCATCACGTCGTCGTCCGGGAAACTGTCCGGGTAGTTCGGGGAGAACAGCTCCGAGCTGGAGTGCCATTCCGGTAACGTCAGACTGATTTTAGCGAGAGCTGCGAGACGAGATGAGACACACACACACACACGTTCGGTTCAGTGACGGTTCTTTTCCCCAGGAGACTGAATGCGAAATCAGACATTTTAAGGTGACTCACATTTGATTTCCTCCCCAATGGAAACATCAAACTGCCCATTTTGGAGCTTCTGGCCCGCTGGGACGTCCACAGAGAAGCTGCCTCGAGTCAGTATCTGAGCGCTGCTGATAGGTCCCTTTGTGCAGTATTTCCCCAGGGCCACTTCCTCCGCAGTCTGCAGGGCCCGGAGGGTGTAGCTGTGTCTGTCTGGACATACCTCCGATGCACTAATCTGTCTTAAGCCCGAGCTGGCAAAGTCTATTCTGAAAGCTTTCGGCAGCGGCGCCTTCAGGTTCCAGGTGTACGTGCGGTTGAAATCCAGAAAATGACTCAATCCGGCCGAGTCCTCCTGGACGATGCGGCTGCCGCTGCACGACTTTGTGTCGCATTCTGCGAGGAGAGAGGGGTTCAACAGGTTTAGGTTAAAGCCAACCCAGCAAGCCTCATTGTGTCTCAGACGACAGACATCTCACCTATGCTTCTCAGAATCACCAGGCTGAAGACATCCTGAGGTCTGGTGCACTCAAACTCCACTGAGGCGGGACTGTTGTCATTGAGCAGCAGGGACGTGCTGCAGTGAGAGTGCCTCACTCCTGTACAGACTCGACAACCTTTGACCTGATTACTGCTGATGTTGATGGTGGTGCCTCTGTCAAGTGTGACAGTCACTTTCTGGAACCCTGAAGGTAAAAAAACACAAGAGAGGAGAAAAACATGGGTCACGTTCACGTTAAGTTATTGAGCCATGTCAGTTACAGTAGTGGTACCAATGTTGACAAACACATAGAACCACCCCCCCAAAAAAAAAAATCTTTAATGAAATCTAAAAATTGAGCAATGAATCAAATCTGAGGCCAGAGAAAAACTTGAAATAAAGGAGTCTTGCTACAGTTTAGATTTTACTGATTTGGCACAGTCACAGTGACTGGCTTGCTGTGTGGAGATGAGGCAGACTGCCTGGCTTCACCTCCTCTATGACTAACCAGGCCTGTGCTGAGCAAACAGAGCTGCTCACACACACACACACACACACACACACACACACACACACACACACACACACACACACACACACACACACACACACACACACACACGGCACCTAATGTAAACTCATCTCTCCCTCGTTTCCTGGTTCGCGCTGGATTTTTGTTCTTTAATCTTAGTTTCTTTCTTAGATGAAAAAAATAAACAAAACACACACAAACAAATCTCGTTCGGATGATTTACATGTGCCCCTGCTCTCTCGTCTGTCCTCTGATCTCAGCCCTGACCCTGCTGCTGGATCTGACCCTCACACAGCACAAGCAGCGCTGTCACAAAAGCCTTTATCTTAATTATTATCATGCTAATGTCCAAAAGTTCGACTCTCCTCTCAGAAGCGGGGGCTGTAACTCACCTGAGACAGAGAGGGCGATGCCTGTGAGCAGTAAGATGTGGACACAGGCTGTAGATGGAAACATGCTGTCCGGATCCACTGTGAGCGTCTCTAACTTTGATCCCGGGGGAAAACTGGTGAAGATGAGCGCATATCTCACCGTTCCTCGTACTCCATGTGCTACTGTCGCCCCTGTTTCCTCTAAACTGAAGCTCAACCCGGAGCCGCGATGACCCAAAAACCGCAGGAAGGAAAAGACACACTTCCTGAATGAGTCAGTGGAGGCACCAGGTGAAGAAGGGGCGTGGCCCGGGCGGCCATTTTGGCAGGTAGTGGAGTTCATTTAAAACATCGACGTTAGATTTATGTTTAGATTCTGCAAATATACTTCGGTTCAGTCGTCTCTGCAATATAAAAACAGTTTTTAAAAACACTATTATTTGTGGTTTTATCCGATTATTTAAATAGCACAGCGACATGAGGATATTACAATGTACAGGAGGTCAACAAGAATTGGTGTGACACCCAGCCAGTTCATTCAGTGCACTTGACTAATACATTTAATGTGTTTAGTATTGGGGATGTTAATACAGCTAATTATCTGGGTTAGGTTTTCTTTTCATAATTATGAACATGGTGATACTTAGTTGATGGAAACATCTCTCTATATTATAAGTCACAATGAAGCAGCCCCTCTAAAAACACAGGATAGCAGTCAAGACGACTGGACATGTCACCTTCCTCCGAGAGGCCTCTTCAGTCTTGACTGGCTGGTGGGGAAACCCAAAGCCCAATTAGTCAATACCAGGCAGTATGGTTTCCATTGAAGCCAGGATTTGGAAATTCCTGGGAAGCAATGCTTAGATAGTACTGTCTACATGCAGTGTTGCAGACCTCTCAGACTGTTCCAAAACCTTTTCCAAAACCTGGCCATAATAGAAACCAGTAACAACACAGCAGACATCGAGTGACTAACGGCTCTTACCGACAGCCCAGTTCTCACAGTGGCTATGTTGATGACTCCACAGGGGATAAACCCTGGGCTTCACCCACCAGCTTGTCAGAAGTGAGGAAGCCTTTTAGATGAAGGTGAACAACCTAGAATGAGTCCATATCTCATTTAATTACAGTGACATGGCCAAATGAGAACCTCCACAGCTATGTTTTTTTTTATTACTATCATTATGTGATGCTGTTGGAATGTAGTGATCCCACCCTGACCATTATTAAATTCATCCAATATTAGTAATGGTAGGCTAGATAACAGAATTACCTCCCTGTATAATACTTATCTTAAAACTCATGAAAACATGTTTTTATTTTGGAACTTAGTTTTAACTAAGTGTCCCTCATGAACTGGTAAGTAAGGCTCTGTTATAAATGTATAAAGCTTTTGCAGTGTTGGCTCAGAGCTTTTGCCTTGCAGACCATCACTTGTAATGAGTCCAGAGCATAAATGGATTTACGGGCTGCAGGAAACAGGCCAGGTCAGAGTTATGGCCTAATCAGTTTTATTTTCATTTTAACTGTTGGAACATATACAAATAAGCACGCATGTTGAACTTGACATTATAAATCTAACAATAGAAATATTGAAACCCTCTGAATCAGTCATAAACAACATCTATTTTTCAGAATGTATTGGAAAAAAATAGAAGTACAGTTACTTTGAACATGACTATAGGTTAAATATGCAAGGGCACACTTTAAAGTTCAGGTCTCAACTCCACTCAACTCAACCTTTACCGATAAAGCACATTTTAAAACAAATGAAGTTGGCCGTGGTTCTGTACCTGTACAGCAATACATATCTAAAATATAAAATAAAAGAATACAAGTGCTAGCAATATTGCACAGCCCCTCTCACCATGTGCACAGAATGGGAGACCAGCTCGACCTGAACTAAAAGCCAAGGAGAAGATTTTCAGAGAAGACTTGAAAGTCTCCAGAATCAGAGCAGATGGTTAGGAACACTACCCTGCATGTTTTCGACCTTTCCCTCCATTATCACACCTGATCGAAATGATCAGCTCCTCATCAAGCCTACTGACAGGAAACATCTAAGAACGTGCAGCACATGCAGGATTAGTGTACGGTCACCCCAAAGGGTCAGTCTGGTGTCAGTTACGTGGTGCAATTAGCTGACCTAAGTACCCTGACAGTGCAGCAGATCAGCAAGGGACAGGGATTCCATTTGATTAAGAAACTTTATGAATAAAGGTTGAGTTGAGGTCTCAGTGCAAAAGTCCAACACATGGGATAAGGCAGAAACTCTCTAGAAAGATTAAAAACTATACAAACACTGTGTCAAGAGAAAAGTTCACGCTTACAGAATCTATAGGAAGGCCTACAAGGGTATACAAAACACATTGGTGTTGGTCCCAGTATAGATCACTATTGGCTATAGAATAATCCATCATACTTTACCTTGCTTGGTTAAAGACCACCCCCAGACTAAAGCCTTTCATCAAAAAAAGTTCTTCTTGAACAGTTGAATGGCTACAATTATAGTATAGGCAGCACAGGCTAATTATAGGAAAAGACTTGAGAGATTTGAAATTATCTGGGTCTCCTCTGCTCCATCCCGTTGGGCAGGAACCCTGCAATGATGGGCACCGGCCATATGAGCGCAGCAACGCTCCACACGATGATCACCAGAGTCATGAAACAAGCCACAAGTGTGGACTCGATGGGCTTCCTGTTCAGCCTCCAGCTCCTGTCCCCCTTCAGCTCGTCCAGGCTGAAATCCACGCAGCAGAAAGTGACCTGGTCCCCAGTCTGTTGCTGCTGCTGTTGCTGCTGCTGATGCCCCCCCCGGGCCCTGCCCTGCCCGAACCTGCGATACCGGGACATCCCGCAGCCCAGACACAGCCGCAGCTCCTGCTGGCCCCCGGACACCCCCAGATGTTCGATCACCACTGGGGAGATGGCCCTGTTGAAGGCGGCGGAGAAGAAAGCCCTGCCGTGGTTGTTGGTGGTGTAGATGAGCAGGTCGCACTGGAAGCCGAAGCTGCTGTCCCAGCGGGCCACCAGCGAGGTGGGCAGCAGCCTCTGGATGCTGATGTTGCACTGGGACAGACTCTGCGGGGAGGAGGGGGGGTCCGCCCCCCCCGCAGCAACCTCAGCATCCGCCGCCGACGCCGCCGCCGCAGCATCAGCACCAGTCTCCTCCACGGAGCGCTTGGAGAAGCGCACGTCCAGCTCCAGGTTGGCCAGGAACCTGTTGGAGGAGTTGATGGGCGGCAGGAGCAGGTCCTCGTCGCTCCAGCCCTGGCATCGCTGGAGCAGTCCGGCCACCGCGGTCAGGGCGAGCAGGAGGGTCGGGGAGTCGCTCAGCATGGCACCGAGAGCGTCTCCGCTCGCATGGCGCAGAGGAAATCCTGCAGAGGGTGGACGCGCAGTGGGTGTTTGCTCTCGAGACGCAGGTGGAGAGAATCAGTCCTCTGCTCAGAGCCCGTCACATGCAACCAGCACCCTCTCCTCCTCCTCCTCCTCCTCTTCCTCCTCCTCCCTCCGCCCTGTGGAGTTGAGCCCTCCTCTGACTTGTTCTCCAAAATGTGCTGGACGGGAGTCTCGGGCAGAGCTGCGCCTTCATCACAGCTCTGAGGCTGACTCTTCCTCCTCACTCCTCCTCCTCCTCTCCTTCCTCTGTCACTTCAGGTGTGAGCGCACAGGAACGCACAGCGAAAGCGCAATGGCTCCGGTGCGCACACACAGGATATGAAGCTCGAGAATGAATGTCAAGGGTCCTGGCACTTACACACGCACGCACGCACACACACACACACACACACACACACACACACACACACACACACACACACACACACACACACACACACACACTGTCTCTCCCTCTGTCTTTCACGCACTCACGCACACACACTAACACACGCCAACACATGCACACACACGCACACATACAACTCACATGACAGACAGTTTGCAAAGGAAATCGAGCCCAACCCTCTCTTCTCTCCACCTGTGGCAGTGGCAGAGGAGTCAAATGACACACACACAAAATCAAATCATCATTCACTAAGATGTTCTATAGGTGTGTTTATAGTACTGGTGTCAGGTCATTGCACAGCCCTTCAGGGATCTGTAGTGATCACTGCGCCTGCTTCCAGACCTTGGTATGAGCTGACAAACTCTCCGAATGCAGGTTATTTGGATTTTACTGTCCCTAAAGGCCACAGACAGCTGAGGGGCATGAAGGGATTTCAGGTGATAGAGGTCACATCAGTGTCTGAGCAAACAGATCAGAAGTTAATCTACGCCACACGTACTGTAGGAGAGATTAACTTTCAAGCGTCCTGTTTAGCTTCCCCTCCACCGTGGCAGAGAACCGAGTGCCTTGCTCCAGAACACCTCGGCAGCGGTGGTGAGGCACAGGCGAGCTCTGCCCTCTGATTTCCCCACCGAGATTTGTCCTACATGACCAAACTAAACCGAGGCTCTGCCCACGAGCAGCCAACAGATGTCCTTTGAAAGAGTTCAGCGAGCTGCCAAATGTGGAAGTGAGAATGTAAAAATATCTCCCACCATTCTGTGGTAAACGTCCTGATTTTGTCTCTCACACACAAACACAAACACACACACACATACACACACAGCTTTAAAAAAAAAGCAAGGACATCTTTCACACAAAGTATCTTTCATTCACTTGTCTGATTTTCTCTTTTCATCCACTCATGAAATCAACTTGTCTGAGTGCTGTATACGTGACTGGTTACTATGGTAACCTGCGGTGACGTACCGTGGGTAAACAGGTGAGACGTGTGATCGCTTTGAATTCCCACACACTGTGCAAAGATGTACCAGTCAACAAGTTTAAGCCTATGAAAGCAACAGTGGCACAGGTTTTGTGATGAGTTCATGGTGGTCGACCCATCTCGTATTCTCTCATTTTCACTTTGTGAAAAGCTGAACCAGTGTGGGTCACCATGACTCAAATGAGCACAAGTGGGCTGTTTCTGACCCATTGTTGGTGCTTTTGCTTTGTTTGTTTGGTTTTTAAAACTGACGAGTGGCTGTGGTAAAAGTTAACCCTTTGTTGCCTATTTCTCAGTTATATAATATGCCACCTATCCAGCCCATTATTTCAGCCATCATTCTGCTGATCTTTATCTCAATGCACACATTTTGAGTTGCCATCTTGAAACAACTCTCAAATCAAAGTATCAAAGATGTATTACATCCAACTGCTTTGTGTTACTCGCATATGAGACCGGTACACCCTGGACAGGTCTCTAATCCATGACAGGTCTCCAGACTATAACAGGACACACACCATTCACTTTCACACTCACACACACACTTAGTGGCAATTTAGAGTCTCCAGTGACTTAAACAGAGAAACTGGAGTGTACAGAGAAACCTATAGATGCACGACAACTCCACACAGTATGCGTATTTTAGAAGCCGAAACGTAAGTGTGGAAAAGCTCCTGAGGTAACTCCAACAGTGTTAGCTCCGAGGGCTTCCTGCATGTAGGTGCTGGTTTCTCTATTAGCCATATTGTGGACTGTGGAGCCGCCAGACACATCAATAAACATGCGCTGCAGCAGCAGCAGGGGTTTCGTGCACAGTGAGCATCACCTGGCTTTGTCTCTGAAGCCGAACAGGACACCATCACCTCCCCTCCCCTCCCCTCCCTGGCCCTCTTTGTGTTTCCAGTGCTTTATCACCCACGGCAAATCTGATTATAGTTACAGCTCGGGATGCAGCTGTAGTTAATCTCAATTTTGCGCCGTTCTAATGAAAGTTTAAACATTATGTCTAGTGGTCAAACACCTGGTTCGTTTAGGGTTATCTTTTAAGCTGTAGGTCACTGTAAGTGTTTGCTAAAATCTCCCTGAACTCAGAGCCAGGACTTTTTCCTAAAAAAAAAAAAAAAACACATGTTTATGTAACACTCCCTGTGACAGGACTGCATACACTGTCAGTGTTATAACTTTTACACAATCTTTATTTTGAGTCATGTGCTGTGACTGCAGGTATCAGCTCTAAATACACCCAGATATACCAGAATCACAGCAGTTATTGCCAAGTCGTTATACAACTTACTCATACAGCTACCAGGAATTTGCTTTGGTGATTGGTGCAAAAACCAGCATGTCATCACACAAAATCCATAATACATAATACTTATAAGCATATTGCAGCTGAGTGTGAAAATATCATCTGAAAATATCACAAAATCTTTTCCTGATTTCACAGTGTGAAATACATTCTCCATACTTTGTAATTTAGCACAAGCGTATACAGCTGTGGCACTCATACCAGGGCTATCATGATTCTTTTCTTATTTTACAGGTGTTGCTCTTATTGTGCCAGTTCCTCACAGAAAATCGCCCTGACTCATCGTGCTGCAAGTCACCCCTGTTTAAGGGTTGATATTGGGTTTAATTAGGAAATAATTACGGCTTTTTCCTGTATACTCTCCTTCACAATGTCTACATAATGCATCAGAAAAGATAATAAGCTATTGACAGAACCGAGTCATTAACCAGAGGCAAAAGCGCGATGAAATATTCCCTTTCATCTTCGCAGGGTTGCAAATATGAATGCCACTTGTATGAATTGTTTTCTTCTGTGCTGTTCAAATGGTGTAATCTGCTCCCGAGGCCTACCTCCATGTTTTTGATGTGAGGGCCAGCCGAAGTGGAAAACACTATTTTATTTGCACCTGAAAGCCCCGATCCTCTTGTCCACGTTTGATTATGACAGTGCATTTCTGCTGAGCGTTTTACTTTTTTTTTTGCCTCAAAACAACCATGTAGCTGCTTGGTTCCCTCTCCACACACTCAGACATCTCTCTGGTGCTCGCAAAACACTCCCACGAGTTTCCAAATGCTGGTCCCTCTGCATCAGATACGCTCCAGACAATGTAGTGGTGAGCAAGAAAATGTAAATGACTTCCTTGTTCATTAATTATGCTATAAAAATGTAAATTGCCTTGGTGACAAAAATGCAAATGGGACTAAGATAAAAGTCTCTTGTGCCAAAGGAGAACGTATGAAAGATTTATTTGCTGAAAATGTGTCTCTTTATTCAGGAAAGCAGGAGGAGGACCTGTTAGTGGCTCCTGCTCGGCCTTCAGCAGCCCGCCGCTGGATCAGACACCATTAGTCTGACCCGCACAGACAACCGGCTTAATTAGAAGTGGAGGATTTGATACTTGCATGCTCATAGCCACGGTGCTCCAGCTCCTCTTTTGCATCTGAGCCTGGTGGATCCCTTCTCTGTCTCCAGCAGTCATACCACCAATCACTGCCAGGACTCATCACCACGGCAACACAACGGCGGTTTCCCTAGAAGCGGAGGAGCGACGGGCCATTGAGGAAATGTAGGGTCTGTTATTGTTGGTGATAATACTTTTATCGTCTTCATGATTATCGTCATATTAGGAGTCAGTGCTGCAAGGAATCAGGACAGGTGCAAACAATGTTGTGTTCCTGTCCTCTCAGCCAGAGTATCATGCTATGTATGCACAGTTTTTTAAGGGTAACAAATCAATCAAAATTCATATGCAATTAAGAAAAACAATTCCCCATTCTTGGACAACCCTCCACCATTGGTATACTTGGTAACTTCAGAAACAACCAGCATTTTCAGATTTCGACACAGATCAGTGGATAAAGGTCAAGATTGTCGTCTCCTATCTGATGTGAGTACTCCATAACTTTATTAAAGTTCCCAGGAAAAGAAGTAATATAACACTGTAAAACTACTCAGACAAAGACCAGCTGAGTAAAAATGTGAGAGAGGAGAAGCGTACTGAGGGCTCCTTGATATGAAATCAATCAAGCTATTCCATGAAAGTTTCTTCAGGAGTAGCGTTGTTGCCACACAACAAGACGGTTTGAATCCCAGTCAGGCTGACATATTTTCTATGTTTGCATATTTTTCCCCTGTCTGTGTGAGTTTCTGTGGTTTTACAGTCCAATAACATCCAGGTCAATTGAAGACTCTAAATTCCCTTGGGTGTGTGTGTGACCTTCATTGTTTGTGACAAACAACTGTTTTATTTTGTACTTACATGATTCAATCTACCCTTTTGGATCGATGTTCACTGTTAACATTCATGTGAGGGCAATAAAAACAGTAATGAAAACATTACAAGACAAATTAACAATCAGTGTAATAGCATCTAAGATAACCACTGAGACTCCCTAACAACTGGTCTGAGTACACAGAGGAGACTATGGAGAGAAGTGAGCTGTGCACTAATCAGTGACATTAATTGCTAAGGAGATGGAAGCTACAGACAAATGGTGAGTGAAAGTCATGCAGCGGCACAGAAAAATGAGCCCAGGAGGAATCAGGATGGAGAAATGACACCTCTTTAAAGGGGACTTGGAATGAAAAACCACTTTTACCTTGGCTTTGTTGAATAATTACCCACTCAAGGATGTAAAAAAAAACCCCATCATCATCAGATCTTGAAATGGCAGTTAAAAAGGGATGAAAGGGAAATCTGAACACAGAGAGAATGTGATGTACTGTAAACTACGAGTGTGATGCTTGTAAAACAGCACCTGATGATTTCTGATGACACTATTGTTCCTCAGCATCTATGTTACCACCGCAGCACAACCGTTCTATGTCACATTCAATAAGATCCTCTAAGGTCTCACTCTGAACCATTCCTGCACCACCGTCTTTCTCCCTGAAGGTTTTCGTCCCACACTGTCGAGCTGAAACTGGCCCTGGAAATAACATCACACATCCCGACTCCTGGACCGCGGTCAGAGACCTATCAGCCCGCCACCCGCTGAGCTGAGATGGTGTGAGATTGCCTCTCTGTGGCACCAACGGTCTTCCTCTCATTGAAGCGGATTGTGAATCACACACACACACACACACACACACACACACAGACACTCTCACGCCTGAGTAAAGGTCACCTTGGACAGGTGAAGACACGTCGGCCCCGGCCCCTCATCTGCTTTCTACCAAACACATTGCTGCTGTGGCCGCTCGGCGTGGTCGTTTGTCATCTGGTTCTCTGCTGGTGAAATGCAATCGCGCTTTGAAACAGGCGGAGAGGAGGTGATTACCATGGGTTGTTTGTCAGGGCGGGAACGGAGAAGTGGATGTGGGTGGGAGAGGACGATGATTGGTTGCTTTCAAAAGTGATTTGTTTGAAAAACAACAGTGGCCGCTTGTACCCGGGACCCGAAGGCAATGTAGCAGCCCCAAAAATAAGAGATTACTTTGTACTTTGTGCCATTAAACGGAGCAAAGATGTCACGCAGGTTTTATGGTTACTGTTAATTGGAATAAAATATAAATAGGTGGAACACTGAGACAGAGCTGGCGACCGGAAAGAGGATGAGATTTTCACAGAGCTGGTTCCATCTTTTTAGTTGGGCGTTTTGTTTCTCCGCAGATTTCCTGCAATAAACTGGCTTTGCTCGCTCAGACGCTCCCTGGGGACATCGAGCCTCCATCTGCTCCTCTTTATATGACGCCCATCATTTTTATTTACGTGGAACCATTATTTTAAAAACACGTTGACCTGCAGGAGACCTTTCTTTTTTTTATAACTGGAGAGAGAGAAAAGGTTTCTTTTTCATCAGTGACTGCTCTTAAATACATCATAATCTGCTGAAGTTGTTCCTCTTTTTTCATGAGGGTGTCGTGAGATAAGTTGTGTGTGACAGACAAGATGCCACATCCTGATTTTTCTCATTCCTCCGAGAATATCAGTGAAGTAAAATCCATTTAACTTAGCATCTAATGAGTTGATCAGTCAAATCTGCTCAAACCACAACCAAACAGTCCTGATGAATCAGAAGTGAGTGTCTTCCAACCGAGCCGCTGCATCCAACACATCTGCAGAAACACAGCTTATCGCCTGCCTGTGTTTTTAATGAAAGAAGACAAACAGCTCTGCTGACTGTAAACATGAAAGAATTGCCCGGAAAACATGACCTTCAGTCTGACCTTTTACACCTTTCATCCTTTGTGTGGCTGTAACTGCTCTCGGCATCACCGGGGATGGATCTTTGCAACTTCTGTGATAAAGCTTGAATGAATGAGGCATCGAATTACTGTATTTAAGAAAAGAATGACTAAAAGTTTCTCTTCTCATAAAACAGTATCTTTAATGTGCATTAGAAACAGAGCTCCTCCACCTCTGTACCACACCGAACATCTTTTTATGTGCTGTTTTTTTTCCTCTCCACATTTCAGCAGGAATTTCATTTTGAACGGGTAATAAAACATCCACCACTAGCACCTGCAGTCCTCCATGAAATAGCTGCGACTGTAACCATGAGGTAGGCAGCATCCCAATCATTCATCAGGGAGCCTTCCTCTGTATCTGCAGCCAGATCTGCGGCTGAATGTGGAGAGTTAGTGTCTCAACTGTGTCAAAAACCCATTTCCCTCTCTCATTGCTCCTCTCCAGCCACATCCTGTTGTGCCCTGAGCAGAGGCGCCCATTTAACTCTGATATACGACATCAGGCCGGAGCAGAGCCCCAGGTTTAGCTCTCTGACGTCAGCCTGTGAACTCTCTCCATCTCCTGCTAATGACACTCCACCCTCCTTTTCTCTCTTCCCGCGCTCTGACTCTGACTTCTCCCCTCTTTCGCCGCCTCTGTCTGCACGTCAGATCAAAGGTGAGAGCCACAGGGAGAGGTTCATTGAAAAGAGGTTCTGATGAGACCTCTCTCCTCATCTTCCTCCTCAGAGCCTGTGAGCTCTGTGATGCAGACGAGTGGAGGTGCTACCCTGGCTCGGTGATCACTTTACGCTGGAGGCTGGCATCAAAGAAGTAGTGCCTCCTCTCTGAAGTCGCACAGAATCAAAGCTTCTCCTCGCACTGCAGCCGGCATTAAATCTGTGTCATGGATTTATGTCAGGCATGTTTTGGCATTTCTTCTCAATTGGTACTTTGATCTGAATCAGTTCAATTTGGCAAATACAAAAATAAACGACACGTATTTGACCCAGAAGATGAATTAAAGATGAATATTTCTGCGCTAGTTTTTGAGTCAGTTAATCAGTCAAGGGTTTTAAGATTTTCAGACCCAAATGTATAAATAAAAAGACTAATAAATAAATGCTGAATGGAGTCATTTCATTGATTTTGTTGTAATTTGATGGATTGGTTTATTTCGTTAATGTCACCCCTTGAACCACTGAGAATTAGATGCTATATCTTTTATGTTCATTCTCTTACTCAATTTGACATTTACCAGTTTTGTACTAATGGAAAATGTGAACACTGAACAATCATCTATATGCTACCAGTGCCTCAAGCCAGTTAAAACCTTTACTACAGCTCTGAAATATATTTTCTCTGTGGTCCCGCGACAAACAACTGTGACACCACTCACCATCTGCACAAGCTGGGCAGCACCTGGAACCAAAATCCAGTTATTTATTAACAACAATCTCAGTGGATTGTTGTGAAGTCGCAAACAAGCACACATTGCATTGCAAACATTTTTAATCCGTGTTGTCATCATCAATTATAGATGAATAACTCAGTATATTTATTTACCATAATTAAAACCAACATTTTAATTCTATAAACTCTAGAAGGTTCACTCAAGCGGTAACGTGGAATTGCGAATCGGAATAAATGACATTTGCTCTGTCAGAGCTGCATTTTTGAGTTATTTCAACAGGAGAAAACAATATATTGTGTCTGGGGGTAATTTAACAGGAAAAAAAGTAATTGGATTTTTAATGAACAATGGAGAAATAATAATTAGATGCGACACAGTTGCTAAGGTAACAAGCAAGAGACTGACATCACAGATATAAACTATGGAGCTCTGGAATCAACACATTACAGAGACACACACACACGCGCGCGCACACACACACACGCGCGCACACACACACACACGCGCGCGCGCACACACACACACACACACACACACACACACACGGAAGAGAAAACAGAAAGAGAGAAAATGGGTAGAGAAAGAAACGGAGGGGAGGAAACATCATTTAACTAGCCCGGGATTTTGTTGTCAACGCTCGCGGTGTTGATAAAGTTTTTTCAATCCAAGATGGCGGCGCCCATACCGGAGTCGTGAGCTTGTGGGACAGATGATTTAGAGCCTGTTTTGAAGCCGGGTTTGACATTTGCAGTTAAGATAACTAGATGTATGTCACCGGGATCGTAGCGCTGAAATAAAGGAGCTGGATAGAAGACAGTAAGTACTGTAAAACTGAGAACTTTTCCACAATTGACCTGCTGCTCCACAATCCAGCAGTGAGACTGTCAAATAGGGGACTGGACATGACAGAGTGTTATATGCAATTTTACCATGGGTATGTACATTTTAATGTGACCATACCATGTTTGTATTTATAATCTGATTCTTGTTTGAAGTAAACTCTGGACTCACTGCTGTGCTGTGGAAGCTAGGGATGTTAGCAGTGATAATATTTTTATCCAGACAGCAAATATGTGCATTTTAAACCTCGTGGAAATGTGACTGAGAGGTCTATGAATTAACAATTGACACTTGAATCACTGGCCAGGGGAACCGAGCTAACCTGAACATTTCTATCATCACACCTGTCAATGCTGACATTACAGAAATGACTAGTGCTGCCTACAACTGTTACTTTTAGTAGAAATGTACATTATAGTTCTATACCATGTATAGTATAGTATCTATACCATCATATTAGACTTGCTACTTGCCTGTGAGTCTCAGGGCATGTTTATTGTGTAAACTAATCAGCATTTTATACTTAGAAGTTAAGTTTTTCACTCTAATTCACTAATTGGTTTTTTTTTTTATTTTGTCCAAATACAATAATGTACTATACATTTTCTGAATAAATGACGTAGTCGTAGTCCTGGGTAATAAGTAACACATGGGCCTGGAGGTTTGTGTTATAGCAAGACAGTCTCTGGTTTGAGGCAGGGCCTTTCTGTACGGAGTTTGCATGTTTTTCGCGTGTGCGTGCATGTGTGTGTGTATCCTCTCATGGACTGGAGACCTGTTCAGGGTGTATTCCCTGCCTTCACCCTATGTGCTCTAGAGAAAGGCTCCATCAGTCCCCTGCAACGCCTCAAGATACTAAGTGGGTAAGCTAATGGATGAATGAATTTCTCCGACATCCACTTTGGATGTTACCCAAACCATCTGGATGTTCGATCTCGTGGCCACAAAGTCTTCCTCTGTGGTGTCTGCTCTTGTGGCAGAGCCAGCTGCTGTTTGCAAAAGTTTTCCGTCACTCTGTGCAGGAGACACCCGAGTGGATGAGCCCAGTCACCATAGAAACATTTTTTTCTCAGTCTCACGCCTCAGCCCACTCACTTGCACCTTCAGCGATGCACACAACCTTGAGTTTTCGACTCTCCCAGCTCCAGCCTGAGGGAGGAGTGTTGGCCACTGCTATGCTTCGATTATACTCGAGAGGATTTAGTGCAAAACACATTCCCTCGAGCAGGTGGGTGGTGCACAGGAGAGATGAGAGGAGGGGGAGGAGCTCTGTTTTTACTCTGATTTGTTGGAGAAAAAAAGAGAGATTTCCCCCAAAATACCTGGTCACTGCAGCCTTCATACGTACATACAGATACATGATAAAAATGTAACCTGTCTGACTGTTGATTAATGCCTTTCAAACAAACCAAAGTTAACCTCAAGAAATGTTGAATTCATTCACTTCTACCTTGATTTTGCCTTGTTGACTGTGACACTCACACAGCTCTCTCTCCTGATCTCCATTTATTTCCCCAGCTCTTTCACCCAGAAATCTTCCATTGAAACCGTATATAACAGAGCCACCCTCTGTACGAGTTCCCCTCGGCCTCAGAGAAACCTCCCTCATTCTCGCAACATCAGTGCGGTGTGTCGGGGCACGCAGATAATCACGCCCATAAAAGGTCTCGCCGCCTGAGATCCAGATGCGTCACTGCTCTGAAAAAAATCCTCCTGACAGGTCAAGTTAGCAGCAGTTGTCCTCCACTGCCGAGGAGAGACAGACTATTCACATATCGCAGGTTACCTTGGAAACTGTGTTTATATACATGTCTATGTCTGTATGTGTGTGTGTGTGTGTGTTGCTTCGTGTCGAGGATAAATTTAGGTCAAACTGTTTCTGTTACATGCAGCTGACTGCCTGACCCACATTGAGCTATTCGGACGACTCATCTCACGGTAGTTTGCTTGAAGTCGCCTCCTAAATCATGGAGTTGTTGCTCTGGTTGAAGGTTTGAATGATGTCATTTATTATGCTGCGTCTCCCCTCTCCTCCTGTCCTGTAACGTGAGCGTTTCCTTTAGGTTGTTATTGGTTTACATCCTGTAAGGCAGAGACCGCCGGGGGCAGAGCTGTCACCAGGGAGCTGATGAATAATTGCAAATCAGTTGATTGGAAAATGTCATGGCGGTGTCTGAGCAGGCCGGATGTCTGTCCCGGAGCTGATAGCGCAGCGGAGAATAATCGCAGAACGAGGCTCCCGTTTCAGCACGCCGGCGCGTGAGTGGCGCTGTGCACACAGACGGTGCAGATGGCGGAGAGGCAACATCACGTGGAGGCTGACTTGTCAGTCACTCAGGGAGATTCACGTGTGATCTTCCTACAGACTGTTACAAGCCTGGCTGCAGTTTCGGGCTGGGTGGCTGTTCTAGCACAGTGACATTTTGACTGACCACTGTGGTCCTGTGGGGGAGAAGTTCCAGTGGGTGAGATGTTGTCACTGGGAACTTTTTTCAAAGGGATGGAAATGTCTTGGTTGTGGACTACATTTCATGATGGCATAATTAATCCTTCAGGGGCAGCTGTGGTCTGAATGTTGGAGCAGCAGGGGGGTCGGGTGCTGGAGATGGGCACCAGTAGATCCATGTTTCACGATTAGGTGCTTAGCCAACATAATGAATGGATGGATGCATCAGGACATCCATGTGTCAGGCTTAACATTCTTTCTACTGATTAACAGCAAGTAGTTTTCACATTATCACATAAGATGAAGTGTTTTCTGCACCCCCCTGTATAGCATCAGAGCTCCCCTCAGGCTGCAGGCTCACTGTATCTGTCTCTTTCAGGTTAGGGCACCATGCAGGCTTCTGTACGGAGGCTGGCCCAGTGTCCACTGGGTCTCGCCCGCTCTCACCACATCCTGGGCGCTGTCCTGGGCCCGGCAGCCCGCCTCCTGTCGCCCAGCAGCCGCACCCTGTTCAGCGAGACGGGAGTGTGGGAGAAGACCTATAAGGCAGAGACTCGACGCAAAGTGGAGGAATGGTGGCACCCACGGATCATGGAGCAGTGGCAGAGGGAAGCACAGGAGGAGGTGAGGGGGCACCTCACTCTCTGTACGGTTTCCCAAAATCCTTTCCAGATGTATGGGCTGTCTCTGTGCAAACATGCGCTGGTCTCACACTTGGGTTTTGTGCATCTTGAATATTTTTGTAACCTTTCCTTAAATGTTTCCTGGATAGCGTGTATGGTCTGTTGTTATGGGGTTCCTCTCTTTTGTGGTTCTAGGAGAGGTGAGCTGATGCTTAAAGGTGGAGCTAAAGCTCTGTACTACTAGCGCTAAATACTAGCACTCCTGCCTCGTCATGTCTGGGTTTTCTGAGTTTTTTTCTTTTTGTTTTCCTCATACAAAGCTTACCTCCTTGTTGGAACAAATAACCACCTACTTAGTAGAAAGAGCGCTTTCTCAGTGCCACAGAGAAAGAGCATCAGAAAAAGGAGAAGCTGTAAGCTGTCAGCTGTGGCAGGAAATGCACAGCAGGTTTTGTGTGTGAGCTCAGTGCTGCAGCATCTCCAGGCTTCCAGTGATCCATCAATCATTCACTGGTTTGAGGTCTGGGTACACATACGTACAGGTTTTAAGAATGTTATCCTGACAATAGAAGAAATGAGACCTCATCACACCTCCCAGATGTGATGAAAACCAGTGCTATCGAATACCTGCCATTATACATGTGAATAAAAGTTAATTATGTTAATATGTGTACATTGCCAACTCCTTCATTCCTTTCCTGTGGGATTAATTGATTAATGGCTCATTTAGCATCCTTGTACATTACGCTCAGCTATTACTGGCTCTGGCTCCGGTAGCTCATCGGAGGCCTGAAGCTCTGGCTGATTATAAACCCTAATGGTCTGAACGCGCGGCCGTCTGGGCCGGGGCGACAGTGATTAAGTGCATTCATGACAGCCCTGGTCCTAATTAATTTATTGAAAAATTCATGACTCAGGTTTCCTGTAATCATGTATAGCCGGGGTGTATCCAGTCCGTGCTGGGTTGCCCTGGTAACAGTGTTGTGACTGTAAAGCATCCATAACCAGCGCCGCCACAGCTCAGAGCCTGAAACGGTAATCAGATACTGTTCGAGTCTGTCGCTCTGTGTGTGATGAGTTATTACTGCTGTCCCGACCTTGTCAGGTTCATGCAGTGTCTTTGCCACGAGACTCAAAAGCCAGACTGATTGCTGGAGCCGCTGCGCCCCTATTAAAGTCTCTAAGAATTAAAGTCATGCTTTGTGTGAAGATTCTCATTTGTCCAGGTCATTGCAATATGAGGAGTTGTAAATTTTGCGAACTGGACCCTAAAATGCCACCGAGGATTTAAAAACCTGGGAACTTTCAAAACGAAGAAGCACTTTTGGATGAGAAGCGAAACAAGAACCTCACAAAAGTCCAGTTGCGTTCACTTTTTAGCACATTAAGATTCTTGATGATATTTCACCAACACTGAATGAAAGAATGAAAGAATGAAAGGTTTGCAGTTCGCAATCACTACTGGCCTGGCCTGTGACACATCTGGTGTCTGGCATGCACAGAGATCGTACTGAAAACGTTGCGGTCTGCACCTGGACTGATTTTAAAACCGCAACTAATAGTCAATGTAGTGTAAACAGGTGTAGTGTAAACATAGATGGCTGACTTTACTTAGACCAAAAAAAAGAGCCACTGAGAGGTGTTCAGGAGCACTTAACAAAAAGAAACTCACTGAGATTTCTGATCAATGACAAAGCAGTTCAATCAAAACAAGAGGGCAAAAAAATGACCTTAAATAACAGGAAAACTTAAATTATGTCTCCAGCTCATCTGTCTTTCTGCCTTGCATGTGTCTGTAATTGTTCAGATGAGGGCATCCTAACCTGAGGACCTGAGCACCTCCTGTGCTGGGCCGTGACTTTTGTGAAGTGGTTGTCTCATTTCAGTTACGTTTTCTCTCGTTGCTTCCAGAGCTCTGACAAGAAGAAGTTCTACGTCCTCTCCATGTTTCCGTACCCGTCGGGCCGCTTGCACATGGGGCACGTGCGGGTGTACACCATCAGTGACACCATCGGCCACTTCCAGAGGATGAGAGGCCACCAGGTACGTGAGGCTTTGATAGCTACGTATCTTCTCACCCACTCCTGGATATCCACCCTGACACAGGCGAGGACTGCGGATCGCATTCAGAGTTTCTGTTTCGACAGCGTAGAAAGGGAAGTGCAGCAATTCAAGGCTGGTCTCACAAAAGACATTTTGACACTGGAATAAATATTTAGCTCCTTCAGTTTGCTCTCACTGTCACTAACAGGTACCTGTCTGAGTTCACTCCAAACAAAATGTCACGCAGCTCCTCTCTCCACATCATTCTGCTGTGGCTCCAGCGACAGGTCTCCTTTAGCCTCGCAGCTCTCGGCCCTGTTAGTCTGACTGCAACCTGCGCGGGCGGGACGGTCGGACACAGAGGGAGAGCCGATAGAGCAAGGTTGCTCAGCCTAGAGATGGAATAACACAGATAATGTGATAACAGAGAGATGCTTTTGTCTATTGATCTGTCCTGAACCACAACACAAGTGGATATCTCCTATTTCAATCATGTCATAGGACTACTACTTCTTACTTTCCTTCTCTTCATCATGCTAGTTCACTGTTTGGACGTTTTTTGCTAAAATCTTGGCTACAGCTTTCACATTGTACCCAGAACAAAGCCGCTTGTTATATAAAGTCAAAGTGAAGGAGTTGGACTAGGCGTTACCTGTTTATAAGCTTACAGATGACACTGCCACCTCCTTCTGTTAGCTCCTGTTATATATTCCTCTTCTTTGTCTCTGGGTCTGCCCCTGGAGCTCAAGCCAGGACAAGTCATGACCAGTTTGATCTATATGAACTCATCCTGATACAGACTATGATATCCACACACTCATGTGGGGGGGTCACAGTTTTCCCCTGTAAGAACTCTTTATCCTCCATGCTTTTTGTTTGTACTCTGCATGTGTCGCCGCCTTTGCAAAGAATTAAGCTCACAAAGACATTGTGATGCCAAGAACATATTTAAGATCCACACTGATGTAAATATCCATGGCACACTGCAAGCTAAAATCCAACAGTGTGTGGATGGAAAACCTTGGACGTGTTATGGATCAGGTTCTCATTCATTGATCAAGGAAACATCCGTCGTCTTGCCCACTGTGTAACGTGCCAGTATCTAGGGAGAAAATCCTTTGGTCCAAATTCCAGTTTGAGCCATTAACATATCCATCCATCATCTTACCTGCTTTGTACCCAGTGGTGGTCTGCTCCATCACAGTTAAGCCTCTCCATTCGACCTAAGCATGCATGTTTATGGATGTGGGAGCACTGACAAGCCACGCTCACACATGCAGAGACCATGGAAACTCCTCACAGGAAGGCTGGGACCAGGCTGCAAAACATGGGGCTGTGCCACTGAGCCACCGCGTTGGCCTCATTTAATTTGACGATATTGCAAATATTGGAGTTATTTGCCATCTTGAATTTAACGCCTAGTTCCGCTCGCTGCAAAAACGTAGGCATTAGGCTGCCTTACCTTTCAGACTAAGCCACCAGAACGCTTTTAATTAATACCTGGGTGTGCCTTATTGTTCTGTTATCTGTGCCTCGCCACAGGCCCTTTTCCTGTGGCTTAGCTGTCCCCGTTCATAGCAGCCTGACTCCTCCCAGAGCGTTTGTCATCTTCAGAGGAGGATGCTCAGAGGAGCGCGTTTCCTGCCCGGGTTAACGCGTGGTGAGAATCGTTTTGGTTGCAGAGAGCCAGACTCTCATTCAGAGTTAATGGAGCACTCTGTATCTGGTGCATAACATCAGGCAGTATCGACTGTCTGGTTTTGCGCCGTCTGCTTTCACACTGAAGGACATTAATCGAGATCCATCTACAACAGCGTAATAACAGAGTGCTGGCGCCTTCCATTACCAAACTTTACACCATCCTGATTACCTGGAATTAGATCTCACTCTTTATAAGGATTGACTCGTTCTCATCCCCACACCAAGATAGTGTTGATGTATTTCTTAATCGTGTAATTTGTGGCTTGGTTACTTCAGCTAACTTGGCTTTTTTCTCAAACAGAGAAACATTGAAACCACAGGTTTTGCTTGCGTGCACCCATGGTCAGATGATCCTCTGTGACCTTTTGATGGCATCTTCGATGGCCTGTTCAGCATTTTCCAAAGATAGATATAAAAATGGCGTTGGCTCAAAAGCGGCGAAAACGTCCTCCTTGTGTTTTCTTTTTTTGTTTTTGTTTTTTTGTAAATCGACTCTTTGAGAAAGTATTTTGAGACCCGCTGTGATCAAGGGTAAGGTATAAAGGTAAAATCCATACTCGACCTTCCTTCTGTCAGATCGATGCTGTGCGGTCAATATTCACCACTCGGGTTGGGTTCAATAAACGGCGAGTGTTGATGAAGGTGTGAGCGGTGTCTGACGCCTCACGCACACACACACACACACACACACACACACACACACACACACACACACACACACACACACACACACACACACACACACACACACACCTCCTGACTCTAAACCTCTCCTGCTTCTTTTCCTGGTGTATTTTTTTGTTGTTTTTTTTTGTCTGTGTGTGTAAGTCTGGTCTGTCTGGTCGCTCCCTGAGCAGAGAAAACGGTTTCACATGACTGGCAACTTCTTCCTGCCCAGGAGTGTGCTTCCTCTCAGCATCTGTCAGACAGGGAGCCGTGTTCCGCTGCGCGCACCCTCGCTCCTCCACTCACTTGTTAATTGGAGAAAGGTGCACTCTGTCGATTGTCACGCCCACAGGCTAATTTCTCACTTCTTGGGGGTATGACAGTCATAATGAAATCCAGTCATTTTGCACCCAGATGTGATGTTCTGTGGGTCTCTGTCATTCAGCCACTGCTCTTTAAGAAGAGAAGAACAGCTTTGTTCTGACATAGTATTATCTGTCGATGGGGCTATGGTATGTGGACTAGTGTGCTACTGAGTGTGCTCAGTCGCTTTTGACTTGGGCTGAAAAATTCCAGAAATTGTTGGGAAAAAGTTGGGAACATTCAGCTTCTACATTAAACTTAGTAGGAATGAATGGGAATGTATGGGAGTGTATGTTAACTGAGTCAAACAAACTTGCAAACATTTCTGATGCAGCACTTAGAGATGACATTAATCAGTCTGTCAGTTGCTGGTTTTGTCTGACTAGCGAACAGAAGAAACCAGAACACATTTTGATTTAAGTCAGTGTTTGGTAGTTAAACTCAAATGTGTCCTAAAATGTACAAAATGTTTGTTTATATACGTTCTATTGTTTTTGATTATTTGTATACCGTTCACACCTGGCCATTATTTTCTTATTTTTTTTACTTTGTACTGTGAGAAACTATAAATGTGTGAATGAAATTCATAACTCAAAATGGCGTCAAGTCTAGGGGGTGTACATCAAGTCGCTTCAAGCTCAGTTGAGATGTTCCTGATCCCTGTGGGTCCTCTTAATGGTATTTAATGTCTTAATGGCATTTTACATTTAAGTTAACAACAACAAAAAAAACACAAAAAATCCCCAAATTCCTGAGCTACAGTTTTCATGGAGATTTTCCAGAAACTTTCTGGGGAATTTGCCGTACATTTTCCACCTCTCAACCCTATCGTTGACAGATCATTTTTCAGACTATATTCAATTTGCATCAAACGTGTTTGGGTGGGAGCAGAGTCCTCTGAGGCCCTTTCCCCCCCTTGACATTTAGAGATAGTTTGACGTGTTGTGAAACCCACTTATTTGCGTCCTTGCTGAGATTCAGATGAGAGTGATATTGCATATCCTGTCTGTAATGGATTCGAAACGGGAGAAAATAGCCCAGCAAATCCAAGGCCTCTGCCTGATTAAAATAATCAGCATATAAGTACGGTGGCAGCAACAGGCTATATTTTCCCTGTTTCCAATTGTTCTGCTCAGCTAATGTAAGTCACCCCCTGGAATGAAAGTCAATAGTCTGCGTTTGTTTCCCAGCATCTCAAACCGTAGGAGATGCTGAGTCCAAATTACCGTCAGCTCTTCCAGTAAATGACAACACTTCCCTGCCTAATTTGGGCGTAATAAACTTTTATAGATGCAAGACTAAATGAGTGGATTGATGTCATACTCCGCTCCCTCCTTGCACGTCTGTGCTGCTTAAATGCAGCCTCTGATTACATTTGAATTGAAGATTGAAGCAAACCACCCGGACTTGATTCGATTCAGGAAATCAGTCTGCCGGCCGGTTACCTCCGGCCTGGAGCCAGCGGGCCGAGGTGTCTGACACCGATTCTGCAGTCCGTGCGATGAAGGGCAGCGAGGAGGAGTCAGACCAGTGTTCACGCCGTCTGTTGACACAGGGATAAGTGGAGCCGAAGCGTTTGGCGGTGAAGAGATAATTTGCCTGTGCCGCTTTGAACTCGGCCTGTCCGTCAGGGACGGTCGCCCCTCCGACGTTGCCTGATGAGCGCCGGCTCACTTTGATGGAGCATCGAATGTAAACGACGCGCTGTAGACGTGTTTCCATCCAACTCATGAGATGGAGTGGTGTGTTTTGTGTTTTTTTTTCCCCTCTCCCCTCCCTGCTTTGTTATCCACATGGACTATCTTTGGCTTCTCTCGCAGTGTGTGCCTGTGCTCCTCCTGAGCAGCCACAGTGGTCCGCCGAGCCGGTGCGCTCTTAGCTTAATGCCATCCAACCCTCGGCTTTTACAAATGAGGCCCATGCAGTTACCAAGGATACCAAATCGTCTGAAACGCCGGAGCCGCTAGAGTCCGCGCAATGATCCTCTCCAATCCCCGGCTCCCCGTCACTCTGCCTCTCCGCTCCTCCACTCCGCTCACGCCTCGCGCTCCTGAGCCTTCATCTCGGCTCTCTCTCCCGGCGAGCAGGAAAACAGCCAAAGTGCCGAGGGGACAAAGAGACGAGTGATGGAGACGTGAGCCTGTGGTGATTCATGTCATAAGGAGGATGTGGGCAGCGAAACGGATGAGGATACAAAGCAGACAAAGAGCGAGAGCGATGCTGCTGTTGGGGGAAATTGCACCTAAATCAAGTTTCCAGTAATTTGCATCCAACCGGCGAGCGTGAAGCTGCCCGTCTCCCATTCAAAGCCTGCTGGTGCTTTTAACCCGCTCTCGCATTGCGTAACTGGTGCAGATAGATGGAAATTGTGTTGAATCTGAATGCATTAACGACAGCGTGTAATGGAGAGATCAAAGCGGGGAACAGCACATTATCATACAGGGGGTCAACGTGTGCTGCAGTCAGGGCACTCTGTTCGTCAATACATCGCCTCCTACCGTCAAATTGTACCATTGATTGTACCAGATTTTTGAGCTTGACGGTGCATAGTGATGACTGTGCAGAATATGGTTAGACCTTGTTTTTTCCCGTTATCTGATGAATCTGGAAAGAGCCTCTATACCTCCTTCAGACAGCCAGCAGGTTGCTGTTTTCCCACTTGAAGACTTGAAGAACTTCAGAGATAACCTGTCCAAATCACTCGAGTTCAGTTTTCAATTTTTCACTTTCCGTTCATAGAGCTTTATTTGCTGCAGCTCCACCAAGGCACGTTCATAGATTCTGGGTTTGAAGCAGGAAATTATTTTTTTTTGAGAAACTATATCAAAGTATTTTTGCAGGAAACGCCAAATAAAAAAAAAAAGTAATTTTCTTTGTAAGCATCTTCAAGTGTCTCGGAAGTCTGAAAGTTTTGCTGTTTTCATGTGAGAACAGTCACATATAACATATGAACAAGTCAAGTATTTTTTGATGCTGCATTTAGTTTCTATGCGGAACAAACTCCCTGCACATACTAGACAAAAACACTGTTGAATGGAGCTCTCCTATAGTGTCAATTCTAAGCACTTTGAATTTCCCGTTATTTTATTAACTTTAGTTTATTGTAATTTTCCAGTGTTTCTAATGTGTCTCTCAGGCTACGCAGATGAGCCTGTCCTGCCCGACTAATCCCGCTGCCCGTCTGACTGCGTCCGCAGGTGCTGAATCCGATGGGCTGGGATGCTTTTGGGCTGCCGGCAGAAAACGCAGCCATCGAGCGAGGCCTGGACCCAGAGGACTGGACCAAACGGTGTGTCTCCTGTCCCATCTGTGTCTGTTAGCGCTGATTGCTTCTGCGTAACTTAACATAGCACTGCTCCGTGTCCTCCCCCGGCAGTAACATCCAGTCCATGCGGGAGCAGCTGGACAGCCTGGGCCTCTGCTTCAACTGGGACCGGGTGAGAGGAGCGAGCGGAGAGGACACTTTTTTCCTGTTTTGCTCTCCAGTGTGAAGCTGACTGTGGTTTTTTTCCTGACAGGAGGTGACCACCTGTCTCCCAGACTACTACAAGTGGACGCAGTATCTGTTCATCAAGCTCTTTGAAGCAGGCCTGGCTTATCAGAAAGAGGTGGGGATGTCAGCCGCCGAACCGCTCGGCCTGCTCTCTCTTGTGAAAGGAGTAACGTTTTCGGTCAGGGTTACGAGGCTCATGGCGGCTTCGCTGATGACTGAGGCGGCTCGCCCCGTCACTGTTGGAGGAAAATGAATGAATTGGAAAGGGGACAGGTTGATAGAGGCTCTTTGATTATGTCTAATGAAATGGGACGACCTTGAAATAAGCCTTTGGTCTCTCTATTAAATCCAAGGGATTCCTCCTAAGCCCCGCTTTTTCATTCTTTGTGTGTGTGTGTGTGTGTGTGTGTGTGTGTGTGTGTGTGTGTGTGTGTGTGTGTGTGTGTGTGTGTGTGTGTGTGTGTGTGTGTGTGTGTGTGTCTCTCTCTCTCTCTCTCTCTCTCTTCCAGGCTGTGGTGAACTGGGACCCTGTTGATCAGACGGTGCTGGCTGACGAGCAGGTGGATGAAAATGGCCGCTCCTGGAGGTCTGGTGCACTGGTGGAGCAGAAGCTGCTCACACAATGGTTCATCAAGACCACGAACTATGCCAAGGTCGGGCTCACCACTCTGTGTGTGTGTGTGTGTGTGTGTGAGAGAGAGAGTGTGTGAGTGACAAGTGGCAGATGAAGGCTGGCCAGCAGCAGCAGCAGCAGCTAGCAGCAGCACACCCTCCTGATAACAATCATGGCTGACACTTCAGTAGCAGCAGCTGCGGCGCCGCCTCTCTGCCCCTGCAATCAGACCCCCGGACGCTCCGTCGTTTGCAGTCCGGCTCGGGGCCGGAGCGCGGTGGAGGCGCGGGGGCGATGGCACCAGGCGGCCCGGCCGGATGATGATGATGATGATGATGATGATGATGAGAAACCTCCACCCCTGAGCACAGAGGCTGTGCCTGCTGCTGGGAGAAATGACCCTCTCATGAGTCACTCTCCAGGGAAAGGCCGGTCCTGCATTATACATGCGGCACGTCCGCGCGTGTCGACGACGTCGTCATTGTGTGCGCGCGTGCTCCGAGTTTCAGTCTGAAGGCGTCCTCATTCAAAGTTCACAGACAGTTAATAACTTTGTCCATTATTTTATGTATTGATTGAGTCTACAACCTGGCAGAAGAAACCACGGCAAAAAAAACAAACAAAAAACTAATCAATCCTGACAGTTTTCCGAAATGTCTTGGTGCTTAGACAAATAAACCCACTCAGCTGAGAACAGTGTTGAGAATCTTGTTTGAGGAGAGATTGCTTTAGCAGGTTTCAAGGTATCGAATTAGTGAGCTTTGAATCTTCTGTGCGTGGACTTTCGTAACGTACCAAAATAAAACAGTGTGTGCCTGGGAGGTGTGAAAACAATCTAAAAACTTCTAGGCTTTAGGAACGGTTTGGCTCTAATGACAAACATGTGGTTTCTTAACAACGGGGTTAAACTTGCCAAAAGCACGAGTTTATACTTTGTATGGTTGAACGAACGAATTTGTCGATTTTTTAATAGCATCAGTAGCGCAACAGAACGAGATGCCGCGCAGCCCGTTCAAGTCGCCCATGCTTGTCCGTGTCAGAGGTGTGAGTGGAGGTGGAAGCGGCCCACTGTGACAATGTGTTCCTGCATTTCTAATTTTCCCTGACGAGGAGCAGAGTGGGAGGGGAGGAAGGGAGAGGGAAGGTGCGAGGGAAAAGAAGTGAGAAAGACAGATGGAGAGAAAGCAGGACCGTGTCAAACCGCAGCCTGCCAAATAAAGAGCGTCGTAATTGGACTGTGATTCCCTGCATGCGCAGCCCCCACCCTCACCCCCCCCCCCTCGCCTCGACACGTGTTTGAGTCTGTTAGACAACATTAACTTCAGACAATGTTTATTCAGTGGCCATCAGTTTCAGCTGTCAGCTCCGCTCCACGATGCCCCCCCCCACCCCCACCCCACCCCACCCCCACCCCCCCGTCAATCACGACCATATTGTTTCTTCCGGGGGACACAGATGACTGCATGTTATTACTGAGATGGATCTTTGCAAAGTGGCACGCAACGTGATCACGTGGCGCCGTTTTCAATTTCATGCGTAATCACACTTGTTGCACCCAGGCACACACGCTGTCTTGCCTATTACGCCAGACTTGACATCTCAATGATTCACACACCAGACTGTTGCTCTGAGGTGACGCCTACACACACCTTGAGGTCGCAGGCTCGAACCTTTGAACCAGCTCGGAAATACAAATGTTTTTTGCCAGAAAGGTACCTGGTGTCTCTCTCTCTCTCTCTCATTCTCTCTCTCTCTCTCCTTTTCTTTCTCTCTTTATCAGACACATACACACACACAATCCTCGATTATTGCTATACCGGAGCTTTTTCCTCTCTCAAGCTTTCCTTAGTTTCCATGGAGACTCCTCCCTGTCCTTGCTTGCATCTTTCACTTTCCCTTCATCTGTGCCAAACTGTGTTTTCTAAACCAGATAAGTAAAAATCATCGACTGCGTCGTTTTCTTTAAAGCCGTCATCAGTTGCCTGTCACTGCTGTTATTCTCCTGGCTGCTGATAGCATCTCTGTCTCCTCGGAGACTCTCTCCACCGTGCTGCCACCCTCTCCCTCTCCCTCTCTCTCTCTCTGGAGGTCCAGCCGCGCCTGTGGCCCGCGTTCCTGTTTGTGTCAGTGTAGCCGTGATGAGGTGCCGCTCGCTGGCCACCGCAGTGAGGGGCATTGTGGGTAATAGATTGTGACAGACTGAGAAGGAAATGGAGAGCCATAACATCTCTGGCCGCAGCCCAGCTGTGGCTTTTTGGCCTGAGCCTCGTTGATATGCATAGCTTCCTTTAATCATGCAGAATAACTGTAGGTGTGTGTGTGTGTGTGTGTGTGTGTGTGTGTGTGTGTGTTTTGTGATACCGAGTAGGGAAGGGTGAGTGGAGGTCAGGATTTTTGAAAATCCTCCTTTGTCTGCATAATGTGACCTGCTTGGCTCTGCTGCTTTGTCACAATAAATTGGCCGGGCTTTGAGCGAGGCTACGCTGAGTTGCAGTCATTATGCAGACTGACACATACTTGTGAGGAATTGGCTCCTTGTATTTTTCCACAGCGAACAGGGAAATGAGCTCTCGTCAAACTCGTCCAGAGTGGTAAAGTTGTATCTATGTGTGTGTGTGTGTGTCTCCCTCCCTCCCTCCTCCAGCCTCTCCTGGACGCCCTGGCAGACCTTCCCGAGTGGTACGGGGTCAAAGCCATGCAGGCCAACTGGATCGGCGAGTGCACCGCACCGGGTGCTACTTCGATTTCAAACTGGAGGTGAATCTCCGCTCCCTCACCCCTCGCTCACCTCTTATTCATTCATCTCTGCCTTTCTTTCAATCTCAGCCCCTTTCCCCACCAAGTGTTCCCCTGCTGCTCCAGCTTCCCAGCCTCTTGTTTTTCATCTCCTTCTCCCCAAGCACTGATTGCTTGCTGTTTTTTTCCCCTCCCCTCCGCCATCTACGTTTATCCATGTGTTTCTGTGTGAGCTCATGTACCGAAACATGAAAATCTCCACTTTGTTGGTTTGCATTCGGCGGGCATTCATCCGCGAGTGGCAATTTCCCCAAACAGACGATGTCACAGATTAGTTCCTATTGAGTTTTCTGAAAGACGTATTTACAGGTCTGCGCCGGTCTTGTCGTTTCTGACTGAGCAATCACAAAAAGCCCCCCCCCCGAGAGCCCGGTAAGCGCCTTTTATTAACACGCTCTCCTTGAAACAGAGTCAGAAAAATCACGATCTTCATTTTTAAGTGCGTATTGTGCGAGTGCCGTGAGAGGTTTTGTACTTTTGTGTCCGTCTCGCGCAGCAGAATGCATAATCAGCTTTAAAAACCAGGGATCCTTTATCACATCATCTACAGTGGTGGTGGGACGGCTCTCTGAATTATCGCCCCGGGGCTCTGCAGATAGGTATCAGCACGTCTCCTACAGCAAGACATATACTAATTACCCCCCAGAATGAGTGTGCCATCTATAAATTATGACAAGATTAAAGACAGCCTGACCTCATTATGTATCAAAGAGCTATGTACGGCACGTGACGCATACATCTCACAGTACAACAGGCGAGCGAGTTTGTTTTTAAATAATTTATGCCGAAAACGTCTAAAATATGTGGAAATTGGCCTTCTTAAGTCACAGTCGGTGTTGGACGTAGTTTCATTTGGTCCGATGATCAACCGTGGCTTCATGGCTATATTTATTCTTCTTCTGCTCCGCTTCTCCTTCCTTCATGTGCTAATTAGAAGCAAACACAAAGTGCGACTGAGGCTGACAGATCAGACTGAGTGGGACATGAATGTGTGCTCAAAGTGTTGCTTATCCTTAACTCGCTCTCCACTACGCTCCCAACTAGTAAGAACAACAAGATCGGACAACGAAATTTCTTTTTCATTAAGCAATTTTCAAATTAAGATTATAAAGGTTTAAAGGTCAGTATTTAAAGTACTTTTCTTGATGAGCCCTTTGTGTGGGCTCATTAAATGGTATAAAAAAATATGTCAATCATATAATGCTATAATTACAGCTGCAACTGCGATAAAATAATCAATGGTTATTTTGATAATGGATTAGTCCATTAAAAAGAAAGACAATGATTTTAAGTATTTGAGTCCAAAGTCTCTGATCTCATCTACTTTCCTGTGAACATTTTCTGGTTTCTTTAGTTCTCTGTGACAGAAATGTGCATGCTGTTGAGGCGAGGCGAACAAGGAAAGGCATCTAAAGATCTTAACTTGGCCTCTGAGAAACAGATGTTCACAACCTTCACAGTTTCTGCATCATAAAAGAAAAAAAACAACTCGTGGTTTAATCAGACGAACCCGATCACATCAGGTTCAATCAGATGCAAAAGATTCATAGACTACAAAACTAATCCCTCACTGTAATCCCTGACTGATGACTGAATGTGGTGACTCTGTTGGAAGCACGTCGCAGCCATCGCGTCTCGCAGCGTGACGCAGCCTGTCAGCCGGGGCAGCCTGCTCATTAACTCTGTGCCACCGTCGACACATGACAAGCCCCACCTCCCGCTTCTCCTCCCATCTCCCAGGTGAATGGGGAGGAGACGGGGGAGACCCTGTCGGCCTACAGCTCCTCCCCGGAGACGGTGTTCGGAGCGGCCTACCTGGCCATCCTGCCCTCCCACCGGCTGCTGAGGGGCAGCAGCTCCGTCCGGCCCGCCCTGGAGAAAGCCTTCCAGCCCGGCCGGGGTGAGCCCTCTCTCATGCTGTGTACCATTTGTGGATATTTCCTCATTACCACTTTTTTTTTTTTTTAACAGCTGGATGTCAACACTTGAAAGGGCTTTATTAAGAAGGGGTTGTGATCCTTTACATCATGTGGGTGTTCTCTATCGAACGTCTAATTAACAGAAGCGTACGAGAGGGGAAAAAGAAAAGAAATCCATCTTCACGTGAGGAAGAAACTCCACATTTCTTTGGATCAAAGATTGCGTTTGCTGACAAATATTCCATATCGCCGATGCGGGGGTGGGCTGTGAGAATCCGGATGTAGTCGCTGCAGTGGACAGAGTGGATGTTAATTGGGATTCCCTGGAGCTTTTCTGTGTCTCTCTGGTAAATGAGTGCCGATAATGAGCTGCCAGGGGAGGCCGCGCTGCCTCTCTCACACCCCCTGCTCTCTGCGCCGCAGACTGCCTAACAGAGGTCACCGCTCGCAGCCTGCTCACCGGCCGCCGGGTCCCCGTGGTCATCTCACACAAGGAGGGCCTTTGATGGCTATCTGGATACCGTGATCGGTGAGTCAATGGCGTGGGCCCCCTCCCACCGGGGCAGAATAAAGAAAAAAAACCCAAGTTGATCGGCGAGAGAGTCGATGAGTTCATCGATGTGTTACGCTAGGGAAAAAAGAAAAGAAGAACGGGTTTGATGGTGGCGCTTTGTGTGTGTGACTGTGTGTGAAGCAGCGGGTGTTTGTCTCACGCGGAGCCGGAGGTCGATCCCCGGGGACTGTCCATGATTAGTCACATCACACACACGCTTAACATCACCGCAGGGATGTTGTTGTTGTCACTCCCAGCAGAGATCGCTCCACACATGTCCGTGTTTACATGTGTGGTTTGTTTTGGGCTTTTTTTTTTTTTCGTGTCGTTACCTGCCTTACCTCCGTGTTCCCGCTGCGCCTGCGTCTGACAGGTGTGCCAGACTGCAGCGAGGAGGATCTGTCTGTCGCCACGGCCCTCAGCCTGACCTGGACCCCGTGCTGGAAGGAAGGGGCGACGAGACGCAGAGCCTGATCAACTCGGAGGAGGTCCGCACCTTTTACCGCACGTTTTGCGATGGCCTCGGCAATGGACGAATTCCAGGATGTCACGGCGTACTGTAAGTTTACCCGTCTCTCTGTAGTTTCTCAGGCCTGAGCAGACGGCAGGCGTTTGACTGCATCACTCAGAGGGCCCGCGAGCAGAAGGTGGGAGGACACCTCACCAGCTCCAAGCTCAGGGACTGGCTGATCTCCAGGCAGCGGTACTGGGGCACGCCCATCCCCGTGGTGCACTGCGGCTCCTGCGGTCCAGTGGCCGTCCCCGAGGAGGAGCTGCCGTTACGTTACCAAAGCTGCCGTCCCCTCACGGGGAAGGGCGCGTCGCCGCTGGAAGCCGCTCACGACTGGGTCAACTGCACATGCCCCAGGTGAGAGCGTCGAGATCTGCTCCACGACTTCAAACTTGCTTCTCAAGACAAATTCATTGTTTACAAGAATGCAGTCCACTTCTTCACTGCTGTTTTTAGGTGAATTAGTGCATTTCTTGACACCTTCTTGATCACCTCTTGTTAAGTAATAACAGGAAGCTAGTTTTTGTGTGACAACTGTATGCGATATGATCTTCGACCTCCTGATAAGGAGGAATCACCCACTTTTAACCACATTAGAAAGTAGAGCTTTATTTACATAAAAATGTAAACAGCCAGGATACGTAGTGTTTTTGTACAGTGCCCCTCCACCCTCACCCCGCCCTCCTGAAATCACTCCCCCCACTTTGAAAGTCCCAGTTTACTAATAGATCTTCTTAAACCCCATTTGCACATTAATCGAACCACCTGGCAGAAGTTCCCTGGAGTGAGGTCACCGGCGGCACCACTTCCCGCAGCACTGATTAGCGGCTCAGCCTCATTCCGCCGCCTGCTCGTCTAAATGGGCAGCAGAAAAGACCTTTTTCTCTCTCTCTCTCTCTCTCTCTCTCTCTCTCTCTCTCTCTCTCTCTCTCTCTCTCTCTCTCTCTCTCTCTCTCTCTCTCTCCTCTCTCTCTCTCTCTCTCTCTCTCTCTCTCTCTCTCTCTCTCCTCTCTCTCTCTCTCTCTTCCTCTCTTCTCTTTCTCTTTCTCTCGCACTACATAACCTGACAGGGGAAATGATGGTGTCCATTATGGTGTTTGTGGAGTGCGAATTGAATTATGCACAAACCGTCTCCAGTGACGGCCTCTCCTCTCCTCTCCTCTCCTCTTCCTCTCCTCTCCTCTCCTCTCCTCTCCTCTCCTCTCCTCTCCTCTCCTCTCCTCTCCTCTCCTCTCCTCTCCTCTCCTCTCCTCTCCTCTCCTCTGCCTGCGCGGCCCTGGTCTCCTCGCTGGCAGAGCGAGCTGGCTGCCGGGCTGAGAGCAGCCACGGCTTTGCAGGAACACAGAGCGCCGGCCGCGAGCCGCGGTGTTGTGATTAATACTTGATTTCTGATGGTGTGTGTGTGTGTGTGTGGTGTGTGTGTGTGTGTGGAAGGGGGGGGGGGTTATGTAATGACTGGCATCTGTGACAGGAGCAGCATGAGATGATGATGGAGGTTACATAAGCCAGCTATTTCTCTGGCGACGCACATGAATACTGTACACGCTCGCACTCACATTTACCTTTCACACACACACACACACACACACACACACACACACACACACACACACACACACACACACACACACACACACACACACACACACACACACACACTGTGACTCACCAGCACGGAGCGAGTGCTCTCGGTTAATGCGTCTGAGAAATGTTTGCGAGTGCACGGTGCCTGCTGAGCTCGTCGACACGGGGATTCCTCTCTGAATGCGACTAATCACCGTCACGGCGCCATGTTGACTGAAACAATGGGCCCGCTCGGCTTGCAGATGGCACAAGTCAACCAGACCCGTTGCTCGCCCACTTCCACAAAGCCGCCCTCTCGTTGCCGCTGATGGACGGCTGTAATCGACAAGATCCCGTTATCTTCCTCGAGTGCCGGTGGAAATCTGTCCTCTTCACTCCCCGACCATGTCCAATTAAAGTTGGAGAGGCGCGCAGATCAGCGAGATGCTTTCACTCGTCACTCAGGAAGTCATTTCCTGTGTTCTCGTCTCGTACCCCCGACCCTCGGCGGTGCCTGTAAATTGCCCTGGGCTCAGCCTAGGGAGGGGTGTGCATGTGTGTGTGCACATTTCTTCTATGCATTGGCAGGTAAAGGGACAGGCCGTCCTACTATGTGGCTCACACATACGCACACGCTGGTTTGCTCCCATTTGCAGGCAGAGGCACAGACACGCAGCAGACGCAGGGCTATTTTCCACAGGAGGAGAGCTGTGGAGTGGGCAGCTGCCTCTCCTGCCTCATCTGTTTGAGAGCCTTTTGGCTCTTTCTGGCTAATCCCGAACACACGCACTCAGAACCGGCGCACGTGCTTACACGGGTTACCTCGCCGCTCGGCTTGCTTTAGTTTTTTGCTCCGCTCTGGCGGCCTAGTGACGGCGCTGTCCCCGGTGGAGCCGCGGCGGTCGGGCTGCAGCTCTGCTACCAGCTGCGTGTCGTCTGACCGCCGCGCGACCTCGCCAGTTGGCCAGAGCGCCGCGAACGAGGCGGTGGTGAGAAAATCTCACTCGCCTGGGCAGAGTTTTCTCCCACCAATTTTCCTCTCTCCGTCTTCATGAAGTCCTTTATTATGGGAATCCGCCGTGATGGAAGGCACTCGGAGACACGGCCGGGTTTTCATCACTTGAAATAACACCTGGCTTCCAAATATTAACCTCGCTACACCTTGTTGCTAGGCAACCCTCGGCTCCCAACTCATCATCAGAGCCTCATCATAGTTGGGAATGGTAGGTGGTCGAGGGTTTTTTTTTTTTTGCCTCTTGATATGCGTGTGTGTGTGTGTGTCGAGAGCCGAGATCAGGAACAAAAAAAAAAGATGCAATTGTGAGACGGAAAGCGACCGAGCAGCGACGTCCCATAAGGTCCAGGGAACAAGACGCGCTCTGCTGCTCATAGTAAAGCTCAGGGCTGTGCCTCTGTTTATCTTTCTGGGACACTGGTTTTAACTCTGTTGAGACTCATTATAAAGTAACAGACAGACAGATGCTTTCACTGTTCCATTAAGTGCTCTAAATCAATTCTGAACCAAATAAAGGAAAGATTTAGCGAAAGCTCTCTTTGCCTGCGCCTGTGTCGGATGTGTCCTCGCCTCCAGTGCGAAAGCCAAAGTCGGCAGATTCGCATCACGTAGCCGAGTGCTGTTTGGCTTGGATAGAGAGGGGCACGAGGTGGCATTTCCAACTCAAACACATGATCGTGTGTTGGGCCCTGCCAGTCCGTTCCCTGTTAGCACAGCCTGTTAGTCGGGGCGCAGGAACACGGTGTTGGTGCCAGCCTGGCTTCAGCTGTGCCTCTCTACAGGGACATGACCCCCACAGCCAGATGGAGCTGGCAGTCACACACACACACACACACACACACACACACACACACACACACACACACACACACACACACAGTAAATCACAAAATGTGCCTTTTCGCTAAGCATACAAACAAGGATCACTCGTTTGTTCTCTTTCTCATTCGTCAGCCTAATATTGATTTTTGTGCCGCCTGTGCCAACTCTCTTTGTCGCCCGTGTCAGATGTAAGGGCCCAGCGAGGAGGGAGACTGACACCATGGACACGTTTGTGGACTCCGCCTGGTATTACTTTAGATACACAGACCCCCACAACACAGACAGGTATGAAAAGCATCCTCCTGAGACTTCTGTTGTTTTTTTCCCCCAGTCATTCTAACTCTGTGAAGCCACCAAATGCAAGCTTTATCGTTTTCTTTTTTCCTCCAGCGTCTTTTGTTGTTTCACACTGCAGCGGTCTTATTTTGTTCAAATGGAAAGGAATTGAGGAGAATGCCGCACGTGTCTCCAGCAGTGGGTGGACAAGCCTCTGAATCTGCATATTTTTAGATATTAAAACATTTTTACTTCACATAAATATGCAACGTTAACACAGAGAAACTTAATTTTTTTCTTGCACTTTCACATACACACATTGCTCTGTGTTTGAAAGTTAGACCTGAACCTGTAATTATACTGGCTGTTAGATTTACTTCTGCCCACTCACCTGTCTCATGCCGTTTTGTCACATTCTTTCCCTCACTTTTACACACACACACACACACACACACACACACACACACACACACACACACACACACACACACACACACACACAAATACCTACACCTGCCTGGAAGTTGTGTTCTCTGCCAATAGAGATTATGGAGCCATGGCTGTCACCTGCTGCGATGGTGGCAATACCCTGAGCTTAACAAAAGAGATTAATTTCCCAGTGCCCTGACCTAGCTGTAAAGCTGCTTTAAAAGGGGAAGAGGGGGGGCTTCTCTCCCCCATCACTTTTCTTAGCAGGACAGATTATGGCACAACAGAAAAAGTAATTACACTATTTGTGCATTTCAGTTAGCCCGCTGAGCCTCACGCACACCAGGGGAAGTGATGAAAAAGGGAACGAGGGGGATGGAGAGGAGGATGGGCGAGGAAATGGGTAGAGGGGTCGTATAGAAGCGTGTGTATGTGAGTAAGAGATGTATGAGAGTTCGCTGGTTTGATGCCAGCAAACAGGCTAAATTACTTTCAGACTCGTGAGTTCATAACTTTTTCCCCTGTGTTCAATTATCCCGAGGCGCCATCAGCCAGCGAGGTGGGGAGCCCAGTAATGACTGGTGTGAAAGGTGATGCACGGAGATAGCAGGCTGCTCTGGAAAAGCATCATTAGGTGGAATCCCTTCCTCTGCCAGGCCGACCACAGGCAGCACCCGGCCCGCTCCTAGTTAATCTCAGACGAACTTCTCTCCACAATTACTTAAGAGTTTGCGCGAGAAGCTGAGTGCGGAGGAAACGCATATTGATTGCATCACTGTTAATCCGGTGAGGTCGGGGAGGCTTCAGGATGCTTCTGTTCCCTCTCCATCCCTGGATGGATCTCTGTGTATCAGATTCAGCCTGCCCCCTAGAGGATGTGTGTGTGCATATCTTTGTTAAACATAGTGCTTTATGACGTTTTAACTGTGAGAACGGACGGGCAAATTGTATACAGACATGACTGTCTCTATAACAGCAGTAGAAGGTAGGATATGCGAGGATTATGTATGATGTTGGACAGGTAATAGGTAATATGACTGATGCAGCATCTGTCAAAACAAGAATCGAAAACCTGTAAATACCATAATAAGCTCATGGCCATGAGGATCCAGATAAAGTAACAAAATAAAATATAACACATGGTCAAAAGGAGTGAAAAAAAACAAAATAAACATATATAATGAACATAATAGAATAAGTCCAGAGCTCTTATGCTTGCATTTCAGCAGGACAAGTGTCATATTCAGTCAGAGTTGCAGGCTATCGTGCTGGAAACCTCCACAGATAATGTATAGTGGAACTCCTCATCTTATGTGACTCTCCAGGCCGTTTGAGCGCCACCAGGTGGACCGCTGGCTGCCTGTGGATGTGTACATCGGGGGGAAGGAGCACGCCGTCATGCACCTGTACTACGCCCGCTTCCTCTGCCACTTCTGCAGGGATCAGGGCCTGGTGGCTCACAGGTACAGTGTTCAGCCCTCTATCTGGCTCTGTGCAGGCGCACGTCTGAATCTTAATGAGCTGCTTTCCTCTATGGCTTCCAGGGAGCCGTTTTGGAAGCTGCTGGTCCAGGGTCTGATCAAGGGCCAGACTTTCAAGCAGCCAGAGAGTGGGCAGTACCTGAAGAAAGAGGAAGTCGACTTCACAGGTAAAGCCTACCTGGATCTGCAAGCAGCTTATCAGTGTGACGCATCTCCAGCTCGCCTCCGTGTGGCTCCACCAGATAACACTTGGCCTGCCTCAGCAAATAAGCGCTGCTTTTACCACTGTGTGTCTTTGAATAAAACCGCTCAAACACACCTAGATGGATTCTCACCAAACTCTGTAGTAAAGTTGCTCGAGAACATTTCGCCTCAGTGAAGCACCTCCTCTGCTTCAGTGCCGTGAAGAGCAGTCTCCTCACTGTCTCGTGCTCTCTCGGCTGAACAACAACTTAAGCAGCTACGCTTGATGAAATTCAAATCACAAGACATCTAGTAAAGAGACCTAAGAGGCCTCACAATTGGCCTCAAGGATTTTCCGCTCCTCTCTATTCTCGGTAAATGCAATAAATAGGCAAACACTGCCGGCTTACGCACAGAGTGAATCCTCTCGTGTCCTGGTTTTACAGATACAAATCATCAAGGTCTTACATATCTATTCTTTTGTTCTTTTAAGAGTCAATCGGAAGCAGTAAAAATAAAAAAAAAAACCCTCAGAGATTAAAATGAGACTTTGAAGTTCTTTCTGTTGAAAAAGCTGACTGACGAGTCTGTTGCCAAGTGTTTTCCCAGCTGTCTTTGACCTCCGACTGTCGACCTCTCTCCTAGAAAAAGAGCCTGTGGTGCGTGATGGCGGCGGTCCCGTAGAGGTGACCTGGGAGAAGATGAGCAAGTCCAAGCACAACGGTCTGGACCCCCAAGAGGTAGTGCAGCAGTACGGCGTGGACACGGTTCGACTCTACATCCTCTACGCTGCGCCGCCTGAGCAGGACATCCTCTGGAATGTCAAGAGTGAGCTGTGACACACGTTGCACCTAGATCAAACCACAACACCTGCCCAGCCTGTTTGTTTGCTAGAATCTCGTCTACAAACCACGAGATGATGTCTCCGGCACGGTTAAAACACCCCGCTCTCGTGTCTGTGTGCTCAGCGGACGCCCTCCCCGGGGTTCTGCGGTGGCAGTCTCGCCTCTGGCACCTGGTGACCAAGCTGAGGAGCGCTCGGCAGCTCGGAGGTGCCCCCGACCCGGCCCTGCTAAAAAAGAAGGACCTGGCCGAGACCAAGAAAATCTGGGGGAATAAAAACTTTGCCATTCAAGAGGTAGGAGCTCCAAACTGGCCCTGAACAGTTGCTGCCAATAGGGGTCAGCAATGAGCCCATTTTCAAAATCCCCACATTCGTCTTCCTACAATAGATGAACTGACACTAATTTCTCTTCTCGGACCAATTATTTGTGGTTGTTGTTCTTAATGTGCGCGGTTAAATTATTCATTCCCTCTGACCTCATTACACTGCAGTAAATTGTAGTGTTCAATGGAGTGATACGATGCCTTTTCTCAGCCCGGAGGAGCTGTGTGTCCGAGATAAAACGCCGCCCAGCAGCACGTAGACCCAGAGCTCCGGCCCTTCCACCCGCCGTAACCTGAAACCCCCAGAGTAAAGAGTAAATGAGGCAGGGGATGGAAATTGATTTTAAATTCACTCTGTCTCCTTCCACACTTTATAAATAGCCTCCTCCGGCTGCCAGGTTTGATTCTCTCCCTCCAGCCCTCGGGGCGGGGGCTTTTAAAGGATCCCAGGCTGTTTGCCGTAAGCCCCCAAAGCCGAGACCGTCCTGTGATCTGTCCCTCAGAGATCGACCCCCCCCTCACCCCTTCGTGCTGAAACGCTTCCCAAATCAGTTCTCCTTCCCATCAGGCTAAGCTCGGGAATGTTGCCACGCTGTGTGCCTCAGCTGGTGCCCACGGTGGTAGCAGGGAAGTGACGCCTGTCGCTTTCTATTAATCCTTCAGAGGCAGACTCCGGAATACACCACAACGCTGTCAATCCATCCTGACACGTCCATATGTCTAGCAACCAAAACAGATGTGATCATTTTTGCCTGCCTCACAGAGTCTATTTGTGTTTTATGATATTTTCAGGTGACCTCATACTTCACAGAGGACTTCCTCTTCAACGCAGCCTTATCGCGCCTGATGGGACTCTCCAACACACTAAATGTGAGCCTGCCCGACGTTGCCTTGGGATGGACTCATCACAAATGTTTCTAGCGAATCACTTTTTTTTCCCGCTGTGTGTTCAGAGTGCAACAGAGAGGGTGGTACGGCATAGTGTGGAGTTTGAGGAAGCTCTGGCAGCTCTGGTTCTGATGACGGCACCCATGGCCCCACACCTGGCATCTGAGCTCTGGGCAGGTCGGTCACATGCAAACGATTCACGCGATGAATTGCGCAGTCCAAACATGGGCGGCTTAAGCGTCCTTGTTGTCATATTAGGCTTTGAATATCAGCAGGATCACCTTGTCATGGGTTAATGTGCTGCTACACTGATACATTGACACGTGTGGGGATTCAGCGGTGCCAATGTGTGAGGAAGTTCAATGGTGACACATCTGCTCATTGCACTCCAGCAGTGATGTAATCAACTGCCATTCAGAGAGTGAAAGTTTGAGATTTTTTTTCTTTATTCCTCACGTGGTAGCTGTGGTTCCATTACAGTCTTTTGCGAGATTAGAGGAGATATCTCAGAAATGTCGATTAAGTTTGATTGCAACTTGCAGATGTTTACATTGTTCTGCACATGAGCCATAACTCTTGTCAAGAATTTCCAGACAGATGTCTAGAACGTTTTGTGTTCTCATGGATTATAGTTTTATTCAGTCTTGCAACTTGGTCATGTGACTCACTACTTCATGTCAAGTTTCCATTACACGATAAACACACAAGTTTTCATTACTGCGATAAACTTCTGTAATGACCCATCATTGTTCACAAACATCATCAAGGTGTTTCCATTACCAGTTTTTTGTTGTGATATTTCAATGTTGTGCATTCCTAGGGGTAGCCCACCTAGTGACTCTGTCACACCCTATACAAGCAAAAACCATTGAACAGTTTTTGTGTGAAACGATACTAAAAGCAGCCCTGGGAGAAGTGTAGCAAACAAGCTGTGCACAGGATAACCCAGCATCATACTTTCTGCCTCATGTGAACGATTGCCCTCCCGCGCTGGCCCGGAGAACATCCCATCATTGTTGATGACACACGTACACAAGCTGGCTGCACACAGCTGAGAAAAAGAGTTTCCGGAAAAAACATATTGTCCAGCTGATACCGGCAGCTATGGAAAACCTGACATATGACCACGAGAGGAAGAGGCGTGAGTGGCTGCCTGTCTTTTGTTTATGTCCATGTGTATGTCCCCACAACCCACTCTGCTTTTATTTTTCCAGAGAGGACATATAAGTAAGGAAAATGTGACCTCTGTTGCACACAGTCACGTTGTGCTTTTGGCTTTTGTACATTGTTTGTAATGCACACATGCACGCACATGCACACATGGCTCAGACGAGAGGAAGTCCACATCCTTCCTTTGGGCCTCCAGGGGGATGCTCACGACAGGACAGGACAGGACAGGGGCTAGCAGGGTGCTGTCTGACCCTTCATCAGGAGGCTTCAGCTCAACAAAAAGGAAAACAAAACTGCTGAAAAGCATCAGAAAAGTCATTCCCAGCACATCCTCTGGCTCGTGTCTCTGAAAGAAAACCATTAGCAGCCGCTATTTTCAGTCTTGCTCTCATGTGCTTCCTCCCGGGTCTCTTCCAGGTCTGTGCCAAGTGCAGAACCCTCTCAGCCCCCTTCTCAAACAGGGAGGGAACGTCCTGCAACAGGCCTGGCCCACTGTGGACCCTGGGTATCTGGAGGCCCCAGACTTTGTGGAGCTGTCCGTCCTGGTAGGGCCACGCAGTCGCACATCTCACTGATGTTTTTTTTTATTCTCTCTCTCTTTCATTGTTTGGAGTTGTGCAAAAGTTTCAAACTGTCTCAACCAGACAGGAAAAATGGTTGCTAAAAACAAAGGTCTTATTTTCCCCTTTATTTCCTCTTAACATAAAGACCTTTCACTCACTGGCACCCCACCACTCATTACGTATACATAGCTTTATTAATAGCTGTACGCGCACACGTTTGCTCTTGCATTCACAAGCATTTTCACTCAAACTCTCAACTCTGAAACCCAAAGTCTCAGGTCCATGTTTACAGTCACAGTCTGTAATTTGCAAAGCCTGTGATTACTCTGTGTGCACGCGCAAGTCTGCATGTGTGTGTTTATACATGTGCATGTCAGACAGTGTACTTTATGCTAAAGAGGCAAGACGGTGAATAATTAAAAGCCAGGAACAGAACGCACTGTCTTATTCCAGATTCACTGTTATGCTCCCAAACTCATTTCTTTTGTGCCTTTTTTTTTTTAATTCCCTACCGGTGAGCTCAATCTCACAAATAGTGAAAGCCCTCAGCTTGGCACCATGTGACATCATTGGGAATGCAAGGGTGTGTGTGTGTGCATGTGTAAAATACACACACGCCTTTTCAAAGGCATACAGACAATCAGAGCAAATATCCAACTGTGATGGTAAGGTTCAGAAAATCTACTTGGATCAGATCCAAGCATCACACATACTACTGTATTACTTGCACATGAATGCACACACACACACACACACACACACACACACACACACACACACACACACACACACACACACACGTGCGCATTTACCCACATCAGTCTTCATAGTGCCCTGAATATAAACTAACTCGAAAGATAAAAGCTGACACCGCTTTAATCCGACCATTTTCTTTGTTGAGGGCTGTATCCCCAAAGACAACCTGCTTATCCATGCACACACACACACACACACACACACACTCACTCACTCACTAACTCACTCACTCACTCTCTCTCTCTCTCTCTCTGTCTCTCTCTCTCTCTGTCTCTCTCGCACGCACGCACGCACGCACGCACGCACGCACGCACGCACGCACGCACGCACGCACGCACGCACGCACGCACAAACAGGGCAAACTGCAGGCAGGTTTGTTTGGTCCTGTCCAATGGCTCCTTGTGTTTCTGTCAGGACATGAAGGGGGAGTCAGAAACGGGATGTGTGTGTGTGCGTGTATATGCATGTGTATGTATACATGTGTGTGTAAAGACCACTCCCACCTGTATTTGCACTTTCTGAAAGTGAAAATTATTGCTCTCTAAACATTTACACATACTTGTATTCCTCTTGTTCATCTCCTATATCGTCAGTCATTAACAGCAGTCATAAACCATACACACCCTCTCACCATTCACACACAGGCACACACACACTACATATATTTTCACCCCCAGTACTTGACGATGATGACGATGATGATGATGTTGGTTTTGCTTCAGACTTAGCCCTCTGTTGTGGGCCTCCTCTGCCCTGTGCAGGCAACCTCGCTCCCTCTATCCTCTAATCATGTTCTTGGGCTTGTCCCAAAAGGGAGGCCAAAGCTGAGTGGCACACACACACACACATACACACACACAGCACTACTCACACGCCATTAGTTTCCAACCACTTCCAGGGACGCGCTAACGTTCATCAAATGCATACACACACACATACACGCATGCTTCTAAACATTACAAGACTGAATGCCCTTCCCATACCCACCACTAACTACGTGTTTGAAAGACTCACTGTATATGTGGAAGAGGAGGCGGGGTCTGTCATTTTGAGATGTTTTTTTGCCAAGAGGAAGACTTTGGCTACAACCTCACTGGGCAGAGCCTCATTCTCCATTCACTTCAGACTCCGTGAAAGGGGAACATTTGATGGAAGGACTTAGTAACCAGTCCTAACCATGCTATGGTTTCATTCTCACACACAGATAAACAACAAGTTCTATGGGACAGTGACCACGCCTCGCCACGAGTCCAAAGATTTAGAGCGGGTGCAGCAGCTCATCCTGGAGAGCCCCCTCGGACAGGAACACCTCAGCCAGCGCAGCATCAAGAAGGCCATCCTCTCCCCGAGGACTGCCCTCGTCAACTTCCTCATCGACCAGTGATGTCTGGGCGTCGGCTGCTACTCTGTGGATGGCAGTCAGTCGCCTCACAACAAGTGGATTACTATATATCATGATGAGCCATCTGATATGAACTGTCAAGTGTAAATAAATGTAGATATTTTATTTATATCTTCCTTTTTTTTTAAATAAAAACTTTTAACTGGGCTTTATTCATGAATGGCTTTATTCATCCTTGCTCTACATATAGTGTGCATATATTTAATGTTCAGTAGCCTAAGTACTCCATAGGAGCTATGAAACATCAGTATATCAATTTTAAAGTGTCACTTTTTAGGTCTTTTGGTCCATTTCTGCACAGACCTGGTGCCCTTTCATGTTTATCTGGCAATCACAAGTCTACTTGAAACGGATCGGTCTTTCCTGCCCCTCATGTAAATGATCCCGTGCTTTGCTAAAAAAGTGATTGGCAACTTTTTCCTGAATTAATTGATAACTTGAACAGTACAGCCATGGTGCATATACACATCCAGCCATGTATATTTATTATGCCTTTTTGAGACATGTGATGGTTTGGTTAATGTAACTCCTTGCACTTTAAGTCATAATCTGCCTGTCAAATCTGCCTTTTTCTAGCTGCAGTCAAAAAATGTTATAGCTGCAAAATTCTAAATTGCAACAAAGTTGAAACATTGATGTGATGATGTTTTTGGACCCTCTTCCGTATGAATAGAGAGCCGTCTTAAAAGTGGTTTTCCCCTTTAAGAAACACAGGGTTTCTCGTCTCTTCAGACATTGCCAAAGCAACTTTGGCACCTGGCTCTTTTAGATCATCCCTGTTTTGAGTCAGAGCCTCTTGACAGTCACACATGAGCCCAAAAACTACTTTAGATTCCAGTCATCATTGCCCCCTCTCCCTCTCGTAACACCACTATCAGTGTCGCAGCCAGGACCACAACTTCACGCCTCTGCCTCTGCCTCTGCCATGTACCTTGCTGTCATGCAGGCCTGATCTGCCTTATCAGTGTTTGTGTCAAACTCCTGCCACTTTTAGCTTCAGAGGAACTCTGGGCGTGCCTCTGTGCTCTTTGAGCCACAATTTACCAGAAGGTCTATTGATAGGGACTGAAGTGCCTGTGGCTTGGGGGTTTAGGTTGTCCATCGCTGCTCTGTGCCCGTTCAGCTCAGCGTCACAGCCTCAGCTATGGGTCGCCGTGACTCAGCCGTCAGCTCTGTCCTGGCACAGTGAACGCACCAGCAGCCCTGAAATGTATCCATGTGTACACCCACAGGCCTGTCTTTAAAGGCTGGGTGAGTAAGCAGCTATTTGATGTGTGTGGTGCCCATTTGGCCCCATGCAGGATTCTCTGTCGCTGCGCAAGATGAGCGTAATATTTCATCTGGCTTCAGATTCTGAATGGGCAAGAAGGGAATGTGATCCTTCTGAAAAGTGAGCTGCACACTTCAGTTTTGCAAAGCCAGCTGACATTTGAGGAAGCGCTTTTATTTTTACGGTATAAGACTGTCACAATGCGATGAACAAAAGAAAATGTGCTGACAGAAAGCTAAACAGGCTTTTCCTTAGTGATCTCCCCTTGACCTCTTTTTTTTTCTCCATATTTCTTTGCTCTATCTCTGAGCATCAGGTGACAGGAAAGGGCTAACAGGAGAGACAGAATAACAGGAAGGCAAACCAGGAATAAGAGGAGGGGAGCAAAGTACCAGAACAGTGTTTGTTATTCTCTGTATTGTCTCAGATTCTGCGAATTTGATCCCAACCAGATGCGGTCACTGCACAACAGTGCAGAAGCAACTGAAAGTGGGTTTGTGAATGCAAGGCAAAGGTAGAGGAGCATTTTTATCATCTGTTTGTGTGCTGGGAGTTGGTCACATGAGATAGATCTGACCCCTCTGTCGTCTTCCTCTTTTTCTAAGTTGTAGATGCAGTGGCGTTCACACCTTCCTTGCACAGTAACTCAAGCTATCAAACAGGTCTGAACTTGACCCGATCTGAACAATAAGCTCAAGCTGCTGTGTCACTGAAAAGTGCAGCTCTGTTGTAATTTTAGAGTCCAAAATGAAAGGAAACGTCTCCCAGACTGAAGGAACCACAAGTGTGCACAGATAGAAAGGACAGAGATTTCTGGCCAGTGTTGTCACTAAAATGAGGTCTGAGCTACACTGATGCATTTCCTCTAATAATTAATTTTACCACGACGAGTCCCTGGCGTCATTTAACACTTTTTTTTTTCATCTGCGCTGCAGTTTCCATGACGACTCGAATTATTGAATAGGCAACAGTATTCCACAGTGACTCACTTTCTCTTCAGACCACAGTCTTTCTTGCACATGACATGTACTGTACGAGCTGTCTCAGATGAGGTTCAGATCACTCCCCTTCCTCTTGAGAAACTCTGTCGGTGGAAAAATAAGGGTGGAGCTCTCAGTCAGAGCGGCCACAGTCACCCTCCACTGCTACACTGGAGTCCCTGCACTGGGCAGGGTATTCTCAGAGGGGGTGTGCTGTAATGCCACAGCTCATTATCCTAAAGGCTGGTAATTTAGTCATCCTTGGATGTTTTCTGGCTGAGCTCATTGTATAAGCAGATTTCCCTGCGTATTGTTTCGGGGATTAAGCTAAACTCTTGGCATATGTGCACGCCATGCTTGCCAGAGTTGTCTATGAGCAAGAACATGCACACATACACACACAAACAAACAGGTGTGACATGTTATCTGTATGAATAAATCTTCATTAAAGAGTTTTTCATTGTTTTGACCTTGCATATGCATTACTTTTGCACATGGTTGTTGGGAAGAACCACGTGTGTCATCTCTCACTCACTGTTTTTTATCTGCCAGAGGTTTATTGAAAAATGTTCAGAGCGGTCTGGGAAATCCATCCACTTCCAGCCATCCTGAATAACTGCTGTCACATGCTGGCACACAGTGGCTAATCAGTACTGCAGCTGCTATGAAGTAAAAGGTCTTGCGGGCAAAAGAAACTCTGCTCTAAATTAATTTGAGTGAGTTTTGCAATCATATATAGTTTTATATGAAGATGTTTGCCTTACAGTAAATCAAACTAGCGCCTAATCAAAATGCCCTGAAATAACAGTTGCATGCCATTAATGTTACTGTAAAAATCTCTCACCTGGATTGATTACTGCCTAGCATCAATGAAACTATATGTCCTATCTAAAAAAAGAATATGTTCAAAATAAAGTTTTGCTAAACCAAAAGGTTGAGGTAAGTTTTGTAATATGGTCACTGTTTCCTAAACACACAGATGGCTGTGCTTCATAAACATCTCATTTTAATTACACCAGCTCCAGCCCCAGCCTAGAGGCCCCCCTCACATGCTGGCATTTTTTTTTACATTGACTGTAGCTGAATATACACTGTATACACACACAGGTTCCATCCAGGACACATTACACATCATGAGTTCATCCACTGGTACCCCAACTCTCAAACACCCTAAGCATCCCAGCTAAAGTCGGGGCATAATATTGGAAATTCACTGTGTGTGTGTGTGTGTGTGTTTGAGGGACAGAGAGGGAGACTTTCATGAGCAGGAATGTGTGACGTCATTCAACCAAAACAGAGGGGGGCAGAAACACTGTAAATAGCCCCCTCAGCCACAAGAAAAACACACCCATACCATACTTTACAGCCTATTTATAAGAGTTGTACATCATTTACACACACACACACACACACACACACACACACACACACACACACACACATATTCGCCCATTTACTTCTGTCAAGAGCTTGCTGCTTTATATGTCGTGATTCTATTGTGCATGCAGATCACATCAGGGATGGTGCTCAGACTGGAGTTGGGATAAAAATTCAAAATTATGGTCACCTGAAAAAAAAATCTGATCTGGAAGAAAATGGCCACTTGTGGTGCTGCTCTCTTCGGATAACTAAACCCAAAAGTGGAATGAAAAGAAGTATTGAGATTCTTAGCATTAAGTGGCAATGTGACACACTGTGTAAAAACACTGCATTCAAAAGAATACACTGAAAGTGTTATGTGAGAAAAGTACAAGATGGTTGCACTGTTCTCAGCAAGATTTCAATTGAAAAGCAAAGGTGTCATGCTAGGTTTCACAAATGCCTTTCGTTTACTGTAATTTTAATGTTATTAGCCAAAATGATTCCCCAGCAAGTGATGCATGTCTCTGTGCGTATAATGTCTTGGGCCCATGTGTCAAACTGCATCCACAAAGTGCTGGTGGCTGCGGGTTTTTGTTCCAACCAATCAAGAGTACACAGTCTGACCAATTAGCTATCAGATGGTTGAGATCAGTCAATTGAAAGAGCCAAGTCAGGTGTGTTGCTGCTTGGTTTGAACAAAAACCTGAGGCCACACAGCCATTGCCATTGTGACATCATCATGACATCACATGGTAACATCAGTCCCAGAATGCAGCAGTGAGATGTCACCATGGAGGCACATGTAATGACAGCGATGGTGTTCCACATTCCACCTACCTACCGTATGAATAGGAGCAATGATGATGTCAGCGATGATGTCACACTTGCAATATACCTCATGCAATCCTGAGCATTTACCCCAGAACAGAGATTGTAAGTAGGGGCTGGGTGGCCACAGTGGTTGAGTCCTGACACTGCGACGCAGACGCAGACAGACTTCTCTCCTCCTCCGCGGACGCACGTGGGCCCCGTGGGCTCCAAGCATGAGCAGACCCAGGAGAGAGGTCCCAAGCAGACGCTGAGCGGCCGACGGACACTTTTTTTTTGCTCTTTACTTTTTTTTCCACAGGTCGATACCTGTGGAAGAAAAAAGTTAAGAGGGTGGTGGGTGGGCCCAAACAGCAAAAACAAAAAAAAAACAAAAACAAAAAGACAACAAAACAAAACTTCTTAAATATTCAAGGCTAGATGTGTTTGCTCTCCATAGCTGCATCATCAAGTGGCTGTCTTGCCTGTAACTGTCAGCATTTGAGGTCATGATGACGTCACACTGTGAATGCTCAAGCCGTACAGTACACAGAACACACTGTAAGGAATACGTCACTGTGACATTGCCATTGTGACATCATCATGACATCACATGGTAGCATCAGTTCTAGAATGAAGCAGAGAGATGTCACCAGTGTTGCACTTGATGTGATGTCAGCGATGATGTCACACCTACCCTCTATGGCCTTACCAATGGAATCTGTGAGACATCTCTGACATCATCACACAGTCAGGATGATGTCACAGCCTGGGCGTTCACCCCAGAACAGAGTTTGTAAGTAGGGGCTGGGTGGCCACAGTGGTTGAGTCCTGACACTGCGAAGCAGACGCAGACAGACCTCTCTCCTCCTCCGCGGACGCACGTGGGCCCCGTGGGCTCCAAGCATGAGCAGACCCAGGAGAGAGGTCCCAAGCAGATGCTGAGCGGCTGACGGACCCAAGTGAGGAACGCCTCTTTTGGGAATTGGGTTTACCCAATACCCAAAAGAATCGTTCCTCATTTGGGGGGAGGGAGGGAGGTGGGTGGGACCAAAAAAAACCCAAAACAAAAAAAAAACAACAAAACAAAACTTCTGAAACACTCAAGGCTGGATGTGTACACTCTCCATAGCTGCATCGTCAAGTGGCTGTTTAGCCTATTACTGTTAGCATTTGAGGCCATGATGATGTCACACTGTGGATGCTCAGGCTCTACAGTACACACTGTATGGTATACATCATGTATACCATACAGGGAAGGGGGTACCCTTCCTTTGCCCACTGTCAGGTGGAGAAAGACACATGGTCTGGGGATGAAGCCTAATTATGTTGCTTGTGTGTCATTTATGTGTTTGTGGCTTGGCTAGTCACCATTTTATTCCTGATAGATGTCTTTACGAAAAGTGTCTTCACTGCTTTAATTTCTTGGAGGTAATGTACTCCCAAGAAATTAAAGTGACTCAAGGGGAAGCAGCTGAGTCAGCCGCGGCTCTATTCTGTCACACTCACACCCAGGATGTGGAGGACAGAGTAAGCTGACGAATATCTTCTATTTTAAGAATGTGCAATGGCTTGTTAGTTATACGTTGCTTTTGCAGGCGGAAACGTATCGGACTGTCCCTTTAAACACACTCCGTCCCAAAACCGTCGACCGGGGGGCACGTACCGCTGCGCGTGCTCGCTCCCTCCAGTCCGACCGTTGACGTTAACGTTTAACTACTTTTACCGGCCCGAGCGTCGCGACGTAACGGACGTTGGAGTTGATTTAAACAACGTCGCGTGGTGTTTTTTTTCTTTTATCAGAGACAGGCACGCAGGCAAGAGGGAGGGGGGAGAGAGAGAGAGGGAGTTGTGGATGAGGGCTCCCTGCTGGGACTGTACAGTCGGAGGAGGGGGCAGTTTTGCGGGGTCCGTAAGGGCTATCGGATCTGAGATCAGTTGGTGTTTATAAGCAGACAGACCCAGGCGCTGGACGCACGGACGGCGACTCTCACCGAGGAGGACGCGGAGTGTTCAACTTCCAGTCCGTGATCTCAGTGGATACAAAAGAAGTGGAAAGTTTTTTTTTACTCTGAAGTTTCGTCCTGGGTCCGGACCCTCTCTTTGCCTCTCTCTTTCTCCGGTACAGACTTTAAGCCGCCTTTCTCACAACTTCATTGAAGCAGAGTCATCTTCATCAAAATGGATAAATACGAGGATTTGGGACTCGAAGCGAGCAAGTTTATCGAGGATTTAAACATGTACGAAGCCTCCAGAGATGGTTTGTTTCGGACCAGGAGGGATGCGGGGAATAACCCGGACTTTGAGGAGACGAGGAAAGTTTTCGCTTCCAAGATGACTAAGATACATATGCAGAAACACCAGGAGGAGATGGCCAAAAACAACCGCGCCATGAAAATGAATGGGGGCCAGAATAGCGCATATTACACCAAAGACAGACCACCCATTAATAGCTACAGACAGCCGGGTGAAGCCGCAGCAAAGCCCCCGATCCTCTCCGGTCCGGTACCTGCCGGGAACCAAGCTTTCAACCAGTTTGACGGCCAGAAACACACAGTCAGCCCGGCTGAAGTCCCAGCCAGCAGGGCATACGGCTACGGAAACAATTACGATAATAAGGAGCGACTAGAGCCGCAGTCATACCAGCCCCCCTGCACCGGAAACGCGTTTCACGGCGCGCCCACACACCCTCGGCACCCCGGGATCCAGCCGCCTGCCTGGGCCCCATCAGCACCCAGCCAGCTCCCAGCATCTGTCTCCGGGTCTGCATCACCCATCGGTGTCCAGCAGAAACAGAACCAGGCTGCCATCCCCTCTTTGAACCGCAGCCCACCCCCCTCCTGGGCTTGTGGGGAGCCCTCCAGCCCGGCTAAGCCGGACCTCATCCCTGCTCTGCCCCTGAGCGCCTTCACAGGAGGGGCAGACCTGCACAGGTCTGCAGGCCACTATGCACCACCTTCTCCAACTTCAAGACCCTCTGCCAACCATAATGGCTCCACTCCTCCTGCTTCTTCGCCCCTACCCTCTGAAACGCCTCAACCCAAAGTCCAGGTGGCGTCCGCCGCCCTGAACCCAGGCTCCATCTCTAAGATCAGCAGCCAGGCTCAAGGTCAGGGTCTGGCCGCCAAGACTGAAGCTGAGGTCCCCTGCTCCCCCAAACACGGCCAGCTATCCTGTCAGACCCCTGAGCAGCCCCCATCATCAGCCGAAATCAAACTGGAGGCCCTCACCAAGCGGCTGGAGAAGGAGATGGATGCCCAACCAAAGGCTGACTACTTTGGTAAGATCAACAACATCAAGAGCAGCAACAAGGGGCTTCTGTCTGCCGGGCCCCTGCTGTAAAAGCCATTGAACGCGACAATTCAGTGCATAAGCCCACGTGTTTTTGATTTACACATGCACACACTGTCCCCCATTGTCTGTATTTCCTTGTTGTGCCTGTTTCTGTAGCTTAGCTTGGAACACCATTGTCTCCCATCTTTGTTTGGAGGCATGCGTGATGGTCTGAAATGACAGAATTAGGTTTTATTAGGCAGAAGCTGTGGGAGGTCACTCGTTTCTCCTTCCGTGGAATGCAGACAGAATAATTTTCTAATTTGTTTCAGGCTGCTTCTCATTGAAATGATTCATTGTTTGCCCTCTTGGCAGCTGAAACAGATTATGTAGTGGTTAAAGGTGGAGCCAGAAAGCAGATCATTGCCCTCTTATCTCCTCCAAGGGAGTCAATGGACTCCTACTGTACAGCTGTAGCATATATAACTAAACTCATACTGTAGATTAGACATGCAGTAAGATTATGGCTGGTTTAGTCTGTCCATCCATTCACTTTCCCACTAGTTTTGTACATTAACAGAGTCACAGGACTCTGATCAACCCATTAGGACACATAGAGCAAAGGCAGGGATTACACCCTGGACACTCGCACCTAGGGGAAAGTTTCCAAATGAACTAAAGTTGCATGCTTTTGGACTGAAAGGGAAATACCTGGAGGAAACCCACACAGACACGGGTCTTAATGGGGGTCAGTCCAGGCACCTTTTTGCTGTGAGATGAAAGTGCAGTCTGCCAGTCCACTGTGTTGCCCATGCTCCATCCAGTGTTGAATCATTGTGTGACTGGTAAAGGGATTATACTTGCATACCTACAATATATATACTTACAAATGATGCTAAAGCAACAGACCGTTGCTTGGGCCTTTCTTATGACTCCTTATGAGTGCATTACCTTGGCTGCCTTTCATGAAAAGAAAGAGGAAAGTAAGGTGACAGTGACTGCATAAAATTAAACTCTAAGCCAAACGAAATTTATAGGAGACACACCTCTACCCTGTCCATCAAAATCTTTTAGGCATTAGTATTAGTTATTCACATTTTTAAAAAGCTACCATAGTGGCTTGGTGACCAGGGATGCTGTCTCACATCACTCAGCCAGTCATTGGCTGAGAGGTGGGCATGGTTGCAGAAAAATGCCCATGGTCAGCAGAATATTTTTCCCAGTTTCTGCTGCTCCATCTGGACTCCAGGAGAGCAACCTTGAAAAACAGCCGGCGCTCTCTGCTGTCAGGTCAGGTGACGGGCTGTTGTTCCAGATGCAGAAAAAACAGAAAAAGGTGAGATATTCTGCACATATGCGGCACGGAAAGAGAGGGCCGGTGGCCAGGTGTGTGCAGCCATTCATAAAAAAAAAAACAAAAAGAGCTGAAGGGAAGAGGAGCGTGAGATGGGTGGTATCGTGTTGGGACCCCGCTGGAGGAATTTCCTGCCGGAATGTGACGATTGTAATTCACAGCACCCCCTGATGTGCTCGCGCTGTGTAAGGGAAGATGTTCTGGCATATGTCACTGTCACGACAAGGTGCAGAAATAGCACAGAGACGTGGATGCTACGGATGTGTGGGAGAACGCAGCGTACAATCAGCGCAAGTGTAGGTTGGGAAGCGATTCAGTATACGTTTGTGTTCACACACGTTCCCACCAAGCCCACACACAGTTCCTGAACGGAGTTTCCCACCAGGCCACGGCTCATCCTCTGAGTCATGTTTTCATCCCAGAAAAAGCCTCGTGTAGGCTGGCGTAGCCTCTCTAAACTCTCGACATGGAAGAACCGGGCACAGTTAATGCAAAGTTGTCGTTTTCAGAAGGTGCCTCTGCTGCGTCTCTGGCAATAAATGATCCAGCGCTCCGCGTTTGTACACGGAGTGCTGATTGGCACAAATGCAGCTGGAAGATCTGGGAAAATGAGTCCAGTGCCAAACGGCTGCACCGGGGGAACACTGAGGAATGTCTGAAGGAAGAGAGCGAGGAATTTTAGAAATGAGTTCTTAAGACGCGGAGGGGAGGGGAGCCCCCAGACGACTTTAGAGGTGCCTGCGGTGCGGCTGAATGGACGAGCAGACAAACAGAAAGATTTAGGGGCAAGTTCGTCCGTGCTGCTTTGTCCTTGACTACGAGAGCCTGAGAGGATGAGAGATTTATGGACAAGTTCATCCAAGAGGGGAGAAGTCTTCCTCCGACTCTCACACTCTCTCACACACACACACACACACACACACACACACACACACACACACACACACACACACACACACACACAGACGCACATCCAGTTGAACGTTCAGTGTTGTGTTAAGATGGAGGATTAATTCATCCCATCTGGCATTTGAGTGGAAACCTTCATCTAAACGCTTCCCAGGGATTCTTGGCTCCTAATCTGGCAGCCCTCCGGATGCTGAATTATGTGTGTGTGTGTGCGATATCCTCTCATCTATGTTTGTGTGTCTGTCCGGCTATGAATACGTTGCCCCAGGGGCTGCAACTGAATTGAATTTAGTACCTCACTACCGGGTGTGGCGTCTGTGTGTGCTGTGGTAAAAGTTATAAAGTGATAGTGTGGGTGATACGGCGTCCACCAGATGTCAGGGTGTGATGCAGACGTTTGAAGTGACACAATGTGAAGGATGTGGTTAAGGTGGCTCAAGTCCAAGTCCTGTAGACTTGAGCCATCGACTTGAGCCAAGTGCTTGAATTTGGCCATGAAAAAGGTGTACGAACCCTGTAAGTGGTGAAAATGTCGACAAGTAATGGACAGGTAAAAGCAGTGTGCGAGAGGTTATTAATAGCACAGGGTGTATTCAGGTATACACCCTTAAGGTAGAACAGGGATGAGATAAGATGGCTGGATTGTAATTCAAATGCTTGAGTGTATCTCAATGTAAAAGTGTGACACTACACGCAAACATGCAGCTTGACGTACATTCAGCAAGTATATGAGGGCCATGAAAGGTATGTGCGGCAGAAGGAGCAGCAGTAAAAGCTAAAGAAAACAACTTGGAAAACTTAAAAAAACTTGTAAAAAAAGAACCATAAAAATGGTGAAAAAACAGTGGAAAACAGTAGAAATTACATGAAAAAAGTAAAAATACAAGAAAAAATACTACTAAGAAATTTGTAAAAATTGAAAAAGCTGTATAAACGAGTACTTTTTTTTAAATAAAGTGGTAGAAAAAAGTGTTAAGTTGGTGGGATGACCTTAAGATTGATCTGAAACTCCTCTGCTGCTGCTACAGTGAGCAGTAGCAAGGGTTGTGTTATTGGCCTGCATGCAGTTTTCTCCTTGGAGTTTTGACAGCTGGGAAAGGTACGAGAGGGGAGGGGAGGGGAGGGGAGGGGGTGAGCAGGGCTGAAGTTTTGGCTGAGTGTTTTGCTTCCCTTCCCCCCTCACTTGCAGCGAGCAGCCAGTCCCCCTGCATAATCACACTGTTTTGGAACCAGGGACTCTGGCCAGGAGCTGATTTTTAGTAGCCCGGCCGGCGAGGAGGTTGCTGTGAAAATGAGAAACTTTAAAGTCCCAAACGGGGGGGCGGGGGGGGGGACGGAGAAGGAGAAGCAACCCTTCACTGGCTATTGGTCCTCGCGAGATGCAGCTATTTAATAGGAAATGTTCTTGGTCTTGTGCCAGATCATGTGAACATCCTGAAAAATGACTGTGTGCTTGTGTACAGCAGTCCTGGGAATGTGGCTGCGTTGTTTATTTTGTGGCATCAGCTGTTTACAGTAAATATTCCAGGGGCAGTATTCCCTCGCCCATTCCAATCACCGATGGCACATTGTCTTTGCATTGGAACAAAATTGGTTACATAAGAGCAGAAATTCTTCTGCTTTCTAATAATATCTCTCTATTATCTCTAAAGCTCCTTTCCAGCCCCCTCTGACGATGTGTCCTCTGTTGTGGCATTAGGAGGGAGGCCTCCGTGGAATTATATATAGCCCGGCCGAATATTGTGTTACTCAAAGTCTACGAGGGAAAACGTTTGAGGAAGGTTGTTAAATAACAGTGTGTTTTTTAGAGGAGGAGGCGGCCGCGTGATGTGCATTGGATCCAGCAGAAACAGAAACGTTCTTTGTGGGCGTTCCAGGAGGACCAGGGCCGGGCCGGGCCGGGCCCTATCTGTCTCCAGGGAGCGTTTCTATAAAAACACACGCGCACAAACAGCCTCTTTCATGAATCCTCGCCCGGCGAGGGGAGCTCGAGGTCGCGCTCTCAACCTCCGTCAACGCCGTCGCCTCTTATGCCGGCGGGACGTGACTTGGTTCGACGATGGGACGATGGTCTCATCGCGCATGTGATTGATTTAGCGGCCAGCGATGGGGTCGCCTCTCATCACAGTCCGCTTTAGAGTCGTTGCATCCCACTGTGTCTCTGTCACAGAGGTGAGGAGAGCCAGGGAGAGATAGTCAGGGACGTTGTGCTGCGCCCTCAACACTTCCAGGTAAAGGGTGGTTAAGGATTGATCACATGAGCCGTCCAAAGTCAAAGCTGAGGTTATGTAACGTTGCCTGACATGTTCTCATGTGATTTGTTTTTTTTTTTGAGAGGCTGAACTGCCTCTTAACCCGACGCAGGAGAGAAGGAAAGAAAGAAAGAAATAAAACTCTGGCTTTGATGTGTTTGTCTGGCTTTTATCTCTTTTCTTTTCGACATTTTCCCACAAAGCCAGTTGTCTCGGATGAATGGTTGGATTAATATAAAGTAGACTCCAGTGTCTCGGTATCAAGCTGCATTCACTGCGTATTGTGATAGGAGGAACTGTCTGATTTTTATCAAAGGCTTCATTAACGGACCTCTCAGTCTCCAAGCCAAGTCAAATAAGCAAATATGGATATATTTCCTGTCTCACTGATGCAGTTTCCGCACTTAGAAGTATTTTTTTTTTCTCCACACCTCCATTGTTTTGTGGCCGGGGATGGGGATCACATTCTACATTCAGTCTACATTGAGTGAACTAACGTATTCATGTGTTGTCTTGTGTCTCCAGGAGTTTGTGTTAAGTGCAACAAAGGGGTGTATGGAGCCACTCAGGCCTGTCAAGCTATGGGAAGCCTCTACCACGACAGCTGCTTCACCTGCAGTGCCTGCAGTAAGCGCACACACATGCACACGCGCACACACACACACACACACTAAGCCTCTGTCTAAGGGCAAATCTCATACAACCTTTGTCACCTTCATACAAAAATCAATCAGTCAGACTTTTCTTTGAAAAACACACACTCTCACACACCACACATGCTCTCAGTCATAATACTCTGCCTGCAAACTGAAAAGGAGGAATGGCTTAAAATGCTTGGAAGGACCACTGAAAAGTGAGAGTGCTATCTTACTCTTATCAATTTATGGGGAGGAAACGCTACAATCTGGATGAAAAACAAATATTTAAGAGGAACTAAGAATAAGTAGATAAAGTAATTCCTTTTGATGACATTTAGGTTAAAAGGTGTTCAAAGATTTGCTTTTAAACATATCCACACTTTTGGCTGCTCTCGGGTTGTCTGGAAGGCAGTTCCACAGGTCTGGGGGCAGTAATAAAACGCTGCTTTGCTGCAGAGAGTTTTCATTTGAACTTTAGGAATTACTAAAACACCTCTGTTTGAAGACCTGAGAGCTGCGAATGGCTCATAAGTCCAAAGCCAATCTAACAAATAAGTCCAGCTAAAACCACACTGACCTGTAAAAACCCATACAAAAACTTGGTCCCGATTCACACAAGTAAACCAGTTCAAAATCCTTCCAGATACCCTGTTCTCCTCCAACAGTGGTATCCTGCTCCTCTATCGTTTAGTGTCCTGAGCAAAAACACACAATTATTTGCGGATTACTGTCCTGCGCTCCCAGTGTTTGGTTTCTGGGTGTGCCAGTCTCTCATTCAGCCCAGACAAACAAACACACACACACACTGCACAGGACCCTCTGCTGGCACAATCTATTCATCACTCAATAAAATAACTTATCACATATTAGCACTGGGAGTGAATCCAAGTGTTGTTCAGGCCATCAGACTGCAAATGATTGACTTTTGAGAATGTTCTTGAGAGAGGCTATTGTGCTGCAACAATAATGGCTTGTGCCACCTTATCTACAGGCTTTATAGCAGAACAGCGACTTCAAAGAGCATGTCTGCTCCTCGTCCGTGTTGGCTTTAACTCCGTGAGACAGATATAGCTTTGACTGCTCAGACGCTCTGAGTTTGTCGGTGCAGACGGTTCAGCTGACCAATTAGAGACAGATGAGAATCAGATGAGGTCCATCACCCCGGCCTCACCAGGAGCAGGATGGTGGGACGCTGTTACACTCCAGGCAAACCTGCTCCTCCACTCCGTCCAATTAAAACTCCTGTCCCAATTATCATGTGTTAGGTATGTGGGGTATGCGTGACACAGCAGTGACCTCTGCCCGGGCCCATTATTCTGCTTCACCTTTGACCTTGATGCTTGCAACCCCCAAATGTATGATTAACAGCCCAGTGTTTTCGCATCCCCTTTATCCTTTTTTGCTAACGTGTGTGTGTTTGTGAGCGAGGAGACAGAAAGTGAAGCTGAGGAGGGTGAGAGAGAGGAGAGTTTACACACGGCATACCTCTCTCAGCCCGCTCCCTGTGGGGGCACAGGGGGCTGTGCGCGATGCGAGTGGCCTCAGGGAAAAGACGCTCAGCTGGGGAGGAATGTGCAGGCACAGGGCCCCTCTTTGAGTCTGGCTCCTGGAGGACACTGGGTGCTGTTATGTCAGCTGGGTGCAACCAGACAGAAACAGGATAGGGAGGCCTTTCAGTGGGTCAACAGTGAGCAACCACAAGCATCCCTTCTCCACTTAAGTGTTCAGATCAACCTGCAAACTAGTTGAGAACCACTTTGCTATTTGCCATTGCATACGTCAGCTTTGTTGGTTGCAATAGTCTTCTCTGAAGTCATGGTCATGGCCTCTCTTGCATAGGGAGCGAAAAAAACTGGACCTAGCCTCCAGATTCTGACATCACTGATGCTACTCTGGAACCATTTTTTGCCGTCTGAGAACCAGTTCTTTGTGTTTGGAAACAGAAAAAACAGTTCTAAATGAAACCCTACCCCAGAACCAGCACTGGAACTTCTTGGGTGCTTGTACTCACACCACTATGTAGTCACAATCAAAATCAACATGTGTTTATGCCCGGCATCCCGTCTCATCTTCCACCAGATGGATGTCAGGACATACTTATGTTGCATAACGAGTCATTTTATGACCGTGAACTTCCTTCATGCACCAGTTCCCCCCCAAGGTGACTGACAGGCATAACATTCCCAGTGGCTCTGCCACAGTACCCGGCCGGCATATTTCAGATTACATGGTGGTGGGGGGGGCCTTCCCTCCTAGCTAAACACAAACTGTTAATGGTACATCACTACTCAAATCTGTAAACAGCCCAGCAGCCAGCTCAGATCACCTAAAAGTGTTCAGGATGTTTCCTCGAGGACAGTAAATAGAGGATTTCCAGCGACTGCTTTACAGGAGGGCAGCGGTGGTAAGAAAGAGGTTTGGAGGAACAGTGGCACACAAACCGCTCCGTCTGTAATTCTGCTTTCGTAATATCCGCCCCCTTATCCCAGCAGCCCGTCAGCAGGCCCCTGGGAATACAAAGCAGGATCTGATTGGTCCCGAGTCCACTGGTATGCTCACATCTGGCGGGTAGATCGTCGAGGACCTCGACCAAATGTTCTGGGTGCCGTTCACAGTCAGTGAAGCTCCTCGCCCATGCAGAGTTGTTTCGGCGGCAGATAATGACGTGCTTGCATCTTTTACGGGGTGGAAACGAGGAGCGATTGAGTCTGAACGTGACGTGGGTATGAAAGAGACGTGGCGTCCCGGCTGGGATGTCTTACTTGGCTAATATACTCACAGGAAGGAAAGAGCAGGGTGAGGCCCGATCAGCCAGTCGTGGCCGGGTCATCGTGAATTTCAAATTTTCTGAATGGGATTACATAAGAAAATTCATCGAACGTTTTAATTATAAAGCGGCCCTGTGTTTTCCCCTGTCCCTCAGGTATTTAACATTTTTATGAAAGAGAAATAGTCACTGTTCTCTGTGCCTCCTTTCAAATAGCCCGTCCTGGCTTCTGACTTTAATTAAGCTCTTATCTCTCTGCAAAGCTCAGCGCCTTCCCTCTTTGACTCACTGGGAAAAAAAATGACAAGAATGTGAAGAAGAGGAATGGTCCATATCTCACTTTCATCCTCTTCATCCTCCTCTCCGTCCTTTAGGGACGCAGCTCCAAGACTGTCTGTCAGTAATTACCCGAGGCCAGCTCCACACCTTGGCTCCCACAGACACTGCTCGTCTCCTTTTAAGTTAGTCATTGTTTGAGCCTCAACCAGACCACGGTGGCTGTGTGACCATTATTAGTCTGTTAATATAATGTGATTGTGGATAACTGGTTCACAGAATCATAACTCACATTGACATGAAAATAGAAATCATGGGGTTTTAATCTGTCTCTTATTGCTTACTTTGTCAGTCAAATTCTAACTTGGAAGCAGCAGGGGTATGGTTAAGTAATCAGACAGCAATGTAGGCCTTTATTCAATACAGACATTATATCATGTTTATTATATTACCATTATCATCATCATTAATATAATATATATGTGTGTTCCCTACAACTCCCACTGATATCAAAGGATAGAAAACAGTTGACATTATGTCCTCCCAGTCCTTTTATGAATGAATGATGTTTATTTGGATATTTAAAAATGCACAACAAACACAGCTCTGGAGCATATATATATATACAGACAACAACAACAATAGTAATAATACATTGTATTTACTAAAATTACTGAAAGTCACCTTACAAAATGATAAAAGTTATGCAAAACTCATCGCTGAGAACACAACAGAAACAAAGAATAAGTCATGAGTTCTGAGCCTGTATTTGAAGGCGGACAGAGAAACTGAGTTTGTGACGTCTTTGTGGGAGAGCGTTCAGAGGCGAAGGCTCTCCACCCCGTGATGGACAGACGAGTGGGTGGGAGGATGAGCTGGACGGGTGAAGGAGACCTGAAGTACGGGTGGGTGAGCTGCTGCGGAGGAGGAGGCTGGCGAGGTACCGAGGGGCGAGCTCGTCCACGGCCTTGAAAGTGGGGCCGCGTGAGAATACGTGGGACGTAATCAGGTAACCGAGACTGAGCCGGGAGATAAAGGAGGCTCCTGTTCACAGAGGTTAACCCCTCCTCTCCCCCTGCTGACCCCTCCCTCACCTTCCCTCTCTGAAAATGTGAGGAATGCTCCCACTTCCTGTGGGACCTGGATAAGAATAGCTGTGTAATGTGTGCAAAGAGGTGTGTGTGTGTGTGTGTGTGTGTGTGTGTGTGTGCGTTTTGCTAAAAGGGGTCAGATCCAGACCCTAGATCTACGAAGACAGACACACACGCGGCACAGGCTGTGCGTGGCAAGACACAAAAACAGGAACAAAGAAGAAGAAGAAGTGGTGGTGGGCTCGGGCCTGTGTTTGCTGTGAATTCCAGCGGAGCGGAGTGTTTAATGTGTTGCATCTGTCTGGTAATTGGATTCAATCGGCATTTTCCTCATGCACGTTTGATCCAGATGTGTTCCTTGTCCCTCGCAGCCCTGCTCTGTGTGCCTCCGCTATAATATGAAGACAGCAGCACATCATAAATCTGTGATTTGATTGATTTCCCTTGGATTCAGCAGGATATAATGAATATTACAAGAGGGTCCATTACCTTCGACTGGGTGTGATTAATCACCGCCGTCTTAATGCATTAGTGCCGTGACTATTTTCTGAGACGGCGCTCATGGCTTTGTAAGATTTTCCACTGAGACATTTCCAGATTCTGTCACCGACTTGACCTCTTCTCTTCTGCTTTTATCGACTTATTATTGTTCAAGGCGGAAAAAAGTTTGTTTTTCTGCATTTTTCGAAGAACACAGGTGTGTGTTTTTGAGTGAAATGAACTGTTCTGTCTTGTCTGTGTCTGCAGGTCGAAAGCTGAGGGGGAAGGCATTCTACTATGTCGGAGGGAAGGTTTTCTGTGAAGAGGACTTTCTGGTGAGCCATCAGCACACGATCAACATCTAATATTCATCAACTGAGGTGTGTGGTGCTGTAGCCTAACTGACTGTAAAGACTGAGACTAAACAGGGCTGCAGGCACCTCTACACACCCACAGATACTGTGGCTGTGTCTGAAATTTCCCCATGGTGGGATTAATAAAATATGATCTGATTCGATTACCCTATTTGCAGGGCTGTCCGAACGCAAAGTGTACACTATTGCAACCCAAGTATCTCACAATGCTTCCTATTCAACTCCCTAGTCCAGTAATGTATACCATCACGCATTGTGGCTTGGCAGAAAGATAGAGGACCTGGTGCGGCAGCAGGAAGATGTGTACAAAGTGGAGTGAAGCAGACAGTAGTTAGTGGTTTAGCATTATTAGGGTTATTCTTGAAATGGATGGTGGTTAGCTTGTTTGCTTTTCAAGAGACAAAGCTGTGGCACCGACAGTGCTGGGGGAGCAGAGGTTATCACAGATATATTGTAAACAACTATTAAAATATCATCAGACTGATAAAATGCTGAGAAGAGAAATCCCTCTGTTGCGAGGAGGGAACACGTTATTTTGACCGTGTTTATAAGCTCACGGTTCACTCTGAAATACGGCCTGTATTTATGTTGGTGGTCGGTCGCTGACCTTGTGGCCCAGTTTTGAGGCATCTAATGTGGCAGGTTGCGATCAGTTTGCCCCCCCTGGGTGGGAGGCCGGTAACTGGAGAAGCTGCTTTGCTGTGGTTTATAGCAGTCATGCGTTCATGCTGCTGCTCAGCGGCTCTGCCTGCTTTGCATGAACAGGCAGCTCTCACCGGGCACAATCAAAGGGTGCACTTTAAAGACCACTGGAGCCCCCTCGCAGAGATGTGTCAGAATTTCCAGCACACATCTCCCTGCTCCTGTCTTCATAGGGAATCCAAACCTGTTGTTTGCTCTCAGTGTTTCCCTCCCGCATCCTTGTGTTCACCTTGCCAACAGTGTTGTTTGAGCATTCAGTCTGTCTAAAACCTCACCTAACTGCCTCGCCTCTTGAAGCTCAGAGTTGCTCATCTAAGATGAGAAATTCTTTAATTAAATTTGCTCTGGCTCCAGCCCATCCCTCTGCATGTGTGTACGCCTGACGTCTGACCGGGCCCACTCGTATTCTCCACACCATTGCTCATGTGTACATAATGGAAAACGCTAAAACTGAGCTGACTGAATCAACAAAACACTGCATTGTGTCAGGAAGCAGAACATACTGACTTCGTCAGGCTTTATATAAAAGCGTACAGCGGACCTAGCTAGGAGAGCTCAGCCTTTGCTGCCTCCTCTGAGCTCCCAGCCTGATTTACCCTGAGTTGTGCAGAGGAGACACAGCAGAGTTACTCTGAGAGCCGAGACTTCATTCATCCGTTAAATAATCAGATTCCAATGACATCACTGTCGTCTCTCCTCTGTCTGTTGAAGTACTCCGGTTTCCAGCAGTCTGCAGACAAGTGCAACGCATGTGGACATCTGATCATGGACATGGTGAGTGTGTTCGCCACCTCTCCCCAGTCTCGTCTCCGTCTATGTGTGTTGGCCTGTATGTGGGCCTGTGCCAGGTGATCTCAGAAGAGTTACTTCACCCCAAATAAGCTCCATGAGCTTTCTGAGGTCACATCTGGATAAAGGCTCAGGAAGAAGCGGCGGATCTGCACCGTTTTTCTCTCTCATGCTCTCTCTCCTCCTTCTCTCTCTCCCTTTCGACACCCCCCCCCCACCCTTGGGTAAAGATTAAACAAACACACTCTCACAAAGCACGTGTGTACACATGTTCTCCATAAAGCAGACAGATGCTCTGGACATGTCTGTTTTATTGTGATGCCTCAGCTGCAGCATCTGCACATTAAATGCTGCGTCTCACAGCACTTGATCACCATAGACAGACAGACAGACAGATGAGTGGATAGCTGATGGACTGAGATGAGGACAGACAGACAGATAGGGCAGACGGACGGACAGACACTTGATTTGTCCCTTTGGGAGATTCCATCAGGGAAATTGAGTTTCACAAAGGATTGTGAATAAATAATGAGTGTGTTTGGTTTGCTATGTGGTACGTACATGACGTTGTGTCTTAAATTTGCAAAACCCTCAAGAATAATTTCTTTAAAAAGCTCTTCCTCTTAACTCATTCTCAGCATTGTCCTGATCTCAGCTGCAGCTATCATCCAACATACCCACACGGGCCATTAAAGATTCATCCTTTCTAAAAGCACAACTTCCGTTTTGATTTTAGCACGTATAAATATTGAGGACGTGCGCAGTGGGTGGTAGTAGGACGACATCCTGAAACTCCTCTCTCATGCGTCTCATTATAGATCCTGCAGGCCCTCGGGAAGTCTTACCACCCCGGCTGTTTCCGCTGTGTCATCTGTAACGAGAGCCTGGACGGAGTGCCCTTCACTGTGGACACTGAAAATAAGATCTACTGTCTCAAAGACTACCACAGGTGAGCGGGGGGCCCGGGGCACGCCGGCATCTACCTGTGCTCAATGAGCCTCGCGTGGCGATGGAAACGGATCTCGTCCTCCCAAGTCAGTCGCCTTGCTGCCGCGGGATCTGGCTGGGCCTCCGCTGCCACGTGTAGCGGACACACGAGAAGTGCGGTCAGGGATGAAAGGAGAGCGAGGGGAGGGAGAGGAAGGATCTCTGTCCAGTTAGAGTGGCGAGGAATGCCGCGTTGCTGCCGTCCAAACTCCACGGCGGGGTGAGAACGTCGGAGCTTGGGAGAGCGTCCGGGCGGGGAGATCAAGGTTGAGCGCGCGTGATAAGAACTGACGGAGGTGGTTAGGAGTGGGTGTCTGAAGTGCCTCTGAAGCAGTGTCTGCCTCTCCTCTCCCTGCTGGGACAGCGTGTACCACACAGCCAGGCACATGGCCTGTCACTGTCTGGCAGCGCCCACATGTTCCCTCCGCTGATTGAATCAGACAGACCGTATTGTGTATACAGTATGTTTGACTCTTAGACACAGTCATGCCCATCCACGCTGAGAGGCCCCTCTGTTATTCCCACAGACTTCCAGGTGCCAGCCATGTGTGTGTGTGTGTGTGTGTGTGTGTGTGTGTGTGTGTGTAAATAATGAATTCATTCTTTCTTTCTTTTTTTCTCCCTCCACTCTGGATTTGGAGAATCGCATGTATGAGGAGAAAGCCAGCGAGCACATCTGCAGGCCTGGCGTGCGCCTCGTCCAGTCTCGAGTCTAGTCTGAGTCAGGCTGTAGAGAGGGAGAGCTTCACGGGAGAAGGGACCAGCGGATATGATCTCAGAGCTCGTCTTAATCAGTTAACTAGAGGCCAGTTCAGGAATGTTCTTCACACACGTCTGTTAAAACTTTGTCTCGGTTTTCCCAGGGTCCTGGCACCTAAATGTGCAGCCTGTAACCAGCCCATCCTGCCCTCAGAGGTAAGTTAACACTCGTTCATGTAGGGCGGGATCATGACTGAATGTCACCACACACACACACACACACACACACACACACACACACACACACACACACACACACACACACACACACACACACACACACAGAGCGCTGAAGGCAGGTGCAAACCCTTGTTACTCCCCTGGAAGCTGAGGCACCTGAATTTCCCCATTGTGGGACTAATAAGGGGATAATTATGATTAGGATTATTATCATAGGGTAATCCGGAACAAAGCCAGATGGGCCCAGTGGAACTGGGCAGTCTGAGTTTCACAGTATTTGACGGCATGTGCGGGGGGGTTGGGGTAAAGGAAACACAAAAGCAGATTTTTAATGATCTGATCACTCAGTTCTGATGCAGTTACAGAAGTAATAGTATCTGGAAGTAACCAACAGTTCAGCCAAGCTAAGGGTCCGAACGCTGTGAGGCCTAACAACTGCAGACTTAAATTGAAGGTGGTGGCCAGGAAGATGGCAGGCTAGGAGGGAGAAGTTCAGGTCACACGCAGACAGGACGCACTGGGGGACAAAAGCAGCGAAATGTCCAGAATTAGAGCTGACTGTGCTGGAATCCCCCTCTCGCCCTCCCCTCTGTGTAAGCCGTGAGGCTGGTATTTAGGGGAGAGGTAGTGTGTGTTTGTCTGTGACTGGGTAGGGGACTTCAAGTCTGCCGTCTGTGTGTGTGTGTGTGTGTGTGTTTGTGTAAACTGCTGTAAGGACGTTCAGGGGAGTTTCCTCCCAGACCGACACAGTAATCGGAGAAAGATGACACAGACAAAAAACAGCTTGTTTTGCTGCAGATATGAAAAACCAGGCACAAACATTCTTCAATACAGAAACTTTCTTTCTGCAGTTATATTGTGTCCAGAGCTGTATAGGACAGAACAGTCTAGCGTGTACTGTAGTTGTATGATTTGTTTTCCAATATTAGATTCAGAAACTATAACTTGACAGTGTTGCATAAAAGGGATGAGTGACAAACCCGTTAGCTCGGCGGATATAACGCAGAGGAGTAGTTAAAAGGGCCGACGACGCAGCTCCCGGCTGACACCAGTGAGCACGGGCTTTCTATCCATCTTTTGAAGCCTTTGTTATGCTGAGCAGAGTAAGACAGCAGAGATTCTCCTGCCAAGATTGGATTCAGTTGCGCTTGTCTGTTTTTTTTCTGTTCCAGGGCTCAGACGAAACCATCCGAGTTGTATCCATGGACAAAGACTATCACGTCGAATGCTATCACTGCGAGGTGAGTCAAGCCAAAGGGACTAAGCTTCGCAGTGAAAATGAGACGCAGTCAGTGGCTCCGAGCCCGGGACGCTCTGAATTGCTCGTTAAGGGAAATCATTTTGAGTAGGTCCCCAATCTTAATTACAGTCTCGGTCGCAATTACAAGGAGAGCAGGTAGGCAACGCCTCGTCAAACCCTCACCATCTCATCATTCCACTTGCGTGCCTCCTTCTTTCTTTCTTTCTCTCCTGTCCAAAGACTGAGTGACAGCTGCTGTTTTCGCTCCCTGGAAATAAAAAGCAGTGGGCTGTGAGGAGCAGCGCGCTGTTAAAGCACTGTTTAACTGAGTGGCTGCGTCCTCCTGGTGGCTTTTTAAAAATCTTTTATGTAACTCAAAGGAGGACACCTTGACACTCTGTCTTTGTAAACAGATTGCTCTTGAAACTTAAGAGGGAAGGCGGATGCATGCACAGGTTCCAGACTCGCTTCTGCAAATGCAGGCCAAGTGCTGCGTTTCAGCGCCTCTGAGGCAATTATTTCTGTCCAGTTGTTCAGTGGTGGAAAGTGAGGCTCATTAAAGGCGGAAATCAAACCCATTATTTGCCTTTCTTTCTTTCCTTTTTTGTCAAGCTCATGCAGCCTCTCTCTAACTCTCTCTCTCTCTCGTGACCTTTTCTCTCCAGGAATGTAAGATGGAGCTGAACGACGAGGAGGGTCACCGCTGCTACCCTCTGAACGGCCGCCTGCTCTGCCACTCCTGCCACCTGAAGAACATCGAGCCGGGCTGCCCCTCGTCCATCGCCGCTGCCTCCTACTAGCTGGCGTGGGGAGACATCTGCTGGCACAGTGGAGGACATGCCAAAGAGTGACTGACAGCAGGAGCCAATCTGTGCAATTCTTGTTATAGAGGATTGAGTAACGCAAAGCGTCAGATCGTGCTGCGGCTTGACGTGTATTTTTGCAGGAATATTATTAATTAAGAAGTTTCAGGGTGTTTTTACCCAACGATGAAGTATTTTAAGCCCTACTCTGAACGCAGGAGAGCATCGGCTGATACCAGCCATGTGCTGAACCGGCAGAAGTGTTGCATGCTTTGCATCAATGCTGTAGGAATTGATACATGTACAACCATTTGTGTAGAGGTTCAGATTGAAGATGAAGGACAGAGACCTTTCACAGAATCTGCTGAATGCCTGTTGTGCCTCAGTATCTGCTACTAAAAGCAATAATAACAGTAGAAATGTGCAAAACAGGAACAGAGTGACATTTAACATCACTATCAAAATGCACCAGTAATTTCCATTTTTTAAGTACAGCAATCACTGTGGTGAAAATATTCTGTTTAGCATGGTTACCAGTGGTGACCAGAGCCATCATTATCGCTAGATCTCCATATCGTCGCTGTTGGGTGGAGACCTCTTAAATCAATAAATGAATGCTGTGTCATCAAAATATAGTATTAATCTATGAAAAAACAAACAAAAACAAAAGTCCCAAAATAGAGTTATAAGGTTTCCCCCGACAGTGATGATGTTGCAATAAATGATATCAGTTATTTTGGACATAGCCTTTCCAAAGACACAGTTAACAGGGAGATGCTGTTGCTATGCTTGTCTGTGCTTCGGGTTCGCCATTTCACATCTTTATGACTTCAGTTTTTGTTGAGCCACTGCTCCACAATACCCAGTTATTACTCTAACATGCAGTCTGCTCTAAACACTTACAGTACAGATTAGACCTTAGTTCTGAATGTGCCTAATGAAGAGGTTAGCATTAGCCCTGCAGGTCTTTTGACTTTTGTAACATTTGCAGACATTGTTTATTTAAAGAAGAGACATATTGTAGGCCTATACTCATTTACTTTTGTTCATTTTGACTTTTGTGCAAAACCCCATAAATACTAATTTGATTTGCTGTGGTAAGTACAGATCCGATTGCTTCCTTTGCCATCCATATGTTATTGAGGTTACTAATGATACCTAAGTTGCTTGTCATTTGAGGTCCTTATTTCATAGCAAACTGTAGTTTTGACAAAGAGCAAACATATACTTATGTTTTGTATGGTTGTTAGCAGAAAGTATTTAATAAATGCATTGAAATATCCCAAACATTTGATTTTAATCAGGCTCTGTCTTTTCATTTGAACACCGTATGAATAACTAATTAGGAGGAAATTGTGTTTTCTTTTCCATTAATTAGTTCAGGAACTATTAGCGCAGGTGGCTCTTTTGGCTTTAAAGATGAGGAACATTTTCACTGAAATAAGAGAACAACCAAGCTTTGAGTAGAACCAGATCAGATCCAAAGTCAGATGCCTCATCCCGTATCCCACACACACACACACACACACACACACACACACACACACACACACACACACACACAAAATTAATAGAAACAGATTGAGTGGAGTGTCTACCATCACAGAAACTGTAATAAAGGATAAACCTCAACCTCCTTACCAGGTCTAAGGCTGTAGATTTAAATTCATATAAATTCAACAATAAATAAGTATAAGATTTACAAATAAATTGACAACTTAACGCTAATTATATTGATGATATTGTGATTTTTGTGGTTTGGATTTTGTTAGACTTGACTGCAAGAAGACAAAAGCTGATTGGACGTCAGCACCCATCGAAGGATATGATTGGCTCTTCCATCCCGTTTGTGAGGATATGTTAGTTCAGGGCAGGTTTCTTTCGAGGCCTCTGTCGCCTTCAGCCCTGGTTTCTTGGTGCAGCCGCGCTATCCTGGACATGCATGAGGCGAGGGGCATAATGGTCTGGCAAACGGAGGAAAGAGGAGGCGGGAGGACTTCTATCAGCGTGGAGAATTACGGTGGAGAAACCTGCACACTCCTCTCCCCATCCACTTCCATCAGCTCTACCGTGAGGATCACGATGTGTTGCCAGCTACAACAGAAAGATAACATCTCAGGGTCACGCCCTGGATGGACGTGCCTGAAACCAGAAACGACGGTTTATAGACCACGTTTGATTGTGGTCCACTTTGTTCCACGGCGTTGTGGCATATGGATAAAAAACTTTACTGAAAGTTTTTCTTTTTTTCTTTTATGTGCCATGCTGGTGACATAACCACAGGCCACAGGGTGGTGAGTGATGTTTTTTTTCAAGTTTCAGGCTCAACAAGACTCATTTCAGGTTTTGAATTAATGCAAAGTAAAGCAAATTAGCTTTTTGCGGCCATATTTGCTATATCAGATTTGCGAGACTGATGGAGACTGAGACTGATTTTAACTCGATTTAACATGTAAATACGCTATTAACGTTAACGTTTCATATTTAGATTTAAGGATATATTAACATCTAGATGGGTTTTATATTTACCTTTCGTAACAATTATGTTATTTTTAAAATTATTTTAACAAGTTTTGTAACAATTATATTATTGCTAAAATTATATTTAACAAGTTTTACATGGATTTCTGAAACACCGAAAATATGAATAAAGTGAGTTTAAAATGAGATACATTCAACGAACTGCTTTCCGAGGTGCCCCTTTGTAGCTACAACTAGGTAAAGAGCACACCCTAGTGGTCTTAATAACACACTGGCTCCACCTTAACAACAGAAATGGAGAGAAAAAAAGAAGATTAAATATAAAAAACACAACTTTTCACAATACCAAACTAAGCCGTGTGTTTTAATATCACCTTGACTATATTGTGTTGATGCATATTTTGCGTTTTCAAGTATCTTAAATAGCTACCATCGTAATCCGAGGCAATAGTAAATCCGTATACGACCTTAAGGTAAATGTGTAATACGATCCTATCGTTAGGAGCCATTTTGGATTCATTCATTCAGAGCTGGTAGTATTTTTGCGAAATAGAGTTTATTTGAAAAATGAAAAAATCGAGCTAGCCAGGAGTCGAACCTAGAATCTTCTGATCCGTAGTCAGACGCGTTATCCATTGCGCCAAGGCCAGCGCCCATATGTCGATGTTAACAACAACGATAAACAGCGATCCGCCATTTGACGCGCCGGTTCGAGACCCGTCTGAGCGGTAAACGGACCATTATTATCTCCGACCAAAATGTTTCACGGAACATTCTACGGGCATACCGTCAACATATTAACACAACAAGGCTATAAATCACATTATTTTCTCACAAAATGTAGCGCAGTTGGCTTTCATGATCCCCTAGCACAGAGTAATGTAAAGGACTTGAGTCTGTTAAGGACCTGTGCACAAACTTTGTTTAAAAACCAATACTATCAATAATATAACATTTTGGACAAAGTGGGCAACTTGGAAAAACGTGACATTGATAGAAAACGTTCTAATTTATCTTACAATATTAATGTAGCAATGTATGTTTGCATATTGCTCTCCTATTCATTACCATACTTTTTTATTTATTACTGCACCTACCATTTCTGTAATCATTTTGGAGTTTTTTCTTAAAATCCAGGGGTGACTCCTTATTCTTTATGTTTATGTTACCAATTCATTATTTGGCCTAATCAGAAAATGTGATTTTATGAAGATTTTATGCGAATTACTAGTGATATTTAACCTGTGTTAGTGTGTGTATAGGCCATTCGTGTATGGCTGAATCAACCGAATCAGGAAGAAACTGAAACAGGAAGTATAATGAAAAAATAAAAATTTATTCACATTATTTACAACATTAGCAATCCTTCTCACGTTCCTCCTCTCCCCCCTTCTCCCTCCGAGCAGCCGGTGGGGGAGCTGCTGAGGCAGAGACGATCTCAGGTGGAGGTGCTGTGTCAAGGGGAGTGGCAGGGGCAAGGGGTTGGGCAGCAGCTGGAGGAGCAGCTGCTTCCTTTTTCCTCCTGTAGCCTTTGGCTCCAAGGCGCTCCCTCCATTCCGCAAGAGGTTCTGTTGCCGTCTCCTCACAGTACCAGTTGCCGAAGTACAGGTGGTGTCCTTGGAGCCTCCGGTCCTTGTGACACCCCTTGCACAGAACCACATCTGTTTTTTTCTGATACTTCCTCGTATGAACACCTGCCATTTGCCGCTCCTGCTTCCTCTTTCTATATAAATGGGTGCTGTAAGGCACAGGAGTGGCAGGGGTTGGCGCTGGTGCCACGAGGCTGGGCCCAGTGGTGAGCAGAGGCGCCGCCGGTGGTGTAGTTGGAGGGTCCCCGCAAAGCAGAACCACAGGAGTTGGAGTTGGTGCAGGCGCGATTGGTCTTTGTCCAGAGGTGGTGGGACGGCCTGGACAGACAGGAGGAGGTGCAGCTGGTCGAACCGTGAGCAACTCAGCTGGCAGGGGGACTGGACCAGGACCTGAGGCCATGAATGCCAGCTTCCTCTTCACCCTTGCCGTGCCCGCTGTGTTTGCTGGCAATGCAAACACATGAGGGTTAGCACTGGCATCCACGGCCTGGACAGCCTCCTGAGTCCTGCTGGCCTTTTGCTGTCCTGGTCCTGCCAGCGGGGGCTGAGGCACAGGAATGCCCTGCTCCAAAACCGCTGTCTCCTGTGCCCTGCTGCGTCTATTGTACCTGAATGAAAACAAAAGAGAGGATTTTCATTTAAAAAATCTCTAAAACAAAGTTTTGTTACTTCCTTAGTTGCACTGATATTTAGTCATTTACTCACCACTGTGCCAGTGTCGCCGTGTTAACCTTGGGCAGCTGGATACTCGTCTCCTCCATCACCAGCGCATTGCTCAACACGCATTCGCAGATGTTTGAATATGCGTGGATCACCTGAGTCCACCGGCTCTGGGTTCTCCCTTCAGGAGACTTCTTCCGGCCGGAGATGGCCATGCACAGCTGGGTGAAGATGGCCTCCACCAGCCGGTTGCAGTCTGGCCACTGGGCTGGACCATGTGACCCAACAAAACACCTGACAAATGAATGCACAACAAAACATCACAATCACAACTACAGTCACTTCTAATTCTCCACTAAACAAAGGTAGAAATAATCAAATGAACATACCGTTTGGTAGACTCCACCCCTGGCGCAACAATCTTCTTTGTCGCCCTAAAGCGACCCTTGGGGAGGGAGTCTTGGTGACGGGCGGGATAGCTTATCTTGCCTTTGTCATGAGCTGACAGGCTATCCCAGAGGACCACAATATTCCTTGCCTCCTCTTCCGACAAGGCAAGGCTATGGTCCCTGAGACCGACAAGGCAGCGTGCCAGTTCCTGGACTGCCGCATATCCAGGGATGTTGTCCGGCCCCACAGAGGTCTAAATGTGTGAAATTGCGATAGAGTGAGCAAAACATAGTATATTTGGGTAGATTTTTAAAAAAGAAAGAAAATAGTCATATAAAAAGTGAAATCTTACATCACAGCCTGCAGATGAAGGTCCAGGACTTGTTGCAAAAAGATTTGGTGGAGTTGTGAGTTGCCCCACAGTGGGAGTAGGCATAGGAGGCTGAGGAGATGCTGTAGAGGACGGAGATGCAGTGGAGGCTGGAGGTGCTGTGGAAGGTGGCGGCAGAGGAGAAGCCGGAGGTGCTGCAGAGGACGGAGATGCAGTGGAGGCTGGAGGTGCTGTGGCGGATGGAGGTGCTGCACCATAGAGGGCAGCGAGTGGAGGGGCTTCAGGGATGGGAACAGTGAAATCTTCAAACTCCTGCCCTTCTGGCTCCTCATAGCCCTCATCCTCAGCCACAGTCACCTCCTGTGTCTCCATTGCAGCCAGGGTGTGCTTATAGTCCTCCAAAGCAAGGCCAGTCTGACTATAAAGGTACTCGATGCCGATGAGTTCGCCTGAGAAATCACCAATGATGCAAAGTCATGGACATATTCTTATAAGATAATTGCGATTAAATCCATCTGCATACAATTGTTTTTTAAGACACAAAGAAAGCTTACCTGTGTACTTCCGTGGCGGGGTGTAATCTACCAGCCTGAGTCCCACCACCTTCTCAGCAAGCTGGTTGACTGCGTGTCGCAGTAACCCACTGTATGAGTGTGGAGCCAGCTTCCCCATTGCTGCCATGCACCTGTCCTCATTCCAGCGAGCAAGGCCGTCCACCAGATAGGCCTGGAAGAAGGTGTCACTGGCCAGGGTTCCTAAAAAGAGAAATTATTAGATTCATACGTAGAACACAATAATTATATAAAATAATTGCAATATCGTGATATATAAAATACCATAATAAAAAATAATTTTCATTTGCACCGAAGAATTTACCTGGGATGAACCTGGCCATGTGGAGGTGGAAGCTCTCCAGTGACGTCGAGCCTCTGGCACATCTGTACGTGGGCAGAGTGTGCCCGCCCTTCTTCAGGGTTCCTGTCTGCATGTACAGCTGCACGCCAGGGGGGTCTTGCAGGCAGCTGAGGTGTTTCCTCTGTCCCCTCCAAATGTCAGCCATGCGCTGTTCGTTAATGAGGGGCACCCCGAGCGTGTTGTGCCCCCTCTCTCCCCCGTAGGCCACCAGAAGCTGGCTGATGAGGCCCTCCATTTCCTCGCCGCTCCTGGTGTTTCGGCGGCAGTGCAGCGCCATCTCCGCCCTGGACACATGCCGCATCACGTCAGCGGGGCTGGAGGGGTGGAGGTGCTTTTGGGCCAGCTCAGCACGCTTGGCCTCCGTCAGGGCATGTACATCGTCCTCGTCCCACACAAAGATACATTGGCTTAGCTTATTCAGAAAGCCGGCGTACAGGGGATGGGAGTCAGTGGTGCATCCGACGGCGATCCGACGCATAAAGTGCCACACGTCGAGCCGAATCTGCATTTGGCTCCACGCACCGAACAAGGCGCGCAGATGTGTGGAGCCGCAGCAATCCCGGTCGACGTAGAGGACTTCGGGAGGTGGCACCCCAGCGTCCTGGTAGCGGCAGATTAGGCCACTGATCATTCTGCCCAGACCGTAGCCCTCGCTGGCAGTCAGTACTGACATGATGACCTGGCCGTGCTCATTGCCAACATTGGTGGCCCAGGCTGATGTGGAGCGGCTCTCCCCTGCAAGCTTCTTCACAATCTTCTTAGTTGAGTCCATTTTCAGGACCCGACCAAAAAGGGATGTGATCGAGGCCTTGATTTCTTCCAGCCTGCCCAGCACATCTTGGGAATATACCTGCATTAGCCACCTGTGCTTTGGCACAGGCAGCATCGCAGGCACATCGCCGACGGCAACGGGAGCGATCAGCCCCGCTGACGCAGCCTCTGTGACACCGCTGCAGTCTGTCAGGAACCGGAGCTGCCTTTGCAGCCAGACTTCTGCATGCTGCTCCTCCAGCTGCTTCTGTAGCTGGCTGCTGCTGTTCCCCAGGCCCCTCTGTCGCATGAGTCTCACCACCTGCATGTCGCACCCCAGCTTGGAGGAGGCCAGCGCCCATATGTCGATGTTAACAACAACGATAAACAGCGATCCGCCATTTGACGCGCCGGTTCGAGACCCGTCTGAGCGGTAAACGGACCATTATTATCTCCGACCAAAATGTTTCACGGAACATTCTACGGGCATACCGTCAACATATTAACACAACAAGGCTATAAATCACATTATTTTCTCACAAAATGTAGCGCAGTTGGCTTTCATGATCCCCTAGCACAGAGTAATGTAAAGGACTTGAGTCTGTTAAGGACCTGTGCACAAACTTTGTTTAAAAACCAATACTATCAATAATATAACATTTTGGACAAAGTGGGCAACTTGGAAAAACGTGACATTGATAGAAAACGTTCTAATTTATCTTACAATATTAATGTAGCAATGTATGTTTGCATATTGCTCTCCTATTCATTACCATACTTTTTTATTTATTACTGCACCTACCATTTCTGTAATCATTTTGGAGTTTTTTCTTAAAATCCAGGGGTGACTCCTTATTCTTTATGTTTATGTTACCAATTCATTATTTGGCCTAATCAGAAAATGTGATTTTATGAAGATTTTATGCGAATTACTAGTGATATTTAACCTGTGTTAGTGTGTGTATAGGCCATTCGTGTATGGCTGAATCAACCGAATCAGGAAGAAACTGAAACAGGAAGTATAATGAAAAAATAAAAATTTATTCACATTATTTACAACATTAGCAATCCTTCTCACGTTCCTCCTCTCCCCCCTTCTCCCTCCGAGCAGCCGGTGGGGGAGCTGCTGAGGCAGAGACGATCTCAGGTGGAGGTGCTGTGTCAAGGGGAGTGGCAGGGGCAAGGGGTTGGGCAGCAGCTGGAGGAGCAGCTGCTTCCTTTTTCCTCCTGTAGCCTTTGGCTCCAAGGCGCTCCCTCCATTCCGCAAGAGGTTCTGTTGCCGTCTCCTCACAGTACCAGTTGCCGAAGTACAGGTGGTGTCCTTGGAGCCTCCGGTCCTTGTGACACCCCTTGCACAGAACCACATCTGTTTTTTTCTGATACTTCCTCGTATGAACACCTGCCATTTGCCGCTCCTGCTTCCTCTTTCTATATAAATGGGTGCTGTAAGGCACAGGAGTGGCAGGGGTTGGCGCTGGTGCCACGAGGCTGGGCCCAGTGGTGAGCAGAGGCGCCGCCGGTGGTGTAGTTGGAGGGTCCCCGCAAAGCAGAACCACAGGAGTTGGAGTTGGTGCAGGCGCGATTGGTCTTTGTCCAGAGGTGGTGGGACGGCCTGGACAGACAGGAGGAGGTGCAGCTGGTCGAACCGTGAGCAACTCAGCTGGCAGGGGGACTGGACCAGGACCTGAGGCCATGAATGCCAGCTTCCTCTTCACCCTTGCCGTGCCCGCTGTGTTTGCTGGCAATGCAAACACATGAGGGTTAGCACTGGCATCCACGGCCTGGACAGCCTCCTGAGTCCTGCTGGCCTTTTGCTGTCCTGGTCCTGCCAGCGGGGGCTGAGGCACAGGAATGCCCTGCTCCAAAACCGCTGTCTCCTGTGCCCTGCTGCGTCTATTGTACCTGAATGAAAACAAAAGAGAGGATTTTCATTTAAAAAATCTCTAAAACAAAGTTTTGTTACTTCCTTAGTTGCACTGATATTTAGTCATTTACTCACCACTGTGCCAGTGTCGCCGTGTTAACCTTGGGCAGCTGGATACTCGTCTCCTCCATCACCAGCGCATTGCTCAACACGCATTCGCAGATGTTTGAATATGCGTGGATCACCTGAGTCCACCGGCTCTGGGTTCTCCCTTCAGGAGACTTCTTCCGGCCGGAGATGGCCATGCACAGCTGGGTGAAGATGGCCTCCACCAGCCGGTTGCAGTCTGGCCACTGGGCTGGACCATGTGACCCAACAAAACACCTGACAAATGAATGCACAACAAAACATCACAATCACAACTACAGTCACTTCTAATTCTCCACTAAACAAAGGTAGAAATAATCAAATGAACATACCGTTTGGTAGACTCCACCCCTGGCGCAACAATCTTCTTTGTCGCCCTAAAGCGACCCTTGGGGAGGGAGTCTTGGTGACGGGCGGGATAGCTTATCTTGCCTTTGTCATGAGCTGACAGGCTATCCCAGAGGACCACAATATTCCTTGCCTCCTCTTCCGACAAGGCAAGGCTATGGTCCCTGAGACCGACAAGGCAGCGTGCCAGTTCCTGGACTGCCGCATATCCAGGGATGTTGTCCGGCCCCACAGAGGTCTAAATGTGTGAAATTGCGATAGAGTGAGCAAAACATAGTATATTTGGGTAGATTTTTAAAAAAGAAAGAAAATAGTCATATAAAAAGTGAAATCTTACATCACAGCCTGCAGATGAAGGTCCAGGACTTGTTGCAAAAAGATTTGGTGGAGTTGTGAGTTGCCCCACAGTGGGAGTAGGCATAGGAGGCTGAGGAGATGCTGTAGAGGACGGAGATGCAGTGGAGGCTGGAGGTGCTGTGGAAGGTGGCGGCAGAGGAGAAGCCGGAGGTGCTGCAGAGGACGGAGATGCAGTGGAGGCTGGAGGTGCTGTGGCGGATGGAGGTGCTGCACCATAGAGGGCAGCGAGTGGAGGGGCTTCAGGGATGGGAACAGTGAAATCTTCAAACTCCTGCCCTTCTGGCTCCTCATAGCCCTCATCCTCAGCCACAGTCACCTCCTGTGTCTCCATTGCAGCCAGGGTGTGCTTATAGTCCTCCAAAGCAAGGCCAGTCTGACTATAAAGGTACTCGATGCCGATGAGTTCGCCTGAGAAATCACCAATGATGCAAAGTCATGGACATATTCTTATAAGATAATTGCGATTAAATCCATCTGCATACAATTGTTTTTTAAGACACAAAGAAAGCTTACCTGTGTACTTCCGTGGCGGGGTGTAATCTACCAGCCTGAGTCCCACCACCTTCTCAGCAAGCTGGTTGACTGCGTGTCGCAGTAACCCACTGTATGAGTGTGGAGCCAGCTTCCCCATTGCTGCCATGCACCTGTCCTCATTCCAGCGAGCAAGGCCGTCCACCAGATAGGCCTGGAAGAAGGTGTCACTGGCCAGGGTTCCTAAAAAGAGAAATTATTAGATTCATACGTAGAACACAATAATTATATAAAATAATTGCAATATCGTGATATATAAAATACCATAATAAAAAATAATTTTCATTTGCACCGAAGAATTTACCTGGGATGAACCTGGCCATGTGGAGGTGGAAGCTCTCCAGTGACGTCGAGCCTCTGGCACATCTGTACGTGGGCAGAGTGTGCCCGCCCTTCTTCAGGGTTCCTGTCTGCATGTACAGCTGCACGCCAGGGGGGTCTTGCAGGCAGCTGAGGTGTTTCCTCTGTCCCCTCCAAATGTCAGCCATGCGCTGTTCGTTAATGAGGGGCACCCCGAGCGTGTTGTGCCCCCTCTCTCCCCCGTAGGCCACCAGAAGCTGGCTGATGAGGCCCTCCATTTCCTCGCCGCTCCTGGTGTTTCGGCGGCAGTGCAGCGCCATCTCCGCCCTGGACACATGCCGCATCACGTCAGCGGGGCTGGAGGGGTGGAGGTGCTTTTGGGCCAGCTCAGCACGCTTGGCCTCCGTCAGGGCATGTACATCGTCCTCGTCCCACACAAAGATACATTGGCTTAGCTTATTCAGAAAGCCGGCGTACAGGGGATGGGAGTCAGTGGTGCATCCGACGGCGATCCGACGCATAAAGTGCCACACGTCGAGCCGAATCTGCATTTGGCTCCACGCACCGAACAAGGCGCGCAGATGTGTGGAGCCGCAGCAATCCCGGTCGACGTAGAGGACTTCGGGAGGTGGCACCCCAGCGTCCTGGTAGCGGCAGATTAGGCCACTGATCATTCTGCCCAGACCGTAGCCCTCGCTGGCAGTCAGTACTGACATGATGACCTGGCCGTGCTCATTGCCAACATTGGTGGCCCAGGCTGATGTGGAGCGGCTCTCCCCTGCAAGCTTCTTCACAATCTTCTTAGTTGAGTCCATTTTCAGGACCCGACCAAAAAGGGATGTGATCGAGGCCTTGATTTCTTCCAGCCTGCCCAGCACATCTTGGGAATATACCTGCATTAGCCACCTGTGCTTTGGCACAGGCAGCATCGCAGGCACATCGCCGACGGCAACGGGAGCGATCAGCCCCGCTGACGCAGCCTCTGTGACACCGCTGCAGTCTGTCAGGAACCGGAGCTGCCTTTGCAGCCAGACTTCTGCATGCTGCTCCTCCAGCTGCTTCTGTAGCTGGCTGCTGCTGTTCCCCAGGCCCCTCTGTCGCATGAGTCTCACCACCTGCATGTCGCACCCCAGCTTGGAGGTGAGTATGCAGGGGAACTGGGTCCGATGGCCGATGTCCAGCTGACTAACAACATTGTGGCTCCAGCTGATCACCTTGCGCTTGCAGCCCTTGCAGGCCAGGTACTCGGCCACCATGAAATACGTATGTGTGATTCCAACCACCTGGCGTGCCCTCTGGTGGAGTCCCGCAGAGGTCAGCTCCTCTTTTCCACAGTCCTCGTGGGGGCAGAGAAGCTTCACACGCCAGAGTTTCCTCGGCATCCAAAGGAATAGAGGGTGGCCAAAGTATCTCTCCTTTGGTGGGATGCCAGTTGGTTGAAGTGCTGGCTGTGGGGGGTACCACCACATCTTGTCCACCTTGGACACGTCAAGCTCTGGCTGTCCGGTCCTGGACCGCCTGAACAGGGCCTTGGAGATCCACTGCTGGTCCACAAGTGGCAAGGCTGGCAACCAGCCGGCAGGTAGACAAAGTCTTCTTTCTGTGTTAAACAGATAACAACAAAGTAAGCAAAGTTTAAGTCACTTGCGTAATGCTTTTTTTGCCCAAATAATAATGGTTGGCGCGACCTTTGAAAGTTGAATTTATCGTGCAGTCTCTGCATTAAATCACATTCTATCTTACGTGTCACTAGCGACTCCTCCACATTCTCTGCTGCCCGGACGAGGTCTCTGTCATCCACTTCAGACGGTGGCGGTGCTAATGTGCACTGTGGCACAGGCACTGCAGGAATGGCTACAAAAGAAAAGAATAGAGTGTAAGAAAAGTACATGATTGCACATTTGACAATGGTTGAAGAAACATTGATCCTCGAGTCCAGAATTGTGTTTGTGTTTTTTTGTGGAATGACTGGAACTGTTTTAATGGCTATACAGCAGAGACAGAAGCTCTGTCTGATGAACAAGAGCAAGGTTTTCTGCACAAACATCAAGCGGTGAGACTTGGTTGAGTTCAGGAGAGGTGAAAGACCTGAATTCATGAATAACAATAGGGCCAAGCCAGGCTGCAGAGACACTTTGGCACCTCTGCAGCACAAACAAAAGATAGGTGTGTGAGCAGACGGACGGGGTGGCTTCCGTGAAGATGGGCTTCAGGAGGCCTTTGTTTCAATCTACATACAGGTGGTTGATTATGAGTTTAGCAAAAAAGGGTCAAATGTAACAAAATGAATTCGATCGAGGGAAGGTAAAACATTTTCTTCTACGCAGGTATACATGCTCTCATGATCTGTATCAGACAGCTTATATTACACTGTACTTACAAGGCTGAAACCTTGAGGAGGATGGGGAGACCAGTCTTCTCACAGATTTCTCCAGGCTCCTCTGCTTAAACTCCCTGCCCACCAACAGAGACTGGAGAGTGGCAGCAGATGCAGGGCCTCTGCTGGTGGAAGGTGCAGCCCTGGAGAAGGGTGTCCTGCTGGTCGATGGTGCAGCTCTGGGCTCAGGAGACACAGAGGCAGCACTGGCGGGTGAAGCAGCCCTGGAGGTGGTGGCAGACACAGAAGCAGCACTGGCAGATGGAGCGGCCCTGGAGGTGGTGGCGGTGGAGCTTTGCCGCTTGTACTTGATGGAAATGGCCTCACGGCCCTCGGGGAACATTTCCATATACTCCCGGAAAGCGTTCTTGTTTGCCCTGTTGTTTGGGTGGTCTCTCACTTCACCAGCTTCACTTTCCTTCATCATCGAGGCAACCAGGTAGCCTCCATACCCGAGTGCGTTTTCCAAGAGCCACTTGAAGGTCTGTCCCCTGAAGTTTCCAAACTGCAGCGTATGGCAACCCAGCACACAGGTTCTGTTATGTGGGTCGAGGCCCTGTGCCTCTGCTGCTTGCCTGGCCAACTTCAACACCTCCTCTGGTGACAGAGCGGGTGTCCACTCCTGACTTCTTCTCTTTCGGTCGGCGTCGTGTGTGTTATTGAGGTTGATGGTGCCATCAGCCCTCTTTCTGAACACAGGCTCCATGTCTGTAAAAGAAAGAAAGCCAGTTAATGTTAGATATGAGACAAAAAGAACAGTCCACCTACATACACACACACATGCACACAAAGAGTAGGCTGCCCGCAGGCCCCCCCACGCCCTTTAACGTGTATTCCTCTGTCTTAGACTTCAGTTTGTATAGTAAACATATAAAAATGCCCTAGTGCTATAGCACACACACAGACATTTCACGACATTGGGAATATATATTTTGAAATTATGGGGGAGACTTACCAAAAGCAGATTGTGGTGAAAAAGCTTGAAGATCCAAGGCGAAATATTCTCCTGCAAATGCTCCGAGATGAAGTGCTTTCCAGCAGAAACAAAGTCTGAGCAGCGCACCTCCAGAAGTCACCTTTTCAACACCTGAAGTCCCGCTACGTGTTGGGGGGCTGACATCACCCATAGCAACGGGTCTGTGATTGGCTCGCCATTGTCTATGGAAGGTCCCGATCCCTACCCCCTGTTGTTTACAAGGTGTGAATGCGCTAAATGCGCGATTACCTTCGTCCAATTCGGTCTGAGTTAAGTGGCTGTTCGGTACCGACCATTGTTGGGAGGACCGTGAGGAGTCCTCCGAAACGCACTCCGAAGTAGTAAGCAAGTAAGCACGCACAGAGATATGAAATAAATAAATAAAAAGGTTAAATTTTATTCCAAAACCCGGTTTATTTCAAACGACTTCCTTAAAAGATATCCAAATGCAAAGCAATACAAGCATAAAGCTATTATCGCTAATAATCTACGTAATAATAATGATCCAAGTTTTAAAAAATGAGTAAGGCGGACAGAAAATAGGACAATTTGCGTGTGTGTGTGTGTGTGTGTGTGTGTGTGGGCCTGCAAGCGTGTACGCGTGTTTTGGCGTGTGTCACACACGGACACGGACGCTATAAACACACGAACGTAACGCTACAAAGATAGAATAGCTTCCCCGGTCAGCCGAGGTTACGTCATGACTGACTTTATTGGTAGAACTCTTTCCACAATAAATACAATCAATAATAACGCAGTACAATAATCACAAATGAGCCGAAAGTCCCGTTGTTTTGAAAGTCCCGCTGTATCCGGGTGGATTTTGTTGAAGTGACGTAGTTCAGTGCGGGCCGGCGAAGCAGAGCCGCCATTGGTCAATTCTTTGTTGCAGACTCGAGCAGCCGATTGGTCAATTCTTTGTTGCAGACTCGAGCAGCCGATTGGTCAATTCTTTGTTGTAGCTCGAGCAGCCATTGGTCAATTCTTTGTTGTAGATCGAGCAGACATTGGTCAATTCTTTGTTTCTCAAGCTCGACTCTCGGCCGGCCGGACGCGCCACTAGCCCGGTAATATCTGCGTGGGATAGAGGATCCACTTAACCCTAACCCACGCAACCCTACTGAACCTAAAATGTCAACCCTAATAAGGCCACCAGGTGTCGCTGTTGTACTACTGTTTATGTAATTGCGTAACATCATCATGGCCAAATTGCAAGAGCTCTTCAAGCTATACCGTCTACATAGTTTACACATTGCTCTTTCTAATAGCACATAATATTTACTTTACTACAATCACATCACTGCCACGTTTAATTCACTAAACGCAGCGGTAGCATGGTCATCTGCAGTCTGTGACATCATTTTAACTATAGTGAAACAATAGGAAAAGAAAATACACTTCTGGAGTCTGGGTACCTTTGATTACCAAATAAGTTTCAATATATATTCTTCTGGTACATTCATGCGTAATGTTGAGAGGAGTAGGGGCAATTAATCAAATGGTCAGATTTTTATTAATAAGAGATTTTTTCAAAATGAAAAAAAAATTTATTCATACAGCTAAAGCAAAAAAATCACGAGGCAAGCATCGATCATTGCAAAACTAATAAAAGCTTAACTTTATTATTAAAACTTAATTTGAAAGTAGTGAATCTCATTTGTTTTGTCTTTTTGTCAATATACTAGGTGCATATCACACTGTCTTTGAAACAATAAAAACAGATAGGAGGAAACTCTCGTAGCGGGGAGGGAATCGAACGCGCTCCCCGGCCTTAGCCCAGCCCCTCCGGTCGACTCCCCCCGTGACGTCATCAGATTCCGCCCAGTGCGGGGGCTCGGTGTTTGGGCTGCACCGTGGAGGAAAACGTGCGCTCGTCCCGTGTGTGGTGACAGTGGCAAACACAGCGAGCGTCGTCCACGGACCTGCCCGCTGCAGCTCCGCCTAAATCACTTGGAAGCTGAAGGGAACAAAGCATGCCCGCACACATGTGCGCCGGAGGAATTAAAGGTGGGCTGCTGCATCTGGTGTTGATGATGCTGGTGGAGCTGCACTGAGGGTGGGCTGCGACTTCTTCTGACTGACTGCATTGTTGCATATGCTACCCGGGATGGACTAATGGAATAAGGGATTGATTCATAAACTTCTCGCTCTCGATGGTGTTTGAACGGTAAGCAGAGACCGAGCCGGGGTGCATAAAGGCGTGCATTCCTTTATGTTTCTATCCACCCGTGCACATGCATGTAGATTCACACTGCACACACAGAACCAAAACAGCATTAGTGTATTTACACTGATGTCTTTGTGTGTGTGTGTGTGTGTGTGTGTGTGCGTGTGTGTGCGCGCGCGTGTGCTGCAGCAGCAGGGCGATGGACGGCATTGGGAACACCATGCAGAAGAAGGCTGCGGAGCTGGAGCGGCTCGCCGAAGTGCTCGTCACCGGAGAGCAGCTCAGGTAGGTCGGCCTGCCTCGGCCAGGAGCCCCCGCTGGGCCCCGGGTCCCACACACACACACGCACACACACAGGGAAGTTATTACATAATGGCCACCTCCAATCTGCACGATTGTTATGAAGTCATCTTTTTAAATGAATTATCTCTAGTTAACGGGCTTTCCTGATTGTCATTGTGGGCGATCTCCTTGTGTTTTCATGTCGTCAGGGCATGACACCAAATAAGTGAAGGTTGTCAGGTTAATGATCAGGAGTGTTGTGCTCCCTCACTGCAGTCACTTTCAGCTCTGCTGCAGCAGCATGCACAGTCAAACAAAGGCATCCACCCATGCACAGCCCTCCCTGTGCACACTCCTGTAGGATCATGCTTTGCTTAAAGGGGACCTAGAATGAGAAAAACAAAACGATAAACCCTTTTCTCTTGAATTTGTCAGATAACAGACTGCTCCTGGCCAAATATGTAGGCGATGTCCAAAAGCTTCATCTGGTTCTCATTTATATATGTGTATAAATATATATATAGATATGTATATATACATTTAAAATACTGAAATTAAAGTTATATTACATAAGCAAATCTGAACAGAGACAGAATGTGACATAAAATATAAGTGTGATATATAATAAATAGAAGTGTTATGTAAGTGTTTGTTCAGGAAAAATCTATGAAGCTTACTTGTTTAAGGATCATAAAGTCAAACGCTCATCATCATGTGTGTGACAGGGGAAACTATCAATCACTGTAAAGCCAATGTGTGGTTGCCAGATCTGCGTAGAAATAGGCTGTTACGTTCCCACACCAAACACTGAATAAATATTAAAAAAAGCACCTGAGGCATTTCTGGTAAAACCACTGTTCCATATCTTCCATGTTAATACCAGAGAACAAGGATTAATACTCCATTCAACCAGACTAGGTGACCTTTAGCTGTTAACACCAAACATCTGTTTGTACCAGTAATTCAGTGTCCTTTCAGCTCCGTAGGGAAAGATAAACTTATTACCCCTGTATCACTATCAAGCCCTGCCCATTCATCCTATCAGGAAATTGTACCAGTAACCTTGGCAGTGTTGTTGACATGCTGCACCCTTTGACCTACTGTACGTTAAATAAAGGACCCATAACCCTGGTGATGCTCCCAGCAGTGAATAGAGGCTCAGTAGGTGAAGCGTGGTATCAATGCCTGGAATTTCAGCCCCCCACTGAACTCTGAGGGAGAAAAAAATTGCCACTGAATCTTGTTTTCCAGCTGGGTGGGACAAACTGATTTAAAGTTTTGCTGTTTGTACTGAAGCAGTACATGCTGTAACTCTGTCCAGTTCCTGGGAGACATAAAAAGTAACAGTCGCCACCTCGAGAGATTAATGTGTCTGGACATACTCTTCTGTGTCCTCTTGTCTTGCACCAATGTGTTTTCCTGTTTTGTCATTGTATGCTGAGTGTGTGTGTTTGTGTGTGTGCGTGTGTGTGTGAGAGAGAGAGAGAGAGAGAGAGAGAGAGGGAGAGAGAGAGAGAGAGAGAAAATGTGAGTGTCCCTGGCACAGCTCTCGACTGAGGCTGCCAGCTGGCAGTGGGGCTGGTGTCAGTGAACCAAGGGTTAGTCGGTGTTTCTGTCCCAGAGTCTTCTGCCTCTGGGATGCTGGGAGCAAGGAGTTGAAGTTGTTACATATTGTCATAATATTTTTTATAGAGTGCTTTTCAAAACAAAGTTAATGTTCCTCACGAGGCAGCAGAGCAGAACAAACCAGCTGAGAGTTTGGAGGAGGATGATACGCCTTTACTTGTCCTTCAGCAGGGAAATTTCAGGCATCGCAGCAGTCAGATGGACAGTGCAGTAAAGGTGGATAAGTAAAAAAAAAATCAAATGCTGACATAATTCATACAATCATTGTACAGAAGTCAACAGACAACAACACTAAATGAGTGAGCGAATGAATGTGGTCTGCTGGGAGCAGAGCGGGGTGTTCTACAGCCTGACAATATCTTTCCTTCACACACATTGGAGGAAAGAGCCCGTCACTGATGGAGTTGCTCTGTGCTGGGCTGATGCTCTGCATGGGATGGGAGATCATCAGAACTGATAGCTTTGCTATCATTATTCTCTTTCTCACCATTTGCACTGAGACAGACAGCTGGCGGCTAATTTAATAATACAGAACAGCTCCCGAATCTGGTCATGGGTCCAGTTGGCAGACGTGGTATTGGACTGTTGTTCTTCCTAATGGTGTTCTCACAATGGCACGACCAACAGATGGGAACAGGATGTAGGGGAAATATGCCACAAACCCTCACTGCAACTGCATGAAAACATAATAACTTGACCCCATGCTTACTTATTGTTTATTGCTCTTCATCTTTTCACATGAGCTGATCCAGAGCTGAACTAGGTTTTAGACTGTAGGTCGTGAACCGGTTTGAACCAAGGTTTGAATGACCCGGAGCTGGAACGCTCGTTTACTCGTGCTTCTTATGCCACAGGATGTGAGGCTATTGTCTTAAAAAAAGTTTATTTCAAACCTATTCACAATCTTCTTATGGCTCAGGTACCATGAGGTGAATTTTACAGTTCAGCATGTTGTTCATGGCATTTTCATTGCATGGATGTTGTGATTGTGCATCTCCAAGAACAGCCTCTGAGAGAAGCTAGAAATATGAAGGCCATTAGTCTTGTTTCCAGTCTGTACCATCACACAATGGACTGTTTAATGATTGATGCCCTGTTTTAGTCTTGTCCATTGGTCCAGTACATAGTTCAGTGGGAGTCGGTGAGTCAGTTTCATTTAGTGAGCAGTTGGTAATGAAAGTAAAATTCAGTGCGATGGGACACGCTTCTCCCATAAAAGCGAGTGTTGCTGATCCACGCCTTTATTTGATCATTTTATCAGCATTCAAGCTTGCGGTACATGAGTGACGTACTTCCTGGTGCTGATAACAACACATTGGCCGCTTTAAATATCTTATCAGACATTTGTGTCCCTCATGTCACCTGCTCGGATGTCAGAGCAGATGTGCCCGGGACGCAGGCCGTGAAAACAGGCCGAAATACGGATACCATGGCGCGCAGATGCATGCAGCTGCTGCGCCGAGTCCTGTGACCAGTTCATAGTTGTGAATGGGCCATTTGTTGCACCATGGCAGACTATGATTCAGACTTGGTGAATATGTTCTGCCCGGGACTCATCATCATTACAGTCATACTGGGAGTCAGAGACACATTCACACCACTCATCGCCTGTCATGGTTCGTGCCAGCTCAACTCTATGAAACTCTATGAGGACGCCCCCCACAACATGTAGTCTGACACCGGAGCTTTTTTATGTCGACCTTTATATCAGACTGAGGATGAGGTTTCCTAATTAGTTCCATAGTGGGCAAATTTGCATTGTTGCAGTGGGAACAATACAAAAATGGGGACAAAGAAGTGCACAAGCACTAAAAATATGAGCTGTAAACATAGAAAAGAAAGCAACATTTGTACAGGGAGGAATGAAAGAGGATGAATGCACTGCACAGATGAAATGAAGCCTGAGATAATGATGCAGATGATGCTCGAGCTGCTTGTGAAATGAAGTCTGTAACTGCTCTGCCCACCACCAGTCCTGGCAGAGCAGAGTAGAGCAGAGTGAGTGTGTGTGTGTGGGTATACACTGTGGCAGGCTTGGACCTGGGCTGTCACTGCTAATCCGGTGTGATGTCGGCCAGCTGCACACATACCCAGCGTGCAAGGAAACTGGCTCGCTGCTGGATACCGTGCCCGGGCTGTGGTGGGCCGCTGTACAATGATCGGGTTCAGGGAGAGGTCACCTTGATGATGCGAAAGCAGCGCTGGGGCCAACTCCAGATGCAGGGGACAGTGGTCATGTCAACACTGTATAAACCATCTGTGCAGATGGTGCTCAGAAGTTTGATGTCTTGTATTTTCTACCACCGTATGGATTTTTAATCTGTTCTTGTATTGTTGTGCTGGTGATGGGTCGGGCGTGAATGCTTCAAAGAAATCGATCTCTAAGGGTTTTTCTTCTCCTCCTCCTCTCTTGTGTGGCTTGTTTGTTAACCTCCAGGCTGCGGCTCCATGAGGGGAAAGTGATCAAGGATCGGCGTCACCATCTGCGGACTTACCCAAACTGCTTTGTGGCGAAGGAGCTCATCGATTGGCTGATCGAACACAAGGAAGCCTCAGACCGCGACACGGCCATCAAGATCATGCAGAAACTCCTAGACCAGAGTATCATTCACCATGGTGAGACCAAGCTCTGTGTGTGTGTGTGTGTGTGTATGTGTGCGTGTTTTCTACTTTCAACCACAGCAAGGGCGTTTTTCTGTCTTGACACTTTCTGGGAACGATCTGTGCCTCTTTCTAGATAATTCGTCGTGTCTCTCAGCCAATTTGGCTCCAGTGTAGCAATTCACTACCTGTTTCACATTTGACCAGGCACTGAAAACAGAGACTCATCCCTCTGCCTCCTTCCCCTTAGTCGATGTTTAGACAGAGCCCATTCGATATTTACTAATCCCGGCTGTAAATTAATGATTTAGTGGTGTTTATGTTTTACTGACTGCTTCCTACAAACACAATAGCCATTCCCATTCCCACCATGTAACAGTTGTTCTTGTGCTATTGTAAACCATAGATGTTTATACCCAAACAACCTGAAATGGCTTCTGTAGCCCATAAAGCTATTGAACTGCCAAGTAAATAGTCGTTGGAAGTAAATAGGCTGGTACTTAGTCACAATTTAGTAGAAACAGATCTGTTTGAATTCACTGGTCTTGAGATTTAAGTTCCTGTTGGTCACTAGGGAAATAACAATAGATCTATAGACAGACTATGATATTGTCCATTTGATAATAAAATGCTCTTCCTGTTCTTGCCCTCTATCACTGATAAATTCTTCCTCGTTTGCAAATCTTGTCATGGATTAAATCAAAACTAAAGCCTCTGTGTGTGATTTCAGTGTGTGACGAGCACCGGGAGTTCAAAGACTTGAAGCTGTTTTACCGCTTCCGCAAAGATGATGGCACGTTCCCTTTGGACAGCGAGGCCAAAGTCTTCATGAGGGGGCAGAGGATCTATGAAAAGTACACACAAACTCACACAACCTTTCAGCACAATCGCACCCACTCACACATGTTCCGTATGAGCGGTATTGAAGGAAATGGTCGCTGCATATGGAAACAGCAGAATTTAATGTTTCAGCATTTTTCTTCCGTCTGTATGATGAGTAGGAAGTTCTGACTGTCAGAGGATTTGCACAACTTTGCACCGAAAATGTGGCTATGAGCACGCAGATAGGGCGCATATTAAATCATTATTTTAGTTTGGGTAAGCCACATTAAAACAAAAGTGTAAAAACCTCAGCCAGACCAGCTGCTGTCACATTTCCAGTCTGTTTGCTTTGCTTAGTTAATTAGCGGTGACCTGCAGTTACACATGCATCACACAGACAAAACTCACTGTGGTGCAAGCCGGGCCGAGCATTTGATTCATAGCTCACGCATGCTTCAAAAACCCCAAAACAGCTGCAAAAAACATTATGCAATTTGGTCAGCCAGTTGATTTCTCATAGTGTGGTGTGGTTGAACTCCCACACACTGCATTCCTGCAGTCGCATCCCTCCATCTCTGCAATCCTCCATCTGTGTCTACTGTGTTAGCTCCTCACGGACGCTACTCTTGAGTCACAGTGAAGACGATGGTGTCGAAACTTTCAGGAGTCAGGAGGCCACCGGGCAAACAATGCCACGCATCTATTTCCTGCCTTCCTCTCTGTGACGGGCACAGGCACTCTCCTCTACAAGCTGATTGAGTTTGAGTGAAGTACTGGACAATTTGTTTTGCCGGTAAATTGCATCAAATTACATTAGAGAGCGCCGTATTGAGTTTAACTGGGTTTTAACCGTGATAAAAGCAACCAGGCGCAGGGAAATCAAAAGGTACTGGGGGCACCTTAATGAGAGCTAACTCTATGCATGTGTCAAGCGGAAGGCTGGATTTAGAGGACACCGCTAATGGAGCTGTTTTTGTTTGTGCCCATGAAGCTGTTGTTCAGGCACCGATGAGACTAATGATTTCTATAGTAACGCCGAAGCCTTCCTCTGAATTTCCTGCTGCAGTCGTTCAGTTCAAGTGAGTGGATTTACACTCACTCTCACTCTGTTCCTGTAGCTACAAGCAAATAGGTGCTTTTTTTATTTTGTGTTTTTTTTTTTTTTTTTTACGGAAAACACACAGCTTGACTCCTCTTTCCTGGCTGAGATATCCTGCCACCTCTTTGTCGCATGAGTAACTTGTGTTTTGGTGCCTATTTTTCCAGTTTTGTGAACACACACACACACACACACACACACACACACACACACACACACACACACACACACACACACACACACACACACACACATACACACACACTCTTAAAAACATACACACACAGCAGTTGCATAAGAGGAAGAAATAGTCCAAGGGGAGACATCTGTCGTCTCAACTCTCAAAGCCATGTGTTTATGTAATCACCATAGTGTAGCCTGACACACACACACACACACACACACACACACACACACACACACACACACACACTCATACACATACACATATAGATACAGTCACACTCCCCTCAGGGTTTCTCTGGTGTTTGCTTGTTAACTGTAGTCCCTTCACTGTTTTACACTTCACAAGTACAATGTGGTGGAACTTAATATCTTTAATTTCCATCTGTAATGTTAACCTATTTTTCACTAATTTATCCTCTCTTTATGCTTCAGATTACACCAGGAACATGTAAATCTTTAAGAAAAATTTATAAAGTTAACACATCAATGTGAAGGGTGAAGGGTTAACATTTATGAGATGACTACCACATTATTGTCATGGACATCATGACCATATGCTGCATTCCTCCTCCAGCTTTTGTACGTTTCAACATTTGGAGCTTTGTTTTTCACCAAAGTACTGCTTTTCCCATCTTGCCCCTGAGGCTTACCAAAGGCGGGGGCTGTTGTGGCCTGAATGTATGTTGGCGCTCTTTTTAGCCACACTGGCTGTGTGGCTCATGGGACTGCAATGTAGGTCGGCCCGCCAGCCCAGTCCAGACTAGTCCAGACTGAAATATCCCAACAATTAAGGCCAATTGTCATTTAATTTGGTGCAGACAGTCCCATGTTTAGTCACATCATGTTTACCATGTGACCAAGTAGGTTCCTCTCCTCATATACAAACGTGTGATGGGGTGGTGGATCTTAAACAGCACACTTAGATCAGGTGTAAGACAGAGAGTGCCAATGCAGTCAGAATCCGTCAGTATGATTACATGCGCGCCCAAGTTGAACTATGTTCCTGGTGCGTCTCATCGCAATTCTTTCCTTGTCCCAGTTTACATGCAGCCGGTAATACTGGTAGTCAACATGGGGGTTGTAAAACAGGCATTGTCCAGTTTCAGTCAAATTCCAACTGCATTATCTGGGTGTTTTAGTCAGATCAGAGAAATCTGGTATTTGTTAGAATAACATGTTTACTTGAACTTTAGTTATCCAGTTATAGATGAATAAAGGCAAGAATTTGTTTTTTTCTAAGTGTCATGTGTTGAGTCTAGGGTATGGGAGGAACCACTTCATCCTCAATTTCCCTGCGAGGCGCCGTCTTATCGGTGTTCAGTCATTTCATGAATTTTGTCATTTGTCAACAGTCATGTTATTTTGGCTTTCAGGTCTTGTTTTTGATCACTGATCTATAGAGGCCCCAGAGTGAATAAACACTCTTACCACAGACTTTGTTGAATAACCACCGTCTAATCCCGGAAGCCCTGTTGAGGCTGGATGCATACGTGCTCTGTAGCTGTATTGCTCCAGTTACCATTCAGTGCAGGTTGCTAAGCAAGCTGCTAAGCTTAGCAGTTAGGCCAGGAACATAAAGCCATGCAGCCGTTTTGCCTTTTGCCAGATGAGCATGAAAGGGCGCCAGATCTGTGTGGCAACAGACAGTAATTTATTTTGACATTGGACTGAAATTGTAAGTGAATGTCTAGGAGGAAGAGGTTGCGTTTGTCTCAGGAGTCTCATGTGGCTCCAGTGAGCACTTACTGTATCCACAATTTGGCAACAGTTTACATTTTCTCTGTGTCCTTGGCCTTTCTGGGATGTGAACAGTACAAACTCTGTCACCATACAGTGTTCCCCTACAGGCAGTTTCACATGTAGTTTTTCCATTGGGAAAATAAACAGGCCTGTACACACATTGATTCCTGATGCTGTCAATTGTCAAATTAGTATACACAAGCCCCAAACGCCAATAAACAAACTGCAGGAAGGCACTTCATACAAGCTGTTATGATAGCATTTCCTAGGAGACAGTGTTTGTCAGAGAGGACAAAAGCATTGTGTGGTCTGTCCATGTGTTTGAATGATTTAATTAAAGATAGTTAAGATCTGCTCACCATTAAATGTACCCCCAAAACATTTCTAAAGAGCTCATTGGGGTAAGTGTGGGTCATGAGTATTGTTGAGGTGAACCTCAACAGCTATGACTAAAGTTCAACCTTCATTTTTTTTCTCTTTTACTTCTGTGCCTGGAGAAGTTTCACCATCTCCTTGGTTGCGACTGAAGCTCGTACAGGATGAAAAACATTGTTGGTACAGATGTAATCTCTGCAGGTGCTTGTGCACACATGTCTGCATTTTATGTTAGTGTATCAAACCTGCTGCGCCAGTAAAGCTGCTCTGTTTAAAATGACAGTGAGAGACAGTTCTCATTGTTTTAAAAGGTTTTTTTTAAGGCTTGAAAAGTCAAGTGGAAGCCTCCTTTTTCTCTGTAAGGTTCATGAGCACAAAATACAAACACAGCCATTTATTTCTAAACACACCAGCAGTTTATAGAGTGCCCCAAAGATGGAATCTAGAAACGATGTCTGTGTCGCAGCTCGACTAAGGCCAAGTTACAACTGTAATAATGGGCAGCTAATTGCATTAGCCACTCTCTCTGCTTTAGAGTAGGACCTAATGTTTTCACATGACTAACTGATGACTGCAGGAATGTCTCCGGTTGTTGCAGCAGGAAGTTCTCCATACAGAGTTATTAAGCAAGAAAGTTTTGCTGTCCAAGCATTTGAACATGTCTTGTTTTTACAGAGCTAGCATAATGTTGTGTTATCGCAAAGTCATGCTAATCTGCTCTGAAAGGCCTTATATGCAGTAGGCATTATTATCAACTGTTTGTTCTTCTGTAGTAGATTAAGAGCTGTTGAAATGAAGCACATGTGAAAGAATGTTGTTATAAAGTGATTAAACTCGTTGAATTCAGAGGCCATGACGTCTGGGCTGAAACATATTTAGCTGTGAAATGGCAACAGTGCTGTTGAAATGAGTTCATGAAGTTGGAAAATGTGTCAGCATGCATAGCTAACAATTCTTAGACACTAAGTGGTGTAGAAAACAGAGCAGGTTTACACGTTATTGAGATACGAGTTCATTCTTAGATAGTGCTATGTTTTAAGTCTGAAATTAAACTTTTTCGGAGAGCCTTCAGTAATGAGAGACCAAACCAGCTTGCAAAGTAATATGACAACAGTTGCAGTTGTAGCGTTACAAGCACAACCATGACACATTTATAATTATTCATGCACTTTTTCTGGTTTCTCCTCGGTTTCATTGTGCAATGGTTGACTCATTAGATACTAGACTTTTCAACTTGATTTCCTCCACTTGAGCACATATGGAAATCAGCTATATTTAGAAATTTCCTTGGTTCTGTTTTAAATATTCAGGAGCCAGAGCCAGAGGATAATCTCACATTCAGTCTGCCATATCAGCCACCAAGTTGGATGATTCTGGGTCTGAAATTTTTTCTTAACATCTTTTTTCTTTTGTAGCAGATACAAGCATCGTCAGATCACTTGTGGTGTTGTAAAGAATCATGAGTCACTTCACGTAGATCTGAAGGAGAAGAAAGGCCTTGTGGTTCTGTGAACATGTATACGGCTGAGAAACGGTGCAGCGAGTGCATATCCAGGTCATACTGTAGCATCTCTTCTCAGCCCACTTTTACTTTGTCAGAAACCTTTCAGTGTTAATACTGTGCATCGATGGTCAGTCATGAATGAATAAGAAGCCTTTGTTGACTGGATGCCTTTCTACGCCAGTGTTGTACAACGTCAGTACGGTGATATACTACTTATATAATTCTCGTGCCATTGTTCCGAACACTGTGCTTTGCTTTGAGTGCAGAACTTGGCGTCAATCCCTTTGAACTAACACAATATGATCTGTTGACTTAACCTGGATTAAATGGCGTTGCGTGCCGTAGCCAAGTCTCATGGAAAATTATGTTCTTTCAATATTTGTACAGTAATGTTGCCGTCTCATGGCTCTTGTCCCACTGACGCTTCAAATCCATCAAAATGTGACATCCAAACAAGTCGGGCTTTCTGTCTTGTGTTGACCTTGCATTAGTGGAGCACTGAAGCAATCCTGGGTGTGCTTCTCAGACCTCTTACATAAATGCCTTCAAACTTTAGCTCCACTTCTTTCAAAATCAGTCAAGCGTTGGTAAGGCGGTCTCATCTTGGTATCAAGTTCAATGACAATATAAATGTTATTTTGTTGGTCTACTGCCACAGTTGGATGAAGCAGAAAGAGTAGTTATTTTTTAATATGCTGCACTGATGGTGTCATTTTATTCAATTTTCCCTCTTTTTCTTTAATGCGTCATTATGACAGCAGAAGCTACTGTTATAGATTGATGAGTAAAGTAGATTGATGAGTCCATGCCTGTCTAGGCACAGCCAGGATCAGTTAATACTACACCTTGTATGGATTAGGTCATATTCATGTTTCAGACCTAACACTGGTATCAGCCGCTGCTTTAGGAAAGGGCAAGAAAGTGAAAAAAATATACCCCCAGCATCCCAGTAATCCTTTAACCCATCGGTGACTTTTCCTCGGGAGATATAATCTCCTAATTAACGGAGTCGTCTGGTACGAACTTGTGAGAAAATAGTCACGTCTGCGGTTTAGATAATTCTTATTACGCGACAGGCAGATAAAACAGACGGCACCGGTTCCTCTATCTAGAACAGTCTAATAAGGTCAGTGGTTGGTTGGTTTAGGTTTCCTAGCATGAAGCTGAAAGAATGTGTCTGCTGCTGCTGCTGCAACTACTCAGTGTCTGCCACTGAGACTTTTCCATGAACGTGCGTCACAAAAAGGATTTCTACGCCCCTCTCACCCTGTGTAACCACAAATAACAGTCTGCGTTGCCTGTTTTGATAGACTGAGTTGACAGTTCCATGTAATTGATTGCCTTGAAGGGCAGAATGGAGTATATCATTTTCAGTCGGTTTTGCTACGTTGTTACAGCACATGTTATGACACGTACAGGTGCACCACAGAAGGCTTATTGTACCCAGTGAGCCCGGCCTGGCAGCTTTGATGTTGTGTGAATGCGCAGGTGGGGCTGGAGCAGACTGTGAGTGACAGGCATGGATGTGTTTTTTTTAAGAGCTGTGTTAGGAGAGAGTCAGCGTTTCTGTTCTCTGCATGTGTTCACTCATCTGTTTTTGTATTTCTGTGTGTGTGTGTGTGTGTGTGTGTGTGTGTGTGTGTGTGTGTGTGTGTGTGTGTGTGTGTGTGTGTGTGTGTGTGTGTGTGTGTGACCTTGTGTCATTCAGAAGAGATTCACACCATCCACCCTGTGTAATCCCCTCACAGAGATGATTCAGAATGAATAAAGTAATAGAACACAGTTTTATTGTGATCTTTCGGGTGATTCAGTGGAAGCTTATCCGCTGCTGTGAAGCTGCCTCTTACTCGAGCTGAGCCCACAAAGTTGAACCTCCATTGATTGCCAGTGACACGGCTCTCAGCAGTTTGTCCCGATGTCGTCATGTTGTCACCGTATGATCATTGGCTCTGCTGCTTTGTTGTGTGAGGCCGTAGGAACAGCATTCACTTTTGAGATCTATTCCCGGAGCCCACACTTATGTGGTTGTTGTGCTAATCTGATGATGGTAACATTGCAGTATTTGTGCAGTTTGATTGATTACAGAGTGGAAAAATGGGCAGAGCCGTTTGATTGGGCCGGAAGATTTTCCCAGCTGGAAATTCCCCATATATTTCACAGTAAACCCAGTATGACTGGACACTAAGGAGATTGGCTGGATAATTAGACATTATTATATGGCTGTTTGCCATACATATTGTAACGTTTGAGAACTCGTGTTTTCTGCTGATAACTACATAAAGTATGCACTGTACCATATATAGCACATTTCTGATACGTGTCAGCTGTCTGTGCATACAAGCCAAAGGTTTCACGTTAGTCTCCTACTAAATATCCCTTTCCTTCATAATAAAGATGCCAAAGTAATTCTCGGTCATCCAAATCCAGCTATTTGCAAGCTTGTGAATTTTGTTGAGCATATTCACAGTTGCCACGAAACTAAACCTCTGCTCGGAAACTACCGTGTATGAAGGGAGTTTCTTGATTTTAAGATCAATGTGACAATGGATGCAATGTTCTTAATTAAAGATTTTTTTCATCCTTCCTCTCCTCAGGTTGATGAACACAGAGAACAACCTTTTGCAAAGCAGGGAGGAGGAGGGCAGCACCTTCGAGCGGACGCTTGTGGCCTCAGAGTTCATCGACTGGCTGCTGCAGGAGGGAGAGATGGCGACCAGGGAGGAAGCGGAGCAGCTGGGACGGAGGCTGCTCGAACACGGCATCATCCAGCACGGTGAGGGTGTCAATAGATTTCTGTTTGCTCCAAGCGTTTGTAACAGGATCAAGCGGTGCCTGTGACATTGATCCCAGGTATTTCAAGATTATTTTACCTTTTGCTGGATCTGCTTGAACCTCAGCTGGAGGTCAGAGCACTGACAGATTGACGATCTGTGAATGACTGTGAAGACCCTGGAAGAAGCCCCGACCTGTTGCTACTTGAGCCTGTCAAAGAGCTCGGCTCCGGTGTTAAGTTCTTCCATCTGTCCGATTTAGACTAAAATCAGGCTGCGTCTCTGCTCTGCCTTAAACCTGGTGAACTTTCCATTTATAGCACGTGTTCTGTTTGTATACTTTAAACACACCCAGCTGAGTGTGTTTTGGAGAAGTCCAAGTGAACGTAATGAGTTTTCAACTGCATAACATGTTGTACCTGTTGAAATCACCTGCACTACCATCTTCTTAGCCTGGAAACTTAAAATGGAAACTGTGCAGGTATAGCTCCTAATTCATCACAGCGTGTCTTGTGCTCCCAGACTCTGTGACCCACATCACATTTTGCATCGGCTAGGATTGCATTTCAACATTCTCGATTCTCTGTGCCATCTCTGCTTAACCTCATGCTAACCTTATGTCCCAACGTTCAAGCGTGAGTGGAGTTACGCAATCTTGCTGACTGATAAAGGCAAGGAAAATCTGACCTGAATGTCACAGGTATTTTGAAGGTCACCCAGTTCTGCTTGGCATCGAGGCCAGAACCCAAAGAGACTATCATGTTCTCCGTGATAATTATACACGTCTCCATTGATTTAGATACAACTTTAAGAGTTGTTGCTGAGGCACATATGACCTTTTCTCCAGTAAGCTCACTAATAAACCCATGCACCCATGGGGTTATCACAAATACATCATAAAACGAGTGTGAGCAGCATTTTACTGTTGTACAACAGCTGCCAGAGCTTAAATTACCTCTTGTAGTCACGGCCTGATATCTCATAAAGTCCCAGGAATGATCTGTGTTGACAAGATAAAACCAACTGTAAATCAAAGCAATAACAACAACAACAGAAGTTCCCAGCAAACACAAGATTTCACTGTGTGTCGTTTTACATATTGTCTCTCCTGTAGCTTAATGGGGAGTGGAACTGAAACCCAAAGTGATTTTCACATTGATTTTAGAGCAGGCTTCATAGCCTCCGCACAGTCCAACACATTGTTTGTATTAATGGGTTCTTGCTTGCTTCACTTTGATAAATGAAGTCAGAGTAAGTGCCAAATGCACCGGCAGACTGTACAGTTGTCATTGCCTTCTAGCATCTGTGCTCATTTGTGTGATCAGCTCTACATGACGGCCGGCAATTTTAATTTTAATTTAGTGAATAGAAACGAACACAGATGCTGAATGAGTGTCTGCTGGATCACATAAAAACCACATGGTCTGAATACTGATTTCATGGTGTCTGGACATGCCGTATTATGCAGATTTGACCACATGGTGGACAGTAACTACACACATGTATTTTTAAAGCTTCTATTTAAAGTTACACACACGCACTTTTAAATACATTCCTGGTGAAATGGTGTATAATATGGACATCAACACAGCCGGGAGTAGACATGTGGGATTACTGTGATGTGGCTTGCAGACTCTATATAGCCCTAAGGAAGAATGCTTCATAAAAAAATTCCCCGGCCACTTCACATAGCTCATGTAACATGGAGCCTGATCTGGTCTCCTCTGTCCAGCAGAGACATAACGTCATCGTCAGCAGCGTTGTACAGTGATCGCTGTGTGCATATCGTCACACACCCTCCCATTAGCAGGACGACCAGCTCTAATTTAGCTTCATAGATCATGTGTTTACAGACCTTCAGCTGCCACTGAAAACAGACTGGTGGAGAAGGAGCAGGCCGGTCTGCATTCCTGCCCCTTGCTGTGCTCACACATTCATATGTATAATGTACAGAGGCCAAGTCTGGATGGATCCACATTGTGCCTGGTTACCATTGTTTACCGTGGTGCAGTATGGGAGCTGTTATCTGAGCCTACTTTGAACAGGGACACGCTGAGAGGCAGCTTTACAGACCTAAGAGTAAAGTTTTACAGGTAATGTACACAAGCAGCTGAAATAAAAATCACAGTTTCTACTAGTAGAGTTTGTGTGCTTTGAGCTTCAGTTTCAGTTTGATACTAGTTTGGTGGAGAAGAGTGTGAATCACTCCTTCCACACTTCTCTCATTAGTTGTTAGTTACCATCGTGTTTATTTGTCTTCTTCCTCATTTTGTGTTATGCTATGTACTGTAAATTTTGGGTTTGGGTGTGTGTTGGTTGATTTTTATGGTGTAGCTGGATAACTCAAAACTACTCAGTAAATCTGAATCCCAGGGTCAGATCCAGGACAGTTTTACTCACTGAAGTGAAATTCCAGTTGCATGTGACTTTGTGTCTCCCAGACTTGTTAATCGATGCTCTGGGCTCAGCCGACAGGCTTCGGGTCTCTTGTGTTTGTTCAGCACAGTGGACAGTTTGTTTAGTGCCGCTCAGCCGGGTTCAAAGATCCAGGATCAGCTGAGCTCAGCTCAGCTCAGGTGAGGAACGTGACTTTTGAAGCCAACCGGCAAGAAGGACAGATGAGTGTGAGGCACCTGATGCATCCGATTTCCCTGGTGTAAAGCTTTCTGAGCTATATACGTATCTGTGTGTGTGTGTGTGTGTGTTTGTATATATATATATATATATATATATATATATAGTTATAGGAGATTCTTCTCATGTATGACATGATTTTTTTGGATTTGTTGTATCTTAATAAATCCCTCATCAGGCTTTTCAGTTTTTCCACTGTCTCTTCCACTGATGTTGAGTGAATGAATGACGTTTCAGCTCATGTGCTGCTTATGTACTCTCATTTCCAGTCACCAACAAGCACCACTTTGTGGATGGGTCGCTCCTCTACCAGTTCAGGATGAATTTCCGGAGGCGACGGCGATTGCTTGAACTGCTGCACGAGCGCGGCCGCACCATCCCCGAGAGTCACGACAGCCCCTTCTGTCTGCGCAAACAGAACTCAGACGGAGGCAACACCAGCTTCCTCTCAGGTACAAACTGCACCATTCACACACGGCCATGTCCAGTTTTAGATATTGAAAAGAAAGAGAAAATCTTGAAAGAAAACTTTCTAGGCGAGCTCTTCTTCCTAGAAGTCCCAGTGACATATTAACCCCTTTAGCATTATCTTTTGTTGACACACACATCCACGTGGTAGCTTGTGCCCTTGAGGTTGTCTGTCACATAAAGATAATACAGTGGTACTTAGCGCTGCCAGACAAGAGAGCACGGTGAAACGGCCCGAGTCCAATACACTTGGCCTCCGAAATAATAACTGTGCCGTTTGTAGCTTTAGCTTAGCTTCAGGCTCGATTAGGTTCATTCTTCTTCAAAGTAATGAGATCAAACTCACGGCATTGTAAAACCAGGCAACACACATATCGGCTGCCTGTGGCAGTGGATCATTTCCATTAAGGAAATGTTTGAATGTGAAATTCTTGGAATAAGGCTGCAAAATCACTGCCTATACATCACAAAACGCTAAAATGGACAAGCAGCTCTTAAATATGCTTTAATGATTCTGAGTGGCTATTCAAAGAAAGGTTCCCCCGAGAACCACTCGTAGCTGGTTTTAAGTATCTGTAATGAGCAAACAATGGAAAACAGTGGATCAGGGGAGCAGGAAAAAATGGATAGAGAGTTGACGGAACTAATATTAATTCAGAGAACAGATCGACTAACTCTTCTCAAACACACTCATTTGCTTCCACACTGGGCCGTTCTTCTAAATATTAAGTCTCCCAGTGGTCCTGCTGTTGAAGGACATGCAGATGGAGGAGGCTGAGCTGATAAAACGTCCAGCTGCTTCTTCTTGCCCTGCTCTGTTGCTCTGTCTCTGCCTCGGTCCAGAGCGTCTGCTCTTGTCTCTATGTCTAATGTGCATCCCTGTCCCTGCCTGTGTCTCAGTGAGTCCCACCAAAGAGATAAAGGTGGCGGTGGGAGTGCGGCGCAGCAGCATGAGCAGCAGCTGTGGCAGCAGCGGCTACTACAGCAGCAGTCCCACACTCAGCAGCAGCCCACCTGTGCTCTGCAACCCCAAGTCTGGTAAGAGCCCGTGGACACGCAGAGGATGGAGTTTATTCTACTCTATGCTATTTTACGAGTGTCTTAGTTTTGCAGCTTTGTGCGGTCGGGGTCCTGGTTTTCACCTGGTGCAGACACACACTATGATGAATAGAAAGACTGGCTGTTGCACACACTGACACTCAAGCTAATAGCTCCTGAAACTGTCATCAATTAACTGTCATTGTAATGCCATTCTTAACATCAGCTTCCTGTCACACAGGCTTAATAATCTTGGTCGTTCCCTCCCAAACTATTGATTTCATATGGGCTTCACTTTTCACTCTGGTGCTAAATAGTCTCATGTCATATGACAGACGTGGTGCTTGTTGCAAAGAGTGAATGTGCATATCATAAGGAAACTGCTCTAACTTCTTAGTGAAGGTTTGAATGAACAAGTGAGGCCTGTGTGGGTTTGTTTGTGTGTGTGTGTGTGAGAGAGTCTACTACTGTGAGGTTTCCTTTGATGTCTCTAATTCAAGCAGTCCTTGACAGAGTCTCTTTGTAGCAGCAGAGGACCTTTAACTAGAGCAGTCACACACACACACACACACACACATTATACACAATGGACAGGAAAAGGAAGGCACACACACATACACCATGGGCACACACACACACACACACACACACACACACACACACACACACACACACACACACACTTCCCCCGCCTCATTTTAACCATAGTAAGATAGGGAGATCGGGAGATAAGAATCCAAAATACAAAAGATTCATCTTAGATGAATAGAAGCACTGCAGTGCATGGTGTTTATGAAGCCAAACATACATCCATCTGTTATCTTGCCTGCTTCATACCCACTGGTGTCACAGAGGTTTACTGGTGTCCGTCTCCAGAGTCTGCAACTGACCTGAATGCATGAGGCCAGACTTAAAATTAAAGATACCGGCCTCTGATACGAAAGACTTGTGGCAGGTGATGAGGTATTAAAAATTAAGCTGTTCCATAGATCAGACCAGGATTTCCACGGAGAGATTATGGAAATGTCCAGATCAAGGGGATAAAAAGACCCACTCTCCTTCTTTCTCTCTCTCACCCCTACTTCACTCCATCTCTCTTATCAGATTAGACTGTAGTACTGCGCAGACCACAAGTTGATTAATCTGGAACACACACAGTGTTCAGTTCAGATGTGCTCTCAGATTTTTGAAGAAGAAGCAAATGCAATTGGAGTCGTTTTAAGCCTCAAAAGTTTATTTACCACACAGTTTTACACAAAATTAAGACACCCACACAACAACTGCTGAAGTGAAGACCAAAACACACTTTATGTTCTGGTTGATAAATATAATTTGTCATTAGATACAGAATCGCTTAATCCATTCCCACAATGCATAATAGTGGGGTTTATAGTCTCCAACTATAAACCCAAATCCCATTAATATCATAATAAACAAATGTGAGAACCGCAATCATTATTGGTTTAGTAAACAGGATCCCTCATTGGGGATCCACAAGTAGTAATGGTGATCAAAATGTAATCAAGCGTACACTGTAATTCATACAGTACAGACTGAATGGTGAAGTGGCTAAAAGTCTAAAAAATCCCTTGTTCGATCACAGTACTTCTACAAACCTCTAGTTTGAGATTAAACATATAGTTTCAGATGTGTGCATTATGTGTAGGTCGTTCTATGTGTGTGTGTTTATATCTGGATACACATGCCACTTGGATGCTCAAAGGTCAAAGGTTTTAAGCATTTTTGCATCCAGACTTGAAAGTCCTTCCTAAGTGCATTTGAGGCTCATCAGAGTCATGTGGAAGTGAGTAACATTGGGGGAAGTCTGAGGAGGGGAAGGGGAGCCATACTGTTTCAGGAAGCAGCTAGCCTTCAGGCCACGCCACCATGTGACTGACATTAGTGCTTTTTCACCCACACCTACTGTACGCTTTATAGCCCACAGCACTAGGCCTGTGTGCTCGAGTGTGTGTGTTTGTATGCGTGCAGTGATCATGTGCAGGTGGTCGCGTGGGTCACATTTTTGCATGTTTGTGTTTTTCTACACAGTTCTAAAAAGACAAGTCAGTCCAGAGGAGCTGCAGACACCAGGAGGACCGTTTCTAAAGAAGACATTCACAGTATGACGCACGCACACCCACACACCCACAGACATGCACATGCACACACACACACGTGCACACACGTGCACACACACATGCACAACTGAACAACAAAGACTGTTTCAGTGAGGATGTTGTCATGCATTGTCACAGTCACAAGTCTTCTCTCAAACAACATGAGGCTGTGCATGTAAAGGAAACACATACACATGCAGACACACAAAAAGAGAATACACACACACACACACACACACACATACAGACACCAGATTCACTCTGCTGTGAACTGTAATGTGTGATTACCACGATGTTAACCCTAACCCGTAACTGACAAGAACATATTACTGTCTCACAAGAAGATGAGGCAGGCAAGTGTGTAAATACAACAAATGCATTGAGCAGTTGAACAATGTCCTTTTGAATCGCAGCCTCAAATCCGACACGGATGCATATTCTGGCTCATGACGAGCACTAGGATGAGAAAAATTGGAAATTTGAAGCGGAGGTTAAAAACAGGTCAATCTGAACAGAGAAGCAATGTGGAAGCCATACTGCCACCCATATCCAAAACAGCTTGTATTCACTCAACTGCAAGACAAATGTCAGTGTACCACAATATCTGATTTCCTCCTCTGCTTCTGGAGAAATCCTCCATTCAGGTCAGTGCATGTTGTTGCTGCTCCTCAGATCGTAGGCGATGCTGTCGGGTGGGGCTTCGTGGTGCGAGGCAGCAAACCTTGTCACATCCAGGCCGTGGACCCCGGTGGACCTGCAGCTGCTGCCGGCATGAAGGTAAGGACAGGCAGGGTGCTCTGTGTCTTCATCACTGTCCAATTCAAGGGCCGACTGTTGGACAGAGGTGAGATTAATGAACAAACGAACGAATGAAAGAATGAATGAAGGAAAGCAGAGATGCGTTTGGGCAGGGGGAGAGAGAAGCTGCAAAAAGGAAGGAGAGTGTGGAGAGAGGGGAAGAATGAAGGGAAACATGGTAATGGTGGCTCTGCTGCCACAGCTGCCAAGATGGTATGTAAGCAGAGTGGCAGCAAGGAATCCTGGGAATGCAGAGTGTGGGGACTTAGACCTCAGCACGATGAGAGGAGGAGAGAGGGGAGGAGGGCTGAATGGAAAAGGCAGCGGCAGGCAGAAAGAGGAGCATGTGAGCCGGAGGAGAAACGCCACCTAATAAACTGCATTGACAGTAAAAGAGAAGTAAACTCTCCTAATGTCCAGTGGACGCTCATGCCTCAGGGAAGCACTAACAACTGAATACAATTGGGGAATTTTCAGATTTCTGTAGAGAGGACATGCTACAGCTGAGCAGCAAGGGTAACATGAGTATAAGCTGTGAAAGAGGAAATGGTCAGTGGAAATAACATCACCACTTCTGCTTTAGTTACAGCCACCTTTCATACTTTGTCACTATGGAAACACACACACACCATTTTTCAGTCTCTCATAAAGTCATCCTCCCATAGTGTCATTGTTTGGGTGTGTGTGTGTGTTTGATTAGCTGGTTGACCTGAGATTGGACTCACCATGTGACCTTCATGAATGTAGCGAGGACCTTCTACCTTTTCTTGCTTTTTAAAGCTTTCAGTTACTCTGAAATGTGGCATAATTTTTGATTTGGCTCCAAATGGGATTGATAAGATTAAATTCCATGTATGAGGTTGTGTCTGTGTGTGTGTGTGTGTGTGTGTGTGTGTGTGTGTGTGTGTGTGTGTGTGTGTGTGTGTGTGTGCGTGCTTTGTCCCTCCCTAGAAGGTTTGCCCTGTTGAACTTCCAGTCTTTTATGGACGTGTGATTAAGCAGTAATACAGTCCCAGGGAGGGAACACCATCCTGTGAGGTGTTGTCACCACAGTCGGAGGCTAAAGGTCAAAGTAGAAACTCACACCTGCTGACCTCATCTCGCAGTGGAACGAGCTCAACAGCGCTATTAAACTCTCGTCATTTCTGCACTCCACACATCTCTGTACATCTGTATTATCAACACACACAGATGTACATGTTTCCTGTTAAAGAGTCAGACCTCTGTATCTGCAGTCTCAAGGACAGACACAGTATCTCTCTTGCCGGGGTGTCACAGTGACCTGAAGACCTAGCCTCACCTTTGTACATGTTAATGTCTGACATGTGAAGTTATGGAAAATTCTCCAAGCATGAGCAGCTGAAGGCGAAATCTGACATTTTGGGAAATAACTGTATTTGTTTTTTCTTGCTAAAAATCTGCTGCGGTCAATGATTGCAGTCCAATCACTGTGAGTTTACCAGGCAACCAGCAGATTCAGGAAGTTACTGATGGTGGTAAAAAAAACAACACAAACAAAAAAACAAGTTCAGCTCGCAACTCACTCTGCTTCTTTCTGTATCTTTAAATCCTCAGCTTGCCTTTCTTATTCTCGGTCAAGGCATCAGATTTTCCCTCAAATTGAGGTTGAATTTGAGGTCAGGATAGATGGTTTTATTGTCAAAATTTAAGTTAATAGTTAATTAAAATGATTTTTTTCTTAATGTAATATGAAGGTTTAGAAACCATCTACAGCTCCATGTTTTCCCTCCCTTACTTTCCATTAAAACCTTTTTTGGCTTTGCCTCTGTCAAGCAGCCATGTTAAGATAGGCTGTTAAATGCTTACAGTGTAATAAAAATGTCCAGTGTCAGACCAGTTTAAGAGATGCCTTGTAAAGAAGCAGTGTGCTACGCTGAAGAACCTGTCTGGTGTAGATCTACACTGTTTATTCTAGGCAAGAAAGTGAATAAAATATCATATTGTTTCTTTAAACAAGAGAAACCCAAAGATGTGTGTTTATTGTCTCCCCGGCCCTCTGATTTCTCAAGGGACATGAATAAAAGTGGCCTTAAGGGAGTATTGTTTAACCACTGTTTTGTGCGTGGCATACAGCTGTTCCTGCCGTCGCTGCATGTAGGTTGCTGTCCCAGCATGGAGCAGCACCATGTGCTGTTTATCCTTTCCTTGCATCTTTTCTTTTCGGCCTCTTTCCTCTCTCTTGTGTGAGCTCGGTTTTAACCCTCTCAGCGCGAGCAGCAATTCGGAGCAGCTGGGCCCCAGCCAAGACTAACAACCCCGCAGCCTGAAAGGAGAGAAGCATCAGTGCAACAGAAAAGAAGGGGGGGAGGTGTCCGAAGACAGGAAAGGTGCAGCAGAGAGAAAGCAAGCATGTCCCGAAGCGCACAACTTTGACTTTTGCAAGTGGAGGGATCCAGGCTGCAGGGGTTTGGATTAGATTATAGTGGCTCTGAAATTCCTCTGCAGCGCAGGATTAACAGTCTGCACTCTGTCACTCTTAATCTCTGTGCCGTCTTACTCCCCTCTGCCGATCCTGATCTCCCTTTTCCTGAAACGTTTAGGGAAACGCATTAGAGAGGAGGGGGAAAAATAATTGTCATATTGCGATTGCGGCGAAAATAACCAAAGATAGCACCCTCCCTGCGTATGTGTTCACAGCTCTCCGTATGCTGTATGTTTTATCAGTTTATATAAGGAAAAAGCAGTGTTTAAAATGCTGCTCCTTGTAGGGAGTTTCATGAGTCGAGAGCCCATGAAACACATCTGTAAAAGTTTTTCTCCCATCATCGCTCGGCGCTACGTGCCTGCTCTTTGCTGATTTATGGGCAGTGTAAATGTCTCAGTGATCATGCGCTTTTGTTCACTCTGACATGCATCCGATTTTATTTTTTTTTCTTTAGGCTTTCTCTGCACTTTGAGGCTTTTTAGAAAATGCTTTTGGAGCCAGTGAATGGAGAGAGGGCTTGCGTGTGTGAGTGCGCCCCTGTAACCGCTTGTGAAGAAGCCAAACCAAACCGCAGAGGCAGCGGTCGAGGCTCTAGTGCCGTGTTGCAAGAGCAGCGGCCCGAAGGCAGCTCAGGCATGGAGCCCTTATCTCTGCCAGAGCTGCCAAGTTGGAGCGGTGGATAAGAGAGGTGAGGTCCAGGCGTGACAGGGGAATGATTCGAGCGTGGCCGTCATGTTGGACCTGGTGTCATTTATGTTGGGCAACGCTGCCACGGTTAACTACAGCTTTGTTGACTCTGTGTTGCTCTATGTGCAGACAGTACTTTTTTTTATTTTTGACTTTCTAACCTTCGTTACAGTTGTGAGTGGACAAAGGTCTTTCTAGTGTGAAAGAGACGTCCTAGTGTGAAAGAGACGTCCTTGTCTGTGTCCTTCAAATGGGTCTAAAACATTTGGAGTGGATGACAACATGTCTGTATGAACTTCCTCTGGGGCCCAAGGCTGAAAGGAGCTGCTGGGCCTCCATCAACCCCTCACCCCCACCCCCATCCACCCCACCCACAACGAAACTTTCCGCAACATGTTTTTGACAAACGGAAGTAAGAAAGTTGTCGTTATAATAACAGCAGGGGCCGGAGACCCAAACGGGGGCTAATTAACCTGTAAATGTTTAACACACACATTCTTTCAGTGTAAAAGCCAATTTGTATTGTCTGCATTAACACTGTACGGGATCTTGGCTGAATATTTGCTTGTTATAAAACCGGCTGTTCACCTAACTATGAATTCAAACATAATTCAACAAAGTATCAAACTGTATCCTCACGGCATGACGCATTGTGTCGGTTGTTGAGTTTCTTTGGTTTTTCAAAAAAAAAAACCTCTGAAAGTTTCAGACTAAAGTACTACCAACCAGCTGACACACAGACGGTGGTTGGAATCTGTTTAGATCTTATCTGTAGTAATGGAGTCCACTTGAGACCCAGGCATGCACTAAGAACTGCTGAGATGTCCATGCAGGTCTTAATATTGATCCCAGCCCTGCTAAACGTTGCTGCTATGTCCTGGCTAAGCTATGTGTGGGTGAGTTTCCTGAAGACAGATTCTATGTGAGACATTACCTCTGTGCCTCTCTCCCGTCTCCCTGTACCCCTCCCCCACAATTCTTCCCTCGTTCCTCACTTTTCGAGTGAAAGTCGAGACTAAACAGCGCTCTCGTGTCCTCTGTGTGCCCAGGTGTGTCAGTTCGTGGTGTCTGTGAACGGGCTGAACGTCCTCTCTCACGACTACCGCACCGTCAGCAACCTGATCCTGACGGGACCCCGGACCATCGTCATGGAGGTGATGGAGGAGGTATAAATGTGAGGAGGCGCTCCTGGACGTTGAAGACGTAGAAGGGCAGCGAAACCACCCGGGAGCTGCCAGGTTTAGTACTTGACCACACCGGCGCGGCGTGACACAGCACACGCTGCGCACTTGAGCCACAACTCACACTCTCCATGTTTCAGAGTTGCTTGGACGGAGTGAACGACTGGAAGGTTTAAGTTTGGGAACGTGGGTATATTTAAGCCAAGTCAACGACTCAACCTCGGGGCGAAACGCACAAGTCGTGCGGGCGATTTTCTTTAGATTTGAGAGGAACAGCACAAGAGCCTCCACTCCCTCAAGAGGAGATTCACCTGCTTCAGTTTGCCCATGAATACTCCTAAACGTCCTGAAGAAGGGGCCCTGGACGTTCTGTGTGCCACGGGATGACACGTATTTACTGATTTTTTCGAGTTTTGATCCGGACCTTTTATCCTTTCTATCCTGTTGCTGAGCGTGACGATGAAAAACAGTGAATACATACAAGTCAAATCTGCAACTAGGACGACAGAGAAGAATATTAAACAGGGGACGCATCCATTGACCTCACCTTCAGTTAGTTTCTTAACTTGGACTGAAACGTCCTCTGGTTCAGCACTGCCCCCTGCTGTGAGACAGCCAGGCACAGCAAGGGAGCCTTTATACTACAGCTACATGTAAGTCGTATATCTTCGCTTTCAGGGTGTTTCTTTTTTTTTTAATGCTTGGGAAACAAGTTTGTTAGAAAAACATTTCTGTCCTCATTGTGTGGGGGGAAAAAAACAACATTGTGCCCGGGTAGATTTCCAAGTAGCTGCTAGGAATTAGTTTATGTGATTAAAAAGCAGTGATTGACTGTATGTGACATTGAAGGCACAGTGTAAATAGAAAATGTATGAATTAACGCACAAACTGAAGTTCTGCTATAGAAAAATAGAGTTCATTGAATTAAACTTCATAATTGTACAGATTAAGAGAAATTACAGCACTGACAAGGTATGGTAGACTTTATCTTGACTTTGTTTTATAAAGAATCACAGAATTGTTTTTCTCTGACCCCTGTTAATGTTGTTTCTTTCTTTTACCTGATTCTACTCTGTAACTTCTGAAATTGTGTCCCTTTTTTCTTTAAAAAGAAAAGGAGAATGAACTTCTGTGCTACAGTACTGTTGAGATATTCGTAGCTCTAAATGACTAAAATAAAAATACTGGATGTACTGTCTTCAAAGCAAACAAACAGAAACCCTAGTCCTGTTGGGGATGTGAAATAATATTAATCTGGAAATCTACTCACACAATAGTTTGATTGACCTTCTTTATAAAATCTATATCTTTATATTCTTTGACATTTGAAGAGGTAGACAGGTAGAACGACTGAGCTCAGTCACTTGAACTAATAAACATGCTTTTTCTATTTACAGAAACACTATGGTGACAAATGTTTACGGTCACAAAATGAATTGATGTGATTCTCAACACATGATCAGATGAATTTATGGATGTTTGTTTGTAATGCTTAGGGACCCCAAAACAAAGCTTAATCTACCTTCAGTGTAGCAGCAGAAACCTGCTCTCTCTGTTTGTCTTCTTTGGCTGAAACAGCCTTGAAAAGAAAATGAAACTGCATTTAAGTGAGCTACGTGTTTAGATAAGTGACTTTTTAGATCATTGCCAAATGAAAAATATCAGGATAACCTGTATGTGTATAGACTGTTCCATCACTTGCCTAGACATACTAGCAAGAGGAGATCACATTTGAACTATGCCATAATGACGAGGTGAGCATGGGGAAGTGCCGCTTGTATTGCTCGTGCAGTCGTGTAATCTTTGGTTGACTTGAGAAAAAACACCTTGTTTTGTTTTTAGACTAAATAACGCCGCCTCTTTCGGTGGATGTGCACTTAGTTTAGTCTAGGATTTGAGATTATTGTCACTAAATACCAATGCAGTAAACGTAATGTTTCAAAGTGAACATGTATTCAGGAAAACAGAGTGTATAACACACAGTAAACTGCCTCTGAGTGTCTGAAGTGTCGTTTTTTTTTCTCAATGTGCTTCAGTGTTGTAAAACAGTGAAATGCATGATTCCTGTAAATCTGTACAAATTTAGCATTTTCCTCTAATCCAAAGCATTTCTTCGGTCTTTAGAGCTGTAGGACTCAGACTTGTCTGATGAGTCACAGAGACGCTGCACTCCCGTCTCCTGTAGAAAGAAAATGTACAATTAAGAAGTTTCTCTTTGCAATAGATCTATCAGAGCTTCCGCAGATACTGATGTTGTTCTCTAAACAGTCGTTGTCTCAGTTGTTGCCCCAAAATCTCCCCCCTCGTGCTGCTGCATGATGACATACAGCATGTACTGATTTACTGCCCTTCATGTGCAGGTCATGGGTGTTTTATTCAACAGGGTTTACCCATGTTTTGTGAGCATATAATAAGGACCATGAGCACAGAGATTTCTATATTTTGTGATACGTTTTCCAGCAGGTAACATGATAAACACCACGTCTCACCCCCAAACTGCAGGTGGCAGTGGATCCAGGTGGATCCGTCCTCTATTAAGAAGTCGCCTGCCTGCAGTTTAATTCCAGTATTTGTTCTTTTAACTGTGTCTGTGGAGGTGGCTGAAGGGTTGTGACTCTGTTGAAGGACAAGTGTAGCCTGTTTTGAGGGGCACACACACACGTTGATTATGGTCTCAGAGGTCTTTGGAAAAGAAATATGCAGACGAGTGGTACGTGTGCTGAAAGGCTTGAAGGAGCTGTTTATGGTCATGCCTGGCTGTTTCAATAATAAGCCTGAAAAGCATTTGCCTTATTAAGACCTTGTTTTGCTGCTAATCACATTTGGTGGTCATCCCATCTGTTCTGTTGCCAGCTCTGTGGTCTGCAAACCAGGTGATCCTGCGTCAGTTCTATTGACAATCAGTGTTTTATGGACACCACATTTTAAGCAGCACAACAGCAGTTTCACAGCAGTCTGACAGAATGTATTTTGCCTCCGCTGTGCTGTCAGTGCTGTTCATTTTCTACTCCACCTTTATCGATTGGTTCGCTGTTTCACTGAAAGGGACTCTTTGCTTTACATTCGCCTTTGGCTCATCAAGCGTTTTCAGCAGGTTACAGATGCGTGCTCCTCTCTTCCCGCTGTCGGAGACTGAATGTTGGGTTTGATGATGATATAAGCTCCCAGTACCGCAGTCTGTTTTTGACAGAGCAGCTAAAGCTCATTCTGATAACCTCATGTATTAAACAGTTGATTTAAGTGTTGAATAAACAAACTGATAATGCTCTGGGCTTGTGCTTTCATCTTTATGTCTGTCTATCTCTCCTGCATGGCTCTAGGATCTTGTTTGGTCGAGATTTCAGGTTTGTTTAGTCTACACCCTCCTCCATGTAAGTAACACATATAACACAATATTTTTAGTGAAAGTATACTTTCCACTGCTTTACATTTGAATGTATAGTAGAAATGAAACCTTTTGCAATCTTTCCTCATTACAACTAGGGTTGGGTTAAGGTTTTATCCGATACCGGAGCCAAACTGGTTGTTCTGAAATGGTGCCGATGCTTTAACAGTGATGCTTAAAGAGTGGAAAATAAACAAGACATTAACTGATATAAAGATTCGCAACAAACTGTTAGAATATGGCCCCTTAAGTAGATGCATAATATAGTAAATGCTTAAATAATTATTATACTATAAGTAGATATAAAGATTGTCAGGTCATCATAGTAACGCGTGTGTGACGTCATCTTCACTGCGACACCACTGACCGCCGGTTAAACAAGGTAGGGGGAAGAAAAACGACGACCATACGCACACAATGGAGGAAATCTAGGGGATGATAATTTTGATCCTGTGTAAGTGGCTGTTTGACAGCAAGGAGAAAAGAGTTGTTCAGAAGAGGCTGTAGGCAGCGAAACAAAATACTATGGAAAAACAAAGGATAGTTTGGGAAATACTACAGAGATCAGACCATGAAACGAGTGGGGTTGCACGGTGTCACAAGCTATGTACTTTTCTGTATCCAGTCCAACTTCACTGTGGGAGGAAAGTTTATTTGTTTTGTTTCGTTTTTTATTGCTCACTGATGTGCTGGTGGTTCTCATGACATCCAGCCCTACTCAGCCCGACTTGGCCTGACTGAGCAGGTACTAGAAAAACGGTACCGGACTACACATTCCAGGTAGTGGAAACGCACACATGGCTGAGCCGAGTCAAGCTGAACCATGTAGCGCATGTCCACAGCTGCCCAATGAGCTGGATGCACAGGGATCAAAATTCTGCATAACACCAGCTCACCAATAGACATAAGGGGACAGGAATGAAAAATTCTGTGGCCCCCGAAATGAAGTACTGAAATCTGGTTGATTTCTGGTTCGGGTACTACCGTTTACATCGGCACCGGTTCCACCATGGTACCGGGTATCGATACCCATCCATCCCTAATTACATTACATATGCTGCATCATGTTGACATCACGTCTTTTGGCACAGTCAGGTTAAAGGTTGATTAACTTAGTAGAATACAAATAGTTCTCACTATTTTCCTTCATCACAAGACAGAAACAAGTAACTTAATATCTGTACATTTCCCTTCTCAGACTGACAAGTGTACAGAAGCTTTCCAAGAGTAAACTTCCTCAAGGCTGAAAACACATTTTAGTCACAGCTGGAGTAGACACACTCGCATACATACTGTACAAACACACAGCTGATATTCTCAGACTCATAGGACACATGGAATTAGGCAGCACAATGTCTTGGGAGATAACTGTCGCCTCACATGTTATGTCTCTAAATTGTGTGAGAGTGAATAGTGCGAGTGCCATACCATGGACTTCATCCTGTGTGAGCTGAGCTACCAGATGGCCTCATACAAAATACATGAATGAATGCTTGAGGTAGGAAAGCTTGTCTCGTCAAAAACCTAAAACCTTAAACTTAATTTTGGTCTCTTCTTAGGTGCGCTACAGAAACCTACCAGGAGGGGGCACTGCCATACTGTGGCATAGTGACTGCTTCCAGTATGCGCAGGATTACCCCCATGTCTCAGAAACGGATGCATCGTTTGGACAGTTTTATGGATATCAGCTACAGAACAACACAATTTAACAGGGCGTCTTGTCATCATGTTGCTGTTGTGTGACGAGTGACAATAAGAAGCACAGGCTTGAACCACATTCGCACTCGAGCGGCACACAAAGAAATATCGACATTGTTATTGCTGGTGTCTAGTTACAGCCCCCTCTCTCAGCCCCACCGTCTATTTTCTACCTGCTCTGAGCTCATTACGTATTCATTTTGTTGTTGATGGTATTACTCACATCACAGCTGGATCATATGGAGCACTGTGGCGATGTCTGTCCAACCTGCAGGCTTCTGAGGGACTGTCTGAGCTCACACACACACAGCTGATATCCTTTGAGTTATGACTATGAAAATATTCATAATAACAAACTTGAAAAAACGTCAAATGAGTTGCTGCATGTTGTCCCTGATCTCACACTGCTGATAAACCACTTAATGATCCTCTGCAGAGTTCTGTCATTTTGTAGTGACTCTTTGATCACAGGCCTTCTCTCTCTCTCTTCTTTCTTATTTCTCTTTCCATCCTTTTATCCTCCTAAAAGACAAACAGAAATAATAACTAGGATACCTCCTCAAATGAGACTGTGACTTCCCGTCTTCTACCTTTCTGTCCTTGCATTTATGCATCCATTGATTGGTTCAGCAACCAGCCCTCACATTACCTCCATCCCTCTCATCTCTCTCAACGTGTGTGTGTGTGTGTCTTTCAAAGTGTGAGACATGCAGAGAAATTGGAAACTGTTGCACACACAAACTGAAACAGGAACCTGAGGTGCAGCCAGCTGGACATTTCTGCCTGAGGGTCCGATCAGGAGATTAGTGCAAAACATCTAAACCAGGATTGATTCCACTGATAAGAAATGTGTTTATTTAACAGAATAAGTACAAAATAGCACATGCAGCTTCATCACAAAACTGAAAGAAAAAAAAAGCAAGTTGAGATTCAATTATTCAGACTTGGAGTCTGAACAAATGTGCAGCAAATAGTGAAGATGTTTTTGCAGGAGTGATGAACATTTTCTGAAGTGTTTTTCGCTCTACTCACGGGCCCTCTGAGACTGATGTGTTGATGCAACGTGATTTAGCGCAGCGCATACATCATAGTCTCAGTGCCAAAATTACTGTAGGGTCCAATTTCAACTGGGGCCAGTACAGTAAAAATGTACACGCTGTTCAGAGGATGAAAGACTTCACCAAGAAGCATATTTTATAAGATGATATTAAGGTTTGAAAAGCCCAGTTGGTCCAATTAAAGCAACTCCAATGCAGGCAGCAGAAGCCAAGATCAAGTAATTAATACACATTAAAATATTCCTCAGATAGCAGTGACAGCAGCCAAAATAAAAGCGAAACAGAAATATGAAATGCAGTGAGAGCAGAGCTGTGGTTTCATTCATGGTATCAGGCAAGGACAAAGAAAACACAATTATCACTCATTTCTTTGCGATGCTTCACACTCGTTTTTTTTCTGATGAAAGGAGATGGAAATACTCTCAAACTAGATTAAATAACTGTGTCTTCAAACCTACTTGAAGGACTGACAAAATGGCACATTCATTCTAAATAAAGGTGTTTTTTTAATATATTTCTTCCTGGGAAGCATTTGTCTCACTCTCTCTCTTTTTATGACATTTTGGCAGAAGTGGAAAAAAAACACTAAATGGAGCCTGTGTCCGTTCTTTTGCTGGTTAACAGGGGGTCTCTAATTGCACAGTACTTAAAGATTATTACTCGAAAATGTCTCAAAGGATGAAAAATCTTCCTGGAAAAAAGATCTTATCTCAAGCTGGGTAATATTAAAGACAGGGTTCAGGCTATTATTATATTTTATATCCCTTCCTTTAATCATGTCATACATTGCATTGTGACAGAGCAAATAATGTGATACCAGCAGAGTATAATGAGGTTCATCGGAACACAATATTCCTTAGAGTTTAATTAGCTTTTTGACACAGCATGGCAATAAGTGTGACTACTGCTTTGATTCAATACAGGTTATCAGTGTTATCGCGTGTGGGATATCTGAGGCTTTGTGAATATTACCCAAAGAATAAAAAGACAAGCAAAGAAATAGAAAAGAATAGAAAAGAAAGGAAGGAGTAACACTCGGTGTGGCTTAAAGAAAAGAAACCTTTCAGAGCTTACTCAGGTTGATGGACGGAGTGCCTTTGAGGCATGATTACAGTGTTTTCGGCTGAATTGTCTCCTGTTCTCCACTTCCCTGCCCACAGGCGTGGAGCTCAGGACAAGTCACAGCAAGCAGGAACGTTAGCCACCTGCCAGATTGCTCTCTGACTGCTGCCGCCCGCCCTGTGAGTCTGGCTAACTACTCTGGCAGGAAGTCCTTCTTCTGTTCAACCAGCATTTCCGTTTCAAAACCTTTTTTTTTGAACACACACACACACACGCACACATATATATATATATATATATATATATATATATGATATTTGATCACTGACAGAATTGATTTCACTCTACAGGTGTTGTTTTGCTTGTTGGTGGTGTGCATTAGCGCTCTCCAACTCTGACAAAACTAGAGAAGAAATAAGTTTTTATGGTCTATATGTATGTATGTCGACAGTTGTGATTTCATCATTTGACATGTTATTGGATAATTATACATCTCTTGATTCTGGTCCTAGGACACAGAAAGTGTCAAATTCACATTTACAATGTAAAATACACAGTTTAGGCAACTTTAATACACGAACAGTAAAAATAAATGAAAAATCAATTATCTTAACTTATCTTCATTTTCTTAGCAGGAAGAGAGCATAATGTCATAATTGTCAGATGATGAAATTAAAGTTATTAGAATAAAACGATTGGAATAAAACGACTGTCTGTTAGTTGTTTATTATTTCATCGCAAAGAGGAAAAGTCAGATATCAAAAAATGTAATCAGGATTCATCATCTGTGTCCATGAAAGTTGACGCCAAATTGGAAAGAAATCCTTGTAATAGTTCAACCTAGATTGAGGTGATGGAGTGAGTGAGTCACACACAAATCAGCTCAGGCATCGGCAAAGCTTTGCTGCTACCATCGCTTAAAGATGACTGATTGAAAACAAAAAAAAAATACAACTCAACGTGTGCAGCGCGATGGCTTGAGCTAATGCAGTTTGCACTTTAAGGACACGCTGTCACAAGCACTTAGACATCTGCCTGTGGCCTTGAATGACTTGGTAAATAAATAACAGTGTTTTCTTTAATAAATCACCTCAGTTACCGTGTTCCCTGAAAAGTTGCATAATATATCACGACCTCGGGAGCTGTCAGGTTAGCAGCCGTCTGGGAACAGCAGGCCCAGCACCAGATCACACACCGGCTAATAACTGTGACTAGTTGGGACTAATCAGTAGGCTGCAGCCTCCTCAGCCCACTGCTGCCCTCATATTAACCTGCTGCTTGTTATTAACAAATCTCCAAGAGCAGGGTGCATGTGTGTGTGTGTGTGTTGTGTGCGTGTGTGTGTGTGTGTGTGTGTGTGTGTGTGTCCAGTGGCAAAAAGGTTTAAATTCACATCATGAGTATGCATGTTCACACTCACGCTCTGTACAAGTCACATCTCATGCTTTGGAACATGTTTAAGCTTTTTTTTTTCTTCTTGCGCTTGTTAGACCAACAAACTGAAGTTACTGTGCCAATGTGAGTGTGAGTCAATGAGAGGGTGATCTATGATTGTCTGTCACTGTGTCAGAGTGCTAAGCCCCATGCCTTAAAAATGTAGGGCAGGGGGCTTTAGACGTGACTGTGCATGTGTGTGTGTGTGTGTGTGCATGTGAGAGTAGAATAGAGAATGAGGCATTAGCAGTTTTTGTCTGATTGAATCCAAGTTACCAAATAAATCACTCATAAAGTGGTAAATCAAGTTCATCACTGCATGAGCATCTGTGTGTGTGTGCATGTGTGTATGTGTGGCGGAGAATGAGGCGTTGGCAGTTTTTGTTCTACTGAAATCATCTTACGAAATAAATCACACATGAAGTGGTAAATCAAGTTTATCATCCCTCTTAAGCATTTCTCTCTTTCACTCTCGTGTAAATGTGTGTGTGTGTGTGTGTGTGTGTGCCCACACACGTGCATTTGCATGTGGCTGCACTTTTTGGACGCACACACTGTATAATATCGGTAACAACGGTATGAGAGAATGTGCTGCTTTGTGACTGACACCGTGCAATAAAACCTAATCTTTCACCCACGTTACACTTAAACATGTGCTTGCTGGGGCCTTCCTGTTTCCTTGGAGAAATCCTCTGCTCCACAGGAGATGGTGCTTTCTGTGCTTGTTCAAGCAGCAATGGTGGCTTGCTTGTAATAATTACAGGAGGGTAGAGGAAATATGACAGACTGTGGTGGGTTTTATTATTACAGAACATGGGTCCTGTGCAAACATCATTGCCATCAGACCGCTGCTTATCACGGACGATGACAGTGAATCAAAGAAACAGCTGTCTCGTGGATTATCAATTCAAAGGCTCTTGAACGAAGTCCTGCACAAAGGCTCTCCAGAAAGGTTGCCTCGTGCCTGAGAAATATGCATGCATAACTTTGGAGAACGACGTGCAGACAATTTCAATAAGAAAAGGAGAAACCTTGTTCATATGTGTAATACTTCTTTAAACCATCTCGGTGTCAGAGCGAGTATAATTGGCTGTCAGAGATTTTACTTTTGATCCACGGCAGTCTTCGATACTGTAGCATCCAGGTTTTACAGTATGAGATCTGTCAGTGTCACCTCAGTGCACATACACAGAGACAGCTGCGCACTGTCTTGTAATTCTATAGGTACCAGGTACCAACTTTGAAAGTGGAAACAAAGATTCCTGTCTGTGCTGCAAGCCTGCCTTGCCAGGAATTAGGATTTGTGCAGTTGTTTTCATGTAGAAGTTTAGGGAGCCTAGTCTAGGAAGTCTAGAATGAAAAAAAGGTTTTACCTTGGCTTTGTTAATAAACCAAGATAAAAAAAACATCAACATGTCTTCGTTCATATATACACTTTGGAATGGATGAAAAAACTGAATCAGAATATAACATAAAATATGAGTATGACATCATTTATACCGCCTCCTCTTCCAAAATATTTTGTTAAAAATGGCAAAACCAACCATATTATTACCATATACAAAAAGATATTTATAATAAAACAAATGTTCCATAGCTTCTATGTTAACACCAAAGGAGCAAGGACAAATGACTTAGTTTTTAACAGATTCAGATCAACATGTATTTGTGGCAGAGCAAGGACTTCAAAAACTTTATGATGCCTCACAGTTGGACCATATGGCATCCAGCTACATGACCTGTGGATCAACTCGACCATGTGACTGATGCATTTATTCAACAGAGCTGCAGCCGCGACGGACAGCCACGGCTGAGAGGTAGACAGACGGCGGATGAACAGAAGCGGAGTGAGGAGGAAGGAAAGAAAGAGAGACGGAAAGATAGAAAGAAAGAAAGACCAAGAGGAAGAATAAGGGGGGACGTAAGAGAAAAAAAAGTGATATTAAAATTGGGCCGATAACGACGGGAACAGAGGGATGACATCAAGATGAATGAACAGGAGAGGACATGCAGGGAGGACAGGATCATGGTTCAGCCATGGGGCAGCCAGGTCTTCAGGTCTGTGTGAACTGTGGCTCTGTAGAGAGGAGCTGTCAGTCACAGCCTGGCTGGGCCGGGCCGGGCCAGGCCAGGCCTGCAGCAGCACAGAATACAAAGCTAAACTGTGCAGCACGTCATTGTTGATGTGACTTGCATGACTAAGTGCCGGTTTGAAAATTGTCTATTTTGGTAACCAGTTTGTCATCTTTCTTAAATACTATGTTTTGCTCAACAAACATAAAACCGTCACTCAGTTATTTTCCAGACATTGCGCCATTGATGGTTTCCAGAAAGATTCACATCATGCTTTTCTACTTATTTCAACCTATTTTTCCAGTTTTTTTCTCAAGTTTTTAATCCGGAGACTTACGTTTACTGTAAAATTAAGCTTCAGGACAAGATGAAAAACTGAAGTTGTTATAAAGCTGTGATAAGGTGATAAAGCTTGAATGTTTAACTGTGTAATCCAAAAACTCATCAAAGATATGACGAACCTCAGGCCAAGCAAAGTGTGCCCCTTCCAGTAGTTATCAGCAAACTCAGACCTGCTGAACAGAAGATTTTTCTTATTAACGATCTATAACAGCGATGTAGGCGAGACACATCAAGGCTGGAAACTCATGAAGTGATGTTTAAAGTGGAGTCGTTTTATTATACTCATCACTGTAAAAGCAGATCTAATGATCTGTCTTGATGAAGGTTTGAGGCCGTGCCATCCGATCCCTGATTGCAGACGCACAGTGTGTCTCTGCTGTATTTATTTGGTGCCTGGGCTGCTGCAAAACGGGCAGGAGATGAGCAGCTGACAGAAGGACAGGAAGGAGGGGAGGAGGAAGAGCGAGAGGGAACGAGGGAGGTGGTCAGAGGACTCCCTATCCACCTGATTATAGTGTTTGTGGCATCTGGACAGTTTGGCTACGGTGTGCGTGTCTTTCGAATACTAGTGAATTGTGTGTGTGTGTATGTGTGTGTGTGTGTGTGCGTGTGTGTGTAGTGCTCCAGGGACACACCTGGAGTGCAGCTATTTGGTGTCTGAACCCAACCAGCCACTGGCACATTTCACCATCCTCCGTTTCCCATGATTCCTCCTCCCTGAAGGCGAGTCACAAAGTCTCTTGAAGAGCAGATGAGCTGAGTGTATAAAAGGATTATAAAGCGCACTCGAGGCTTTTTGTTCTTTCGCGGTCTGATAAAAACAAGCGGCGGTGTTGACCAATGCTCTGGGGAGCTCATGTTAATAACTAACTTAATGAGAAAAGAAGAGCGTGTCTGGCTTTTCAAGAAACAAATGATGTCTTGTTGAACTTCAGATGAAAAGATTGTCAGAATGAATGTGAACCCATGACCAAGTGCTGTCTTAGCTTAGCATGAAGACGGAAAACAGGTAGATATCAAAACATGTCAATGATGGAACCACAGTTTTATTATATGATTTCTGCACAGATCTAACAAGCACAATACAATTAGCTACTTTTGTTCAGCATTGCTGTCTCCCCTTGCTCTCTACCTCAGAGCTAAGCTGAACTAAGATTTAAGGAACTGGCTTCAGTCTCCTCTCTAGCTCTAATTAAAGTAAGCCAAGTTGAATCCAAATTGTCAAGCCGTTTGTTTTAAACACTGGCTGGTTAATTCTTATTGATACGATTTGCTGCTGAGAAACATTGCAAAATCTGATAGAAACGGCCATAAAATCTCCCATGTTCAGCCTTGAGATCACATTCACCTTCTATTTTATGTGATAAATGACCGACATAAACACTGAGTTACACTGTGTGAGCTAAATGCATAAGTCTGTGAATTTGTAAATGTTTGACAAGCAAGGAGAATTTAACCTTCTTTTACAGGTAACCTGGTTGTTCACATAAAAGCCACAGGGTGTTGGTTGGTAAGTTCACATTTCACCAGCAATCCAGCAAACGGCTGCATTGCCTTAATTCACTCCTCTACCTTTATAGAGGTGGGCACATGGAAAAACATTGTGGGGGCTCAGTGATTAACGTCACGCCTCCATACTTTCAACTGCTCGTTCAGATACTGAAAAATCAGTCAAAATGTATTCATGCATAAGGATGTGATGATGTTTTAGGACCTTCTGTAAACCAGTCATTATTCAGCAAAACCATTTTCGTTCTTGCTCCTCCTCAATATTTAATGTGAGCCAGAATTTGCATCTGTTGGATCTGTGGCAGTATAGTTCAAAAGTGCATCACTTTGAGTTCGTTTATTTGTATATTTGCAGTGTATATTTGTTGTGGTTAATTTGGTGTGTGCGTTTGTGACATTTTTTATTGTATTTTATTTTTTCATTCTGAGACCCCTTTAAAACACGTGGACACTTATAAGACTGGGTGTGGCTTTGGATCCACAGTGCTCTTGTTTCCTCAGTGAATGTGCCTCGGTTCACAAGTGTGAACCCATATCTGTGTGTGAACCTGTGTCGGTGTGCGCCTTTAACGGCGGAGAGCAGCAACGCACCTGCTCCGAGCGCACACAGACACATCCCTCACACTGCGCCGCGCGCGCGCACACACACACACACACACACACACATACGCACGCACGCACCACGAGTTTCAGCAGTGACCACGTGGCTTCTTCAAAGACCATAATTCCTGATTTTGTCCCCACGACAAGCCCCGTCGTGACCGCGCACACAGGACCCCGAGGGTCCGCAGCCCAAACCTGCAGGCAGAGGAAGCTGTGGCGCAGCGGCACTGGGTCGCCTTATCTCTCTCTCTCTCTCTCTCTCTCTCTCTCTCTCTCTCTCTCTCTCTCTCTCTCTCTCTCTCTCTCTCTCTCTCTCTCTCTCTCTCTCTCTCTCTCTCTCTCCCTCTCTCTCCCAGAGAGAGACAGGGGCGTAAAGGGCTGGGACAGGGAGGAATAACTGGAGGGAGGGATGGCTGAGTAATCAGGAGAGAAACACCCACCACCACCACTCCGGACACACCGAAGTGCACCCAGAGAGAAAGAGGAGGAGAGGAAGAGGAGAAAGAGAAAGAGAGGGAAGAGAGAGGGAGCCATAGGAAGGCAGCGGTCTGTGCTATTCAGAGGATTTTTCTTCCTTTGGAGATAAGAGGACGCTCTGAATTGATGACTGGAGAGGTACGAAAGGCGATTTCATTCATTTTGCGTAGGTGTGTGTGTGTGTGTGTCGGGGGGGTGTCTCAGGTGTTCAGCAGCAGCAGCGCAGGAGCGATTGGACACTTCGACTTAATTTGAATAAAATGTGATAGTTTGACCCAAATCTGGCAGAGAAACTTTATCTAAGTCGTCAGTGATTCAGACTTGTGCAGTCTCACACAGGCAGGTGGACCAACTGTTAAATTTGATGAAACTGTGGTTTTAACATGGCAGAAGATTTATTTTTAAACGACAGAAGTCTGTTCGTCTCTGTTGCATTTGTGTACAGAGGCTGAAAAAAAAGCACGCAGGTGATGCACGGAGACTTGATTTTTAATCAGGAAGGTACTTGCACACTGGCTTTCATTAACCACCACTTAAAAGTTGCCCTTTGGGTTAGATAGAGGAAATAACTCAGAGAGCAGACGTGAAACTTTTTTTGGGGGGAGGGGGGCATTTTGTGTCTTTAATCTGGCTGCAATGTGCATTCATGTTTTATTATTAAAATCACATGGGTATAGAGATATATTTGTAAATGAGCCTCATTCTGAGACAGTCTTATCTTAATTTAGTGATTAACTCTCATTTGTGTGTGTGTGTATGTGTGTGTGTGTGTGTGAACGTTAATTATAAAAGTGTGTCTCACAGTAACAGAATAACCGTGATTCCTCCCTCTCCATTTCTCATTTCCTTCTTTGTGTACCGAGGCTGAGCTGTGAAAAAATAAAAAAAAATCAATCCTATTTCCTGCAGTATTTTCTTCTTTTTAGTGTGCACTGTCATTTCTTTGGCCTTTTGACTCTGTCTGGATTTAAGGAGCTGGTTGTTCTTTCACTCACCCAGGGGGGTTACCTCCACATCAGAGAGCGTCTCCATCATGAAACCGAGATTGTTGCACGTGCTGTTTAATTCATAAGACTGTCAGCAGGCCAGCCTCAGCCCCAAATGATAAGGCCGAGTGTGTGTGTGTGTCCAGGCTCAGGGTGTGATAATGAGTGGCAGACTGGAGAGGAGGTGCAGAGTTGGAGATGCAGGACGAAACACAGGGGAACAGAGAGAAGGATGGGGGACAAAAAGCGAGAGGTGAAGAAGAGGAGCCGTTCTGTTTGTGCTTGGGCTTATAAAACGTTCCCTCTGTGGGCTGTCAATCAAACAGCTCTGTCGGGCTCCTCTCTCTGTGCTTTTGTGCGGTTCTCCCCTCTAACAAAGTCCTCCACTGTCTCGCCTGGGGCCTGCTCTCCGTAGGCGTGAGACCGGACTGCTGCTCTGCGGTCAGTCTGGACCGTCAGACCGCTGCTCTGTAATTGAGTCAAAGTGGAGAGAGAAAAAAAAACAGAGTAACTGATTCCAGATCAGCGCCTCGGGGGCTGTGTGGGCAAGGTGGGTCTTCTTGACCCACAGTGCCTCTCTGCAGCTGAATGACATTCCTGGTGTTTCTGTCACTGAAATCCCCCTTCCTCTCTTTCTCTCTCTCTCTCCTCTGCTTGTTCCCTCTGTGCTATTGCCTTTTCTCACCACACTCACTACTCTCTCTCCCTCTCTGTGCAGGTCTAGACTGCTGCTTGAGAGGATGTTGTCGACGAGGCAGATGAGGTGTTGTTTGTGGGCTCCACTGGTCCTACTGGCTCTAGTTCCCCATGTCCCCACGAAAGCACAGGATCAAGGTAAGTTTCTTTTCTCCTGTCATCTCTCTCTCCCACATCCGTCCCCTATCACCCCCCCTTCCTACCTTCCAAGTGGTCGTACGTCAACACAGTCCCCCCTCTCCAACTTTTCCCCTCTTTAAAGGCTTCCTCTTCTTCCCGCCATGGCCACCCCGATCCTTTCATCACTCATCTCCCCATCCATCCATCCCCTCCCCTCCCCTCACCTCTCCGTGCTTCTTTATCTCTCCCCGTGTCTTCTCCTCCACCCCCTGCCGTCTGTGTTTGATGTGCAGACTCGCTCCAATCAGATTATATCACGCTCATGTTCCTATCACCTTCATATCATGGTGCCATTTCACTCCGGCAGTGTAGCAACGCTCGCAGCCCTGCTGCTGACGCCGCCACGCTTCAGAGGGGTTTTAATAAATGTGTTGTAACGGTGCACTTCAAGCTGTGATGATTTGCTGCACAATGTGCTGCACAATGTACAACGCTCCAGTGTGCTTCCCAATCAACCTCACCTCAGCAGACCCGCTCCACTCAAGCTGAGCCTCATCAACACGCCGCTGCTGCCTGTTTTGTGCACTGCCGGTCACAGATGTTAAGACTCTGAATGCTCTTTTAACAAGAAACACATGAGCGATGGTTCCCGGCTGATCATATTCTGTGTTTATATGTCTTTGAGTGTGGTGTTATTGGCATATCGTGTGTTGAAGTGTAACAGATGTTCTGACAGACTTTTAGAGACCTGAGAATGCAGTTATTTTATTGGCTCTGGTCCTGAGGCCAAATCCCACTGATCAAACTGAATGATGTGCTGAAATTGAGCAGCTAAACTGCCACTCAAATGGCCAGGCTTTTAATTAGACATAAATTAAGCTTTGATCTAATTTAAAAGAGTAAATTATATCAGAATGCATCCTCTGGTTTGTTACATAAGCCAAAACTGCTTTTGTACAAGGCTGTAAACATGTTTACTGATACTTATAAGAGGAGCCAATTAACATAGTTGTCCAACAATCTATCCATCACCCACTTTGTGTCCTGCAGCGGTCTGGAAGACAGGCAATACACTCTGTACAGGTTGCTAGTCCATTTCAGGGCACACACTCACAGACACACACCATTCACACTCCCACATTCACACCCAGGGACAATTTAAAGTCTCTAATTGATCTAAACACGCGTGTCTAAGCAGGGACAACCCACACAGACACAAGGTTAACATGCAGAGGTACTCAGGCTGACTGGGAGTTGAACCTAGGACTTTCCTATCCACTTGACTACTGTGTGGCTTACCTAGGTGTCTATGACGATGATAGACTCACTTTGATGTGAGGCAGCCTCAAGTGGCCATTCAAGGAACTGCAGGGTTTATCACATCTGTCTGCCTCATTTTTCAATGCCTGATTTCCAGCATAAATTTCAGCTTTTTCCTACAAATGGATCGACGAGTTCTTTTATGAATCCTTTGAGTCTGCGTGTGTGTGTATGTGTGTGCGTGTAACAACGTGTGTGGGACCTTGTTCTCTTAACTGGCAGCCTATGAGGATGAGGATCAGGCACGCTGTAGTTATCTGGATAGAGATCATACAAAAATGACCTCAAGGGACACTTAAACATTCAGTTGACCCTGGTGTCTGTGTGTGTGTGTGTGTGTGTGTGTGTGTGTGTGTGTGTGTGTGTGTGTGTGTGTGTGTGTGTGTGTGTGCCTCACATTCCTTCCAGGATGTGGAGTTTAAGGATCAGGAAAGCAGCGGTCCTTGTTTACAGGAACACAGTACCCAAATGAAGATCTATTTCTCTCTTTGAAGTTGCTCTGAATCAATAATCCACATAGGACGCAAGTCCTATATTGATCTGTTTTTACAGCTAAATAATAATAATAATAAAAAAAGAACTTCCACCCCAAAACCAATTCAGGTTATCACAGTGTTGCTCTGGAGTTTAGTGTTTGTTTGCGGTCTAGTTTTGCTTTAAAACCTGAAAGAATCAATGTGGGGCCACTTCTTGTTTATGTGCCATTGGAAGTCTGCACTGAACAGTGATTGCATTGAAATGAAAGTAGTTTTTTTTTATTTTCTTCTGTCTTTCTCCTACCCTCAATGAGTTCTTACTCTTTTTTCTCTTTTGTGTTCTCTCTCTCTCTCTCACTCTCATATCTACTTATTTTGTTCTGAATTTCATCAGCAGCTCTGTAGTACTTGTTTCTCATTGCAGACATAAAGAGAGGAGAGGTGAGGCACAAGTGTGACAGCATAAATTAAGCTGGGATTTGCTCCCAGTAAATCACAGCGGAGCATGGACGACCTCCCAGACACCATGGGAGCGTGCCCTGCTCAGTCCCTTCATTAGGGAACATGTGATAGCCATTAATTTTTGCCTGGCCTGTCCCCTCTAAGCCATAACATCTGGTCTGAGGGGATTTAAGCCTGGGGATTAGTGTGTGTTCTACCCAATGAAGGATGTTTGCATATACAACACAAATGTCTGGATCCCAGTGAGGAAGTCCCACTACCAAAGTGTGGGTCAGCTGAGGCATTTTTCCTCTCCAAGAAACTGAAAATGTAGCAAATGATCTGATGCTCGAATTTAATTTAAGTTTGTGAAAAATGTGTGGAGAAATGTATATTTCTCTGTATTTTATCTCCTACAAAATCTCCGTTTACATACTGCATAATTTACCATGCACAACAAGGGAAACTGTATTGAATTTGTTGACTGAACAACAGTAATGACAAACAAACACTGGGAGCTTTATTGCAGTTGGCTTGAATGTGTTAAAGCATAATACTGGCTCTCTTTGCATTTCAAATCTAGGTGAGGTTGTCTGAACTCCTTTGCAGAGAAGCCAGGAAACCAGTGAACCAGTCTAAAATTCATACTTGAACTTCTTACAGTCATTTATAAAGGTATACTCGCATGGGAATCACAGTGCATGCTAAGAATCACGCTAGTAAACTTTATCTCATGACCTGGAACTCACAAATGGCCAGAGGAGAATAGTGTGTTGTCAGGAGGAGCCATGCACCATAAGAGAGGAATGCAAAGTTTATGGAAGGTCAAAGCTAAACTTGCAGCCCGGGAGTGCGTCACCACTGCAGTAAACAAATTGGACACTTAAAAAAAACACTGTGGAAGAGGAAGTGGTCTGATCTCAAAGTAAAAAAGAGGAGGTATATAGCTATACATAAACATAGCATTAATGAATGTAGTAATGAATGTCAGAGTTATAATTCATAGAAGACTAGTTGTCTAAGTGGTGTACATCTTGGGCAAGAAGCTTGTGAACAAAAAGAAAAATTTGATGTCATTGTTAAAACTCAGACAATCAGCAAAGTCATTCAGACATGTTTGTCTTAACCTTTATTGCCTGTGATCGACTTTCTGAGGCGAACAAATGAAAAGGGATTGTAAAGTTAAGCAGAATTAATCCTTTGGGGAATGTGGATGTTAGTACAAAATGTCACAGCTTTACAGCTAATTGTTTTTCAGATAGTGAAACATTTTCCTACAAACTAAAATGCACATGTACTGCACCATACTTTGAATCTTTAAGGCCTCAGGCTTTGGATAAAGAGTCTCTGTTACATACACAGAGTAAGAAGCTCCAGCTACACCCTGCCAACGCTGTGCCTCTGTGTGACTTGTGGGAAGGACTGTGATCCTGTCATGCCTGCCATTGTTGCTGCTTGTTATTCTCTGGCTGCAACCTTGGCCTTGAAAGGTATCAAAAAGGTAAATGTAGATTTAGTTCTCAGAGGGTGACCTGGCACTTTGCTTTGCTGTGTTTGCAGCAGCAGCAGTGACAGCAGCAGGACAAACGGAACAAAGATCCCTTGAGGCGGAAGTTTCCCATCGTTTCGAAACCCTGCAGAGATTCGTTCCTTATTGTTAATCAAGCATTTCTTCTCACAATCACTCTTGTTTCCTCAGAGAGTCAGTTTGCCATTAGAAAGATGCTAAATGTTCTTGGATTGTGTGTATTTGTGTGTGTGTGTGTTTGTGTGTGCGTACTGTGTGCATAGTTAATTACTGTAATTGATTTTTTTTGATTGGCTGCCAGCAGGAGTCAATACCACGTTTCGTGACACATCACAGCAGATTATGTACTCGAGAACATGCGTGCAGAGATGCCGCTCGAGTGTGTGTGTGTGTGTGTGCGTGTGTTTGAGGGCTGCCCGGTGAATTAGTATGAGTGAAGGTGTTAGCCGGTAATTTCAGTTATAATGAACAGGGAGAGAGGCCAATGATGAGAAATCATTTATTCATAAACAAAAGAGAGGATGAGGTGGAACAACCTGTTTTGCATTTAAAAGCTGCTAAATTACCCAAACCCGGATTGCCGTCACCTCACCACTCTGCTGCTGCTGATGGTAATCTAACGCGTCATAATCATCAGCCACTCTGGACCAAATCGAGGATTGAACGGTTGGAGAAATGATGTGCAGGGGGCTCTCTAATTTTGCCTCGTTGTTATTGTCAGAGCATGGTGATAACGTCCTTTGGTTGTAAATAAACGAAATTAGCTTTAATTAAAAGGAACATGGGACTGTGATATTATTTTGGAACGTCTGAGGCTTTGGCAAGGCCTGACGCAGAACAGATGGGCTGAGCAACCTATTATATGACTCAAGGTATTCAGCTCACTTTGCATTCGATGCACATGCATTATCCAAATTATCCAGCATTGGCACCACAGTACAGGCTGGAATAAGGTGTGGGGTGTAAAGAGAATGATGATAAGTCTAGCATTTGCAGTCTGAAAAGCATAAAAACGGGCAAGAAGCTTTCTGGAACAAAGACACACTTCCCAAACTCCCTTTGTGGAGGAGTGTGCAGGGTTTCAGTGAGTCAGAGCTGAACTGATACTGCATTCGTACGGTTGTGCGTAAGGTTGTGAATCAGTTGCTTTAGTTCTGGTTTCCTATGAAGCAGCTGAAAAATGGTTCCAAGACAATTGTTTGACATGAAGCAGCAGTTTTGTGGAATCTCACAGCCTGTGTTGTAACATATGTTTTGACAACAGCTATCAAACACTTCCCTAAACTTAAAATACTAATTGAAGTTCACTAATTAAAAGAAGTGCATATTAATGATGGCTTTTTCAGTGCTTAATGCGAAAATATGTCATTGTTGCAGCTAAACGGGAGGTCTGTAATTAAGTGATTGCATTTATTTGCTTTAAACACATTTCAATTATTAGTGCTTCTATTCATCCTTTATCTTACCTCCTTTGTACCTCTATGGTGCTGTGAGAGTCTAGTGGAGTCTGTCCCAGCACACATAGTTTAGGACAAAGACAGGGGAAAAAAACCCTGGACAGTTTGAGTTCTAAGCTGGACTGTGGGTGAAACCATGGTACCTGGAGAAAATGGCACACAACATGTAAACCCCACACAGCCCTACAAAGCCCTCTTACTCTGGCATTTTTTACTTAACCAACATTGCAGATGAATAAAGTCTATAATAAAGTAAATTTTAAAATTTTGTTGAATACATCTAACACCCAGAACCACCCACATAAGACCATACAGTAGTTATAACTGTTCTCTAAACTTGTTTTAAAAAACGTATAAGTATGTCAGTCTATGCTGCCAATTCAACTCAGCGGTGGTCTGTGTTGGAAAAACATAGTCTTGAATTACTCATTGAGCTTGTTTAATGTCAATCACTGCTGTCTGTCCTGCAGGATTAACCCAGATGTGTTTTTTATGGTAATTTTTCTTACCATTTGTTGGGAGACATACAGAATATTGAGGCTTCAATCACCAGACAGCACATTGGGACGGATCATCCAAAAGACTCTTAATGTTCAGTCAGTCCACAAGTAATATTTCTCAGTATCCCACACACACACACACACATACACACACACACACACACACACACACACACACACACGCACACACAGAGAGCACACAGAATGCAGCGCAGAGATAAGTGTTGAGGGAAAAAGGCATAGCTTACACAGGTGAAGCAATGAAAGAGAGAAAAAAGGCATTAAGCCATTAAAGGAGTGGAGTGCAGGTGGTGCAGAAGAGAGGAAGACAGGATAAAAGAACAGAGGAGAAGACAAGGGGAGAGAAGGAGAGGGAGAGGAGGGTTTAAATCCACGGATGAGAAGAAGAGATGTGATAAAAGAGTGAAGTGTTCCATGAGAGCAGCTGAGGAGATAAAAAAAAGGAGCAGAGGGGTGGAGAGAAAAAGCCAGAGTGGATTTGGGTTAAGTGCAATCTCGACGTGCAGAGTAGTTCTTGTGTAAAAGACGATGCCGGCCACATCAAACGACGTGTGCCACAGTGCTGGATTGGCACTAAACACACACACTCGTACACACATTTCCCCCATCTCCCTCATGTACAGTAGCTGTCTCGTGGTGACAGTGCAAGCGAGCAGTTGTCATCCATAAATCCTGCGTATTAGAGGAACTGCTGCAGCCTGAGTACTCACTGAGAAGTCTAATCTGGAGAGTGGAGGAGGTGGGAAACAAGGAATTAGAGGACAGCAAAATGAAAGGGAAAGGAGTGTTGGAGAGATGGGGGGGGTGAGAGGAAGATGGAGACAGTTGACAAGACAAGTGAATGGGAAGATGTCGATGAGGAGATGAGAAAGGGGATAGGGATGAGGGAAAAGCAAGAGGGGTGGGAAGGAAGATACTGGCAATGGAAGGTGGGATTGAGAAAAGACAGAAAGCCCATAGAAGACGAAGGAAATACATGAGGCACAACAGAGCAACATGGGAGAGTTGACTGGACGTTGAATTGAGACACTGATGAGTAAGGAAAGTGAGACGAAGACAAATAAGCAAGAGTGGTGGGATGAAAAAGGACCCAACAGGCAGCGGGATCCTGAGCCAAACGAAGAGATGGGAAGAGGAAACTCGCAGAAGAAGTTGAAACGGAGTCAAGGAACAAGCGGAGGCATGGAGGGAGTAAATGAAGTGAAGCAGAACATGGGAGACCGAGCATTTGCTCATCTACCAAGAATCCCAGCTTGCTCTCTCCTCCACTAATCCCGGGAAGACTCTCCCCTCCTGAAACCAGGGCGTCAAGCTGCGCCTGCATCGCCCCGGTCCAGATAATTCCAGTTCATTCTGGGCCTCCAGATATTTCTCCCTCATGCTCCCCACAGAGTCTGCAGATATCTCAAACAGTAAATTAGACTCGTTTTTTTTTCTTTTTTTTTCTGATTTGAGCAAGGTGAGAAGATGTTAAATATAATTTTTTTGTTGAAGGATCTCTGTAATTTTCTGGCGCTGGGGCTTTTTTTTAATTTAAAACCGAGCTCTCAGTGACTCAGACTATTTACCACTGCTAAATTGTGTTGCTAAGCAGTAGTCGCCAAACTTCTGCCAAACGGCTGGACTTGCATTTACTACCTGGCAAGAAGCTTATGCTGGGAGCTGTTGGGTGCTTTCTGATTCCTGTGGCGTAACTCTTCCAGATAAATGGCCCCGGTCGGTGTGATATACTGTCGTGCTCTATGCGCTTATACACTCTCTAAGTTTCGGGGAGAGTTAGAGCCATCTAGCAGAGGGGGGAGGGTTTGTGCAGTATTAATGGAACGCATCTTATTGTGAGATTCAGAGAGAGGCCGTCTAATGCATTTCACGAAGAAAAAAAAACAGAAAAAAACAAAACAACTCCTGGCACTTTGATTCAGAGAGGGTGTGTGAAGTGTTGTGCCCCTGGATGATATTTACGGCTGCGCGGTGGTAAACAAGAGCAGACGTGGAGGTTCGTGAAGGGTAATTTATATCTGAAACCCTCATGTTCTGTCAGCATCCATAGCTATTGGACCTATTATGTCCATATTCATTAATCATAGTCGCTGTCTTTGGAAATGCCTCCAATTTGTAGACCTTGACATTCATTCACAGATCCAAGACAGGCCATTTGTATTTTCCATACGTTTTTTTGTCATCGTTAAGTGTGTGTGTGTGTGTATCTTTCTGTGTGTGTATATTCATTAACATGCAAAGCAAAGATCAAGGTTTTCAAGGCAATTTTCACCCAGTTATTAGTACCCTGCCTGCCAACTTAATTTACCTACTATAAGTCACACACACACACACACACACACACACACACACACACACACACACACACACACACAAACACATGCGCGTGAAATGATACCGGTGTAATAATCTACCAGCTCTGTCACCAACTTAAATTATTCATAGATTCTTATTGTGTGGTGTAATTATAGCATTTCATCCTATGCATTTTGAGTATCTGATAGACTGCATGGTGATTATTTAAGAGTAGGAGTCGGTGAAATGTAAAACCGCAAAGTGCAGCGGCGCGTCAACCCGCGGAACGATCAAACGGCATCGTAACGTGGAGCGATGAAAAGTTCAATAAGTTGTTCTTTTTTAACGAGTTGAGACTGGATCCTGGTGTTTTGGCTCCTGGGATGTGACATTAATTTGAGAGGTGACTACAGTCGTAATGCCGGGAAAATCTAGTGATACATTAACACAGCTTACTCCACTGATATAAGCGTACCAGAGTTTCAATATACCTGCAAATCTAATATACCTCAAGCAAATCTACTGTTTCGCTCTATCTTCGACACGCTGACGTGATTTGATTCATTTTGTCGTCAAAAGGTTAAATGGACCGATTCAAACCGCTCTCTCTAACTTTTCTGCCTACAATGTGATAGACTGTAACACAATTTGGGAAACACAGTGCACTCTGATTTATAACCTGAATGGGATTTTCCAATTGAGAAAGATGGAGGTCTGTTCTCATCATCGAGTGAAAATCCTGCACAGTTCCCCCTCAAGGTTTGTCTCTATCATATCACCCATTTTCCTTCTACACAGTTTCTCCATAGTGGCCGATGTAAAGTCTTTACCTCTCAGCACTCTATAGACATTTATCACCTGCCAGTAATGGACAGTTTGAGGTTGTCAGGTCACGACCCAGGTCAGCGGTTATTGTGTGAAGTCTGTCAAACTTTATTACATCTCCAAGGGATTCTTTGACGTTTTAAGTGATAGTTTATTAGATTCCTCCAGACACAATATTTAGTCTGTGGGCTTGTGGTCCAAAATTCTCATGGAAATAGAAAATTGACACATTTTTTTATTGTCATTTCAGTGATTTGTTTCAGTTTATTTTCTCGTATAAATATGTACTTTGTGCTGTCTTCAACACATTATTAGTGAAGTGATTTGCTGTTAGACATTTATGGATCTTTAAAATAACAATATTCAGTCTGTCTTGTCAAAGAGTGCTGACAAGTGAAGCGACTTTACATCGGTAGTGTCATCACGTTGATGGATGACTCTGAAACTTTGTAGAAATATTAAAAAATATATTTTTTCTTTTGGGGAAAACTCTCGGTGGAAACTAACACTGAACAATCTGTGAAATGGTGATATGTGCCGCAGACATAAAGGTTATGTCAGCGGCTTTTGTTTGCCTCTGAGGTGAATTTGTAGAATTGTAAAACACTACGTGTGTGTGGCTTTCTGTCTCCTCTTTCCTTTCAGTGTCTGTTTCTGTGTCTGTAAATTAGAACCAGCCAAATTCTCCTCTGCTTTCCTGCCGTCTCTAAATTCTACAAAATGAGCACAAAAAGTCTCCCTCTCTCTCTCTTTTACACACACACACACACACACACACACACACACACACACACACACACACACACACACACACACACATGCATGCAGAGAATGGCTGCTGTCACCATTTTAACAAGGCGCTGCAGGTTTCATTGGCAGGGAGCTGCAAAGTACAGCGAGCGACTGAGGATGTTCCTGTAAACCGTCATCTAGGCGTGTTAGGCTATAGATTAGTAGTCCACACTAACACACTGACACAGGAGAAATTGTTGGTTTCAAATTATTTATTTTTTTAACTTCTCCCCTGCTAGTCGGTAGCATAAATTGAAACCATCCCTCTTTGTATCACTTTTCCACGGCGCGGGTCTGGTGTAGAGAATTTGGCTGGAACTAGTTTCTTCCAAATCTGTGTCTTTTTAAACCTTTCTCATGCTGTTTCTCATGCTGGAGCACAGAGAAACTGAGCTCTGTGCCTTGCTGGCCTGGTCCTCTGTGTTGCTCTCATGGATACGGGAAGTTGAAAATTGAAATTCACTCATCCCTCTCTCAGCCCTTCTGTCCTTCCCTCTATTCACCGACTCTCTCTGCCTTTTACATTTGGGGGTTTTGGATTCAGATGTCAAGGTGTTTCTGGGTTTAACCTCTGACTTATTTTGGTGGCTGGGAGCATTTAGCATCGAGAGGAATTAGCAATTAGAATAACATTCTTAAGTTATTCTGTTGCTCTGCTGGGGCTGATTTAATATGCTTTGTTGTTTTCCAGTTCCAACCCCAAGGAGGCTGCGTTTCAAAGTGCTGAGTCCAAGTAAACTCCTTGTTTCGTGGAAGGAACCCAAAGGAGACTTTGACAGCTATCTGTTCCTCTACAACAGCGTACCAGGTAGGCCCATTTTGCTGAATAGACACGCAGAGAAAACACCTCTGTGCCAGAGAAAAGTGGGACCTAACTCTGAAATGTTGGGGGAAGGATCCTATTATGACTTGGAAGTTTTCTATCTGTCAGGGAGGATTATGTAATTTACTTCTTATCAAAGCTCCTTTGAAGGGATCGTACTCCCAAGGGAGAGAGATGTAATGGTGGTGGTGTGTGTGTGTGGGGGGGGGGTGGGCTCAAAGTTTGCCCCGCACCTCTGCCAAGTTTGAGACAAAGGAGTATTTTTACTCTGCGCCTGGAGCCTGTCAGCAGATTTGAGAATGGGACTCGTAGGTACCCAAGACGGTTCGACCTACACGAACTCCGGAAGGAGTTCAGCCCAGGACAGATGAAAGACACAGGCAGCCGCAGCAGGCACTCATTTAACATCATCACACTTTGCGATGACCACTTCACATCCTGCTCTGATGCTGTTGAACTTTGTACCCACATGGTCGCTCAGGCAGTAATCACCCCCGTTCTTTCCGTGTCCTTCATCACACAATCACAGCGCGCCCACTTTCACGGCTTTACATCCAGCCCTTATCTGTGGCTGCACGCTGGCTGCACCGTATTAATGCTGCGCTGTACACTGCAGACAACTCTTTCATAGACGTTGTAAAAATGAATAAGTAGGACTGAATAAGCACTCTGCAACATAAAACCTGCTTCTCACAAACAACCCTTTTCGCGAGAATCGCCTCGCCTGACAATTTCTTGCTGCCTCCGACAACTGAGAGGAGAGCAAAAAAAAAAAAGAAAAGAAAAAACAACGGAAATTTACAACCACTTCCTCTCAGGGAGGAGTGCAGCCGTGACTTGCTGGCATTCAGCAAGTGCAGTAAAAAAAGAAAATTTGTTGTTTCGCCAGTATCTTCCCAGTGCCGGGACATTAGATGGTTAATAAAGCCTTGCTTCCGTGGTAAGAGGGACGTTTGAGGAGGGAAAGTATCTGTCTGATACGTCCAGCCTCGTCTCTCTGCCAGAGTCAGATGAGGAGAACAGCACCCACTTGGAAGCTTGTTAACACCAGCTGAAGCCCCTTTGTTGGGGATAAAACGCCATTTTATATCATAAAGGGAGCTGTCAGAGTGGCAGCTAACCTTTCCACTCAACATAATATCCCTTTTACTTTGAGAGAGTTTCAGGAAAGGAGCAACTTAAGTCTCAGTGGAAAAGAATGCAGGTTTTTTCGTTTTTCAAAGTAAATGAGTCGTTCTTACTAATAAAAATGACTAGCTGGCTTCAGGCTTGTTGCTTATATTCTTTCCAGTATTTCCTTATCAGCTTTTATCTTTGTGGTGAATGTTACTGAAGTCTTATTGCATCAGTTCCCTGTCCAGTGGCTTTATTTCCCAAACTATGACGGTGCATGAATTAAACTTAAACAAGTACTTATTGGTACAATAGCCTGCCAACTAATCTCAATTCCAAATAGTGAGGGTTGTGTTTGTGTGTACTTGCATATCTGTGTGTTAGTTACCCATGCCAGATGTCTATTTTTACTCTCTCAAATCTCAGTGGAAATGAAAACCTTGTTGTAAAAAGTGCCTTTTTTTTACTGCATGTGACTGCACCTTATTCTTACACTGCTGCTGCAGCCAATTAGATGAATAACTTCACTATTGGAAAGTGTGCCCGCATTTCAAGCACTGGAAGATACAAGAAGCGATGCAGAAAACAATGGAGTTTTAAAATAGGTTGTAATATTTATGGCAGCGCAACGGGAGGCTGCACATGTTTACTGTGGCACTGCAGCATCAGCCAGTGGAGGCACACAGCGTGATGTGTGTTTTGTGCACTCCGTGACCGTGAATTATAATCCGTCATGATAATGCATTTTGACCACATGCATTACGTTACAGCATGTCCGTTTTGAACACAGAAATGGGCAGCTTCCTCCAGTGCACTTTTAATTGGCCTGTAATGTGTATAAACTGAAGCATCAGATTGAATGTTGCCACGTTGGAGGGATGGACCAGTATTAGTGGCAGTCACACAAAGAGACATTTATAGGTCGCACTAATCTGTTTTTATTCCATTTTGGACCATTTCATCTTGGCAAACATTATCAATAAATATAACAAAGTCAAAAGTAGAAAATGATATATGAAAAACATTTTCAGCATGACAAAATGGCAGAATAACTCTTTTGATGAAAGTTGGCATTTAGATGTTTGGATTATTTTTCTTTCTCTCTCTCTAATTATTGCATGATTGATCTGACTAGTGGAGCCACATGTTCCTGAATGAATTAAAATCTTTTTTAAATCTTACTGCATTTTATACTATATTTTTGCCGATGGCTTAAACTCATTTTGGGGCAGCATAAAGAGAAAATCCATGGCTTTGAGTACTCTCTGATGTACTGGGCCTGTTTTGCATTTGTGATGATGTGTTCATGTTCGTGTTACGGAGAATGCCATTAAATTCCAGCCAATATTTCCCATTTGGTTTAAAGTTAATGTCAAAACTAGTCAAGTGTACGTTTGCCACGGTTTTTCAAAATCCTCTTAATTAAACTCAGTACAGAGGGCAGAGTTTTAATGTGTTTTCCACAATCGAACCATCCCTCCAACGCAACTTTTGTCTTTTGGCTTTTAAAGGAACAGTCCACCAATTTGACAAATCAGACTATTGTTTCTTTGTCAAAAGTGAGGTAAAAGGTTCAATGCAGGTCATGTTCAAGAATAGAGTGAGTGCAACAGTTACTACTATTACTATTAATAAGAAAAATGCATTTTATTGATAAAAATGATCAAAGATGTGTACAAAAGGATAGAAATAAGGAGTTAGATGAATAAGCTCCAAAATTCAAGAACAGAAAATGGCACACTTCAGAGAAAAAAACAAATGAAAAAGGTGGGTTTTTAGAAGTTGCCACATAGTTTATATCCAAGTTTTGCTTCAGATATGTGTGTGGTTGAAGAAGTTGAGCTCCAGTGCGCAGGCTCGGGCTCGTGTTTGATGTGTGAGCACTGATTCCTGCTGTTACCTCACCTGACCTGCCGTCCCCTTCAGAGGGATTTATCTTCCCTCCCCTAAAGGCATCATTAGTCATCACTCTGCAGGCACGGGGGACAGAAGAGCTGAGGAGGCACACACACACATACACTCTCTCAGTCTCTGACACACACCTTTTATTGATGGTCCAATTGATCATGGGGGTCAAAATTTAAATGGGGTGATAATGTGACCTGTTGTCCTCTCGGGGATTAACTGCTTGAGGAGAAGACACGCTTCACACGCTTGTTTCTGGGAATGGATTTATTTCAGGGACAAATTATTTTCTCCTCAGCTCCACAGTTAAAACTAACTCCAAAGATTCACCAATAAGCCCCCAAAAATAACAGCTGCAGAAACGCTCGACCCACAAATTGTCTTGGCTTTGAAAAGGTTATGTTTATTTCAGTGTCCTATCAGTATTGCTGTGAAGATTCTAAGCTACAGAAAACAAACTATTTCGACCTTGATAGTAATGTTTGCCTGCCTCCAGGACAGAAGATGCTAATCACCTCCTTTACAGAATTAACTTTGCGCCGGTTTGTTCATGAGAATACTAAACATTGTGCCTCTGAAGGAAGCAACAAGATCTGAAAAGAGCCCTGCAGTCTGACCCTTTGCCCCCCCGGCCTCTCCCTCTCCCTCCCTGTTTCAGGTGGTCAGCAGAGGGAGATCATCATATCTAAAACCGACACTAAAGTGTTGATTACGGACTACAATCCCTCCAAGGACTACACCGTCAGTGTCATCGCAGTCAGTGGCAGCGAGCAGAGCCGACCGCTCCAGGGCAGACATAAAGGTGCGTTCATGCATTTTACAGTCGGCTGCAGCCCTATTCTGCTGTGGACGTCGCTGTCTCTGCTCTACTCTGGTGTCCTGTAACGGCTTTCTCTGCTCCTCTCTTTCACCCGACACTACAATATTGCACTCTTTTTTTTTTTGTCACTTCAATTTTTTTTGCTCTCTTACTGTACACCTCTCCTACTCCGCTCTGCACCTCCTCCTCTGGTTGCCCTTTAATTTTCTCTGCTCTCATCTGCAGCACGGCTCTCACAATCGTGCTAATGAGCTGTACACTAGTTTAATCAGCCCTCTACTGTAATCTCTCACTGTCAATGACTGTGTTGTCCTTATTATCACAGGCAGGCCCATATAAGGGCATAATTGCGTGTTCTCCTGTGAAATATTATTTCCTCATGTGCAGCATGACAGATTCTCCACCGATAATCTCACTATTCGATGGTAATAAAGATTATTCTAATCTGTGATTTATGTCTTCACAGCTGAAAGAGGTGAGAGTGACAAAGGAGACAAGACTGAGCCCCAGCGGCTGACTGAATCAGTTGCACCCCCCGAGGCTGGCAACGAGATCTCCGGAGGTAGGGCAGGCGCTCGCAGACACCATTTCCAGGAGAGCAGAGGAGAGGAGAGGAGAGGAGAGGAGAGGAGAGGAGAGGAGGCCGTATATACAAACGCTGCCCTCGTATTAATAAAATCAATTGGGCCGAATCCACTCAGAGAGTCCTCCTGTCGGTTGCCATAGTGATGCTCAGAGGTTGGAGAGACTGCCATTGGCGTGGTCTTTAACGCGGCGCTACAGATCTGAAAGCCAAAAATATGCGTGCAAGTTCACGTCGGACGGGGCCGAGAAGTGTTTCCGTTTCTGTGCAGAACTCCCAGCCTGGTCCCGTGCTGGGACACGGGGCTGGTGCCGCATGTAGCCACCAAGTGAGAGGACAGATGCCAAACCCACCTATGCTTCGACCGTGAATCATCCGCAGCAGTTTGTCTGTGGAAACTTTGGAGCGCGTGCAATGCTCAGTGACATTAGCCGACTGCGACCCCTGATATATTATTGATACGAGAGTGACGCACAGTGTTCGCTGCAGTCTGCACCGCCGCCTGTTAATTCGAGCCCTGCTCCCCAACATGACCGTCTGGCTTTTCTTGTCTGTTTGTTATCGTAACCAAGGCTCCCTCTGCGTTGGCAGCGCCGCAGTCATCAGATTTAAATACTCAATATTTCAACCTCCCACCGAAACATGAGAAGAAAGGAATGCATTCCTTCTCGTCTTCTATATATGTCTCAGCTTTCGTAGAAGATGTCCTCCTTTGATGTCTTTACCATTATGGTGCCGTGAGCACGAAAACTATGACTACAGTATGTAGGACAACTTATGGTTAGTAATGGGGCTCCCATGCGCATGCATTTGTGTGCATGAGAGGAAGATGAAGCAGGTAATTTGCAGACATGAGCAATGATTGTGGGCAAACTGGGGCTGCGCTAAATGCAGCCGATGTGTGGATGTGATTGTTTTTTACGAGATTTAAAAGTCACTTTCTGGGACAATTTCAACACCACTTTCAAGCCTAACGTCGACATAAACACAGAATCTCATTACTCTGTTGTGGGTGATTATTATTTAAACGTGTTTCCTTCAG